>CAWUFW010000564.1:2985000-3585000 GCA_963921515.1 Calotriton arnoldi | reverse complement strand
TTAGCTAAAATGTTGTGGACCAAATATTCAACTTTAAATCAAAGCAATTAGGACTTACTGGCACTGAGTATTAACCCAGCCCTGCTTAGCCTCATACAAACTTTACGCAATACCTTCATTTGTATTTGCTTGTTTTTGGTAAATACCAACATGTCATCTTGAAGATACCTTATGTTGGCCTCCAGGTCTTCTCATATAATGGAACACCCCAATTGGCATAGTAAATGCAGTAAGATGTCTTCAGCCACTGGAAAGTTAAATTTGTGGTATGTACTGCGTATATTAAGGGTGGTGAATACTGTTGTCCCATCAAGCATGGGCCACACACCCTGGGTAGAGGATGAAAATCCAGAATTATTCAAAACCTTTGTGCTCTCAAATCGACACACGTCCTAAGATTGCCATTGGTTTCTTAGATAGAACGACTGGAGAGATCCAATCAGAAGATTCAATTTCTTCTATAATGTCATCTTTCTGACTTTTTTCCAACAACATGTAGATCTTTTCTCACCCTGAGAGGAACATTTCTCATCTTTTGCCTTGCTGGATTGACATTACTTTTCAACATGCTGTGATGGGTACATCCCTTTAATTTACCAATGTTGTCACAAAATACTTCACGAAAATAATGTATTAATTGTGTTCCCATGTGTTCTTCTGTGATTGCCAACACAGATTCTGCTGCACAAGGATTGAG
Source organism: Calotriton arnoldi (assembly GCA_963921515.1). Taxonomy (NCBI): domain Eukaryota; kingdom Metazoa; phylum Chordata; class Amphibia; order Caudata; family Salamandridae; genus Calotriton; species Calotriton arnoldi. The sequence goes on along the minus strand of CAWUFW010000564.1, from coordinate 3,584,303 downwards.
GATCATTTTAAATAGTTTTTGGTCCTGTCAACCCAAATTCAAGTTTTGGTAATTTGTATTTTTGCAGATCTATCTTTGAAATGTACAATGGTACTGAAATATTCCAACAGATGTATCCGGTTGCATCAAATGACACTGCCTTGATGTCAGGTGGAGATAATTGTATTCCTTTTATTGAAAATAAAGATACAAAAATATCCATAGACATAATGGTGAATGGAGATTCAGAATTAGTTAAGAAAGACAACTCCTCCAATATTTTGAGATTGAACTTAGGAGGATTCATCTTCTTTTTATCATCAAATTCTTATTCAATTTGGACCATTAGGACAATGTTTGCACTCCCCTCTACATGCTCCACAGTAAAATCTTTATTTTGGGCAATCTCTTTTGTTATTTGAGCCACTTTGAGGTTGCTATTGCACCTGCTTTCAGAACACACTTTTGTGAAATGACCACGGCAGTGGCATATAGTGCATTCTCTATTCAATGCTGGACATTCCTTAAAATTGGCAAAATCAGAGTTGCTACACATTAGTAACAATCAAATTTAGACTCAAACTTCTAGTCTTTGTTGTTGTAGTTCTTGATAGTTTTTACCCAACATAACACACTTCAACTTCTTTTGTAGAGTCTTTCACCTCATTGACTTCCTTTATCCAAGACATGGATTGTTCGATTGCCGCGATTGATTTCATTACTTTTTCCAGAGAAGAATCCATAAATAAATCTGTATCCATTTTACATTGAAGTTTATCATGAATTAATCTCTTAATCTATGATCCTTTCATCGGTGTTGGGACTACAACTGCATGTATTACATAGACTTCTCAGTGCAGTGAGGATCTCGTCAAAGCTCAGATTTTCTTGTTGTCACCTTGTATAAAAGTTGTATCTTTCTAAGGTTTACTAGTAGTGGGTTTGAACTAGAGCTCCAACCTTAGCATGGCTTCATGAGACTCCTCATATTCATCTTCATCAACAGGAGCTGTTACTTTTCGTAGTGAACACAAAATGTCTTGTCCCTCTTGCTAGACCTGACAGCTTTTGGTGTGATCCTCCCCCAAACTTTTTTTCTTCTCCCCTCCTGTGTGCTGGAATTCATTTTTGGTGTCCTTGGGACTCTCAGCACTTTACCACTGCTAACCAGTGCTAAAGTGCTTGTGCCACTCCTTTAAACATGGTAAAATTGGCTTACACCTATTGGCACATTTAATTTACTGATAAGTCCCTAGTAAAGTGGTACTACATGTACCCAGGGCCTGTAAATTAAATGTTACTAGTAGGTCTTCAGGACTTATTGTGCCGCCCACTTAAGGAGCCCTTTAAAACATGTCCCAGGTCTGCTATTGCAACCTGTGTGCAGTTTTAAAGTGCCGACCTGATTTTGGAAAATAAACCTTTCGATAAGCCTAAACCTTCCTTTTGAATACATATATGTCACACTGAAGGTAGACACTAAACAGCCCTTAGGGCAGAATGAGGTGTATTTAAAAAAGTTGGATGTGTACTTTTAAGTTTTACAGGTCCTGGTAGTGGAGAACCTCTAAAATTGTTTTTTCACTACTGCAAGGCCTATCTCTCTCGTAGGATAAAAGTGGGTTACCTTATAACATTTATTAAGTGCTAACGTTTGTTTGGGAACAGGTAGAAATGTCATGTTTGGTCTCAAAAGAATTGAAATGTAAAATCCCCTTTATCTGTAAAGTTGGATTTTAGGTCACAATTCTGAAAAAGCCCCTTTTAGAAGGTTGTACTTTTCTTATCCCAACTATTTGGTGCCTGCAGTGTGTATCCTGGGTGACATGACTAGGTGCAGCTAGCAGTTGGTCTTTGTGTATTACCCCTGACACTGAGACAAATGTGGAATAAGTATTGGCAGGATGGGCCATCTCTGAGTTGATAGGGAGGTGGAGCTTTCACCTATCACACTTGCACATCACAAAGACTCTGCCTCAGCACACTCACAAACGGTTTCACACTAGTCTTTTGTTCCCCCAGAGAAGCTGGGGCCAGGGCAGGGAGGAAGAAAATTCCAGACACCTCTGTACTGGAGAGACTCTAGAAGCTTTGCCTACTTCAAAGCTGGCACCACATATAAATATTGGACCCTCAGACCCAGCTGTTCAGTACACCTCTCGACCTGTGGAGAGTCAGAAGTACTGCTGTGTTGCTCTGCTGCAAGAAGGAACGCTACTTTGCTGCCCTGCTACTCTGCTGCCCTGCAACTGTGCCTGACTGAGAAGGACTTGACCTGCACTGTGAACCCAGGACTGCCAAAGTGACTCCTAGACCTAGTTGGCTGGCCTCCCGATCAGAGCCTCAGGGATAGAAAAGGCCCCAACCACCTTGAATCCTGCACCTGGATTTTGCCTGCTGGAAGTCCTGCCCCACAAGTGGTGCCACCCTGGTCCTGGACTGCTGAAAGATGCTCGGCCAGCCAAGCTGTGGTCCTAGCAGAACCGATGCAACGCTGCACATCACCTCGCAGCTCTGCATCAGAACTGCCGCTGTGTGATGCATGCTCGACGCAGGATCTCACAGCTCCTCGGAACCGCTACTGCGCAACAAATTCTCAATGCAGGACTTTGTGTCGCAGTACCTTGGAACCGCCACTGCGCAACACATCCTCGATGCAGGACCTTGTATCGCAGCCCCACAGCTCCTCAGAACTGCCACTGCATGACACATCCTCAACACAGACCTCACAGCCCCTGCTGTTCACTCGCCTCCTTATCAGGGGATGTATCAATGCTCAGCAACCAGGATTTAAGGTACTTTGTTCAGCAGGCCTAACTTGGTCCTTGTATCCAGCCCATGCCCCATCACAGTCAGCCTGAACTTGTGACTTTGTCCTGGTCCACCCAACCAGATAGCCACAGTTGGCACTTTGTGCTCTTAAGCACTACTTTTACCTAGATCTTTAAAATTGAATATTTCCAGTTCTACTAATTTGGTTTTTGTCATATTGGTGTCAAATCGTTTTTTGGAATTTTACTATATTTATCTAAATTGGAGTGTGATTTTCCTTGTGTTGTGATTTCACTTGAATTACTGTATGTTTGCTGCATAAATACATTCACATTGCCTTTAAGTTAAGCCTAGCTGCGTTAGTGCCAAGCTACCAGAGGGTTGAGCACAGGTTAATTTGGGGATTCCTTGTGTTTCACCCTAACAAGAATTGTGGTTGCTGCTTGAGTATGGTTTCACCCCCCTCAACTAGTAACTCAATTTCCTACAGTAGGCATCCAAAAAGTGCCTGCAATCGTTCCTCATAGAATTCACAGAACCCAAAGTTCTAGGAGGAATCACGTAACTGAGGGGGAGGGGAGAGGTAAGGGACAATACTTTTGTAATGAATACTAAGACCGCTGCCATACATGAAATGCAACAGGCATGTTTAGGGCGTCCCTTCCACCGATTTGCATTGGTATGTATTTATGTTTTACGTCTGAATTCTGGTTGCAAAACATTAATATTTTACCTTCAAAGGAGATGGTAAGTCATTTGCAAGCAAAGGGAAGGAGTCTGATGGAGCAGAGAAAATAAAAAATTTTAACCCCTAACAAATTTTATAAATAATTAATAAAATGTTCGTTTAAATGTATTAATCAACACTGTACGTGTGGGAAGGGTAATATGCAAATGTGTGTGCTAAATAATCTATTAATGGATGTCCGTGTGTCTAATTATAACGTAAGAGTAAATGCGTACTAATTTAAAATAAATGCATGTTTTTGTGCTTCATAGAAATAAAACGTGTTGTTGCAAAAACAATAGTGATGGTAAGTAAGAAACAGCTTAAATGTTGCTTTCTGCTAGGTAATAACTAATTGGGGTACGTAGATGACGGGAGGGAAACGAAAAGGCTATTTTTCTCTATTTTAATTGTGTTTTGATTATTTCAAATTAGTGCTTCTAAAGTATAACCGAGTGGCGATATAAAATGGCTGCCAGTGGATGATGTGCGCAAGCGCAAGGGAGACATGTGACACGGGAGAGAAGTCGGAGAAAAACTAACCTCGTGTTGTTGCTGAGAGGCTAGGATGCGAGAAATGGTCAAGGCTGATGTGACCTAATTGAACTGATAGTGTGCCGAGGTGATCAGCAGAGACCCGTGGGAAACCAGTTTAAGAGAAAGGACAATGTCTGCAGAGTTCTCGAATGTATCGAAAGAAGTTACAAATGTACTGATCGAAGCGGATGGAAACATGTCTTGAACTGTGAGAAAGGAAATGATCCAAGGACCATTGGATCCAAGAGAACTTGATTAAAAGAATGAATAAGATGACATGCATGGACCAATGAAAGAAAAGCGTGTTATTAATGTTGCAACAATTAGTTAGCAAAGTTAGAATTAAGGTATAAGAGGGCCTACTCTTAGTGGGAGGGGGTCAGAGTCGCAGTCACAGTCAGGAGCGGAGTTGGAGAGTCGTGTTGGTGGCTTCCAGTGCTGGGTGGTCCTGATCGACCCCTTACTGAGCGGAAGATGCTGAAAGACTGTTAGATGAGACGGGTTGCAGGTAGCTGATGCTGACGAGCTGAAGTTTCTGTTGCTGTCTTAATTTTCCAGTTGAGTATGAGAATCAGGTTATTTCTAATTCCTAAACTTAGGTTAGAAATCATTAGGCTAAATTAGGAAGGTAGGCAGGTAATTAGGGTTTTGCTTCATGACGAAAAATTTCCTTTCTGCAATAAATTGATTATGCTTAATAAATATTTGAATTAATAATGAATGAATAATTGAATAAAAAGTTTAAATTCTTTCTCATGCTTTTAAAATTATATAAAATGTAAGATTCTTTAAATCAAATGACTCAGTGGTTATTTTCCTAAATGATTGGGACATCAGTAATTGGTTATTGTGATTTAGCTGGTCTTAATCACTATGAACTAATTTTTTACATGAATGATTCATCGACAAAACAATGAGCAGGAATATCTTAGGAAATAACTAAAAGAAAGCGATAAGTTAAGGTAATAAGATATCCCGGCTCCTTCCAGCGGTACATAAATGGTGTTTTCCATTTAGTTCTCATGCTTCTCCTAGGAGTACAGAATTTCATAAAGTTGTAAAGGAAATCCAGGTGTGTGCGTGTGTGTTAGGCGATGTTTATGGGCCCCATCGTCATGTGGATGTGAGAAAATATAGTTTGCCCCTGGATGACCTATAAGTGACCTAGGAGGAGAATAGTTTTTATTGTACGCGCTGCATCAGATTTCTTGGTAGCAGAGTTATGGTTTTCTATAGATTAGTTTAGTGATTATTGTTTATTGATTATTGATTATTTTTTATGACTAACACTATATGTTGAGTCGCGTTATGTTATATGTGAGTTTTCACGCTTCTGGGATGTAGGAAGTGGAACACGTGTGGCAAGAGAAGTCACATGGAATTTGGTACATGGTCTGAATTCATTTTTGGTAATAACACAGGTTGTGTTATGTTAGGGATTTTCTGTACGAAAGGTGTGTAACTGAAATAGCAAATCACGTTTACTTGTGAAACTTTGGCCTTAATTCTCAGGAGCCTAGTCTCCACATGTGTCTTATCCCCAAAGAAACTAGTAAATTGTTTGCTTGAAAGAAGGGTAAGGTAGAGGGAAGTGCTACTTTATCGGCGAGAGTAAATAATTCTGTGGTAGGGTAGAGGTAAGCGCTGCCTACTGGAAATACAGGATTCTTGTGTAAAAGGACAAAGCTGTCACTTTTGTTTAGCGAATCAGACTATGGAATTGTTTTAATTGTTGTAACTAACGGAGAAAACAGCGAAAAGAAAAAATTGCCGATAAATTTTGTAAAGGAGGGGTAAAAGAGCAGAAGTGACATAGAACAGTGCCGCGCTAGGATTGGATAGTGCACTAGTCATGTGAACACAGAGTCAGAAGTGACGTAGAACAGTGCCGCGCTAGGATTGGATAGTGCACTAGTCACGTGAACACAGAGTCAGGAGTGACGTAGAAAAGTGCCGCGCTAGGATTGGTTGGTTCGCGGACGAAGGGAATTGTTCTGATTGGTACGTTAGTGTGAGTCGCGCTGTAATTGGTTGAAGTTCCGTACACAGAACAGCGTTAGCGTAAAGAGAAAAACAAATAGAAAACATGCCGTATTACGAGTATGAAAGGGAGAGAACGTCATGGACGACAAAATTAAAGAATTTCTTTAAGAAAGACAAAAAGGTCGTGACTAGAGAGGGACAAGTAATTCCTCCACCGAAATCAGCAGCTTCACATATGATGCTGAAATATGGATATCATACGTGCATATGGTTGGAAAATTGGGCAAAGTATACGAAGAATGATGGTGCTTTAGCTTTTCCTGAGAATGGTTCATTTAGTGTAGCGGTTTTGCGAAATTTGCGAGAAAAGATGACAAATCTAGAACCTAGACCTAGACCGACACAGTTTGAAGCATTGACGGAATGGGAGGATGAAATGTATGAGCGAGAGAGATTCAGAGGTTTTAGGGATCATGAGTTTATGCCTGGAAGGATGTGGGGAATAAATCATGAAGATAGAATAAAACGATGGAGATGTGCTAACATGACAGGAGGTTTGTTTCCAGCTTTTACAGTTGAGGAAGGGACTAAGAAAAACGGACTGAGAAAAAGAAACATATGGAGAGGGAAAAATATATGCATGAGAGCGAAACGGATGATGAATTGCTGGAAGATATTCTAAATAGAAATCCACCTCCGTATCAGCAGAGTTCTACAGTGGTGACACCAAATGCGCCGCTAATAGAGACTATGCGAAATAAAAGTCCGGAGAAAAGAATTGAAATAAATAGGTCACAGGAACAAATGAGAACTTCACAAAATGAAGGAATAGAAAGCGACAATGCAAGCGAATTAGCAAGGACAACCAAAGAACTAACTGAGAAGATTAGAGAATTAACGAAAAATATGGAAGCAGTTACTGTGCCTGTAACAATAGGTCCAGTGATACCAGTTTTTGAGAATCAGAAAATTGATGAAAGATCTTTGGTGATTCCCATGAGTTCACAATTTCAGAGAGAAAAAGAAAGAATGGAACAAAGTGCAAGTACAAGTAATTTGGCTAGTACTTACAGACCAAGTCCACCTACAAATTTGACGGTGAATGAGTGCAATGGTAGGAAAATGCATATGGTAACAGAATCTGCAACAGAAACCCCTGAAAAGAGTGGTAATTGGGTAGAACTAAATAATACACCCATAGGTCCGACTCCTGATGAGTTAAATGAGTGGATGAAGGCATTTAAAATAAAAGAACCAGAAGAAAAACCATTAGATGTAATTAGATTAAAAATTGACATGGAAGAATTAATTCTAGGAACGATTGGTACAGAAAAGATAAAAAATTACCAGGATGATGAAATAATGTTTCTGTGCAAAAGTATTACATGGAGAGCAAAGAATTTACATGACAAACTAGAAGAAGTAGCCAGTGAAATTGGAATAGACTTTGCGAAAGTGAAAACGTTGCAGAAACCATATAGAGTAGACTTTTGTGAAAAGGATATTGAAAATTTGAACACGGCAGGAAGGCTGACACAGATAAAAGAGTTAATTGTGTTGTTGAGAAAATGGGGTGATGTGGACAGATGGAAGGTTAGATGGACGAAGAAGAATGAGAAAACTACAGACAAAGGTTCATTGGCTTTTATGATAACTGAAAAAGAATCTGTTGCTAAAGAGTACCCTATGAGAGAAACTCCAGGTGGTAGTTACGTGCATGTTCCCTGGACTAGGCAGGACATACTGTCATTTACCAATGACTTTCCAAAGCTAAGAGAGAAGCCAGTTGAGTGGTACCGACAAGTAGAGAGGTTTGTAAAGGTCTCAAAGGTGTTGTGGATAGATTTAGATGGATTATTTGACATAGTGGTACCAACAGATTTGTGGTCAGAATGTAAGATTACAGTTGACTGGCCAACTACAGAATATCCAAGAGATCCTAAGACAGGAGCTCCAGGTCCTGATGTGATAAAGAAGTATGATAAGGTAATTACCTTTTTGAAGAATAAGATTCCTCCTAAAGAGACAGATTGGGTAAAAATCGATAGAACTACACAAGAAAGTAAGGAGTCTGTACATGCCTATTATGAAAGGTTGTTGTTGGTTTTCAAGCAGTATAGTGGATATGAGGAATTAAGTGAAAAGGATATGAGTCATTTTGTGTACAGATTTGTGTTTGGATTGAAACCAGAGATTAGTGAAATGATTAAACAGCATATGATTAATTGGCAGAATGGCACAGTCGATGACATGCTGAGGTATGCTAAGTATTGCAGTGATGATATTGAGAGTAGACAGCGTAAATTGAAAGAGAAGGCAATGTGGGCACAGGTGAAGGTGGCAGAAAAACAAGAAGCTCAATTGGACAATAATAGTGGAAATGAAACAGGACAGAATAAAATGCGACCTAACATAGGTAAAGGAAAAGGTCAAGTGAGTCTAGAAGAGGCAAAGAAGAAATGGCCATGTCATAATTGCGGAAAATTAGGGCATTGGAGAAACGAGTGTAAGTTCCCACCTAAACCTAATCCGGAAAATCAATCATTAACTCCACAGGTGCAGAATGAGGTAGTTGTTCAACAAAGTCAGGTGCCGCAACCACCACTTCCCAACACTGTTAACCAGCAAAGATACAGTACAGAAACAGGATTCTACGGAGGAGAGCAGGTAACACAGTTGCCGCGAGCAGCTAACATTTCTCAGTATTGGTTGCGTCAGAGTGAGGATGACCCGGATGAAAGATTCTGACGGTGCCCAGGAGAGGGGAAAGAGTGCGTACTTGGCGCAACTCTAGAGGTAGATCAGTCTGGTCCCTTTGTGGATGGAGAAGTGAATGGTGCAAATGTAACATTCCTTGTCGATACTGGAGCTACCCGTTCTACTGTTAGATCAGTGGAAATTCCAAACCTTCCTCTCTCAGGTGAATACATCCAAGTAGTAGGAGTAGCCAATCAGCAGATTAAAACACCACTTACTGAATTGGTGGAAGTAAAAATTGGTTCCTTTAGCAAAATGCATAAATTTGTAGTGTGCGATTGTAGTCCTGTAAATCTTTTAGGTCGTGACCTCTTGTGCAAGATGAATTGCACAATTTATTGTACGCCAGATGGAATTGGATTTCAGACCTCAGATGAAGATGTCTTGTATAAGGTAACTTTGATGAATCAGGAACCTGAAATGAATGGTTTGTTTCCTGCATTTGATGCAGAAAAACTTCCAGAAGAACTAAAAAGTGCAGTGAAAGAAAGTGTGTGGGATTTTACAGGAGAAGACATTGGATTAATGAAAGAAGTTGATCCCGTAAAAGTAACAGTAAAAGAAGGAATAACTTACCCGAATATGCCACAGTACAAATTAACTCCAGAAATAATTGAAGGAATAACTCATGTGATAAATAAAATGATTGAACAGGGAATTGTAAAAGAAATAATGAGCAGTCCATGTAATTCACCTATTATGGGACTGAAAAAGCCAAATGGAACATATAGAATAGTACAGGATTTGAGAAAGATCAACAAAATAGTTGTGCCCTGTTGTCCAATAGTGCCAAACCCTGCAGTAATTCTATATCAAATTCCACATGAAGCTGAGTGGTACACTGTGATAGATTTGTGTCACGCATTTTTCTCTATTCCTTTGCATCCAGATAGCCAGCCATTATTTGCGTTCCGGTTCGGAGAGCGTATTTTGGCATGGTGCCGAATTCCTCAGGGGTATACAGAAAGCCCCTCAATCTTTAATCAGATTTTAAAGAAATCTCTGGAAGATTTAAAAATGCCAGAAAAGTCAGTGATGGTACAGTATATCGATGACCTATTGGTGGCATCGAAAACAAAAGAAGCATGTGTAAGTGATACAATTGCTTTACTGAACCATCTAGAGAAAAGAGGACATAAAGTGTCTCCTTCGAAATTGCAGTTTTGTCAGAAAGAAGTCCAGTATTTAGGCCATAAAATTGAGAAAGGAGTGCGAAAGATAGCGACAGAAAGAGTAAGAATGATTCAAGGAATGAGAGCACCAATGACGCAAAGAGAGGTAAGAATGTTTCTGGGAATGGTTGGATATTGCCGACAATGGATAAGTGGTTTCTCTTTGATTGCAAAACCATTACAAAAATTGACCAAGAAAGATGTAAAAGACCCTTTTGAGTTAAACAATGAAGAAATGAAATCTTTCAAAGAATTGAAAAAGAAATTGTGTGAGGCACCTGCATTAGGCATGCCTGATTATGAGAAGGATTTTGAGTTGTACTGCAGTGAAAGAGATGGATGTGCGTTTTCAGTACTGGTACAAAAACATGGAACAATGAAAAGACCAATTGCTTATTTTTCAGCTGTTTTAGATCCTATAGCAAAAGCATTGCCCGGATGTCTGAAAGCAGTTGCTGCTACTTGTGTAAGTCTGGAACAAAGTGAAGGTATAGTGATGGGGTATCCACTGAGAGTATATGTCCCCCATTCAGTAGAAATTCTTTTGACAAGAACAAAAACACAGTACATGACACATAGTCGGCTGACTAAGTACGAAAAAGTCATCTTGAGTGCTGAAAATGTGACCATAGATAGATGCATGAATGTGAATCCTTCAACATCATTGCCAGATGAGGAGAGTATAATTGAACAAGGCGAAGTAGATCATGATTGTCTGAATGTGCTGGAATATTGCACGAAACCAAGAGCTGACATAAAAGATGAACCGTTAAAGGAATCTGATTATGTCATGTTTGTAGATGGCTCATGTTTGAGAACAAAAGAAGGAGTTTTAAGCGCAGCTTACGCAGTGTGCACAGTGGCAACTGTGATGGAAGCGTCTTGTCTGAGAGGAATAAGGTCTGCACAAGTTGCGGAACTGATTGCTTTGATTCAAGCATGTAAATTAGGAAGAAATGTACGAGTCACGATTGTGACCGATAGCCAATATGGTTTCGGCATCGTACATGACTTTGGTCAGATTTGGTCACAAAGAGGTTTCTTGACATCTGCAGGAACACCTATCAGAAATGGAGAATTTGTTAAAAAGCTGCTTGAGGCGACACAGTTGCCTAAACAAATCGCTGTAGTGAAGTGCAAGGCGCATAAGAAAAACGAAGATTACATAGCCGTCGGCAATAATTATGCCGATGAGATAGCCAAATATTGTGCAGAGAACATGGTGTCCATGAACAAAAATAGAGAAAGGGAGCATATCTCTTCTCCTTTGCTTTTTACTAATACTGTCGAGACATGGGATGAAGTAAGACAGTTACAAGAAACTGCAAGTGATGAGGAAAAAGATTACTGGATAAAAGCAGGATGTAGAAGACAGGAAAATAATGGTGTGTGGGTATACAGAGACGAAAGACCAGTTATGCCTGATAGCATGATTGCAGACATGGCACGGATGTACCATGGACAAGCTCTTATTGGGAGAGATGCAATGATCAGACTTTTTAGACAAACCTGGTATAACCCAAAATTTAGAGCCATTGCTGAAAGTCTTTGTCAAAGATGTCTTATTTGTCAGCAGTTTAACCCAGGAAGAAAAACAGTAGTGAGTCTAGGAACAATAGGACGAGAAGGAGGTCCATTCACTAGAATGCAGTTGGACTTTATAGAGATGCCCCCTACTTTCAGACTAAAATATGTTCTAGTGGTCGTCTGTTTGTTCTCTCGTTGGGTGGAGGCATACCCCACTAGAAGGAATGATGGAACAACGGTGGCAAAACTTATGCTGCGAGAGTTCATTCCAAGGTATGGTTTTCCAGTCACGGTTGAAACAGATAGAGGAACACATTTTCAAAATGAGTTGATCCAATTGATTTGCGAAGCATTGAGTATTAAACAAAAACTACATTGTGCTTACAGACCAGAGGCTTCTGGGGTAGTGGAGCAGATTAATGGAACAATTAAGAACAGATTAGGAAAAATGTGTCAAGCTACAGGACTCAAATGGCCAGATGCACTGCCTCTTGTTCTGATGACCATCAGAAGCATCCCTGAAAAGAAAACTGGACTTAGTCCTCATGAGATGATCATGGGACGAGCAATGAGACAAGCACAAGTACCTGTCAACAAGTTATTGACTATAACTGATGATCTAGTACTGGATTATTGCAAGGGACTGGCTGATGTGGTGCGCTCTGTGTTTCATCAGGTTGGACCGGATGCGACCACCCTTGAAAGAAAACCAGCCCACGACTTGAATCCAGGAGACTGGGTCCGTATAAAAATCCACAGGAGAAGAAACTGTCTAGTACCTCGCTGGGACGAACCACGACAGGTAATCCTAGTGACAACGACTGCAGTCAAGTGTGCAGGAGTGAAGAACTGGGTCCATGCCAGCCACACAATCAGAGTTCAAGAACCTACTGATCGACATGTGAGTCGACATCTGGAAGTGTGGGATAAAAGTCTAACAGCTGGGACAACAAGGATAAGAGAAAGGGTGCCAGAACTTGAAGATCGACCTGAAAGTCGACATCTGGAAACCCCAACTGCAAACACCTCTAGAGAAGAAGAGGAAGAAGAAGAAGAAGAAAGAAATTCAGAAGTTCCAGAACCTGAAGATCGACCTGTAAGTCGACACCTGGAAACATCTGACACAAGTTCAGGATCTGATGATTCAGTTGCAAACTGTGAAGAGTTCCGAAGAAGAACTTGGGGTTATAAACCAATTAGAGAAGAAAATGAGCAAGAAAATGATCTAGATGAACAACCAAGTACAAGTTATGGTGGAAATCCTTCAGAAATAATATTAATAGATGAAGTAGGTAAAGAAGTACACAAGAAGTTAGAGAATCGAGAAGAACCCCGAGGAGCAATAGGGACAGATAGAGAAACAGAAGAACAGGGAAATTTAGAAGTAGAAAGGGAGGAAAACACCAAATCGGAAGAACACCGAGGAGGGACAGTAATAAGGGAACACAAGAAGGAGAAGACAGATCCACCAGTAGGAGATGACGAGATCATAAGCTTCAAAATAAGAGACAATAGTGAAACAGTTGATACAGAAACTGAAGAGAGTGGAGAAGAGGAGAAAGCAAAAACTGAATCAAGAAAAAGAAATTGGAAATCAGAAAGAGAAGAAAAAGAAGGTGAAGCCAAAAGGCCAAGAAAAGGAGATAATTGGCCCAACAACTATATAAGAAAATTGAGATATAGAATAATAAGAGCTGGAGACGAAAGTGCTGAACAAGTGAATGAAATAACAAGTCAAAAGGGACAAGAAAAACCAAGTGGAAAAAGATTACAAAAGTCCAAAAGAACAAAGAAAGTGAATGCAAAGTATAAGTCACCTGAGTGGCTGTATATCGCACTGACGGATTACAAAGAAGAAGAAAACACTCACGAGAACCAGAGACTAAGAAGTCGAATGGGAAAAGGTGAGATGCAACAAACCTGAAGTGAAGACTTATAGTGCTTCTGCCGGACATGACAATTTTACTGGATGTGACAAATCACCGGATGTGACAACGAAAGAATTCTGGAGAGAATTAAAAGAAAGTACCAAGCAAAGACTTTTTGAAAGCAGAGTGGCATCTAAGTCATTTCTGAGGTGTAGTGACACAATTTTCTGAAACTTAACAAATAGAAAAGCAAAATGGAAAATACTAGGGATAGAAGAGATAAATGTGAGTTTATAAAAAGATGGTGTAAAATGTGCTGCTTTTGTACAGGGTTGTTAATGACAATATGGATAGTTTTAGCAATCACAATTCCTATTAGTTTAGCTGTAATAGAAGCAAAGAATGATACTAAACCAGAAAAAGAAACTAATATTAAAGAACCAGTTATTTTAAGAAGTAGCGCAGAGTTACATAAGGATAAGTCAGTAACAGATTTTTCTAAAAATGTTTTTACAAAATTGTTGTACGAATATGTAGAGACAATGGATGTGAGAGATTGTTATGTTTGTATGCAGTTGCCTGCATCAGTGTCAGAAGGTGTGACTTATCATCACCTACCTCTAACTTATGGAATAACATGTAGTGTAATAGCAAGTTTATTTTATAAAACAGGTAGATTAGAATCTTATTATACTGACATAGATAAGATTTTTGCAAACATTCCAGTAGTACCAGAACTTAACAAAGTAAAACCAGCAAAAGTTTTAGGAGAATTCTTTTTAGAACATAGAAAATTAACGTTAGAAGAAATAGTTAGTAACAACCTTACCTGTGAGTTAAAGAAAGAAGAAAAGGTATTTTTAGAAATGGTTGAAGAAAGAAGAATGAAATTTCAAAAAGAAGCAATAAAAGAGGAAGGAACACTTCTATGGACGTTTGAGGAAGGAAATCATGAAGGGAAAAAGATAAATGCAGCAATGACATTAGATTGGCCGCAAACAGGAAAGTTGTGTATTAGGAGAAATAAGACAGTCTATGACAATTACTTTGTAGGTTCCAGTATCTGCCATGACAATTATCAAATTCTGGGAGGTTGGGGATTCAAAGGTGGAAAAGATCCAATATTTCCAGGTATCTATTATATTTGTGGGAATAGAGCTTATTACAGGTTACCGGACCATTGGTATGGAACTTGCTATGTAGGCCTGGTCTTTCCAAAAATCTTTCATATGGACAGAGAAGAAAAAGGAACATACAAGATGATTAATAGCTTTACACGTGGAAAGAGGGAAAGTTTTTCAGAAATCGTAGGTGATATTTTTGGAGCATTAATACCAGCAGTGGGAATATCTTTGAATGCATTTAAAATTCGGAAGTTATCCACAGTAGTAGATCGTTTGTCTACAGATACTGCGGGAGGGTTCTTAATGGTAAATACCGAAATGGTTGCCATGAGAGCTATGGTGATGCAAAATCGGCTTTCCCTTGATATTCTTTTGGCAAAAGAGGGTGGAGTCTGTTGAATGTTGAAAGTCCAACATTGTTGCACTTACATTCCTGATAAAAGTGAAAATATACAGAAGTATATTACAAATATTACAAATTTGCACAAAGAGCTAGTTCCACTGGAGGTTGAAAGTGTTTTGGGAAAACTTGGTAGAGGGTTTTCTTCAGTAGCAAATTGGTTGACCAGAATGAGTAGACTAATGATAGGGAAAGTTATAATAATAGCAACTGTAGTAATACTGTTAGCCATGGTGTTGAAAATAGTAATAACGTGTATAAAAAGAAAAGTAAGACAAAGTAAGATAAAAAGAAATAACAGAATAATGAAAGAGAGAGAGAGAGAGATGGGTGAGATTGAGTTAGAGAAAATGAAAGAAAGCATGTATAAGGAGACAAGGAGACAAGATGAAAAGGAAACAGATGTGTAACTAACAAAAAGCAAAGGATAAAAGACATATACTGCCTGAAAAAGAAGTATAACTTGGGTTTTATGTGGTGATTTAAAAATCACCAAAGGGGGGAGTTGATGGAGCAGAGAAAATAAAAATTTTTAACCCCTAACAAATTTTATAAATAATTAATAAAATGTTCGTTTAAATGTATTAATCAACACTGTACGTGTGGGAAGGGTAATATGCAAATGTGTGTGCTAAATAATCTATTAATGGATGTCCGTGTGTCTAATTATAACGTAAAAGTAAATGCGTACTAATTTAAAATAAATGCATGTTTTTGTGCTTCATAGAAATAAAACGTGTCGTTGCAAAAACAATAGTGATGGTAAGTAAGAAACAGCTTAAATGTTGCTTTCTGCTAGGTAATAACTAATTGGGGTACGTAGATGACGGGAGGGAAACGAAAAGGCTATTTTTCTCTATTTTAATTATGTTTTGTTTATTTCAAATTAGTGCTTCTAAAGTATAACCGAGTGGCGATATAAAATGACTGCCAGTGGGTGATGTGCGCAAGCGCAAGGGAGACATGTGACACGGGAGAGAAGTCGGAGAAAAACTAACCTCGTGATGTTGCTGAGAGGCTAGGATGCGAGAAATGGTCAAGGCTGATGTGACCTAATTGAACTGATAGTGTGCCGTGGTGATCAGCAGAGACCCGTGGGAAACCAGTTTAAGAGAAAGGACAATGTCTGCAGAGTTCTCGAATGTATCGAAAGAAGTTACAAATGTACTGATCGAAGCGGATGGAAACATGTCTTGAACTGTGAGAAAGGAAATGATCCAAGGACCATTGGATCCAAGAGAACTTGATTAAAAGAATGAATAAGATGACATGCATGGACCAATGAAAGAAAAGCGTGTTATTAATGTTGCAACAATTAGTTAGCAAAGTTAGAATTAGGGTATAAGAGGGCCTACTCTTAGTGGGAGGGGGTCAGAGTCGCAGTCACAGTCAGGAGCGGAGTTGGAGAGTCGTGTTGGTGTAGGTGGCTTCCAGTGCTGGGTGGTCCTGATCGATCCCTTACTGAGCGGGAGATGCTGAAAGACTGTTAGATGAGACGGGTTGCAGGTAGCTGATGCTGACGAGCTGAAGTTTCTGTTGCTGTCTTAATTTTCCAGTTGAGTATGAGAATCAGGTTATTTCTAATTCCTAAACTTAGGTTAGAAATCATTAGGCTAAATTAGGAAGGTAGGCAGGTAATTAGGGTTTTGCTTCATGACGAAAAATTTCCTTTCTGCAATAAATTGATTATGCTTAATAAATATTTGAATTAATAATGAATGAATAATTGAATAAAAAGTTTAAATTCTTTCTCATGCTTTTAAAATTATATAAAATTTAAGATTCTTTAAATCAAATGACTCAGTGGTTATTTTCCTAAATGATTGTGACATCAGTAATTGGTTATTGTGATTTAGCTGGTCTTAATCACTATGAACTAATTTCTTACATGAATGATTCATCGACAAAACAATGAGCAGGAATATCTTAGGAAATAACTAAAAGAAAGCGATAAGTTAAGGTAATAAGATATCCCGGCTCCTTCCAGCGGTACATAAATGGTGTTTTCCATTTAGTTCTCATGCTTCTCCTAGGAGTACAGAATTTCATAAAGTTGTAAAGGAAATCCAGGTGTGTGCGTGTGTGTTAGGCGATGTTTATGGGCCCCATCGTCATGTGGATGTGAGAAAATATAGTTTGCCCCTGGATGACCTATAAGTGACCTAGGAGGAGAATAGTTTTTATTGTACGCGCTGCATCAAGTCCCTAAGGGACCCCTTTCCCTTTCTGAGTGTTGAAAAACAGTTTTTAAGAGCAGACAGTGGTCCCATAGAGGAAACTTTAAGGATAACAGGTTGTATTTTAAAATATATATATATTCATTTTAAAAGCAATCACAGATATGGTGGTCTGCTGACCCCCGCAGGCCACCATCCCTGTGATGGCTGTGATTCCAAGTGGATTGCAATTTGTGACCTACCTTTATTTATTTATTTTCAAAGTTTTATATAGCGCTGGCTGGCTGACTTTGAAATGAAAATCTTCATTTATTTAGTTTGGAGTATTCATATTTATCGTGTTAAATCATCACACGTTGATAGTAAGTTATCCATGCATTTATCAGGAATCCCAATGCATTTGGGGACAAGTCCTTTGTCAGGGGAAAGTGTCCATTTAGTCACAAGTGTATTCGTCCGTAATGCGAGTCCTCCCAACGGTGACTAAATGGACACCTTCGCCTGACGAAGGGCTTGTCCTGAAATGCATTGGGATTCCGATCAAATGCATGGATAACTTACTATCAACGTGTGATGATTTAACATGATAAATATGAATACTCCAAACTAAATAAATGAAGATTTTCATTTCAAAGGATTGATGACTGTATGAGTAGTAATGTATTGAAGAAATTACACTATTATACACATTGAGGAGTGCAAAGTGGGGATGTTGTTCCGGTTCAAGACAACGCAACTAAAGAAATTGTGTACCAATCCATGGGTACAGAAACAAGTATGTTTCCAAACATACCCTGTTTGGAGAGGGTCATTATCACTTCTGCCAATGGTGTTGGTATAGCACAATCTATCCAATCTGTTACCTTTGCAAATAGACACATATACATCAGTTATGCTGGATGTAGGTATGTGTGTAGTCAATCAAGCAGCAAGGTGTATCTTAGCTGTAATCACAAATTTGAGAGTTCCTTATGTTGGTATGTGTACCTAGTCAGCCTGTGACTGACATTTGATGTAAAACATTTTCCACAGACAACATGACCCCAGAGGAACAGCGAAATTTCCAGAAGAGAAAGGTGTGCTACCAGCACATCAAACAGGTTTTAAGATCATACAGGGCCATGAAGCATCGGTACCAGACCGAAAAGGCCCAGGGGCAGTGGTCTGTGTTTCCCAGGGGCCCACCAACAACAAGCACAGGAAGTGTGGCCAGCCATTCACAAACAACAGCAGGACCATTACAGACACCGACTCCTAGCACCTCTCGGATTGAACCATCACACACAATGGCACCCACACAACAGCCCACAGGAGGACAGGCAAATTTTGAGGCGGACATGCGGAAGGAAGTCTCAGACATTAAACTACAGATGGCAGTGGTGGAAAACAAGGTGGACCAGGCCCCGTCCCTGCTACAGGACATCAAGCAAGCAGTGGGGCAGGGCAAACGTTAGGACACACCATGTCCCATCCACCTGTTCCAGTCTGTTTGAGAGGCACCCTTGTTGTTGATGTAGTGGGTAGGATAGGTTAGGTTAGCGTAGGTTTAGTATAGTGTTAAGATAGTGTAAATAGGGGTTTTTATAACGGTGGGTTTTATAGTTGTGATATGGGATTACTTTGGGTGGTTCAGGGGATTGGGGTTGATGTGTATTTCATGTGAAAACTACAAAAATACCAAAAAAATGTAAAAATTAAAAAACAAAAAATACATATTTGTTTAGCTTAAATGTTTAGGTAGTTTATGTTTAGGTATTGTTAGATTTGTCCTGTCTTAAGATGTGCCTTAAAGGGGGTGGGGGGGGTGTGGGGTTCATGTTTAAAATGCTGTGTTAACTGTGTAGGTTAAGATAAGCTAAGTTAAGGTAGTGTTAAGTGGAGATAGGATAAGGTAGTGTAGTATAGGTTAGGCTAGGTCTTTAGCATAGGTTAGATAGGCATAGATTTAGTTACTTTATATTTGGAAACAAATTTACTAGTTTGATACATGAAGGTGTATGTAATGTTCACTGTGTACCAGTGATCTATTGTGCTCAGCTGACGCTAAATGTATACACTTATCTTAGCTTGTAGTGTTGGACAACATATGCGAGTTGTTTCCTGCTCTGTGGACATGGATCTGTCATACTGCCTATTAATTCACATGATCTGACATGCAAACAATGTTGACCAGGTGATGTGGCTTTTCTCAGTGCATGATGAAAGAGTTCTCATTATGTAGTCAAATATGAGATAAATGTGTGTTTAAATTGCTACATGTCTTGGAAGAATGTTGTGCCCTATGACTTCTGCAAAAAGAACAATTGATGGACAGAATGCAGAACAATGTCATACATTCACCCCAGTACAGAGATCTGGGCCTAAATCCATCGTTTTTTTGCTCACCATGCCATTCCAGTTTGGACCCAGCCATATGCAAATCAGTCATGAACCTGCGCCCAATGGGAACAGTCCAGCCCGAACTGCCTGGCCAGGTCCTCCCTGGACTGGAATCAAGCATCCTAGGACCGGTTTCGGGGTTTCACCCCTCTTCAGCCAGGATAGCTTGATTCCAGTGGCATGGAGAGCACGGGACCCACGTCTGGGCATACCCGTCCCACTCGGGGTAACAAATGCAAAAAGAACAATTGATGGACAGAATGCAGAACAATGTCATACATTCACCCCAGTACAGAGATCTGGGCCTAAATCCATCGTTTTTTTGCTCACCATGCCATTCCAGTTTGGACCCAGCCATATGCAAATCAGTCATGAACCTGCGCCCAATGGGAACAGTCCAGCCCGAACTGCCAGGCCAGGTCCTCCCTGGACTGGAATCAAGCATCCTAGGACCGGTTTCGGGGGTGAATGTTTTGATTTCTTCTGCATTCCGTCCATCAATTGTGTGTCTTTTGCTTCCTCACCCTAAGTGCGCCGGGTATGCCCAGACGTGGGTCCCGGGCTCACTGTGCCACTGGATTCAAGCTATCCTGGCTGAAGAGGGGTGAAACCCCGAAACCGGTCCTAGGATGCTTGTTTCCGGTCCAGGGAGGACCTGGCTTAGCAGTTCGGGCTGGACTGCTCCCATGAGGCACAGGGTCAAGACTGATTTGCATATGGCCAGGTCTAAACTGGGGTGGCATGGTGAGCAAAAGAATGATGGATTTAACCCAGATCTCTTGACTGGGGGTGAATGTTTTGATTTGTTCTGCATTCCGTCCATCAATTGTGTGTCTTTGCTTCCTCGCCCTAAGTGCGCCGGGTATGCCCAGACGTGTGTCCCGGGCTCACTGTGCCACTGGATTCAAGCTATCCTGGCTGAAGAGGGGTGAAACCCCGAAACCGGTCCTAGGATGCTTGTTTCCGGTCCAGGGAGGACCTGGCTTAGCAGTTCGGGCTGGACTGTTCCCATGAGGCACAGGGTCAAGACTGATTTGCATATGGCCAGGTCTAAACTGGGGTGGCATGGTGAGCAAAAGAATAATGGCTTTAACCCAGATCTCTTGACTGGGGGTGAATGTTTTGATTTGTTCTGCATTCCGTCCATCAATTGTGTGTCTTTTGTGCCCTATGACTTCAGCACATATAGTTGGTATGTGGACTGATACACTGATTGCTGCCACATAACCTCTTACACTTGCTACGTGTACTTGACAACCCAATGAGGTATATTTCACTAGTAACCACGGATGGACATGACACTTGAGGGTTGAAAGTTATTACCCTTCACATTGACTGCATGACACCGGTTGCACACTATTGTGGCCACCTTGTGTATGCACTCAATGCTTCACACACACAATAGGTGCATCCAACATTTTTTAAACTATCACTGCCTAGCTTTGTCCCAGACTCTGCTGACACAATTATGTCCCTTTTCAGTCTTTGATGTAGTAGCCACAGAGATTAGAAAATGGTGACACTTGTCCTGACTCATAGTGACAGAACCCCTTGTCCTGACTCATAGTGACAGACAACACACAGCTAGTGATTTATTGTGCATTTATTTACATGTGCAATTTTACTTTGGTCACACAGGTATAGGTCACAGGATGACGACCCCAATGGATGATAGAAGCCAGTGGATGTCCAGACAGTGTCCTTGTGGGGAACATGTCATTGGGCATGTTGAGTATTGGGAATTTATCAATCAGGAGGATGACTGCAGTGTCATTGTGGATGATAGGCCACATTGCCAATCCATAAATGTCCAAGGGGAACAGGGCAAAGTCAAAAAGAGGACAGTGATAGCAGATGCTCCCTGGCATTTTGGTGAGCACAGGGCTAAGTAGAAACTAGACATATGACACAGATAAATGCTACGGCAAATTTATTCTTTGGAAAGATGTACCATCCACATCTGCCTCCTTTGATGTGTGTGGTGTCTCCCATGATGTAGCTTTTGTAGTTGTGGCAGGTGAGGGAGGCACAGACACATCAGGGGTGGAAGATGTGGGTGCCGTGCCTGCAGCAGCATTCATCTGTGGCAAAACATGAGGCATCACTGCAGCGAGCGAGGAAGATCTGCTGTCGCGGTGGTAGGTAGCCATGGCAGCCATGTGAGTGTCCTGCTTCCGCTCCTAGCTCTTTGACCACATTGCTGGTGCCACTTTGGCAGGGCAATTGTTGATGCCTCTGCCTCGTGACACCAGCGATGTCAGCTAGGGACTGCTGGAGGCCCCAGAGTGGAGAGTGGTTGCATCTGATGGCAGCAGAGTTGTCCTACACCCTCTAGAGTGGCTGCCAGGGTGTCCATCCCCACCCGCACCTGATCTGCCAGTTCACGCTGGACTCCTACCGATGTCCATTGGAAGGTGAACTGTGGGTCCTCAGAGTTCAGGGGTGTGGGTGTGGTGCTAGGTTGTGCCTGTTGGTTGTTTGGCAGGGTATGTGGAGATGCCACAACGCTGCTGACCCTCCCCGGTCCCGGAGATAGTGTCCCAATGGAGTCCAGGTGCTCTTGGAGGGTGTCATTGTCGATTGTTGGTAGGTTGTCATCATCATTGCCATCAACGGTGATGTCTGGGACAGGGTGCTGGCCAGGAGGTAAGGGTTCATCTCTGCAATGGAAAAGTTAAATGCAAGTGTTGCTGTCTGCTGCATGTTGAGATGTTTTTAAGCAGTTGGCAAACAAAGTGCAGGACATGACAATTTTTATTCTCCTGTGAAACATGGGACACTTGTTACACCAGGCTGTGGATGGCAGATAGCACTTTCTATTAATATTACATGTTAGGAGCTCTGCATTATGATCAGAGACCCTGTATACCAACTCTGAGTGGATGAGGCCTATCCTAGTAGTCAAAATGGAATCACTGACGTTCATGCCATTTCATCATTTGCTATGTTGGTCATCTGCAGGGTGTCAGGCATCTCATTGATTTATTCCACACACTTGCATGTGTCCATTTGACCTGTCTGGCTGTTTCCAAAAATGTCCTGGCAGCCGACTTACTGCCACACAGTGATGGTACTATAATTATACGTGGATTATCCAGTACCTACACCACCTACATCATATGTACGGCGAGGGATTGAGCATGTACTCCTCCTTAAAATAATGCATATATTTAAAGAGTGCTTTGACAGTTGGCTTGGGTTGTCTTGAGAAAGTATTTTATTAATTACATCCTGGTTGTTCCAGAGTGTTGTAATACTGTAGTTGGAATGACAGCCGACATGTGGACCTTTAGTGCAACAAGGGACGACCTACATCATATGTGGCTACCTCCAACAAGCTGACATGGCAAGCTGTTACAGGGTGACATGGTTCATGCAGCACCACAGATGGTAGTGTTTTTGGGGATGGTGAGATGTACCTACCGAGGGGCCTTTTCACAATATTTTGACACAACATGGCGCATCAGGCACTTTAACTATGGAACCCAGCATCATTGCACATACACAGGACTGCACCATACTCAGAAGGATTGTCCATTCCCCTTGTGTTTTCTTCTGCACTGGCAATGTAGAAGACAGGCAAGCACCAACACAGACAACCTTAAGCCATGGTACAAGGATGCCTGCGTTGGTGCACACCTGAACTTTTTGCAGCAGTGCAGGGGTGTGCACAGGGATGGAACATACTCCAGTGTATATGGCCCTTCCATGCATTTGTGAAAGGATGCATGTTGGCACAATCAATATGTATGCATTTACGCCCTACCCCTTTTCACTAACTATGGCCCATGTTCCACGGGTGTACGTAGGTTGCATTCATCCCCACACCCAGTCATTTCTGTGTTTAGGAGAGATATGCAGGTGGGCCCAGCCATGGCAGCTGACACATGTGTAGTCTGCGCATGTATGGCATGACAGTTGTGTGCCATGTAGTTAGCTATAGGTGAGTTTGGAAGTGACAATGTCGATATCCCCATGTGTAAGTACTGGCCATAGCCCACAGATCCCCCATACCTCAGTTGTGTAGTTGATCCAGTGAGATACCATTTGTATGCTATGTATTCCCAGCCTCGTTTGATTTGCACTGGCCCAGGTGTGATGGAGGGGCATCAGTCATAGACATGTGTTAATGTGCTGCACAGCACAAGAAAGGAATTTGCAGACTCAAACTGTGTGAATTGGGAAGTGCAGGGTTGCGCTGTGTGTAGGACAGTAGAACGCATCCCTGTGCTTTCCTTTCTGCCGGTGCACAATCAGCTTGTCGTGTAGTTCCTATAAGACCTATATAGGATCTGCGCGTTTAGACAACATACACTGTGGGACTGGTGTCCAGACTGATTCCAGACACCCCCACCGGGTATGTTGGCCTGTGTACCAGCTAGCTCGCAATGCCACTATAACCCCCTCTTACCAAGGAGAGAATAGTTCTTGGCAACTACCGAACATGACAACTCTGATCCCTCAGGACCGTGGAAACAGTAACGTACTTTTCGCTCAGTCACTCGTGCTCACTTGTTCTCAGAGAGATACACAGAATAAACGGTTGGGACATTTTCAAGAAGTATTTATTGAACAGTCGTTATTCTAGCGTAAAATAAGTGCACTGAAATCAACAGTAGACAGTAGCATATATAAATGAGTAGCAGCACTAAAAAAGTAAACAGATGGTAGGTTTCTACCATTTTGCTAAAATCATAAATATAGGCGAGTATATAAAATAAATGGCAATAAAATGCGTACTCCTATGATGCACCCTAACTAGATGTACCTAAGTGTACCTAGCATGTGAGTAGGTGTAAAGCCAAGAATCCCTCTAGGATAAAGCCAACCCCATTACCTGGTGTTAGCCTGCGGGACCTCGTTCTGGTCTCGAGCTGAACACCCCGCGAGGGATGTCAGACCACTGCGAGCTGGAGTATCTGCATGCAGGAACCTCAGCGTCTCGCGTCAGTGTGTCGGCATGGAAGTCGTGATATCCTCTGACTATCTCAGCAAGATGTGGTGTTTATATACCCTAAGGTATCCCCAGGGGTTCTACCTTGCTGTGCCAGTGTCAGACTTAGGATGACGTCGGGAATGAACTTTATACACAGTTATTATGCAGGAGATGATGGTCCTGCTGTGATTCCAGGAAACTAAGAATCCTCATGCATAATTTATGAGGCCAGTGTCCAGGGAAAAACCCTACGTACTTATGTGTAGTATTGTAACTGGGTAAAAGGTCAGTCCTCCAAATCCGTTATGTATGTAGTATAGGAGAGAATGTAGGTGAAGGGTTATGATGATGCCTAGACCTATATCGGGGTACCTATGTGAAATATAACACCCACTCCTCATTCGACTGGACGACATTACTAAATTCTAGCGTACTACGAAGGCG
Source organism: Calotriton arnoldi (assembly GCA_963921515.1). Classification (NCBI taxonomy): domain Eukaryota; kingdom Metazoa; phylum Chordata; class Amphibia; order Caudata; family Salamandridae; genus Calotriton; species Calotriton arnoldi. The sequence goes on along the minus strand of CAWUFW010000564.1, from coordinate 3,559,521 downwards.
TCTAGAGGTTAGTACGCAATGAATAATAAAAACATTTTTAAGAGAAGTTAAAAAGCGTTAAAAAACCCTTTAAAAAGTGTTCTACAAAAAATCAGTCAAGTAGTGGCTCTAAAGTACGAACAACTACAAGCATCTGAAAGCCATGTAGGTCAAAAGGTTTCAATTTGAAATTTCGAAAAAAGGTAAAAGCCAAATCTTCCCAGCGTGCGACATGCCAAATGTTTATGTGTCCTTGCTGGTAGACGCAACATTGCAGCTGTCTGCATACGCAGCTGACGATCCCTGTAACACCTCACAAAGAATGTCAATTGAGCACAGATGATCTTCTGTACTGCCTGAGTGTTGGAGGAGCCGGTGTCCATACCAACAGGAGCAGAAACTACCTGTGGTGGCTCCAAGAATGCTGCCAACAACATGGAATGCGCTGAGGACACTGCAGAACATGGGCCGTTATCGGGTCCAGTAAAGCATCAACGTCCGGTGGCGCAGCCGATGGGAGAGTCAGACAGGGGCCCAACACGCATTCTTCTCCGCAGAACAGGCATCGGAGAACAGGTAGGGCACAGTCCATCCAGACTGGTCTAAATGACAGGAACCAAGAGGCACTCAGTTCCCGTAGGCGAGGTGTGCCCAGATGTTGTACCATGCGATCACGGTATTTACGCTCCAGGAGTGCTGTTGCTATTCCTTGGTGGCTGGGACGTCAATTGCGTAGCAGAAAGGTAGCAATCAGGATTCCTGCTATTAGAAACAGGATCAGCGGAAGCCCTCCAAAAATGCTTCCAAAGACGGGGTGTATAAAGTTTGGTATAACTCCGAGGACCGTCTGAAAGATGCTTAACAGTCCGGAACCTATGGTCTTAAATAGGTGTACAATACCCGTCATATCGGACATGTTAAAGATACGACTTACCATTTCTGTGAAATGGAAAGGGCAGTTTGTACGTATAAGTTCCTGTATCTTGGGGCGTGGCCGACAAGATGGCTGAGTGAGACGTGTGGCTCGGAGCTCCGTCCCACCGCAGCATTATCCTACATTATCCTGCGGCGCTGGTTAGGCGCCGACCTCACCATATACATCGGAGAGATCGGGAGAGTCACCTGGGCCAAGAACCGGGTCCCGGAAGGCTGCCGATCACGCAACAACGAGGACCGAACTCGGTGGGTCTCCAAGCCCCGGGCGTCATTGTAGAAGCGGAGGAGGAGCCTGCGGCGGGCTGCGGAGGTCCGGATTGGGGAACTGCCTGGGGGTGTTCTGGCCCAGGGAGCGGAGAAACGGCTGTGGTGGAAGCGAGGACCACCGAGCCGGCGAACTGCACCGTGTACGGCTGGGGGCCGCATTAGAGTTGCTGTGGTACACACCGGGACCCGCCCGAGCAGGTAGGCCCATGGCCTTGGAGGGGCGGGTCCTCTACGATTGGGCTCGCAGGTAGTGACGCAGAAGGCCTCAGCCGAGGCCTGTGGAATCCCCGGTCCCCGACTCTGAGGTTCACAAAAGGAACCGAGATGAGAAAACAAAACAACACTTAAAAAAACATTGCAGAGGATCCCATATAGAGGAAAAGACCGGCCGGCGGAGACAGATCACTGCAGTTCACGCCGGTTTGGATACAGAAACATATTTGCAATTGTTGGTTGGACGATGGCCCCGCAGAGTGTGGCAGGCTGGCAATGCGGTGATTAACCATTAGGAGGATTATCACGGCCCCAAAAAGGCGCTACATACCTAAGTACTGTAAGGCCTGCTGTCGGCTGGGACACTGGAGGCAGGGCCCTGGCAGGCAAAGGAGCTTGCTTTCTTCGCTCCGGGTGAAGCAGAAGAGAGCCCCAGAACAGCTTTTATCCGAAGACCACGGCTGATTGGATTGTTGTGGAGCTGCACCAGTGTGGCTGGTTGTGTCCCGGGGGGGGGGGGAGGTGACGCATGGGGCATTGCCAGCCTAGACGCCGTATTTAATACTGTGCTTTGGGCCTGCCTGGTAGAACTCTGATTAGTGGGGAGAAAACAGCAGCCCTCCGCGAAGAGCTGGGAGACGCCCGAGTCTCCAGAGGAGCATTGAGTGGTCTATGTGTCAAGAGGCGGTTCAGTGAATGTACTGGTCGGCGTTGGCAAGGTGAGACGACGCTGTTCAATATGGGCAAGGATAAAAGCACCAGAGCGCAATCCAACAAAATATCAAATTACGCGCAGCCTATCCCACAGGGTCATGATCTGAGAGGCGCACAAGGAGAAGATGACGCCGAGGTGGTGCGTGGGGAAGAACAAGGGGACACTTCGTTACATGATATTCTAGCAGTGGTCCAGAACGCGAGAGATGAGTTGGTGACCAGGAACGACGCAGTGGCGATCGATGTCAATCTCCTCCGATGTGACCTGTGCAAAGTCTCTGAAAGGGTCACCACAACCGAGCAAAATGTTGATGTACTTCAAACGGAGGTTAAATCACTACGGGAGACAGTCATGGACTTGCAGAGGAAGACCATCAAACTGGATGACCTCGCCGAGGACCAGGAAGGGCGCTTCTGGAGGAATATCCTGCGATTCGTGGGATTCCCTGAACGAGCGGAGGGCCCCTCTGCGGAGCTGTTCTTGGAGGACTGGATAACGGAGGTATTGGCACCTGGTAAGCCCTCTAAGTTCTTTAAAATCGAGAGAGCACACAGGGCGTTGGTCCCTCCACCACGCACGGGGGCCCCCTGAGGGCCCTCATAGCCCGATTCTTTAATTATAGGGATCGAGATACGCTCTTGCATGTCACGCGTACCAGGAATAACTTGCAATATGAAGGTCACCGCATTGCGTTTTTTCCAGACTATACGCAAAAGGTGCAGGACCAACGACGCACCTTCTTGACGGTCAAGAGGCGGATGAGGGAGGCTGGGGTGAAGTATAGCCTCCTTTATCCAGCCAAACTTCGGATCGAGCATAAAGGCAAGGCCCTATTTTTTTGATCAGCTGCGGAGGCATCGGTCTGGATGGACGCTGCGGGAGGTTTGGAGTCTCGCCGGAAACTGCAATCCAACTCTGGACCACCTGGGGACTCCATAGATTCGGCGGGACGACAACGCGAACACCCCGAGAGAGCACAACATACAGATACAAACGGTTCTGGAAGACTTAGGGTGTGCGAGGATGGCACACTGCAGGTGGTGACAGGAACACTGGACTCTGATCTAACCTCATCAGAGGTTATCCCGGACACGAATGTGGACTGAGTCTTGAGGGCGACTGGGGAGAGCTCGTTCGGGGGTCTTTTGATCGATCAGATAAGTGACTGCAACAATGTTTCCAATGTATTGTATTTCTTCTTTTTTCACATATTATTATTGAGTGAGGACTTTACTGTATGCTAGGGTCGCGGGTGGGGGGGCCATGCCCCTTGATAGTGGCTGGGTCCTGTTCGGGGAGCTGGAGGCTTCGGTCTTGCCCCCCGTCGAGTGTCCAGTCACTTGCACAGCACTCACACTGGAGGCCCTGTTCAACACTTCACTATGGTATTGTTATGCTACGTAATCCAATTCTGGGCAATACTGCAGGGCATGTATATGTTGTTTAAAAGTTCAGGGGGGGTGTAGGGCAGAGGATGGGATGGTTCACTTTCCACGATGGTGGGAGGGATAATCCTGTTGCACTGCCCAGTGGGGGGGGGGGGACTTGCAGATGTTCAAACTGCTTTCTGTGTTCCTTTTGGTTCTCAAGGGGGTTTACAGTATTCATGTCTGGGTTGTGGTATTTTGCTATGCGCTCAATCGATCACTGTTATGGCGGGAAAGAAACGAAGTTGTTATTTTACTTATATGATCTTATGGCTCCCTATCTGACAAAGTTTCTCACTTGGAACGTTCGGGGAATGGCAATGTTGGAAAAACGTAGGAGATTGCATTCATACCTACGACAATATAAAGTTGGTATAGCAGGTTTGCAGGAGACACACGTCTGGGGTGATAAGCTCCCATATATCCGTTGTAGATGGAGGGGTCAGTTATATGCCACCTCGTTCTCAGGATTTGCCCGGGGGATGCTCATTTGGGTGGCCCCGGGGACCCCTTTCCAGCATATACATCACGTTCTGGATCCAGAGGGCCGCTACGTGATCCTACATGGTAGACTTGATGGACGTGAGATATGTCTCATAAATGTGTATGCTCCCAATACGGACACGCACACCTTCTTTAGTGACATGATAACTGCAGCGACTCCTTACCTGGGCGGGGACTTAATCCTCCTCGACGATGTTAATTGTGTGCTAGAGGGTATGCTGGATCGGGACCCTCCCCGGATGGGTACTAAACCAGGTATGACTGGAGCCCTAGCGGACGTTATGAGGGACCTGAGGTTAATGGATGCATGGAGGGTCCGTCACCCAAACACTAAGACATTCTCCTGTTATACCCCTGCGACTCACACGCTCAGTAGGTTAGACCAATTCTTCCTGTCGTCGGCCTTGATGCCTAAGGTCAAGTAGATAGTACATCTACCAAGATACATTTTGGACCATTCCCCTATGCTTTTAGTTTTAAGTACCAGCAGATCCAGGGTGGCTATCCCCACCTGGCGATTGGTGGCTGAGGCACTTACCGATTTTCTGGGAAGCTGGAGGAGGAGATAGTGAATTATTTGGCGACAAACTGGGGCTCGGCATCTTCAAGGGGGGTGGAATGGGAGGCGATGAAGGTAGTCATCAGAGGGGTCTGCCTCAGTACGACTTATGGAGTTCGACAGCAACTTGAGCGGGACATTAAGGTTCTGGAAAGGAACTTAGCTGAGGTGGAGGAGAGACTGCCCACGAACCAGGACCGACTAAATGAATGGAGGGGGATACGGGAGGAGCTGTTGGCGGCGCTCGCTCGCCTCGAGAAATTTCATTACACCGCATATAGACAGCGACTGCATGTTGAGGGTGATCGGTCCGGGGCGCTGCTTGCTAAACTGATTCGAAATGAGAGGCCTACGTCCCCCATTGTGCAGATGAGATCGGCCGATGGAAGCTTGGTGTACAGTCAGCAAAAGATTTTAGATACCCTAGCTGATCATCTGGCGGGGGTATACGCAGGGCGCCCTATGCCTGATTTGGAACGCATAGCGAGAGTCCTTAACACACTGAACCTACCTCATCTAGACAATGAGGTTAGTACATTTCTGGATGCACCGATTTCGAGGGAGGAAATATTAGGAGGTATAAAGTCTCTGAAATCTGCGAAGAGCCCGGGAAGTGACGGCCTTCCGGCCGAGTTTTATAAGAGGTTTGCACCCCTGATAGTGGATTGCCTGTTGGAAGTATATAATGAGGTGCTTCAGAATCATACGCTCCCGCCTTGTATGAATGAGGCATTAGTGGTCATGATCCCCAAGGCGGATAAGGATACTCAACTACCGGGGTCATATAGGCCTATCTCTTTGTTAAATATCGATGTAAAAATTCTTAGTGGGATCATGGCGGCCCGACTGCAACCGCATATGCAATATTTAATCCATCCTGATCAAGTGGGCTTCATTCCCAGACGCAGTACAGCCCACAATTTGCGGCGGTTGGCTCACGTGTGGCACTCCCCCCTACTGCGACAGGAAAAGTGTGCTCTAGCACTGTTAGATGTTGAACAGGCGTTCAACTCAGTTGGGTGGATGTATCTTTGGGAGGTCCTGAAGGTACTGGGTGTGGGCCCATGCTTTCTGAACTGGGTGAGGCTCTTGTGCTTGGAGCCCCAGGCTAGGATCAGAATGGGGAAGCTAGTGTCACGAGCTTTTAGACTATACCAGGGTACCAGACAGGGGTGCCCATTGTCGCCATTACTTTTCGCCATGGCAATGGAACCCTTAGCGGTGAGCCTACGAGGAGAGCTGGAGGCCTTTGGGATCCAACTAGGGGAAACTAATCAAGTGGTGTCCATGTATGCTGATGACACCTTGATATACCTCTGAAACCCCATTGAGGCGGTACCGGTGCTCCTGAACGTCCTTGACAGGTTCGGGCAGATATCAGGCTTACGGATCAATGCAGGAAAGTCAAAATTAATCCGACTGGGTGGGTTGGCCTTGCTTCCGGAGGACTCCCGGAGGGGCTCCCATGGGTAAGAACCATGCCTAAATATCTAGGAGTTAGATTGGCGGAAACAGCCGAACAATATTTGGCGCTTAACATCGAGAAGGTAATTGAGGGACTATGAGGCTTGGTGCGCTTTTGGCGAGATTTACCTCTGTCCCTTATGGGGAGAATAGCCCTCTCAAAAATGGTCATCCTGCCTAGATGCCTTTATACAATGCATTACTCTTTTTTTAAGCTCCCTAGACACTTCTTTATCACATTAGATAGGCTTCTGACCGACTTATTGTGGGGGCCTAAACGTAAGCGGGTGAGCCTGGCCACTCTCCAAAGAACCTTGCAGAATGGAGGACTAGAGGTTCCTTGTCTGGAATTTTATTACGCAGCTTCTCAGCTGCAACATGCGGTACATTCATTGGAGGATGAGGGGAACTGGGAGAAGGTCCTGCTGGCGGGGACCTACGGAAACAAAACGCTCCCTGAATTGCTAATGATGGGGGCACAGATACCGTCAACGAGCCCATATATCATACAACATGTGGCGGAGGTTTGGGAGTTTGTCTTCCGGAGAGTACTGCAAAGGGCCCCATATGCCCCGGATACGCCCCTTTGGGCTGTTCGCCCCTTTCTTCAAATTTCCACATCTATGTCTGTGCGTAGATGGCGGGAGGGGGGATGCCTTACCATGGGTGACTTATACATTAATAAGCAAAATATCACGCACGAACAGGCGGTTGGGACCTTTACGTTGGGCCCAGGACAGTTCCTACAACATACAAAAATAGCCCAGGTAGCTAGAGGGATCTGGCCTATGTTCCCCGAAGAGCCCCCCATGTCCAGGGTGTTGCAGACCCTGATAACGATGGCTAAAGGGCGCAGATTGATATCCCACCTATATTGGGCTATCATTATTCGGGATGATAAGACGGTCCAGGCATTGCCGATTCAGGACAGATGGGAGACACTGACGGAGGGACCTATAACGGAGACTGACTGGACCAAAATTCATGAGGGGGTTAAACAGGTGAGCTCAAATGCACGGTTCAAGCTGATCCAATTTAATTATATACACCAGACATACCTCACACCAAAGACGTTACACAGGATTTACCCGGAACGCTCGGGGCACTGCCCCAGATGTGGAGAAGCAGCGGCGGTTTTTATACATATGGTCTGGTCCTGCCCAGAGCTCCAAATATATTGGGAGGGTGTCTTGACTGCGTTACGAGCAGCGACGGAGTGGGTAATACCACGGGAGATTCGAGTGGTCCTGCTGGGTTTATTACCGCGACCCAAAAATAAAAACTTTACTAGGAAGTTTGTCCTGTTGGGCCTAGTGTTAGCAAAATGCCGGATAGCTATCTCCTGGCTAAGTCGCAAGCCACCTCAAAAAGTGCAATGGATACGAGATGTGAAGGAGTGGGCGATGGCGGAGGTGATCCGCATGAAACAGGTCAGGCACGATGATAGGCTGGAAGATGATCTGAGGGCATGGAGGGGGATGATAGAAGATCTTAATAGTACTGGAGGGAATGAGGAAGCATGGGAGGAGGCAACTGGAACTGTACGGTCGGGTAGTGAGGCAGGAGATAACTGAGGGTCAGAGGAGACCATTCATGATTGAGCTGCTGGATGACGCAGTGCAATGTACATTTAGTAGACACCCAGATGTTATATTATAGAGAAGTATGCCAGACGGGGGGGTAGGGAAGGATAAAGTTGTAGGTTGGGGGGGGGCCGGGAGTTGGGGAAATTTGTTGCAGAAATGTTTTTGAATGTACCAAAGAACTGGACAAGGCAGACAGGCTCTATAGAATGGGGGATTGATACCATGGGGCCCACATCGATGAGGCTAAAGTGTTCGCTATGAAACTAATATGAAGCTGTGAAATGTAAACGGCCCAGTTATACTTGCGTCTATGATTAAATGACAACATTTAGTGTATGACTCTGAGAATGTACAAGTGTCTTGTCACAAATGTGTTAAATGTTAATAAAGATATATAAAAAAAAAAAGTGCCTGTATCTCAGCCGAGGACCTTGCGATCTGGAGATCTAAAGTCTCCTGGGCGGAGGTTAAGGGCACGGTTCGTTGTAAAAGCATGGCTTTCATTCTGCTCAGAGTATCAAACCGTATAAAGGAAACATTTAGCGAAGGCCATAACGGCGCCTCCCTGACTGTATGTGTTGGTGGAAACAATACTTGCATACAGCAAGTAACCCTGGAGCTCACAGTGACTAGATATACGATGCCCGGAAGCATCCCACAATAACCTTGATCATTCAGCATCAAGTAACTCCCATTCGAGAGAAGCCTGAATACCGGATTAATCACAGCTGCCGGGGTACCCCTCAAGTGACAGGACAAGTTCGCCACAGACCCATTACAAGCTCCGTGTAGCATAATATCCTGGCATATGAGAGATCCACTTAAAGCGTTCTCGCAGTTAGTTCCGCTTAGAAACACTTCCAGATCCCCACTCCTGCATCGAAATCTGTATGGTAAATTCCTTACCCATCTTTTCATATCTGCCTGCCTGTTGTTGTTCTAGGCAATATTGAAACTGGAAAGTTGCAACCGGTAATGTTATACGGCCGTGGACTAACCATTCTGTGGACGGTGACTCAGCCACAGTAAAGGGTAACCTATCCAGTTTCTCAATACGCAGCATTGTATATTTTGCTCCCCTCTGTGCCGTTTTCATCTGTTTTTCTGTTAGATTGTATGCAGAAAATAATGACGTAATGTTGATAAAACGCCAAGGCACATAACCGGCACGCAATGACTGCAGCGTCCAGCTTAACAAAATAATAGAACGTAACTGCGACTGTCCGTGATGCAATATGGACAAATCTTGTTCTATTACATCGATAGCAGAAGATACAATGTTGCCCAGTGAATATATCCTGGATGTTCATGTAGTCATACCATTGTCAACTACGGCTAACGCCTTTTCTAGGTTAACTCTATCTATTTCTCTTAATCTCTCTGCAGCTTCTTGTTAAGAGATTTTCCAGAGTTCTTTATAGACAGCATACAAAAAGCGCTTCTGACGTGGTTTCCTGGGACCTAATAAAAAATCCCATAGGTCCACATCCTCTGAGAGTAAGGACAAGTGTTGCTTCACCTGGGGTAGTGTTGAGGTCTTTAGCCAATCAAGGCACAACTTCCCAACACTTTATGATGTCACTACCCCCGGATGTTCTCGTTGTACATAACGTGGGTCTGGTCTATGGATACTAAACCCTTCGGTGGTACCCCTGAATCTTTCCTGACATCTGTTTGTGTCAGTAGGCCAAATCAACCATCCCTTCCAATTGGGGTCTGATCTATTGTATTGCAATATGTTATCCAACTTAGCCCCTCTTTCTGATGTATAATTCCCCTCGGTGTTTAAAGGTGTTGGAATTTGAGGTGTGTTCAAGTCCTTGTTCTTGGCTATTCCAAGACAGGAAGTCTGTTGCACAGTGTCATTCAGAAAAATCATCTGCTGTGAAATGAGGCATGCTCTAAAGAGTGCTTCTGTCCCCTGGACTTGCCAGTCCCTAGAACCCCAGATCGATTTAAATTCTACAGTGTCCATCCATAAGTCAAAATCCTGTTCAGACAGTTGGGCTATAAAGGAAGCAGAGTAAATCTGTTTGGTGTTTGTTAACATATTTTTCTGTGCAGATATTGGTGCAACCTTATAGTAGTACAAGGTTGGGTCAGAAGTGTTAAACCCTGTAAAATATGAGAATTTCTGTGCAAATGTTTTTGAACTACCTTTCGGTGGTGTAGGGCAATGTTCCCACTGGTGAAATGTGAAAACATTTCTGGGTTTGCTCGATTTATGCAAGAAATGATGATCATAATGTTGGTAACAATACATTTTGTCAAAATATGATCTATCCTCTAACATTTCAGTGCTAGAAAATGCGGCAGATTGTTCTAAATCAGACAATAAGTTATTAACAGTTTCAAAATCCCAATCATCAGAAAATGTACTGGAGGTAATGATATCGTTCAATGAAATTTTAAACAAATGTGGAATTTTTAAAAGCTTGGTCGGTCCAAATATATCAAAATTTACTTTGTCCCACACTATACCATCCGGTATAGGAACTGCTGAAATGTTCACGAAGGACAAGTCTCTTTGTTCACGAGGAGATGAAACATGAGGTTTTAAAATTAAGTTTACTTTTGACGTTGCAGAGCTCTGTTGAAGATTAGTTCCATTGATGAGCAAGTGGAAAGTTATTACTAATCCTCACCAGAAAAGAAAAAATAAATACCGGTGATTATCCAAAGTTCTAGCCAAGGTGATACTAAATAAGTTTTTCTAAGAATGTTAAAAAAGTCTTTGATCCGTTGTTTGCGAGAAATTTGGGCTGGCGTCGTTTCAGGTTCACTTGGATCCAATGAAAAGGTATCGAAGTCGATGAAATAGCCAGATGCAGTCCTATCTATCTTTGGTAGCTCAGCAGGTTTTATTGAACTTGTAGACTGCTCTTGAAGAGGCATGTTGACGTAGATATCCTTATTAGGTTGAATTGAAATTTGTCTTTCACTTTGATTTTGAGAGTTTGTGTCAAAGGGAACTAGTTCCATTGCATTGTTATTGATTCCGTTGCTTTGTAAAGGTGACTCTTCAAATGTTATGAGTCTTTCTGTTTGTACTTCCTGTATTGTAGCGAGAGGAGGACGTCGGCTACTCAGGAGCCCACAAGGCCTACTATTTAGTATCGGCCACATAGTGTGGTTTGATCAGATCGATTGAGACGAATCTCTTTTCCGGCAAGAGGCGGTAGAAGTACAGTTCTTGATCTTTCAATGGCCAGGACAGGTACAGGCTTTCGATAGGATGGCCCGAATTCTTTCTTGTCCACAATCTTTTCTCTGACCAGATCCCCAACTTTAGGGATCCAGGAAGGTCTTGCCGTGGCTGATTTGACTTCCCCAGTGGTGCTTTTCTTTGTCTCGACGTTATTCAAGGAGGCTCTGGATTCATTCTGATCTTGTAAAACAGCCAAACGTTTATTGATGTCAAACGTTTTTTCATCTGCCACTGTGCCTTCACAATCGAGATCAGGTACCCACATTCTTGACCCAAACAGGACCTCGTAAGGAGTTGCACCTCCCAGAGAGCTTCTTGGCTGGTTATTGCAAATGGCAAATAGGTGATTGACCCAACTACCACCCGAGCCTAATACCCTAGCTGTTAAAGATTGCTTTAAGTCCCGGTTTTTCCTCTCCACAACCGAATTTCCCTCAGGATGGTACGGAGAGGAGTACCGCAATGCTACCCCCAAACCTCCCATGGCTTCCTTGTAAGCCCTAGAGCTGAACGCGGGGCCACGGTCAGAATGTAATGTGCCAACTGCGTATGTCCCTATAAAGACTCGCAAATCTCTTATAACAGTTTGGGCGTCAGCCGAGCACTGAGGCCATGCCCATAAGAATGTTGAACAGGAATCCACTGCAACCATAAAATACTTGTAAGCCCCATTATATTTTAAGGGGCCGCAGTGGTCCAGGTAAATGCACGCGAACGGTCAGTCTGATACTGTCTAATAATGGGATCTGCGCTGGGCGAGCTACGGTGGCCCCATTTATCTGTTGACAGATATCGCACTTTAAGACGAAGTCTTTGGTCTGCTTTGCTAACCCTGGCCACCAATAGCGTTGTTTCAGTAAAGAAACTGTTGCCGTAACTCCTGCGTGCGCAGAACCCAGACCCTCGTGTGCAGCCAAGATTAAACCTAACCTGCGATCCATGTTTGGTATTACTCTATCCCCCACTCCAGGAATCTGAGCAAATGGAACGTTGTTTGCATCTAACTTGTAGGAGTACTTGAGTGGAAAACCTTTAGGTAGTGCCTTGCTGTTGTTGCGTGAAGCAATCACAGCTACCATTGTGCTACCGTCTACTCTCGTTTTTGAACGGGTGATTGCAGCTACGGATGCAGTGCGTACTGCCCCCTTAGCGGCTTCATCAGCCAATGAATTCCCTTCAATGTGAACGCCATCACGTTGATGACTCAGTGTGTGTATCACGTGAGCCCTTAGTAGTTCGTTCTTCAACTCTGCTACCTTTTCCCATAGTTTCCTACGTTTAATTGTGCCACCTTTTGAATTTCTGAACCCATTTTGTCCCCAATAGTGGAGATATTCGTTGTATGACTGGACACAATAAAAGGAATCACACACTATCAGTGTGGGGAATTCTCGATCCGTATTTATCTGTGCCAGTAGTAGTGCTTTTAATTCTGCCAACTGAGCCGTGCAGTCTCCGAGAGACTGCGTTTTCGTATAGCTTGGACGGAACTTGCTGTCCTGCATCCTACCTTTTACAATAGCGCATGCTGCACTGTATTGTTGCTTAATCCCTATGGCCGGTTGAGCAGATCCATCGGTGTAAATAATGTATTCATACCGATCTAGAGGCATCATTTCATTTGGTAGAGGATATTCTTGCTCGTATTGCAGGAATGCTTGTGTTTTTAGATTTGGGTCATATCTGTATCCTACATCTGTTGCAGTGAGAGAATTAGCCATTGTATCCATCTTGGATGTAACACTTTTGCATTTGGGACGCTTGCCTTTGTGGCAGCCTCTAAGGCCGGTACCGGGGTCACGACAATTATTTGTTTCCCTTGAGCTAGTGCTCTTTCTCTCACTACAGCAGTCTGTACTGCTGTCAGAATTTTTTCTGTAGGAGCAAAACGCATTTCAGCGTTGGTGTACAAATGCGATTTATATGCAATTGGTACTGTTTCACCTTCATTAAAGTTTACCCAGATTGACCTGCGACTACGCAGATCACCAGGTTGCGTACGTTTACACATGTCTGTAAGTGTTTTGATGATATCATATCAGCTTGTAGGGAATGAAGGATATTCGTGTGTCCCTGTGTCCATTGTTTAACTGAAAAGTCAGGTCTTATTAGGTCGTAGAAAGGTTTTACTCTCTCTGCGTAATCCAAAATGTATGTTCTGCCAAAATTCAAAAATCCCAGTATGGACTGTAATTTTTTTTAGGAGTTTGGAGGTTGTAGCAGTGCGCACTTTTCTTAAAAGTGGGCTGCCAGGCTTTTGCCTTAACTTGAAAGCTCATATCCCAAAAATAGGACATTGAGGTGGGCTATTTTCGATTTTTTAAAATCCAATTTGTAGCCCTCAGAGGCGAAACCCAAAATGATGGTGCTCACCCTGGTCAAGTGTTCCTCTAAGTCATCATCCGTCAGATAAATATCATCTACATAGGATAATGCTTCTTCATCCAAATTCTGTAGCAACTCTGTTACCCTCCTTGAGAATAACCCCGGGCTTTTCTTATACCCTTGGGGGAGTCGACAAAATTGACCCTGTGACCCTAGCGCTGAGAAGGCTGTCAAATATTTGCTTTCAGGCGCTATGTTTTGGCAGAAAAATCCATTTGAGATATCTAATGTTGTTTTGTATTTCTTCTGCACAATGTTATTCATTAATGCGGCACTGTGTGCATTCTGAACCGCAAATGTCTTTGTACATGAGTTCAGGTGTCTATAGTATAAAACTAGACGATACGAATTGTCGGGTTTCATTACGGGAAACAAAGGATTATTCATTGATGAGGTGCATGGTTCAATTACACCTTGGTATTCAAGTTGATCTAAGATCTCCCTGACCTGTTTTTTTTAGCTTCCTGTTGTATGGGATACTGTCTTTGTGGAGTTGGGTTTGTTTTTATTGGAATTACGTGGTGGGGTGATGCTTCATCCCACCCTACGTGGTTGCGGTATAATGCTGGAGCAAGGGCTACCGCCCACTCCTGTGCATATGTATGTCTTAGGTGTGCGGGGACTAGGTCGGAGAAAGCTGGAAAAATTACAGTTTCCCCCTTTGGGCATTCCATAACAATAGTAGGCGGCCAATCTCTTTCTCCTAATAGGATGTCATAGCCCGAAGTCAGGTTCTCCCAAAAGACTTAACTTGTCTCGGCTTGTCCCCCTTCATTTGGAGTGTTATTTCATGTAACTTGTGTGGGACACTCACCCTAGTATTAGGCGATTCCACCGTGATATACTCACTCAACTCCGCTGTCACCAAAAATTCCATCAGGTTCCGGCGAGCTATTGTTACCTCTGCCGCGCTGTCTAGCATCGTCAGAGCCCATTCCCCATTCAGTAGCTGAGTCCTCAGAATTCTGGGCATGTCTAACTTTGAGACCTGCTACCTTCTTCTTTTTAAATTGAGGTTTTGCTTTAGGTTTTTCTTCTTTCTTTGAAGCATAGTCTGAAGTGCGTTGCTTGTCTCTGGACTTTGTGCGCTCTTCTTGTCTTTGTTCTGACCGTCCTTCCCTCTCAGAGTTTTTTTGATGAACCCTGAAAGGAACGAGAGGAACGAGTATCAGTATCCTGATACCTGTCAGATTTTTTAATGTTATCTCTATTTCTAAGATTATATCTCCTTTCTGGGGGCTCCTGCTGAGGAGACCTTCCCCTGGAGTGAGATCTGTTCTTTTGTTGTTTATTATTGTCCCATTTCTTCTTTGAAGAAACTGGTGTTTGCTTTGCCTGTTCTTTATCTGAACTCCCCATTAATTGGGGTTTTACAGGTCTAGCTCCCAGACTGTCTCTACCTAACTCTGCATAAGCAGTTTCAATTATTTTAGGTAGTTCTGTCTCCTGTTGTAATGGAGTGAACTCTCTCAGGCGTTGGCGTATTGCCACTGATGCTGCTTCCCCTTTAATATTCGCCAATATTATCGCAGATACCTGGGCAAAGTTATTTAACAACTTCATCCCCAAGTTTAGAGCAGGCTCTGCTCCATATTTGTTCTGTATTTGTCTTAATACATCTGGTATTACCGCTAAAGAAGGAATACCATGAGTCCTGGTATATATTGCAGCGAAGACTGTGCCCCAAGAGGTACAATCCTCTATAGAGGGAGCTATCCCCATTGGCAAGCAAATAGTAAGTATTCTATGCTTTTCCTTAGGACCAGTGTGTGGCAACACTGCCTCCAGCTGTGTTATTTTTTGTGCTATCCAGAAGGGCATTTGTTCACGTTTAGTGGGCATTTTACCCATCACTGCGCGCAGTGTCTGTGTTGTAATTTTTGTTGTAGGAGTTTGGACTGGTCCTGGTTGTGTAGCCTGTGCGGGCTGAAGTGTGATTGTTCTCAACACAAACTGTGTCATATTGCTGTAAAGTCTTATTAATTCTTTATGCTGTACAAGTAAGTCTCCTCCTGGCATTGTGTCAATGTCAGGATGTGGTGTGTATGCCGCTAAAACTGGCCATGTTGCTCCGTCTCTTCTGAGTGGACCGAGTCTTGCTCTATTTCTTGTATGGGGGAGTGCGCCTTTAAACCAGTAAAGGTGTTCTTCGTAAGTGAGTGGAATTTCAATGTCCTCATGTGGACTATACTCATTTGGTATATCATCTTCTACATAGGAGTGAAATGTTTTGGTTTGTGCATTTGCCTGCGGGAATTTAATCCATGAATAGAATACCTCTGTTCTATATGATTCGTGTGCCTCAATCACGAAAGTCACTTGCCCACCCCTAATTGTAACACCATATGCTACTAGTTTTAGGGTGACGGCATTTCTAACATTATTTGCAATGTATATTGCATCTGCATCGTCTTCTTCTTCGGCTGAGAAGTTTAGTGCATTTCCTTCATCTACGTCTTTCTGTTCAGTCATTATTTTAGAAAGGAGAGCGTTTCAAGGGAACTGAGATAAGGTGTTATGCACAATTAGGAACACTGTATCCTTCAAGCTTGATTAAACCAGCAGCCAATACATAGGAATTTTCCTACTCAGCCGCGGCGGATTTGTTCCCTCCCACTCAGATGTCTCTGGGGAAATGTGAGTAGGGGTCTCTGAGAATAGCAGGACTGAACTACTCAGATTTGACTGTTAAATAAGTGACATTACCAACCATGGCGGGGCCATGTCGTGTAGTTCCTATAAGACCTATATAGGATCTGCGCGTTTGGACAACATACACTGCGGGACTGGTGTCCAGACTGATTCCAGACACCCCCACCGTGTATGTTGGCCTGTGTACCAGCTAGCTCGCAATGCCACTATAACCTCCTCTTACCAAGGAGAGAATAGTTCTTGGCAACTATCGAACATGACAACCCTGATCCCTCAGGACCGTGGAAACAGTAACTTACTTTTCGCTCAGTCACTCGTGCTCACTTGTTCTCAGAGAGATACAAAGAATAAACGGTTGGGACGTTTTCAATAAGTATTTATTGAACAGTCGTTATTCTAGCGTAAAATAAGTGCACTGAAATCACCAGTAGACAGTAGCATATATAAATGAGTAGCAGCACTAAGAAAGTAAACAGATGGTAGGTTTCTACCATTTTGCTAAAATCATAAATATAGGCGAGTATATAAAATACATGGCAATAAAATGCATACTCCTACGATGCACCCTAACTAGATGTACCTAAGTGTACCTAGCATGTGAGTAGGTGTAAAGCCAAGAATCCCTCTAGGATAAAGCCAACCCCATTACCTGATGTTAGCCTGCGGGACCTCGTTCTGGTCTCGAGCTGAACACCCCGCGAGGGATGTCAGACCACTGCGAGCTGGAGTATCTGCATGCAGGAACCTCAGCGTCTTGCGTCAGTGTGTCGGCATGGAAGTCGTGATCTCCTCTGACTATCTCAGCAAGATGTGGTGTTTATATACCCTAAGGTATCCCCAGGGGTTCTACCTTGCTGTGCCAGTGTCGGACTTAGGATGACGTCGGGAATGAACTTTATACACAGTTATTATGCAGGAGATGATGCCCCTGCTGTGATTCCAGGAAACTAAGAATCCTCATGCATAATTTATGAGGCCAGTGTCCAGGGAAAAACCCTACGTACTTATGTGTAGTATTGTAACTGGGTAAAAGGTCAGTCCTCCAAATCCGTTATGTATGTAGTATAGGAGAGAATGTAGGTGAAGGGTTATGATGATACCTAGACCTATATCGGGGTACCTATATGAAATATAACAAGCTGTGTAGGATTTATGCAGGCGCCTATTGACCCATGGTGCAGGGATTCCTCCATTGGTGTACATCTGCTATATGTGCCCCAGTGCATGCAGTTACAACAGGAATGCACCGTATTTTGTCAACAATGCACATGGCTGACCTGATACTTAGGGAGTGGAGAAAACTAGATTACTCTAGGGAAGTGCAGAGGCTTCGACGCTCATTTGACTCAGTCAAGGTCAAACTCAGAGCTCTTCTTCTCCAATACATGCTCCTTTTCCCTGTGAAGCTGAAAGTTCTCTTTCAGGACAAAGTGTACTTTTTCCAAACACCCGAGGAGGCATGGGCATGGATTGAGGAGCGCCCCGCAATGAGGCGAAGCCAAAGAGCGGAGGAACCTACACGCAGAGGCTCCCAGAAAAGAATGGGCCCCAGGCCTAAGAGAGAAAAAAGGAGACGCTTGATCGCCGAGACTCAGGGAACGTGGGCAGGAACCCCATTTCATACGCCATCCCGAGACCGGAGCGGGGACCATTTCTCGAACTCAGAGGAGAAGTCCGCGAAAGATAGACCTCGGAGGAAACAGCCGAGCAAGTGGGGAGGCGGATCACCAGATCCGTTAACTGGAGATAACTCAGCAGACGAAGATAGCGACCATCCGCTCCTCTGCAACATTAATCTCATGGAACACACGACGGGGGAAACCACCAAACTAACTATAGCGCAACAACAACCCCTCACAGAGAACGAAGAAGCACACAATCCGGGGCTAACTGGTGGCCAAGCCAGCCCAGAAAGACCCCCCCCTAGACAACGGCTACTTCAAGCCACCATAAAATGGACTAACTATAAGTCTATATCCGTTTTTGTTGGTCAATCTTTCACAGTTGACATCAGATTGATTTAAGTTAAGGGGAGGGTGGGGGTACACACCTCTCAGACTACACCTATGCCAAGACTGTCATGTTGACCATTGGGGACTTTGGCATGGGCAGTGGGAAAGTGTGGGGCAGGGTAGCCCAAGGGGGGGATGGACAGCAGATAGCGCTGCTGGAGAAATTGTTATCCATGTTATTAGCCAGACACCAGAAACTAGGAGCAGCATACAAACAGTCAAACGTACTGAGCAGCTATGGGGCACAAACAAGCGGTAGGCGCGAGAACTCACGCAGGAACTATGGGTGACAGAAGCTACTCGGTCCTGACGTGGAACGTCAGCGGAATGGGGAACAAGGTCAAGAGGGGGCTTGTTATCAGATACCTCAGGAGGCTTAAACCCGACATAGTCCTACTCCAAGAGACACACCTACATGGTGAGCACTGTACCTTTCTGGGGAGGGGCCATACATCGTGCTTCACGTCCAGATCGAGAGGAGTCGCTATACTAGCCCGGAAGAATACACCCTTTCACATATCCAAGATCTGGACAGATCCCAATGGCACCTACGCCGCAGTGCAGGGCACATGGGGTAGAAGAGTATTTACCCTAATAAGTGCATATGCTCCACCACGACTGCAGAATCACACACTGAACAAGCTAGCTGAGATACTCCTTGGGTCCATTGCGACCACTCAGGATTCATGCCCAAACGCACCACGCGCTTCAACCTCCGCCGCCTGGCTAATTGGCTGGATAGCGTCAGGAACGGATCTGCCCCACACGCCTTTCTGTCTCTAGACGCGACGTGACACGGTGCACTGGCCTTTCATGCGTCAGGCCCTGCTAAAGTTCGGTTTTGGACGGACCTTCGTGGCATGGATAGAGCTACTGTACACGAATCCTAGAGCTAGGGTGCGTGTCAACGGAGTGACGTTGGCTGATTTCCCAGTGAAAAGAGGAACGTGTCAGGGGTGTCCACTGTCCCCACTGTTATTTGCATTGGTACTGGAGCCGCTTGCATGTCTAATTAGGGAACACCCAGACCTGCGTGGTTTTAGAGATGATGCTGGGGTTTTAGGAGACTAACTAATCTCTTTATATGCAGACGATATACTACTATACATTAGCGACCCAAATACGATACTCCCGTTGATGCTTCAGACATTTAGAGAATTTGGTGAATACTCGGGGTATCATATTAATTGGGACAAATCTAGGGTCTACACAGTGGGGGATCAACCCAACACCGTTAGAATACCAGATCAATTCACAGAGGCTAAAGA
Source organism: Calotriton arnoldi (assembly GCA_963921515.1). Lineage (NCBI taxonomy): Eukaryota > Metazoa > Chordata > Amphibia > Caudata > Salamandridae > Calotriton > Calotriton arnoldi. Next base: position 3,540,346 of record CAWUFW010000564.1, on the reverse strand, counting down.
GGGCTTCCAGTACCTGGGACTCTATGTCTCTACCGACGATGCAATATGTATCACTGGTAACATCAAAAGGGTATTGGGGGAGTTCAAAGAGGATGTGGTGCGCTGGAGACGGCTCCCTCTGACGATCCTCGGGAGAGCCGCCATGTTCAAAATGATAACACTCCCGAAACTCCTATATGTATTGCAAAACACATACTGCTGAATGCCAGAGTGAATATTCACAGCCATCGACGTGGAGCTACGCATCCTCCTCTGGGATGGGCAACACCTGCGTGTAGCCCTATCCACACTCCAACGCAACCAATACAACGGAGGGATATCTCTACCCGACATACAATCCTATGACCGGGCGGTACATTTGATAATCATCAACGAATGGGGACATATGCCTGGGGATCACCCCACTTATGCCTTGGAGAGGCTACAGTTCCGACAACATTCATACCTACACTACTTATACGGGGGTGGGGGCACCAGCAAATTGCTGCCTGCTACCCAGAGGGTCATGGAATCATGGAAAAAGGCAGAACATCAAATTAAGTGGGCTAAAAAACTGACGAAGGCGACACCACTCTGGGAGGGTGCAAGGCTGTTAGAGATAAACAGACTACAGGGCTTCAAAAGGTGGGACACAATAGGGACCTCAAGACTGGGTGACATACTTAGAGAGGGAGACCTCATCACCTTCGAGACAGTCCAGGCTGAGTTCCAAATACACAGTTCCCAAAGATACAAATTTCTGCAATTAAAACATGCTTGGAAAGCGGAGGCGATAGACCCTACTGCACTCCCCGAATTCGCCCCACTCGAGGGTAGGCTGTTGCGGGGCGAAATCCTGGATAAAGCAGTCTCTTGTACGTGTAAAATATTAATCAACAACGTCCCAGACAGGGTGGGGTCTCTTAGGTCCAGGTGGGAAGCCACAACAGGACAGCTGCCAGTCATCGATTGGGAGGAGGCCCTAATGCACTCGAGGGAAGTTGCAATTAAGCTGCGACTGCGCCTAATACAAGATAAGATCCTACACAGAGTATACTTCGACAGGGCATGTCTTCACGCTATTGGGAGAGCAGACTCAACCAACTGCTTGTGATGTAAAACCCTAAGCGGCACATTCATACACACATTATGGGAGTGTCCTCTTGTGGATAACTACTGAAACCTAATACTGGGGGAGTTGAGCGAGATGCTGGGAGTCCAGCTTCGCAGGGAGGCGAAACATGTGCTATTGGGAATCTCCACAGAAACTGATCTGCCTCGTACCAAGCTTCTATTATGCAACCTGGGACCAGTAGTTGCCAAAAGAGACATTGCTAGACACCGGGGAGCTCCTGATCTCCCTACCCTCGCAGATTGGAGGGCGGGTATGGACTTGTACATGGTAACTGAAAAGGTAACTTACAAAGCCCGGGGCTGCCCCAAAAAGTTTACTAAGATTTGGAGCCCATGGCTGAGGCACTATGGCCTAGAGATGGGAAACGATGACAGCGACAGTGGTCACACACCAGAGTGAGACAGAAGAAAGGGGGGGGGAGTCCAGTGGACACTCCCTTGTGCCAAAGCCAAGTGGCGGGAAAGGGGTGGTTGGTGGGAACCCTGTCCCATGTTCTCCCAGGAATCTACCTATCGAACAATGTACTGTTGATAATTGCTGCTCTCTAACATGTAACACTGTACTAAAAACGTTCATTTATAATGTGCAGGGATTCTGTTTCTGTGAACTGGCAACCTTTGTTTCAATAAAAACAGTTAAAAAAAAAGAAATGCACATGGCTGCTCTTACAATGTGTTAGCATTGCCCAGCTGTGACACTTGCAACGCTGCCCTATGCAAACATTTGAGCAAAACACACATGAGTCTTCAATTGATGTTATTTCAACACATAGAGTACACAGGTGGCTACCGTTCGACCTGCACACAGTGTGGGAGAGCGCTGAGATATAGGTACCTGAACTGGATGACAATACGCATTTCCCCCGAATGTCCCTTGTTGGTATTTACCCTGTTGTTGATGTAGTTCATCATAGTCAGCACTGTCCTGTCCCTCTACTCCAACCACTGACTCCTCACAGATGACAGCGGACACCCGCTCCTCCAATGGATCGAGCTCCTCCTGGGTGCTAGACTACCACCTCCGGTTTGCAATGCTGCCTGTCGATTGGTTGCCAGTTTCTGCTTAGTTTTGTGCTTGGCTTCATGCCAGCGCTTTTTGCAGTCCATCACTTTCCTCTTGACTTCAGCTATGCTGTTCCTCTTGTTCTCTATGGACAGCCATATAGCCCTTTTGGTCCACATTGACACTTAGGAACTGATGAAGAGCTGGTGTAGATGCTCCGTCACCTCCGCAATCAGGATCTAATTCTCCCGCTGTCTGAACCTGCATTTCCTCTTCTTCTTCCCCTTGGCTTCTGGCTGGTCATCCTGGCTGTTGGTGGGGTTGAAGGGGATGTTGTTCTGTGCTGTACTGGTTCCTGGCTGCTCCATTCTGCATTCAGGTTTTTTTTCCCGCCTTAGCAGGTGTTTTTGTGTGTTTTTTCACGCTTGATGCAGATATGTGATGCTCGGCAGACTAGCGCGATTTTTCTTGCTGCTAATTTGTCGAGCGTCACTTTTTCGTGTTAACGTGTATTTTTCTGATGCTCGCATTAGTGTTGTTTTTTTGGCCACTAGCTGTTCCTAACGCTACGTAACGCCGTATTGTAAATACGGCACTAGCATAGCGTTAGGATTTGGTGTATGGCAGCGGTAAAAAAAATTACACTCCGCTGCGTGAAAACAGCAGAGCCACATTTCTTGTAATATGCCCTTTACGCACAATCAGGAGCAAGGGTGCAAATTTGGTGTTGCCCAGGGTGCTATCCGAGCAAAGGACGGCCCTGGGGAGAACAGGTTTGAGTCTCGCATCAGCTCAACATCCTGTGATTCTGGCCAAATCACTCAATCTCTCCCTGCCTAAAAAGTGAGGAGCTTATTTACAAGCCCTTTGCGCTGCAGGTGCATCATTTTTTCCCATATTTAGTGATGCACCAGCGGTGCAAGGGGCTTGTAAATAAGCCCCTGAATGTGACTGATGCTCATTTAAAGGGCTCCAATGTTTTGAGGTCGAGCTAGTTCACGCTATTCAAAAACTGTAAAAAAACAAAAAAAAAGCTTAGTCCCTCCTCGATTTTGTTTACATGAATCTGCAATTTCCCAGCTGTGCCACAATCTACACAGTTATGTGCATACCTATAATTATCAAATATTAGTTTTTAGGGAAAACACATAAAATGTCGCTTATTTTGACCGTCCTCGCTGCCTGCTTTCACATGGCGTTAGCAGAAGGTCACCAGAGATCGAATCACCAGTCCATCTGTTGAGCAGTGTGAAGCAGGCGCGCAATGCCTATAGGGCTAAAAGGGCTTCAGCCCCCCCCACCCCGTCGTTTATCTCAGCCCAGGCTGCTGCAGCTTGAGCTGCTGTGGGCTCGGCTGAGCAGTGTCTGGAGTCTTATCTCCGGCACGCCCGAGTTTTTCACAGGTCTTTAAAGACCATTTGCTTATTTACATACCTTTGTAAACTGGTTACAGAGGCTTAGTTTTTTCTCTGGTTCCAGTACCCCCTGGGCCCCCACTCTGCCTATTCCTTACATTTGTATTTTACATTTACTGCCTTAGTGTGAGAATGCATTTCATAAAAAAAGGAATGTAAAGTAGGGTTGCCAAAAGAAAAATGCCAGCCATGTGTTGTTTAAAGAGCCTGCAAATACCTCGTCTTGACACTAAATGGGGTTATAAATAAAAAAAGTATGTATTCATTTGTAATGTGACTTTTCTGTCTTTGTTCCCTTTAATTATCAGTCATGGATCATTCAGGCATCCCTACAACACAATTAAAAGAGCTTTCTGTTTATATTTGCTGTTTGAAGTATGCACAGATAAGTGCTGAAAATACAGCTTTAGGTGACTGCTTATTTTTGTACCGTCTGGGACATTAAAATAATGAGCTGGCAACCCTAATCATAAGACTATATTTCCTCCACCTTCAATCCCTGATTAATATCATAATAACAATAGCTTAACTTATATCTGAAACCCTACGCCGCAGTCAATAACAAGCTGAGTTACGTCAAGTGCCTGGAAATGCACGCTGCATTCAGACAACTCACTCCTCATTCTCGCCCTTCTCTTTCACGCTCACCCTGCACTCACAGCGATCACAATGCACTCACATTGATCACCATGCATTCACACCATTCACCCGATCACCCTGCACTCACAGTGATCACTCTGCACTCACAATGCACTTGCGCTGTTCACCCTGTACCTCACCCTGCAGTCACACGAGCACACTACTCACCCTGCACTCATGTGATACTTCACTCACCCGTCCCCCTCAGTGCTCAACCTGCAATCTCACTCAAACAAGCCCATCACTAACCATGCATTCATTTGTCCCGCTCTGCACTTACATCTGCACCCAAATTCATATGGTCACCTTACTTACCCTGCAGTCACTCCTCTTACCCTACTCTCACACTGTTGCATCACTCACCATGCACACACATGGGCACTCCTGCCACCCACACAGCGCAGAGAGTTAATGTGCCTGCTACAAAGAGTGTGTACCATGCAGATCACAGAACTGAGTGTGAGTAAACTATGAATAGCGCTATTAAAAATGAAATGTTTGTCAGAAAGGAGCTATAGAGAGATGAGGTGCATTGTTGGTGAGTGGTAGTGAGGGAATTCATGGAGAAGGAGGAAATGGGGGAGGGGGCGCCAAAAAAGACTTGCACCGTGTGCGACCAGTGCTAGGGCCAGCCCTGGCTGGGAGCGTTACCCCCATCCCCCCCCCCCCTCCCCGAAGTTCGGGTCTAGTTGCGCCCCTGGTGTGAAGGCACAACTCGCACGGCATTAAGTAGCAAAAACATTGGCGAATGACAGTCCATAAAACCGCGTGGCTTCGGATTTTTAACTGATTATTTCACATTTAGTAGAAAATAAAAACATGCCCAGTGTAATTTTTAGCAGTAGTGCTTGCACGTGACGTGTACACGCCTGTAAAATTTGGATGCATCTACAAGCCCGTTGTGTCCAATAAAAAGGCACGTGTACCGTTTTGGTACAGTCAGGGAGGTTATGGGATAGTCGTGCGGTCTCGCAGTCACTTGGTGTCTGCAGATAATGCTCTGATAAACAACAAGCAGAAATCTTGGCTTGACTCTTAGTTATGTGAGAAGCATTTACTGTTCTCTCTGCCTTTCCAACAGGCATGCACAAACAAGCCAACGAGGGGCTGAGAGGCGGGAGGCGGGACGCGGAAGACCCAGACAAGAAATGTTACTGCATTCAACCTAAAGCTAGCAGGCTAACAAGGCAGGAAAGGAGCCGCCACAAAACCCTCCCCAACTTCAGGATGGTAAGAAAGCTTTACAATTAATTGTTAATCTTAAAGTGCGAACCTTCCTAGTTTACGATGTCGTACGTAGTGTTTGCTTTATTTCTCTCTACCAAACCGAAAAGTCGAGTGTTAGATTACAAAACCAAACTGTGATTTAATATTGATGTGCAGAATTTGTTTTTGCATGTATGCCTTCATTTTGATTTCACTGATGTTATGATGGGTCTGTTTGATGGAAATTCATTGTAACTGAAATATACAGCGAAAAAGAGTTTAGATTAATGATTTCATTTTTAGTAAATGTCAATTAAGCCTATATTATGTTAATTTAAAGCCCAGAACTGGATGAGGTGCTATGATAATACGGCTGCTAAATTGCTTTTGTAACTGAAGCATTCCATATGAGTTATAGGGTAAAATGGACAATTTTGGACCCGCACGTAATGATACAATTGTTGTGTGCGAGGTTTACACATACTGCGCCAGGTCTTCAGTTAACAGTAATATTATTTACCATTTATATAGTTCATGCCATAAACTTAATTCTCTCTTTGCAAATCAGAAATGGGCGTTAATGTTCCCAAATTCAATATTAATCAATTTAGTTTATCGTCCCTGGAAGGATGAAAGTCTGTGTCCACTTGTAGGGTGCAAATGGTGTTATGCAGCAGGAACATCAGCCTACATACAGGGTTATGTTATCGGCCATAAAGCAGTATAAAGTAGATGTATAGTATTCAATTCAAAGAATCTTTATTCGGCCACTCATGGCCATAAAAGACATAGGTCAATACAATACAATCGAAAATAATCGTAAAGCGAGAGTAAAAAAAAACCACCATAATCGTCCACTGTATTATTACATGACATTAAAATAACACACTAACACTTGTTTCGAACACGCAAAACATTCGGCAGTATGTTAGCAGCAGCTTATGAATCAAACTATTAGTAGCATACATATAAAGTGCAAGGTACATTATGGGTCGCCAGTAGATAGTTTTTTAAATACACGGAAAGGCCGGCCCCGGGGGATGGGGTCCCCGGGGCCATAAATTGCCTGAGGAGGGGGGCCACGCAGCCCCCCTCCAATAATTTAATTTTAAAAAAAAACTGGCAATGCCCCGGGGGATGGGGTCCCCGGGGCCGAATATGGCCTCGGGAGGGGGGCCACGTGGCCCCCTTCCAATTTAAAAAAAAAAAAAAAATAGGGGTCAGGCCCTGGGGGATGGGGTCCCCAGGGCCAATAAAATAGGAAAGGAAGGGGGCCACACAGCCCCCCTTCTTAAATTTTTTTTTTTTTAAAAAGACCGGCGGAGGCCCCGCCCCCTCCCTGCAGCACTCTGCAAACGCGCCCCCTGGCGCGTTGTAAGATGGGGAACTAATTCCCCTTGAATACTGGGGATCCCTGGGGGCCAACTAGCCCACCAGGAACCTCCAGTATGCGCCAGGGAGCTGCGTTGCAGAGAGGTGTTCAGAGGCCACGCCCCTTTTTACACCTCTCTGCAACGCAACTCTGTGGGGCTTACTGGAGGTACCTGGTGGGCTAGTTGGACCCCAGGGACCCTCAGGATTCAAGGGGACTTAATCGCCCAACTTAAAACGCGCCATGGGGCTCGTTTGCACAGTGGTGAAGGGAGGGGGCGGGGCCTGAGGTGACATGTGTGCAAACACGCCCTGTGGCGCGTTTTAAGTTGGGGAATTAAGTCCCCTTCAATCCTGAGGGCCCCTGGTCTCCAACTAGCCCACCAGGTATCTCCAGTAAGCGCCACAGGCCTGCGTTGCAGAGAGGTGGTCCAGGCCACGCCCCTTTTTACACCTCTCTGCAATGCAGCTCTGTGGCGCTTACTGGAGGTACCTTGTGGGCTAGTTGGACCTCAGGGACCCTCAGGATTCAAGGGGACTTTATCCCCCAACTTAAAACGCGCCACGGGGCGCGTTTGCACAGTGGTGAAGTGAGGGGGCGGGGCCTGAGGTGACATGTGTGCAAACACGCCCTGTGACGCGTTTTAAGTTGGGGAATTAATACCCCTTCAATCCTGAGGGCCCCTGGGGGCCAACTAGGCCACCAGGTACCTCCAGTAAGCGCCACAGGCCTGCGTTGCAGAGAGGTGGTCCAGGCCACGCCCCTTTTTACACCTCTCTGCAACGCAGCTCTGTGGCGCTTACTGGAGGTACCTAGTGGGCTAGTTGGACCCCAGGGACCCTCACAATTCAAGGGGACTTAATCTCCCAACTTAAAACGGCCACAGGGCGTGTTTGCACACATGTCACCTCAGGCCCCCCCTCCCTTCACCACTGTGCAAACGCGCCCCGTGGCGCGTTTTAAGAGGTAGTTTTAATCCCCTGCCCTATTATGTACTAGGGCCTTACAGAGGAGGTCATGCTAATCACAGGGGTACCCCAACGCATAGTGTTCCCTAGTGTATGTAGGTGTTTTAACTGTATTCTAAGTGTCTTTTACCATAGCACTGGCTCTAGGCCTGGTTAGTCAGAGTCAGTTACCACCAGTACCCGTCTGGAAAAGGTGTGGGCACAGGATGATTTTGCAACAAGGCCTCTTTCTGCTCCTCTGTTGGTTCTTTCTGCACATGTCTTGCTTCTTCCTGCATTTTTCTTCGTCTTTGTGGACTTCTGTTTCTTTCTACATTTCTTTTGCTTCTTTCTGTGCGTTTTTTCTTCTTTCTTCACATGTCCTACTTCTGTAGGCATAGTTACAAACTAGCATTTGAAAAACCTTTGAAATTCACTGAAAAAACCATAGGTTTCAAGCACGTTATAGTTAGAAATTAGCATTTAAAAAACCTTTGAAATTCACTGAAAAAACCATAGGTTTCAGACACGTTATAGTTAGAAATTAGCATTTAAAAAACCTTAGAAATTCACTGAAAAAACCATAGGTTTTTGGGAAAGTTATAGTTAGTTGGACATTGCACTCGTACAAAACCCGTGAAATTCCCCCGTTATAGTTAGTTCAGCTAACTATAACTCGCGCCCCCGCAATGCACTGCTGATGACGTCACATATTACATCACTCATGACATGGTCAGTGACATCACTGATGACAACACTGATGACATCTCAAATGACATCACTGATGACATCACTGATGACATCATCCATGTGATAATTTGATGCATCTTCTCACACCCTAATATAACTTTTGATACACCCACTCTAAATTACAGACTGCCATTGTCAAAACCATAGACACTCCAACACCAATAACTACATACACACTCACTGATTCTTAGGTCTACACACACATCCACTCACTCACCCGTACAGTCACTCATACTTACGGTCACTCAGTACAGGACTATCATATGCACTCATACACCTATATAGACACTCACACACCGTCACTCATCCATAGAGGTACTCACACACCTAGTCAGTCATGCAAATAATTAATCACACTGCCATTTACTCACCTATACAGTTATACACACACCAGCTCACTTACTCATACAAATACTAACACATTCTTACGCTCTTATACAATTACTGATACAAGTACACACTCATCCATACAGCCACTCTCACAATCACACACTCTCACTTATACCCATTTATATACTCCAACACACATATATACTGCCTTTCACATATGTAGTTACTCACACATGTAGATATACATTCACTCACTAACACACCCATACACACACTCACCCACCCATACAGTCCATCACAGATGCACTCTTGAAACCATGCACCCAGTGAATCACCCACTCACACATCTATGCACAGAGTCACACACACCCCACCCACACAAACACTCAGGCACCCATACAGATACTAAGACAACCAATCAATAACCCATGTAGACACTCATGTAGCTATTCACAAACCCATGCAGCCGCTTACACACCAACAGACAGACGGATACAGACATTCACACAGTTTAGTCACTAACCCATGCATTCAGTAAGATACGTTTAATCACTCACTTATAGAGTCAGTCACGCACCTACTTAATCATCCATTCAGACACTTATACACCCACTCATTCTTCAATACGCCTTTCCCTATATATATTAAACATATTTAAACTTTACAGAAACACACAGGCACTGGATGATGTCATCAGTGATGTCATCAGTGATGTCATTTGAGATGTCATCAGTGATGTCATCAGTGATGTCACTGACCATGTCATGAGTGATGTAATATGTGACGTCATCAGCAGTGCATTGCGGGGGCGCGAGTTATAGTTAGCTGAACTAACTATAACGGGGGAATTTCACGGGTTTTGTACGAGTGCAATGTCCAACTAACTATAACTTTCCCTAAAACCTATGGTTTTTTCAGTGAATATAGAATATAAATACGACGTAATCAAAAACAATAAGAGGCCTATTACGATGGCGCTCGGAAATCGACGATCGTCGGTTTCAATTCCGACCAGCTGATTATGAATCAGCCGGTCTTTCCGGCTGGCTTCCGACGGACAGTCGGAACTGGCTCGTAATCCCAAAGGGCGGGCCTTTCCGCCCTTGGGATTACGATGCACGGTTTCCGGCATGGTTTCCATGCTGGCCTGTCTGGCATGGAAACCATGTCGGAAAGCGTGTTTGGGGGCCCCCAGCAGGGCCCCCTTGTGTGCGCGGCCTCCGGATGGGGGCAGAGGGGGCACCTACGGTGCCCCCCTGTTAATCCCTGCACCCCGTGGCAGGCACCTTGAGATGCCTGCCACAGGGTGCAGGGATTAACACCACTTCCCATTTCCCTATGGGAACTTGTACTACGGCCAGTTTACGGCCGTAATACATGATCCCATAGGGAAATGTTGAAATGCGACCAAACAGTGTTCGGTCGCATCCAAATCAGGCGGTCGGGACCACCGACCGGGGGTCGGTCGGTCCCGTTTACAAGTCGTGTCAGGCGGAAGCAATTCTGCCCAACATCAAAATCAGCCCCAATATATCACAAGCATTGGCATAGCCAATAGGTCTCGCCTTTGGGACCTTGTAAGTGTTTAGCCATGCAACAGTTGATGTTGTTGCACCAAGGATATTGTGCTGCATAAAAATACTTATAAGGTCCCAAAAGCGAGACCTATTGGCTATGCCAATGCTTGTTCTTTTTTTTCTCTTCTGAAATTACTTACCTTGCTATGGATCATTGCATAAATGCCAATAAATACAATTAAAAAAACAAGTCTTGGTCCGTATGTAAAGAACAAAGCGCTCTGAAGTGACATATGTTTTGGCTCCGTATGAAGCACTTCAGTGAGCAATCGAAAATACCCTTATTAAAAGTCTACACATTTCGACAAATCATGTTCAGCAGTCAGCACCTACTCTGATGCTGGTTGGAGTGTTTCTGAGCACCTCTCTTACTTTCATTCTGGTGCCATGGGGGGTGTTTGTGAAAGGGACTGGCACCGCCTGCGTACGAGAACATGAGGTTGCCACATTGGAACAGCCACTAGGCATAGCTTATTTGAAAATAGAGTATGCGCTATTACATATTTACCGGCAGGCTCGAGAGGAAAATAGCCATGAAACAATCTTCTGCTGAGGAATGTTGCAACTTTTTTAAACCCTGAAGGAGAAGTAGAAAGTAATAAAGAGAAACGTCGCCAGGATGTTGCACTACGTTTTCGAATACACAAGCCCGTGAAAGAATGTGCTCAGCTGATGGATGGCCCGTTAGGTATCTGATGTTAGGTTTCGGATTTAAAACATCAGGGATGGGGGCGTGGCCAGGGAGCTGAACATGGCGGACGCAACTCTGTAGAGCTCCGCAGTTCACTCCCTCTTTGGGCCGTAATCCGCCAAAGATCCTTGACCCAGTGTCGGAATAGGAGGGGTCCCTGGTTGCGGTGCCTGTCGCGACCCGGCAGTCGAGTTTTGTGGACTGCGGTGGGTCCGGTCCGCACTGAGAGGCTTCCCGGCCGGCGGCCGCCGTGCCTGGGGTGGAGGACGAGACACTCGAGGCCGCGGCTGCGGAGGGCCTTGTACTTGGAGAGGCGGCTGTCAATCCTGCCTCTATTGGAGACCGTAGCGGAGTGGTGTCGTCGTGGTGGTGCAGCCCCGCGGGACGATCGGCGGGAGCCAAGGAGCCGGGAGATCCCACGGCATCGATATTGCAGGCGCCCCTCCCCCATTGCCTGCATCGCTGCCTGGTCGACCTGACGCGGATCCTACGGCCCCGGGACGGGGCGCGGGTGAGTCCTGCCATCGGGAGTCTGGGGGAGTGCGGCGGACCTCTGGCTTGGTGGCCCACCCTCTGGACGATCTGAGTTCCTTGCCTGGGTGCAGATGTGACGGGGCGGCACCGCCGGGGATCCCATCACTGACGCTGCGAGGTGCCCGGTGCCCGCTGGGCTCTGGTGAAGGGTGCCAGGGAACCGGTGAATTATTTGTCCGGCATTGATCTGCGGGTGGCCCCGGCTCATGTGGCTACCCGGTCCTGGAGCCTTGGTGTGGAGCTGGGCTGCGACATTGGGGGTCTCCGTCCCTATCTGGCAGCTGCCCCATAGTGCATGGTTGCTCCTGTGAGGGGCCCCCCGCATAGAAGGCGCGGCTGTTAGTGAGCCCCTACAAGACTATCTACTGTGGGGGTGCTCGGAGTTGCGACGCCGCCCTGCGTTGGAGTCTGGCTTGGGCTGCCCCCTTGTCTGTGTCTGCTGGGTCTTGCAGTTGCCTACTACATCGCCGGCCAGGCTGTTCCTGGTAGCCATGGGCAAGGATAAACAGGGCGTTGCGGCCCCCAAGCAGCATACTATGGACCGCTTTACCACCCCTGCCAACCCTCCCGGGGAGGAGTCCGCGGAAGGGTTATCCTCAGATGCGACTAAGCTGCTGGAGGCGATCACACAATCGCGGACGGCCCTCGAGGCCCAGATCGGGGCCGTGGGCGTGGAGGTGTCTTTCCTTCGCCAAGATTTGCGGAAGGCGGTCGACCGCATCACGGAGGCAGAGACCAGGGTATCCACAGTCGAGGACTCTGTCGCGGGACTACAGCGCAAAGTGGACAAATTGACCAAGCAATCGCAGGAGCTGGCGGCGCGGGTCAAGGATGCGGAGGGGCGGGCCCGCCGCCATAATCTGCGCCTGGTGGGCTTTCCGGAGGGATGTGAGGGGACCTCCATGGACAAGTTCATTTCAGATTGGCTAAAGTCACTGTTGCCCCAGGAAGACATGTCCTCCTGTTTCGTGGTTGAGAGGGCCCACCGTGCACTGGTTAAGAAACCGCCGCCGGGGGAACGCCCGAGGCCAGTGATAGCCCGAATCCTTAATTACGCGGATCGAGACGCCGTACTTCGATATGCCAGGCTCCATAAAGATAAAATGGTCTTCGACTCGCGCCCCATCATGGTTTTCCCTGATTACACCAAGCTGGTGCAGCAACAGCGTCAATCATTTGCGGCTGCCAAGAGAAGGCTACGTGAACTTGATCTATCCTATGCCTTGCTGTTTCCGGCCCGGATGAAAGTGATGTTCAATGCAAAAACATTTTTCTTTGACACCCCGGAGGAAGTCTTCGCGTGGACGGACGAGAGACAGATCCTTAAACCTCACACACCGCCTCCGGCAGACCTCTGATTCCTCCCAGGGCTCGCATCGGAGTGGTCGGCAGGGCGGGGGTGCGACATCTCGGCGGCATCGATCCCGCTCCAACTGGCGTGCCCCGGAACCGACGGGCTCTGGAGACTGAACTGTGTTGGGTTACTTTCCCTTGTTTTCCCAATATTCCCTTCGGGGGGCGGGTTTGCCTGGGGGTGGTGGCCGCTCACTAATATGACTGGGTCATAGAGATGGGGTCTTCTACAGGCCCTGGAGGGATCTGAACATGGCTCGCCCTGGACGTTTTGGGTGATGTTGGGTAAGTTGGGGGGGATCCATTGGAGGGACCGCTTGGGTCATCCTGTTGGGGGCCTGGGGTGGGTTTCTACCGCGACAGATACTCCGTGTTGCAGGAAGTATGGGGGTTGGGGGCAGGGGGGAGGAGGGCCAGTTTCTTAAGGGGGGGTTTTCTTTATTGAATGTTTTCGCACCATGCACCAATCACATTGCTTCGCCTTGCACGCCTCAGATGCAGTTATCTTGTAGGACACTTAGGGATGGCGCACACGACTGGTGACACACCTCCGGGGGAGCTCAACGTTCTTGCCTGGAATGTGCGAGGCTTGCTGAGTAAAGTTAAACGAGGGGCAGTGCTCCACCAGGCAAAGCGGTATGCAGCAGATGTCCTACTGCTCCAGGAAACTCATCTCCTGGGCACGAAGGCCCCATGCCTCGCCTGTTACGGTTACTCCACAGTTTATCATTCTGGCTTCACGCGGGGGCCCGGGTACAGCCATACTCATTCATCGAAGGGTGCCCCTACAGATCACACGACATTGGCTGGATCCAGGGGTCGATACACTGTGGTCTCGGGTACCTTGGCCGGCGAACACATCACACTGGGTAGCATATACGCCCCCCGCCTCTCGGCCAGACGTTTATTGATAAAATAACGCAGTTGTGGGGGATCTCCCGGGTGGCCTTGTGGTGTTGGGGGGCGATTGGAACGATACTATGGGCCCATTAGATAGGTGGCGAGCCCGACAGCCTGCTACAACCCCCACTACATCCAAATTGAATGTACTTGCACATACACTGGGTTGGGGGGACACGTGGCGTGCCTTACACCCGGTGGACGCAGGATTCTCATACGCGTCATCGGTTCATCCCACTCTTTCACGCCTTGATTATTTATTCCTTCCACATAGCTATATGCACAGGGTGGCACAAGCATCCATTCTGCCCCGTGGCTTGTCGGACCACTCGCCGATCCAACTTAAATTGTGACTGCTAACTAACAGGGCCCCCTATCGGTGGTGCATGTCCCCCTGGCTGCTCCGTGATGAGGCATACAGAGAGATGCTTAGTCAAGCAATCACCGACTACTTCAGATACAATGCCGGCACTTGCCAGTCCCCAGTTATCTTATGGGAAGCGTTTAAGCCCACACTCCGGGGTGCAGATATAAGTTATCGCACCGGGGAAAAGCGTCGCCGCCTGGCCCAGGTATATGACCTGGAGAATAGGCAGGAAGAACTTCAATCCCTTGTGGTGGGAGGCTCGGACCCCGTGGCCCGCCGGAATCTGCTGCACGTGCAACAAATGCTCCATCAAACCCACATAGACTACGCCAAAGAAGCTTGGCTGGCCACCCAGCATAGAATTTACCAGTGGGGCGATAAGTCTAGCCAAATGCTTCATAGACTCTGCCAGGCTAGGGTGGCCCCGACACAGGTACCCCTTCTGCGGTCCCCGCGGGGGTTGCCTGTACATCCCCTGAGGCGGTGGTACAGGCCTTCGCTGATTTTTACGCGGCGTTGTACGATAAATGGGAGGTCATCTCCGAATCCCTCATAGATGCCTTCTTAGTGGATATTCCTCCCCGCCGCCTATCGGATGAGCGGCGAGATGCCCTGGAGGAGCCAATTACAATGGCGGAACTGCGGTCGGCCCTCTCCAACATCCACCCTGGCCGCGCGCCGGGCCCGAACGGGTTCCCATGTGACTTCCTGAGGCCTCATCTGGAGACTCTGGGACCGCATTTGCTCGAGGTGATTCATGACGCCTCGGAGCAGCAAATTCTCCCTTCGGACTGGAGACACGCGGAGGTCGTGGTATTTCTCAAACCGGGACGCCCACCGGACGACCCGGGGTCCTACCGCCCCATCTCATTAATAAATTTTGAGCCCAAACTGCTGGGAAAGATCCTGGCGGATCGCCTCCGTACCTGTATAGAGGAGCTGGTACATCCGGACCAGTCGGGCTTTATGCCACAACGCTCTACCAGACATAATATCAGACGAGCTCACAACGCGGTGGCGGAGGCTCACCGTCTGGGACGCCCCGCGGCAGTCCTGTTGGCTGATATTGACAAGGCGTTCGATTCCTTAAGCTGGACGTACCTCTTTAAGTTGTTGGAAGCGGTTAATTTGGGCCCCCAATTCCGGGCATACGCGAAATTACTTTATACAGACCTCACTGCATCGGTCCGAGTAGCTGGCCGATGCTCAGCTCCCTTCCCCATTCGAAGGGGCACTCGACAGGGTTGCCCGCTCTCCCCATTGCTGTTCGCACTGGCCATTGAGCCTCTGGCGGCGTGGGTCCGTCTGGACTCTTGCCTGCGGGGTTTGGAGTGGTCTCCGGAGTGCTCGGATAGGATAGCGCTTTACGCTGATGACGCCCTGTTTTTTATGTCGGATCCGTGGGTTTCTGGGCCCCGGGTGCTGCAGATTCTGAGGGTCTTCGGGGAGACCTCTGGCCTCTGCGCTAACCCATCCAAATCCATATTATTTCCGATCTGCGGAGACCAGCGGTCCCAAGTTTGGGCCTCCCAGTTGGTGATTGCGGAGTCAGGCTTCCGATACCTTGGGGTGGTTCTTACACGGTGCCAAACTGAAGCATGGTCACGGAATATTGCGCCGCTCCTGACTACAGTTCGAGATGAGACGACGGTATGGTCCCAACTCCCCCTTTCGTTATATGGGAGATCGGCCATTTTTAAAATGGTGTCTCTACCTTGCCTGCTCTATAGGCTGCAGAATTACCCCTTTCCAATCCCCCCGTCCTGGTTCCGTCAAATTAATACATTACTCAATAGATTCCTCTGGGGGGGAGGAGCGGTTCGGGTCTCGCTTGCGACCTGTATCCAATCCACTTATTGCGGTGGGATAGCGGCGCCGGATGTACAGGCGTATTACCAGGCATCGCATCTTCTGGTGATAAATGACTGGTGGTACTGCTCACAATCGGACCCAGCCTACGCTGTGGAACGACTCTTTATGGCCGAAACCCCATTACTCCACTTTCTGTATAGCTCCTCGTCTCTGACGGAACTCCCCCGGCATGTAGGACGGCCATTCAGATATGGAGGCGAGCGGTCCGACAGATGGGCTGGTGGGGCAAACTCACCGGTGCTACGCCTCTCTGGCGCGGCACATATCTTCGGCCAGTCGCAGCTCTGGCGGGCTTCCGTAGGTGGGATGACATCGGGATTTCTGTGTTGGGGGATGTGATACGGGGGTCCACACTCAAATCCTTTCAGCAGCTTCAAGCTGACTTCGGCCTCCATAAAACGCAATTCCACAGATATTTGCAGCTCCGACATGCTATATCCCCTTTGATACGGGGCCTCACGGGTCTCCCGGAGTTCCACCCGTTGGAAGGCCGGTTGCTCATGGGGGACCTGGGTGCCCACAAGATTCGTCAAATTTACCAAACACTGATTACACATTCCACAACCACCATACACCGGACCCGGGCGGCGTGGGAGGCAGATGTGCCCACACTGACAGATGATGACTGGGCGGAGGCACTGGCTAGCCCCCGGTACTCTGCGGTTTCCACCCGATACCGATTGATCCAGTTCAAATATCTCCATAGGATTTACTATACACGTCTGCGCCTTTGCAAGATGGGGGCCATTCAGTCACCTATGTGTCTCCGATGTGATTCAGAGGAGGGGTCGTTCCTCCACACTGTGTGGACCTGTGCGGCGCTGCAACATTTCTGGGCGGGCATAAGGTCCTGCTTAGGGCAAGTGCTGGCTTGGCGTATTCCTGCAGACCCTCGATTGATATTCCTACACAGCACCGAGGACATTGGGGGGAACAGATACAAAAGGCATTTACTGTTCCTTGGGCTTACACTAGCTAAGCGCGACATTGCTCAACATTGGAAGGCGACACTCCCATCCAGTATAGGTCCCTGGAAGAAGGCAATGGATAGGTGCATGTCCGCTGAAGTGGCAGTATTTCAGGCTCGGGGATGTCCGCACAAACACAAAAAGATTTGGGCCCGATGGGCTACGTACCGTGGCATAGACTTGTCACTTCTGGAGTCAGAGGCTCCCCGAGATCCAATTGATAGGCTGGTGGTGAGCAGCTCGCCGATATAGGTTAATGGGGTTGTGTAGAGGTCTAGAAGCAAGATTACACTACGATTGTATAATTGTATAAGGGATGTATGGTGCGTGGTTGGGGGCGGGGGGTGGGGGTGTGGGTTTGCAGTTTTGCAGTCGCCATAGGAATGTTATATGGTGCCTTGCTAGTGTATTTTGTATTTATATATGCCTCGAAGCTCGCTGGGCTTGCCCATTGGGTAACTTGAAAAAAATCAATAAAGTTTGTTGTTAAAAAAAAAAAACATCAGGGATGTGGTCCAGGAGTTCTGCAACACTAAAGCATTTGTTTGTGCAGACTGAACACATCAGTTCCAAGGATCCAGAAAGTGCTAAAGAGGGAGAGAGGGGCATTCAGCTTGGTTAGCAAATTAAAGGCAGAGAGCTGCCAGTCTCTCGGTGCAAAAACACTTCAGTCCCTCTCAGAGTCGTTAAACGAGCGGAGAGCAGGACTGTTTTGAAATGCTCGAGCCAAGAGAAACCTTGGAGGCAGAATGACAGACGAGGAGGCTGTTGAAAGAATATATTTGTTAACGTCTCAATGATGTTTGCTAGGAGGTCATAGCTTGTTCCTAATCCTACTGAGTGCAAAAGGAGCGCTGGAAGCACGTGCAATGAGGAGTTCGGAAAGCTGCTAGAATTAATGGCTTTTACGAATCAAAATAAGATTGAGTTATAATATTAGTCATTGAAATGTGCTGTGAGTGGCGGAATTGTAGAGCAAATGAAACGTTTGCATGAAGTTAGTGCCAATTCGAGTAAACTGCCCCTAAGTGCCGAACTTGAGTTAGAACTGAACTTCACCAGGAAGCAGCAACGGCTTACAAAACAAATTAGTTTTAAGCAGGCAGCAGATGTTAAAAACAAGCATTGGCCGCGCGGCCGCAAAAGTGACGTGGCCGCGGGGCCGCGAAAGTGAAAGAAAACAAGCACGCGAGTGGTGCGTGCAGAGAAAGCCAGATGGCAGCTCTGGTGGGAGAGGGGGAGGGGCGAGCAAGACAGAGAGGCAGAGCGAGGCGCGCGCGGGAGAGCGAGAGGAAAGCCTGATGGCGCTCGTGCCAGTGCGCGTAACCGCGCGCAGAATGCCACACAAAAAGCTGTGGTCGCATTTCTGAAAGCCCACTGACTAAATGTCTCGCCCAGACCAGCGCAAGCGCTGGCTCAGGGCGAGACCTAAAAAACTAGGGTGCGATTATATAAATAAGATTGATATTATTATCCTTCCTTTGCTTTCCAAGCTCCAATTGTGGCTTTGAGAAAAGCACTCACTCTAAAACAGGTAATTGGCGTATTCAATAATAGCAAGTTCCACAAGGCCTGTACACATCTACGATGCCCTAATGTTTTTAGGAGGGGTTTAAGAAAAAGTCTTCGCAAGTAACTAAATTAATTACCAAAGAACATTGTTAGACCTGGCATTGTTGGCGTGGTTTCCCCAGTCTTTTTGCCTCCATCTTGTGTATTTTTTGACTGTGTGATGGATTTTATTTTTGCTGGTTTATGTACTCTGGGCACTTTGCCACTGCTGATCAGTGCCAAAGAGCACGTGCTCCCTGTGTAAATTATGATTCTAATTGGTTATCCATGATTGGCATATTTGATTTACTTGTAAGTCCCTAGTAAAGGGCACTGTATGTGCCCATGGCCTGTAAATCAAATGCTACTAGTGGGCCTGCAGCACTGATTGTGCCACCCGTACCAGTAAACTTTCAAATGCGTCTCAGACCTGCCACTGCAGTGTCTGCATGTGCGGGTTTTTACTGCCATTTCGACCTAGAAAGGGACCCTCACCAGGCGGGGTTCCGACCCGCCCATTCTACCGAGTCAGTCATTCTGACAGTCCTGGACGAACTCAGAGGGGGGGCAGATAGAGGCCTCACCCAGGCCTTGGTACTCCTGGACCTGTCTGCAGCATTTGACACGGTCGACCATAATATTCTGATCGATCGTGTCAACAAGGCCGGGATCCAGGGCCTGGCTCTGAAGTGGCTTTCTTCCTTCCTCAGAGACCGGTTCCAAGCGGTGCGTCTTGGTAATTTCTCCTCTACCAAGATAGAACTGACTTGTGGGGTTCCCCAGGGCTCTTCTCTTTCCCCGCTCCTTTTTAACTTGTACCTATTCCCTTTAATCTCTTCCTTGAGAGAAAGGAAAGTGGGAACATACAATTATGCGGATGACCTTCAATTGGTTTTCGACATCAATCTTTCATCCTCCTCTGTGTCCCATTTTCAAGACACAATGGTTTTTATAAGCAATTGGATGAATGACAACCAATTGAAGCTTAACCCTGACAAAACTGAGCTTATCCTTACTGGAGGGTTTTCCAACCCATGGAATTCCAACTTTTGGCCATCTACCCTTGGTAGTCCCCCTCTACCGGCCAGCTCAGTTAAAAGCCTAGGCATAGTGATAAGCAACGATCTGAGCATGAAAGCTCAGATCAGCGCCGTTGTCTCCGCTGGTTTCTTCCAACTTCGGAGAATAAAGAAGATCAGTAAGTTCTTGTCCAGGGAAGCCTTGATTTTAGTTGTTCTGGCATTGGTCATATCCCGCTTGGACTATGCTAACTCACTCTATGTCGGCATTCCGGCATACCAATTAAAACGCCTTCAGCTGGTCCAGAATCAAGCTGCCAGACTGATTTTTGCGCAACCTAAATGGCATCATGTTAAGCCACTGATGAAAAGCCTTCATTGGCTTCCAGTGGCCAAGCGCAGTGCATTCAAGTTAGGATGTACTGTTTTTAAAGCCCTTCATGGCAACAGCCCAGCCTTCATTGCTTCTAAGATTTCTCGCTATGTCCCCTCTCGCAATCTACGTTCCTCCCATCAGAATCTTTTGGTCACTCCTATTTTTAAACGTAAGAAACACGGAGGGTCCAGATTTATGGTCTTAGCCCCTCTGTTCTGGATCTCGCTCCCTATGGAGATGAGGTCTCTGACCTCTCTCACTCTATTCAGGAAACAGCTAAAGACCTGGTTGTTCGCACAGGCGTATGGAACTTAAGCCATCCATTCCTGATGCCACCTTTTCACTCCCCCAGCGCCAAGAAACCTTTGGTGAACGTGCGCTTGATAAATGCTTTAAATGAAAGTTAAGTAAGTAAGTACCCCCTTACCAAGCCCTTACCTTCCCTTTTCTTACATGTAAGGCACCCCTGAGGTAGGCCCAAGATACCCCTATGGGCAGGGTGCAGTGTGTGAGAAAGGTAGGACATCTACTGGTGTGTTTTACATGTCCTGATAGTGAAATACTGCCAATTTCATTTTTCACTATTGCAAGGACTATCTCTCCCATAGGCTGTCTTTGGGGCTGCCTTGTAACAGTTTTTAAGTGCAACTTTCAATTGGGAACAGCTAAAGATTTGGAGTTTAAGCTCTCCCAGCTCAGAATTTAATAACACATCTTTTAGGAAAGGTGGTTTTTAAATTGTGTGTTTGAAAATGCTACTTTTATAAAGTTGGCATTTTCTTGTTTAACCATCCTGTGCCTCTGCCTGCCTATGGAATGAACGTCTGGTTTAGACTGACTGGGGCTGGTATGTGCATTCACTCCAGACACTCACAAAAATGGAGCTGAGGTGTTCCCTGCATATGCTGATGAGTCTTCCTGGGCTAGAGTGGTGGGAGGAGTTGTCATTAACACCTGACTAGGCTGTGGCTACCTTTCACAATGCTGTCTCCACCCCCTGTAGTGTGACTGGACAGGGAGGTCAGAACTGGTTTTACTGAGCAAGAGAGACACCTGCAATGCATGTTGAGGCCTATTCTCACTACACTGCGTCACTCCTTACGCCTGCTTCAAGCAGACGTATGGTTTTGACGCAGCAGCGTCCTAGAAGTGGCGCAGTGAAATCTTGTAGATTTCACGGTGTCATTTTTACGAGGCTTTCCTGCGTGGGAATGCCCACCCTGCATACATTGTACCTGACGCAGGTATAATGTCATGCAGGGCTTTACAACGTGACGCATCTCCCTAGATTCGTCACGTTTTAAATTGGCCGCATTTTTTATGCCACGGCTGCGTCACAAAAGTGACGCAACGGCAGCGCCAAAGTGTCGCAAGGAGCTTGTGAATCTGCCCCAAAGTGTTTAATGGTCTGGGCTAATGTATCATAATGATCAAACATAACACAGCCACAGGCTTCTAATAGACAGTTGAGAAATACATCCCGATACTGAGTTAGAAAGGAACTAAGGGCGACTAAAGGATCTTTAAGGCGCCAAACTAATCTAAGCCCATCCGTGGAGTGCTGAGTGGGTATGATATTGCTTGTTGAGCTTAGATAGACAATGCATTATTCTATTTTTCTTGCAGCGCTAAAGAGCTAACTTTATCCTGTGCACTAAAGCATTTTGTCACACCCTTGAAAATAAATGCAGAATGATAAAAACAAGTTATTTAGACTAGTGTTCTAATAAACACAAGCTCATTGTGTGCGGTGTGAGCAGGATGATGCGGACTTTCTGCATCTTGCATGGGGCTGTGCTGGCATACAGGCCTTCTGGGTTAAAGTCACGAGTGTGCTCACGGAGGTGGTGCTGGAAAATGTGAAGTGTGCGCCTGATGTCTGTCTCCTTGGATGGGTTAAAAACCTCAAGCCATGCAATCGAAGACTGGTAGCTAGTTCCACTTTATTCACCAAGCGGGCAGTTGCGAAATGCTGGGGGGCTAGAACTCGCCCGACGCTGAAAGGATGGATCCGTGACCTGTTGTACTGCAGGGACCAGTTGGGAATTTATGCAGAGGAACTGCCCGCAGCCTCGCAGCCTAAAGATTTTTGGGCCCCATTAACAGGGTATCTGATGGGCAACCCTGATCTGCAGTAGAAAGTTGCAATGTTGACTTAATTGTTACAAGCGGTGGGACTGTGATTGCTATTGAGGCCTGTTCAATGTCTCCAATGGTTTATAACATCGGGTTCAACAAAAGTATTCAGTGCCAGGGATGGGGGAGGAGGAGGGTGGGGGGTTTGTTAATGGATTGGGGTTTTGGTTCTATAAATGTAAAATGCTTATAATGCCTATGAGTCTCAACTGATTGCTGGGTCCCGGCTTGGGGCTTGTTAACACTTGTTATAAGCTGAACAATAAAAAGATTGAAAAAAAAATAATAATAATCATAATAAACACAGGCTCAAACATTTACTACTAAAGTGCAAGGCCAAGTTGAATGTTATTAGCACAGTGCTCCTAGTAAGATGTTATTGCTACCACCGCTATCACTTAAGATATTCTTGTCTGGTTCTTGTTAAATACGTTTGTTTATAACTTCTACTCATGAGAAAAAACAGCCCAGTATTAGACATATGTGAACCCACCAAGACTAATGTGATATAAATCACTGTTGCTGTCGGAAGGGAGAGCCGTCATCACATCCACTTGAAGCTCCAATTCTCATGAAACATGCCCCACCCACACCCAACAATAATGATAAATTACATATTACACCATGAGTGTCTGCATATATGCCATGGCAGTGAAAATACATGTGGCTCAATTTTGCATTATTTGGGTCAACAATTGTAATAAATATTCATTCACACATGTATTACTACAATCCAAAGGGCAAATTCCAGTTTATTACCACAGCGCACCAAAACTACCACGAGAAAAATGCTGTTTACCGCCTCTCAGATTGAATGTACCAATTACTTTACAGAGGGAAACAACTATCCTTGAAGTCAGGAAGCCACTTGGTGGTTTTAACTTACTGCTCACATTTAACCCTTGGCATCCTGCTTTTGTTTAAATACCTTTTGTTAAAACAAATACAGATGACAAAATGCCCTGGCATGAACCTTGTATGCTGATGTCCGTAGTTTAATCTGCTGTTTATTACCATTGTTGAGGGAGGGGAGGGGCATCGTGCCCCACTCATTAGTCATAGCCCTTTATTTCACGTTGAAACAAAAACAGGACTGTGTTGAAGGGTGGGACCCTGCCTTTACTTTCTTGCTTACACTGCATGCATTAGCCCTTTAAACTTAAGCCTGTTTGCTTTGCCTGTGTTTGTTTACGTAAGTGCATTGGCACTTTTTCAGCAGGGCCGGTGTCATAGCAACCGGGCCAAGAGCTGTAATGCAAGAAAGTGGGCTCCCACCCCTCATTGGGCAGTAAAGCTCAGCCATATTGGGTTGCATGTTCTTCTTAACAATCATGGGGCTCGGAACCATTGAGCCTGCTGCGCTATTGATAGCCTCACCCCTATAAGGGCTACTCTACTTTTAAGAGGACAGCAGAAGCGCTGTAGCTGTTGTAGATGAGAGGAGCATCACATAGGAGCAGGGGCAGTAGTAACAGGTCTCATCATGGATGGTATTCTTTGAACTGCCCTCCTGAGCAGAGTTACCACTCTTAAGTGAAGAGTATCAGTGCATTACTTTGCATTTCTGCAACATAGGACCAGTAGAGCAGTAAAGGGTAAACCACGCAGGCAGAATAATTCAGTTGATTTATCCCAAAAGGGACAGCTTCTAGATGTAATCACATGCTGCTCGGGGAGACTGGTCCAATTCAAGAAAAGATAAAAGGATCCTGGAACTGAGAGTCATCTGAGGAACTGCAGCATCAGCTGGGAAGAGGAAGCAAGCCAGTGCCTGGAGTTCCTACTCTCTCCTCATGGTTTGGGAGAATCC
Source organism: Calotriton arnoldi (assembly GCA_963921515.1). Classification (NCBI taxonomy): domain Eukaryota; kingdom Metazoa; phylum Chordata; class Amphibia; order Caudata; family Salamandridae; genus Calotriton; species Calotriton arnoldi. The sequence continues at coordinate 3,516,417 of CAWUFW010000564.1, read as the reverse complement.
TTCCTGCAGAAGAGAACACCCTGCTGCTGTAGCCTGTTTGGAAGCAGAGGCGCTGTACCTCCTGGTGTGCAGAGGACCAGCAACCAGAAGCCTGTCTTCAGCGCCTACCTCACAAAAAGGCCATGGGTCACAGGATGCACTGGGTGCAATCACTGGCAGGTGAGTCTCTACTGTCCGCTGCCCTGTCCCAAGGATACCTGGTGTACCAGATGCCTGTACATTAGTAGAGCTTGGATGCCTTGAATCACCCGACACCAAGTAACTTGACATTTGTGCGGGTTCCCTGTGCTAGCCAGTAGCGCCCCTGTTGGTGGCTTCAGTTCAAGTTCTATTTTGGGTGCTCGCAGAGACGTTTTAAGGTATGGGCAAAGTGGGCTCTGGCCCAGGGCCCCACCCTTTCAGCCCCCCCCCCCTTGACAGAGCCAGCTCTGTTCTGCAGAGTCTTGCCCTGATGGCCTTAATTCATTCTTAAACAGATTGTTTCAAATACTATTTTCCTTTAATTTATTTTTCATCTGGGTGATGTGTGAGAGTCTATTATAGACATTTGGCAGAGAAATGTTCTGTTTATGTTTCATGCAACATCCATAAAAAAGTTTCTTTTAGATCAAAACAGGACCTCACACATGAGAAATGGCAGGTGTCACAGAGATTATTTGCAGTAATGAGCTGCTGGTGTGTTACAGTATTGAAACACATACCACTGTCCCTGAATAAGAGATGTAAACACACTTCGAATCTGAACGTGTTCCTTGTGCACTGTCAGTGAAACAGCCAAAGAAGGCATGATAGAGCTGAAATTGGATCATAAATTCAAAGCTATTCTGAAAAGGGGCCCCTAAAATACATTTGGCCGGGGCCCCCCAAAATCCTTAAGATGTCTCTGGGTGCTCGGTTTAATGGCTTTGGGCAGCAACGCTACAGCATTGGCTGAGGCCTACTCACCCAGGTGTATTTAACCCTTGTCTCACGGTTCCAGATACCGTTTTAAAGTGGGGAATATTTCATTCCCCACTTTTCGAAGTGAGGGAATAAATCGTTTTTAAGGAGTAAACAGATAATTATTCATCCTGATGGGAGCATATTCAATTTCATCAAAAATGTCATCCTAAACCATGGTTATTATTGTACTTGTGCATTCTTTTGAGGCTGATAACTTGCGCGAATGAAACATACACCTTTAATCTTCATGTGGCACATCACTGCTGACGTCACCAATCTGGAACTAATAGGAGAACAGTGCAAGTGGAAGCCTGGCAGACGCCTCTTCTACCTATTGTGTTTTGTTAAGGGTGTTTGCTTGATTATAGAAAGTAAAAGAGGCCAGTTCACCTCTTATTTGGTGGCCTGCATGAGCTGAGGAGAACTAGGACAAAAAGAAGTCCCTTTAGACACATTACTTCCATCGACTGACTGAGGTTCATTGCCATTCATAGTGTCGCCATCAGTGTATAGTGGAATACTCCTTCTTCTGCAAAAGGCAGCACTCACGCTTCTATACACTAAAATGACATTTGTGTTCACATCTTGGCTACACGAGGTGCTATGAGCGTCTGTTTTTCTGGGTTGTGCCTTATTTTAAGTATCCTATTTAACCTACATGTAAATGAAAACATATTCCAAATTATAACATATAGGACTGACCATATTTGATTTTACTGCCACACACTTTATCTGAGTTTAAATCTAGTACCACCTGCTACAGTGAGCTTTCAGTGCTCACCCGAGCTACCATTCCAAAGTGAGGAGTACGAAGGGTGTACCTGGGCATCCAGGTACAGCCCTGGGTTACCAATGCTAAACAGAACTAGCAAAGCCCATGGGTCTTGCTTATATCTGAAAGTGCTTGGCTGCTTCACCCTTGCAGTCACACATCCATCCATGCACTCGACCACTCATCACACAATCACTTAGTCATTCATCCTTTGACTCATTAATTCTATTCTTCCCCCCAATTACTTATTTTTGCGTTCACCTATACATAATACCAAACACCCCAGAAAGTCAAGAATGGTTAAAGAGGCACTTTCAGTTATCAATCAGACCTATTGGCTTTGTCCTTGGTTTGTCAGGGACGTGAGAGTGCTTCCAGTGCTGTCTGACTGCAGTCGGTTAGGTGTGTGAGTGTACTGTTGATACAGTAGATAGTTTGAGACTGCTACTCTTTGATGGTTGTAAAAGTGCTGTTGGTAGTGTGTGATTTCTAGTCTGTGAGGATGCTACTGTGTGAATGGTGTAAGAGTGCTGTCAGTAGTACCAGACTTTACTATTCTGTGAGGGATGTCAGCAGCCGCGGTCCATGCAGGTAACAGCGGTGGGGCGGTGGGGCCGGGTAAGGGGGAGGGACGATGCAGAGGGAAAATTAAATAAATAATTCATTTTCCCTCGGCATCGTCCCTCGAAATCCCCCCTTACCCGGCCCCACCGCCTCACCGCTGTTACCTGCACGGACTGCGGCTGGTCTACGAAGGGCAAGAAAGTGCTTCTAGCAGTTTGTGATCAGTACTCTGAGAGCTGCAAATGTGCTGTTTGTATTTAGCTTGCTTTGCTTTTTGAACCGATGAGATATACCAGTTACCCTAATGTTTTCATTGAAGCTATGGCTGACCAATTCACAAAGGTAAAGTTAGACTAAAGGTCTAACTTTAGACCTGAAGTCTAAGGGCCCAATCCACAAAGGTAAACTTAGACAAAAAGTCTAAGTTAAAACCTGAAGTCTAAGTTTAGACCAAACTTTTGGTCTAAAATTAGACTTTTGGTCTAAAGTTAGACTTTAGGTCTAAACTTAGGGCCCGATTCACAAAGGTAAACTTAGACGTTTGATTTGAACTTAGACCAAACATCTAAGTTTATGACTTTGGGAATTCACAAAGGGCATTTACGAGTACTATCTTTATGTCTGCACTCAGGGCAGAGATCCGCCCGAGTGCGGACATAAAGATAGTACTCGTAAATGCCCTTTGTGAATTACCAAAATCGTAAACGTAGACATGTGGTTTGTGTGTAGACCAAACTCCTAAGTTTAACTTTGTAAATCGGGCCCTTAGACTTCTGGTCTAAACTTAGACCAAAAGTCAAACTTTACTACTAGTAGAGTTAGACTTTAAGTCCAAACTTCGAATTCAGGTCTAAGTTTACCTTTGTGAATTGGGCCCTAAGTGTAGACCTAAAGTCTAACTTTACACCTGAAGTCTGAATTTACACCTGAAGTCTAACTTTACACCTGAAGTCTAAGTTTAGACCAAAGTCTAACTTAGACCACAAGTCTAACTTTATTACTTTTCGGTATTCACAAAGGTAAGTTACTACTAGTAATTTTATTTGCAGTAACTTTACTACTAGTAACTTTACTACTAGTAAGTTTACTAGTAGTAAACTTACTAGTAATAGCTTACCGATGTGAATACCAAAAAGTAGTTAAGTTAGACTTGTGGTCTAAGTTAGACTTTAGGACTAAACTTAGACTTCAGGTGTAAAGTTAGACTTCAGGTGTAAAGTTAGACTTTAAGTCTAAACGCAGACTTCAGATTTAAAGTTAGACTTTTGGTCTAACTTTACCTTTGTGAGTTGGGCCTACAGTGCTCTTATTTAACAATGGATGAACTTTACTCTTGAAACAAAACTGCATCAATTGACCCTAAGCAGAATCCTCTTTCCACCACTTGTCGGGTTTGGTAGTCTGCTTTTGCTATGAGTCTGGGTCATTGATTGGGAGTTTGGGTGTTTCTACTTACACAGACTGTCAATTTGTATACTTTCAGGAACTTTAAGTTGATGGCTTACTGCCTGACTCTCCTCCTGATTGAGGGTCAGGCAGTCAGGCACATTCAAAAGGCCCACATGTTGGTAGCACTTTAATGTATTTTGTTATATTCGCAACTGCCAACGCGTGTTGCTTGCATTGGATCATGTATACGTGGTAATGACTCCCTATGTCTGTCCTTGGTCCCCCCTCCCCATTTTTCCTACCTTCCTCTTTTGTTCTCCCTTTTTATCTTTTTGGTTATAACTGAGGATGTTTTACTGCTCTTATTGTTTGTATTGTTATATGGCAATAAAAATAAACCAAAAAAAGGCCCACTGCGCCTGTGCTGCACTCAAAGTTGTCGGGTCTTATCTGTACACAGTTCTTGCATTCCGATAGGGAGCAGGTGATTTTCTTTCCATGTTTTCTCCTCCAGCTAGGGTGCCGATTGAAAATAGTCTCAGACATTTTACTTTCCAGCCCAGGTTGTACCAGACTACTTGTCACTCAGTTGCGGTTAGCCCACCCTTTCCCCACCGAGTGTGGGGGGGGGTCAGCAAGCTCCACTGACCACACTCTACACTAAACAAGCATTTGCAATGCAATCGGTCTCGGCTTTGGGACCTTGTAAGTATTTAGCCATGCAGCACATTAGCCTGGGTGCTGAAACATCTACTGTTCTCTAACATATCAGATTTGCGGTTGCTGAATGAAGTCATCTCTTTGGGGCATATCGTATTAATCTTTTTTGTAGGGGTAGTGGGCACTTGCCCTGGAGTGCATTGAAGCCCATGCACAAGGACCTAAAGGCTATTCTTTGTTTTAAAGGTAGCCAGTGAAGTTCCTTCATGGAGTTTGATGCAGGCGATTCTCTTGGTCTGTCTAGAGCCAGTTTTGCGGCTGATTTTTGGACTCGGTACAGTCTGTTTAGCAGATAGTCCGGAACGCCTAACAGTAAGGCATTGCAGTAATCGAGCCTGCTTAGTATTACGCTGTGTACAATCAGAGATTTTGTATGTGGGGGCAGCAGAGGTAGGAGTTTCCTTAGTCCACGGAGTGGTGTGAGGCAGGCACCTGTGACTTAGTTTACGTGACTCTTCACGGATAGTTTGCTGTCAAAGGTGACCCCCAGATTGCAAACTGCTTCTGAGTATTTCAAATCTTTAACTGTTGTTAGGCTTCCACCATCCCTATAAGTGGAGAATCAAGGTTTTAATCGATTTGCGAAATTGTAAGTGATCATAACAAAACTGAAGATTAAGCAGGAGTTGTTTCCACAAGAAGGAGACTGGATTTCTCTCTGGGTTTCTGCATCTGCTGCAGAAATATGTACGCCACCTGCAGGGAATCCTTCTGATGTCAAAGAAATGAGTTTCAGTGAGCTGGGTCATATAATGACACCTGGCACTTATGGTGTCAGGAGGCCACTGACAAGGACGTGGCTGCACTGATATTTATATACCAGTGCATGGAACATGAACACACCACGAAATGTCGCTCCTCAGACCTATTAGTTATGTTATGTCACTGTTATTTACTATTGCACGCGACTCACCCCAAGAGGAGTATCATGGCGCAGGGGGCATTAACAATTGGCAGCAGTCACTAATAATAATCCGCTAAAACAGTTGGGTTTTAAGTAGTTTCCTGAATATAAAATGATCATAGCACTGACCTATATGAACAGGAAGAGCATCCCAGTAAGTGGGGTCGGGGTAAGAGAAAGTTCTTCCCCCAGACCCAGACTTTTTTGATCCGAGGAACCGTCAACAACGTTTTATCACGCAATATTGGGGCCTTTCCTTGATAGTAAAGAGTGCGCTCGGAAGCCCATAACATAGCTTTTGATGCGAGCGACAATCATGAGAAGGCCTGCTTCTGAACCACTTTCCCTTTATTTACACTGACGACTCAAATAAAAAGTTGATTGTCTACCCAGTACTCAATACACCTATCATGTAGAAGCTAAGGGCCCACTGTGGATCAAACTGGTGTAGCCTCTACCTCACCTCCAAGGGGCACAGCAGAAAAAAGAACGCAATGAACGTGACGGACTGCCAACACGGTTCATAGCAGTTTCATTGTTAATAGCTATAACCACTGGAATTTTGCAATTCTGATGTAGCAGCGTTTTGAGCAGAATTATGGATTTGATCCATTTCTCCTTCTATAATCCGCTACATAATTTGCAGATTTAAAAAAAAAATTGTTTCTTGCTCAAAAAGAACAAAAGTTGCTAAAAAAAGGATGGCAGAATATGTGCAAAGGTCAACGGGTCACCTTCAAGTTGCTGATTGTTCTATTGAGGTGGTAAGCTGGTGCTAATGAGGGGCAACACGTGTCGAAGTGAATTATGACACTTTGTTTTCTTTTTCTTGCTGCATAGTTTTGTCCACCCTGTTGGCATAATGTGGCCCTCACTGCCGCATAATTCTAGTGGTGCTGGTAACACCCCAGCCTAGGGTACACCAGGCCCTCATGCACACACAAACAAGCTGCACAGACACTCGGAGACAAGGATGGGTTCAATTGATGAAAGGATGCAGTGATTTACCAATGACGGAAGGTAAAGGCTAGTTCTCTAAACCTACCACACACAAGGGCGGGCTCGTGTCTCAAGCAGAGCAGAATACTTTACTAAAAAAAACACTCATGTACAACTCCTGCCAGGGAGCCTGTGACAAGTTCTCTGCTCAGGAAAATATACAGAGTTAGAAATGATGTAATCAGACTCTGGGCCTCACTAGGCTACTCCACAGGGACTTTTGGCCAGGCATGGGCCCAACAATATTTGTAAGCACGGATCCCACAAGCTCCTATTATAACCCTGTACTGTACTTAAAGGCCCAAGGCCAACCAGCCAGAGGCGAGCTGCACTCACACAGCCGGACTGGAAACAGCAACCAGCCCTGGCAGATTGCTGCTCCACCGGCGCCGCGAGCGCTTTGAGGGGGGAGGGGTGCTAGTGTGGAGCACCGCTCCCGCCACTAGTGCAAAACTATGCCCCCAGGCCAGAGCAACAGCAGGTTAGTTGGAAGCCAGCATACTACAGGCAAGGATTTAAGTGGGATGAAAAAGTGGGTGTCCCTAAAGGGGTGTGGTCTATGTAATTAAGGTTGTTTGGCTTAAACATGTTAACTAAAATTCTGTGCTTCCCACAGAGGACCACTCAACCAGTACTTTGGTGCCTTTCTGAGCTTTCTTTTACTGCATCCAGGGACATAACACCGCTGAAACACATCTAAAACCAGCCAGGACTATTGGCTTTGCCTATAGTTATTAGCTGTGAAAGAGAACTGAGTAACAACAATGATGTTGTTGTAAATAATTAATATTGAAAACGTTTCAATTCTGAAATTTTGGGACTGTGAATTAAATATTGCTATAGTCAACGGAAGGGGTTGTGGCCTTCAGAGTGTTTCAATCACCCATTTTCTTCCCTTCCCAAAACATTCCTCTGCAGTCTCTGTTAGTCACTTGTGCTCTTTCTCTCTCCTCATCTTTCTAAAATCCTCCATATGCTTATCTCACACCTCATCTCCTCCATCTTCTGCACACTCTTTTCACTCTCTCCTGCATGAGCTGCCTAGCATCTCATTCACTTCACCACCACATACACATAGCACGCACTCACCTGTAAGCGTTGCATTTTCTTTTCATTGCACCTAGTCAACATTTTGACAACTGTATAACCTACTTCACACGCATAGCATCACAACTACACTTGGCATACATGACCAGCTTTGCAGAGAGGCCAAGGATTGGATGGTCGTGTATTTTGAATATGTTTTTCACCCCCGGACAGGCCCCGAGGAAAACGTCGAACTGCCTCCAGCTGAATCTCCGTAGCTCTCCTGTGAGTCCTGTTATAAACACCTGAAGGCAACTGTGCTCAAAGTATGCACTACAAGCATAATATGTTGCCGGAAAAAAATATACCGTAACAACATCCTGGGAAAAGCCAACACTCTGAGGGTACGCACGACTAAGTAAAGCATGTGAAACATAATAAATAGGACCGACACGGATTACCTTGACGTTTTTTACATTCTTTGTTCAGAAATCGTTCGACGTTTTGGCCAGTAAAGTTAAAAACTGAATACAGGGCCGTAAAGGGACCCATTTCAATGTCTGTTTTGAATTACTTGGGTTTGAGACACGGGCCACTTCAAGCCCTGGCTACAGCTTATGCTGTGGCCCCGTTTTATAATAAGCTGCGTTTGTGACCTATAGAAACCACGTCCACGTTCTTGGAGCATGAAATGGGCTCAAAGCTCGAGTTTCACTGGCAGGGTCCGTCCGCTCCCTAGTTATTCAGTCACGTGGCTCTAACACGAGAATGAGTGCGCAAGGCTGAGACTCGGCACCATGGGCCGGTCCAGGAGAGGCACCCGCCTCGTGCATTGGACTCCAGCATGGATAATCTTTGAGCCACTGCCCTGGGCAGTTGGGTAGCAACGTTGCCATGGGCATTAATGCAAACACGGACAAAGGGCGGCCCCTCACCTGCTTTTGGGAAGTAAAAAAATAAATAACGCACCCAACGCTTCCCGTCTAACCCTCACTGAGGCCCGGTGCAGCTGCACCCTCTGCAACTCAGATATCTACGCCCCTGGCCCTGCACCCACTCACATCCCCCAGTGCTCCACAAAGCACACACAGTTTCCACACAGACCTTCCCGAACGGTCTCGGGTCGGGACTGTGCAAACAACGCACCTCCGAGGCACAGAATCCAGCGCTGTCAACTCTCGAGCCCGGGGGCACAGATTCCAGAGGCAGGCGAGCCGAGCCTGCCGAGAGAGAGACACGGGAGGAGGGCCTTCCTTACAAGAACCATGGGGTTCTCGCCCCTCCCTGTGCACCGACTGAGAACACCCCCCCCCTCCCTTCACAGAGGTTGTATGAGTGCTTCTGCTGAGGGGGTCCCCTGGAGCTAGGGGCCCCCGCACCGCGGGGGCTGCGGGGGCCTGTGTTACGCCCCTGCAGCCAGCCAAAGAGCAGTTAGTTATCTGCCGTGAGGGCATGCAATATCCTGCTGCAGACTCCCATCAAGGCGGCCTACAAGGAAGGCTGTAAATATAACTGGCACTAACAGTGCCTTAGGGAGCCCTGTTCACTAGCTCCTCCCGGTGCACTCCACTCGGCACCAACAATGTGCACCTACCACCGGATTGTGTTGCGGCGATCAGCAGCATGGAGCCCTGCTCTTTTTAGGTCTCGGCCTGCACCAGCGCTTGCGCTGGTCTGGCCGAGAGTTTTAGTAAGCGGGTTTTGGAAGTGCAAACACTGGCTTTCGGCTGGCGACCAGCTTGAGTTCACGATGGCGTGCACGCGCAGCTGCCATCTGTTGTTTCCTATCTCTTCCTCATTTCCTCGTCATGGCTCATTAACTCTCTGGACTCTGATGTTTCAATCGCAGCAGCAGCTCACATTACCAACTGAGGGCCCTGGACTACAGTCACATGAAAAACAACAGCGATTAGCATTGAAATGCAAGCTTTTTTTTGTCTAGTTAGAAATATTGCTTCGGTGGGTTGATTTCACCTTATATCGCTATTTGTTTTATATTGGGAGTCACAGCCTAATTAACAGTATTTTTGTCTCTCACAGTTTTTTTTTTTATATTTATTCGCGCAAAGCACAAAGCTATATTTAAGGTTACGTTTTCCGCGTCACTTCACTCTATTTAAACTCCACACCCCCCACTCTTATTGTCTCTCTCCTTCTCTCTCTCTCCCCTCTCTAATTCTCTCTCTACTTAATTAACTCTCCCTCTCTATCTTTTTTAGCCTTTCATTCTCTCACCCCTTTATCTGTTTCTCTTTCAAACTCCTTCATTCACTCTCTCTCCCCTTCTTTCTCTCTCTCTATCCCGCTCCACTCTTTATTCTATGTACACCCTTTCTCTCTCTTTCTCTCTCACCACCCTCTCTAATTGGGCATTATATCTTCACTCTATCTCTCACTCGGTAACACCACAGCATCACTCAGCGCAACCACAGCATCAATCAGAGCCAGCACAGCATCAATCAGAGCGAGCACAGCATCACTCAGCACCAACACATCTCTCAACGCCATCACAGCATCACTCAACACCATCACAGCATCACTCAACGCCATCACAGCATCACTCAGCACAACCACAGCATTACTCAGCACAACCACAGCATTACTCAGCGCCACAACAGCATCACTCAGCGCCACCACAACATCACCCAGCGCCACCACAACATCACTCCGCGCCACCACAACATCACTCAGCACCACCATAGCTTTACTCAGCGACACCACATCATCACTCAGGGCCAACACTGCATCACTCAGCACCACCACAGGATGACTCAGCACCACCACAGGATGACTCAGCACCACCACAGCATCGCTCAGCACCACCACAGCATCGCTCAGCGTCACCACAGCATCGCTCAGCGCCACCACAGCATCGCTCAGCGCCACCACAGCATCACTCAGCACAACCACAGCATCACTCAGCGCCACCACAGCATCACTCAGCGCCACCACAGCATCACTCAGCGCCACTACAGCATCACTCAGCGCCACCACAGCATCGCTCAGCACCACCACTGCATCGCTCAGCACCGCCACTGCATCGCTCACCACCACCACAGCATCGCTCAGCGGCGCCACAGCATCACTCAGCGGCACCACAGCATCACTCAGTGCCGCAACAGCATCACTCAGCGCCGCCACAGCATCACTCAGCGCCGCCACAGCATCACTCAGCGCCGCCACAGCATCACTCAGCGCCGCCACAGCATCACTCAGCGCCACCACAGCATCACTCAGCGCTGCCACAGCATCACTCAGCGCCGCCGCAGCATCACTCAGCGCCGCCGCAGCATCACTCAGCGCCGCCGCAGCATCACTCAGCACCACCGCAGCATCACTCAGCACCACCGCAGCATCACTCAGCACCACAACAGTATCACTCAGCACACCAGCAGTATCACTCAGCAACACCTGAGTATCATTCAGCATCACCTCAGCATCGTCTCCGCAACAGTCACCACCACCACCACTACCACCTCAGCATCACTCAGCACCACCTCAGCCTGCTCTCGGAATCTGGCATCTGTTGATTCTCCCCTAGCGTCTGGCCGCTGCTAGTGTTATAATACAGGTACTAGTTCCCAACCTTCACCCTCCGATTGTTTATGCCCCCTCAAAAAAAAAAAGCTTTAACAAACAACCATTGCAATAGGCAGAAACAAGTTGCCAGCATTGCAAGAACAAAAGAAAACTGAGGACATTTTTTATTGTAAATACTTTTTTAATATGGTCGTTCAGTTTTACATAATGCCTTCTTGGTCATATATAAAGTAACAAAAATGCTTCTGACACTTTTTTTTATTATAACTTTTCAGCATGCCGCACAGCAGCCACACTTCTCTACAGCACAGCTTGAAGACATTGGCAAAGTCAATAGCTCTGGCTAAACACTTATAAGGCCCCAAAGGCGAGACCTATTGGCTATGCCAATGCTTGTTTCTGGAAGCCTGCGAGGCTCCAATCCCCCTCTCTGGCGTCGGAGCCATTGGAGAAGCTCAGTCTTCCTCTGGCCGGTGTGTGGGACTCTCCTCGGTGCATGGGAGCCCCGCCCACACTGAGGTGCGAGACGCCTGACTTCCGGTCTTTGCGCCTACGTTTCGCGAGGTGGGCGTGCTAGTGACTGCGCACTATTTTTAAACAAGCATTTGCAATGCAATACGACTCGCATTTACGCGAGACGTATTGCATTACAAATGGCAGCTTCCACGTTTAAAAAAGCACGAACAGGAGTGGGGGGGGGGGTGAGGGGGGCGAGAAAACTGCGAACTGCGGGAGGGGGAGGGGGCGGGGGGGACACACAGGGCAGGAAATAGTGTTCGAGTAAAGGGGCTGATAGCCTCGGAAGGAGCAAATTGACGACATAGGCGCCAGGAGGTGGGACTAACAAGCTAAACACCAATCACAATGCAGAATTTATGAATAAAGCCAATCAAAAAGATGGGTGGAAAGTGGGTGGAGCTTCCCCCACTATAGTGTATACAGCATCTCTCCACGAGACAGCGCATGCGCTGCCTAGCCGAGACCTAAAAAAGGAGGGAAGGAGGGAATTCGAAAGCATGCAACAATGCAGACAGACAATGATAACTCAGTATTTTCTGATGTCAGTTTGCATTCACATTTTATTTTGTGCATGTGATATGGCACAGCTTCATATCCATGTCCTAGGAAGCAGGAGAAAAACCAAGTCAGAGTTTCTGCTGGTAACTGAAAACTTGATGATCCAGTCCCAGCCTACAATATATACATATAATTTAGTCTTGTTAATATTTGCCATTGCTCATAGTCAGCTGTATTATGTTAACTCCTGCAACTGCACCTTGTCACTTGTACAGCCTGCATATCGTTTTGATTAATAATTCATGCAAGTGTAACTTCACACGCTGTAACTTGATGTCCACTGAGAAAGGAGACAAGAAGCGTATAAAAGTTGCTTATCTTTGGTAACACTTTATCTGATAGAGACTCTATCTAGTTGCAGATTCCTCAGCTTAGAATATTCTCCAGGTGTTAGACTGGATTCTGAATTTTTTAAGCAGTACCCCTGCACGCCGGTAGGTCAAATCGTTCGGCTCTATGTTGGCGTCGTCTGCACCGGAAGTGATGTGCACAGTACCTATATAGGCGCCACCCTAGTGCGCTGACATTAGTTTCTTTCTGTGACATTTCCATGCCAGAAGCCCAAAGCTACAACAAAATGCTGATGTACCTGTAGGCAGATATTAAGGACCTACATGGGTCACCCTATGTAGAGAATCCGTTCGCAGAGCAGGAAGGAAGGGAGGGTAGTTAAGGAATCTACGGTTAGATAGAGTCTCTACCAGATAAGGCGTTACCAAAGGTAAGTAACTTGTTCACCTCATAGACTTCTAGCTGCAGATTCCTTACTTTAGAATAGATACCCAATCAATACATCTCCAGAGGTTGGCCTGCATACCGATTTAGTCCAGGAAGTCCTGGAGGACCGAACCGTCAAAATGCACACCATGACAGCACTGACAGTTCAGGAGTAGTGCTTGGTAATCGTGTGCAGAGAAGCCCACGTCGCAACTTGACATATGTCCAGGACAGGAACTCCACGAGCTAATACAATGGTTGTAGCCATGGCTCTGGTGGAATGAGCACTCAAGCCTTCAGGGTGTTGTTTCTAGGCCAGTGCATAGCAGATTTTAATGTACAGCACAATCTTGAGATAGTCATTTTTCTGCCTGATCTTTACTTTCTTTGCACCAACGAACCCAATGAAGAGTTGATCGTCCGCTCTGAACTCTTTGGTACAATCAATATATAATGATAGCACTCTTTTTGGGTCCAAGCGGTGGAGTCTCTTTTCTGCTTTGAAAGAGTGAGGCGGAGAAAAGAATTCGGTCGTGAGATGGTCTGGCCTACATGAACGGGTGTCATCACTTTCGGTAGGAAAGAGGCACGAAGCTCAGAATCAGTGTATCTGGGGAAAAAAGTAGTGTAAGGAGGGTGCACAGAGGGTGCCTGCAGTTTGCTAACCTTGGCCGATGTAATGGCCACTAGAAAGGCTGTTTTGATGGTCAAGAGACGTAGAGCGCAGCTTTGCATAGGCTCAAATGGTGAGCACATCGTCAAAGCCAAATTCAGGTCCCATTGGGGCATGATGAAGGGTTTGGGGGAACATGTGGTGGAGACCTTTGAGAAGACGGGTCACAACAGGTGACTTGAACAGGGTGGACTGATCCAGCAACCACAAGAAAGCTGATATGGCAGAAAGGTTCCCTTTAACTGTGTTCAGAGCAAAGCCTTGCCGGGCTAACAAAAGAACAAATAAAAATACTTATGACAAAGGTGCAGGAAGGGGATCTCTTACATAATAGATGGGTGAGATGTCATTTACCCAGACCTTACTCCTCCCAAAATTACCAATCAAACATCAAAAAGATCTGGCTACTTATAGTTGTGTTTCCTTTTCCATAAGCAGAGTCATAGCTAGGAAATGCAAGGCCCTCACCCACATTGAAATGTGGCATGCTTAATCATCGGGCTTCCCAGACCCTGGACCCAAATGAGTCCAATGTGGGCTCGACCACAGTAAGTGAGAGCAAGGTTTTTTTTAAAATTTATATTCATAGAGTTGTCACTCCTAATCAACCAGAGATAGAAAACATAAACTGTTAAAACTACCTAGAACTATTCTAACCATATTTTATTATTGGGTTTTCTGATAGGATTAAAAACAAAAATGGATGATGCCTGGGGACATTAATTACCCTACAATCCTGTGTTAATGGTCAACATGTTTCGGCCATCATCAAATATGCCCCAAAGGTCAGCGACCTTCGTCTGGTTCACTTAATGATACCTCAACATTGGAGGCTGTTTTTAGTTCATCCCACTGCCCTATATGGACGAAGTGAACACCACGGTACTTCCGGTGGCATTGATCCCTTGGAGTACGTGTGACGATATGACGATGCTCCCTTGGGTTCCCCGGGTTAGGCTATGTTCCTACAACTCCTGGAGTAATGGTCTCAAGAGTACAATAATGTGAGAGTGAATATCTTACATTTTTTATTATTTTTTCATTTCACATGAGTTTTGGATCTAGGGAATCCGGACATTATTAGGTCCTTCACTATACCATATAGGACAATAGGTTGAACTAAAAACAACCTCTAATGTTAAGGTATCTCCAAATGAGAGTCGCCTTGGAAACTCTAGTACGCAGAAGTGCTGGCATTGTGTGTTCTCAGTGGCTGCAAATAGATCTAAACAATGTTCCTCCCAATCTCTGAAAAGACCATGCACCATATCTGGATAGAGACGCCATTCATGGTCTACTAGGCATTGACAGCTGAGTTTGTCCGCTCTGGCGTTCAGAGAGCCTGCCAGATGTTCAACCACCAGAAATATGTCCTAACAGTCCAGCCATGTCCAGAGATTCAGGATCTCTTGACACAGGGTCCATTGCCTCGTCCCACCCTGTTTGTTCAATACCACATGGCAGTGGTATTGTCCATGAATGCCTGAACGAGCCTTCCCTTGATGGAAGGAAGAAAGGCTTTCAATGCCAGGTGAATCGCTCTCAACTCCAACAGGTTGATGTGGCGAGACTGATCTGAGACCAGAGTCCTCTGATCTTCACCTCTCCCAGATGGCTTCCCAAACCCAGGAGTGACGCATCTGTCACCACAGCCAGTTCTGGGTGGGGAAGGGACAGGGGTCTGCCGCTGACCCAATCGCGGTTCAGCAGTCACCTCCGAAATCTGGGCCAGGTCAGAGAGATTCCCCTGACTGCGCACCCACTGGGAATACAGGTCCCACTGCGGAACCTGCATATGTCAGCAGGCATGTGTTAACAGCAGGATGCAGGAGGACATGAGGCCCAGAAGCTTCAGAGTCAATCTTACTTAAATCCAGGCTAGAGGCTGACACATCAGAATCATAGCCTAAATATCTTGGACTCGTGGCTCCAGAGGATAGGGCTGAAACTGTACTGTGTCAAGAACGGCACTGATGAAAGAGAACATGTGAGAGGAACTCAGGTGTGACTTTGGCAAGTTGATAGTAAACCCCAGAAAATGCACGAGGCCTGCCGTAGTCTGGAGGTGGGAAGCGACTGCCTGGGGCATCCTCAACTTCAACAGCCAGTCGTCGAGGTAGTTTGAAGACAGGAACCCCTGACCTCCGCAGATGTGCTGCAACCCCTGCTATCACCTTTGTGAACACCCGAGGGGTGCTGGGCTGGTGAAGCCAAAAGGGAACACATTGAACTAAAAGTGCTTGAGGCAACACCTGTGGGCAGACAGAATGGGTATACGAAAGTAAGCGTCCTACAAGTCCTGCGCTAGCATACAGGCTCCAGGGTCCAGGGCAGACAGGACCTGAGCCAACGTGAACATCATGAATTTCTCCTTCTTCAGCAAGAAATTGAGAGGATTCATGTCTAAAATAGGGCAATGGCCTCCATACTTCTCGGGCACCAGAAATTAGTGAGAATAGCAACCACAACCTACTTCTGATGCCGGCAACCTCTTGAAGGCTCCTTTAGCCAAAAGAGCCTGAACTTACTGACAGAGCAGGGAGAGGTGGTCTTCTATCAGACAGTGTTAGAATGGTGGCATAGGTGGCAGGGTTTACAATTTGTACTACCCACTTGTCCGATGTTATGGACTGCCAGTGGGGCAGATGGTGTTGGATACTGTTGCCAGCTGGTTGCTCGTGGTGGTGAGAGGGCAAACTAAAGGTGTTTGGGGCTGCAGCTGCTGGGGGGAGGGGTGGCAAACTGGGTAGACCACTGGCTGTGTCCCACAGACTTGTGGGAGCTGCGACCACAAAATGACTGGGGCGCCTGTTGGCCTTGGTGGCTGGGCAGGAATAGACGTGGCTGGTAGCTGCTACCATAGTCATGGTAGGGGCAAAAGGCAGAATGGGGTTAGTGTGGTGCCATTGGGAGACCCAGTGACCTGGCAGGGGCCCTGCTGTCCGTAAAGCCCTCCAGTACAGAAACTGCCTTAATATCAAAGAGGCGGGTGCTATCGAAGGGCATGTACATATGGGATGCCCAGACATCCCCTGAAAAGGCTGCAGATCTCAACAAGGTGTGGCATCTGAGTGCCACTGACGATGCAATCGCTCTTCCTTATTAGTCAGTCATATATAGTCCGCAGGGAATGTTAAACTTTGCTGCTTCCCTGCCATCGGTAGTAGCCTGTGTCAGGACGGCTCGAGCCTCCTCCAAGACCATGGGCAGCACTTGGGCAACTGAATCACAAATTGTGTAGATATACCAGCTCGAGAGGCACACAGTGTTCAATGACCACAGTGCAAGCCTTTTCGAAGAGAATATCCTCTTGTCAAAGGTATTCAGCCTCTTGGATTCCCTATCCGGTGGTGTGATAGGCGATGCTCCAGGGTTGACTTTGGAGGTGGAGGCCTGGACAATCAGACTCTTCGAGCGGGGTGCTGGGTGAGGAAAGCTGGGTTTCTAGGAGAGGGGTGTTGGTGGGGAGCAATTTTCCTGGGCTTGGCCCATGCCCCGAGCAGGACATCTGTGAGGACTTCTTTAAAAGGGAGGATAAGTTCTGTGGAGGCGACTCCCCGCTGAAGCACCTCTGTCAAGACACTTGTCTTGACTGCCACTGAGTGTAGCATAAGGTTCAGGACCTTAGCTGCCTTCCTCACCACCATGGCAAAGGAAACTCCTTCCTCCGTAGCCACATAGGAGGAGAGACTAAGTCAGAATCTAGGGAGGTGTCCAGACCACTGGAATCCGCCAGTTCCTCATACCAGTTTTTTCGGCTCTTCCAAGGGGTTATGGTAGTCATAAGGATCCTCAGATCCTACCAAATTGTACTCCTAATAGGGACTGTTTAAAAAAGAAGGCCCTGGCTCTGACTCATAAGGTCAAGCTCCGGCCGGTGCCAGAGTCAACATTGGGTGATGCTTGACAGGTTCTGTATCACAGTTGGTTATGATGATGGTGTCGGCACCACCATGGGACGTCGGTGGCACCAGGAATAACATCACTGGAACGGGCTCCTAGGAAGTTCATGGTCTCGTGACCGGAGCCAGTTCAGATCCAGCCCAACTGGTGCCAGACCCAACTGGAGGAGACAGCAGATCCTCGGCGGAAATCCAGTGGGGGCACATGCCGAACCCAGGAGCCCCGAAGGCACTCCTGATGGGCCGGTCTGCCAAAATATGAGATGCAAGGCCTCATAAAAAGTCCTTAGCTAGGCGGGATCACTCCTACTCTAGGAAACTCAGGAAGGTGCAGAGTGGACCCAGACACAGGCCATGCGACTGACATGTGAAAGCACAGCCCAGAGTGGTGACATAGTTTCCGCACTTTGTCCGATGTCTTGGTACGGCACAGCGAAGTCAAAAAACACTTCAACTTCTTAGATGTTTTTCACTTTTTTGTGAGATTTACCCAACAACTTCGAGCACGATGATAAGCACCGAGAATGGCTCCACAAATGGGCCCGGGACCTTCCATGCAACCGGGACCTGGAGCCTCGTGGATTCAACTGGTATCGGGTGACCTGGAGCTTCAGGTACCGCTCCTGCAGAGCCTTGGGATTCATGGGGCGACAGTCTTCAAAGGCCTTGGGGGTCGTGGCCTGGCTCCGGGCAACAGAGTCAAACCAGATTTGTCTGTGACAGAAATCAAAGGGTTTAAACCCCAAAGGAGACTGGGAGACAACACTCCAAAAAATTCAACAAAAGTTGAAAAAGTTGTCCAAAAAGTGTGCATAGGTAGCTCTCTCAGGATCTGTGCTGATGGTGCAGAAAGAAAAGAACTGATGTCAGCGTGATGGGGGGGTACCTTTATAGACACAAGGCACGTCAGTTCTGGAGCAGATAATGCCGACACAGAGCCGAATGACACCACCTACCGGTGTGCAGAGGTACTGCTAGAAAATGTCCGGATAAAGTCTGGCACCTGGGGAATATTCTATGGTAAGGAATCTGTGGCCAGGAGTCTCTATCAGATAACACTAGTTTTGGTTGTTCAGTTGAGGACTTTTTCAATTCTAGGGACATTGTGCAAGTCAGCTGATCACCTTATCCATAAATTCTGATCCACAAAGGGTGGCATGGACATGTGACACCTAGGAACAGGTGTCACATATGCACTTTTATTTCTAATGTGTGAGGCCCATATGACCTCTGAACTGTGACTTATAAACCGACCTGCAACATATGACCTCTGTTCCTGTGTGTGGAGGAATGTAAAAAGCTTGTATGGTATTACATTTCTAGGCTTGTTTTTATTATGGGTCGATACTGTTCTTTATAATAGTGTGCATATATTTCATATATACAACATGTATGTACTGTTATTAGTGATGTGCAATTCTGCCTTTATACATACAAATTATAAACAACAAATTTATTAGGCTAATAATCACATCATGAGAGTAAACTCTCACCGCAAAATTCACAGGCTACTGTTCTGGTAAGAACAGCGTCATTACAAAAGGCACCGTCTAACGCATCAAGTGAAAAATGATACATAAGATTCAATCCTCCATCCATTTGAGGAGAGCGAGAAGTGAAAGCATCCAGAGAGCAGTGCCTTCGAAGTTGCCTGACATATTCCCCAGACAGAGCCCTCTTCTTCTGTGAGCTGTGCGGGGGAAAAGGTTGAATTTAGCCTGGTTCAGGTTTGTGATTATTTTTCTTGCGTCTCATGATGGCAAAACTTAGCTACTAGCTCAGCTAATTAGGTCTAGGATAAACAGGGCCATACTGGGACTGCAAACCAGCCCTGGCAATTACGTCGGACTACCCCCCGGGGGGGGGCTGGTGGAAAACACTGCTGCTGCACTTTTGCTACAGGGGGACGATTTTCCAGCACTGCTGCAAAACTGGCCCCCAGTAACAAAAACAGCCCCCACCCGTATAAAACCAGCCCCCACCCTTCTGGCCCACTGGGGAAAAGGCCAGTGCCCGCTACTGCCAGTCCGGCCCTGAGAATAAATAGGGAACATTTATATCATGCTTGAACTATAGGCCTGATTTAGATATCGGCGGACGGGTTACTCCATCACAACGGTGTAGGATAGCGCGTCCTCCGAAATATAACTCCCATTGTATCCTATGGGATTTATATTTTGGCAGTCGGGATATCTGTCACCGTTGTGATGGAGTTATCCATCTGCTGAAATCTAAATCATGCACTATATGTCTTATATGCGTGTGCCAAGAAAGATGATGGGTCTAGGAAATTCACAAACTATCCTGCTGAGCATAACTAATTGTGTGCCCCAGAACTGGGCAGCGCAAGGGACTCAAAGGACACGTGTCTGTTTCACCACTCTGTCTGACTTGTACGTAAACCTTCAAGATCTGGGACGAAGAGAGTTCTACCGGTTGTGATCAGAAATCCTAGGTCTGAGGAGATTTGCAGTTTTGATTCTTAACAAATAGGCAGACAATAGACTTTTCTCTTTTTTAGCAGGTTCCTTTTAACATATAATCAAATGTTAGGTATTGACTATCTGTTCACATTTGTAATATTCACCTTTGCTAATGTTTTACTTATTTTTTACTGTAATTGACGTTCTTTTTTTATGTTCTAGGTTTGTGTCAAATAAACATCTGAATATAACTGCTGTTGTCTTTGGCTTCTCAGAACAAGCGGGAGATCCCACTTATCTAACTTTACCCTGCAGAGTCTCTGGCAGGTCTAGAGTAGTCTTCATACTATTGTACTCACAGGGCAGTTGGTGAAAACAGTTTAAAAAAAAAAAAAACAATTGTCCTCATTTGCCTCTAAAAACACCATTCCACTTGCACCTTTGAATGGAGTAACATGCCCTTGTGTGCTAGAAGCAAAGAAGAAGATTCTGGGGTTTCACACTTTGCCACCCTCGTTTTTTAAAACTCCCTCTTCTTCAATTTCACTCTTTATCTCTCCACTCTCTCTCCTTATTTAGAGAGGAGGGGAAAGAAAAATAAAAGTGCAAGACGAGACAGAGAAGGCTTAATCATTGGACTCCCTTAACCTTGTCGCTCACACCAATTCAGCATGGGAAGCCAAAAGCCGTGCTTTCTAAACCCCAACATATCCAACCTGGCAACAAACTTGACAGGGCGTACCCAATCGTCAAAGCTGGGAGGGGCCACGGCCACCCATTGTTTACATATTTCCCTACGTGCCAGCAGTATAGAGTAGAAAATCAACCTTGCCTGGTTCTTTGTAGTTTTTACCAGAGAATCCACACATCCAAAGATAACAAGCAAGACGCTTACCTTGATATCGATCTCCAGCATGCTAGACAAGGCCCTACTCGCGTCTTTCCAGAATGTCTGGATCTCTGGGCAATCCACAAACATATGTACATCATCCTCTCTCATACTGCCACACTTCGGGCAGGCTACTTCACCTCCTTTCCCAAACTTTGATAATCTCGGAGGAGTCCAGTACGCTCTGTGAATGGAGAAAAGATGATTTCTTCTCAGGTATGCAGGTTTACCTATTTTAAACAACATGGAAATAAATACTTGCCATTGATGTTCCAGCGATGTCTCCGGCAAGCATCTTCCCCACAATTCTGTTGGCAAAATAAAGACTCTGTCCTCCGGTTCAACCATCAACCAGTAGATAACTGCAAGCTCCTTCTTGACTACTGTCCCTTGCATTAGTCAGTCTTCGAGCTCATTTGGTTTTCCTATTGTTGTTCCAGGGGCTTGGAACCAACTCTGCATTTGTAGATATTTTAATCTGGATACCTTGTGATCTGATCATTGTTTACACATTTTCCAAGTAATCAATTGTCTGTCTTGAATTATATGCTCCCATCTTGTTAAACCTGCCTCTTTTAGTGGTACTGCCAATGTATCTTTTGTCCATTCTGGAGAACCAGGAGAATCCCAAATAGGAGCCAATAGGCTAAAATATGGTATTTTTAGAACTTTTTAAAATCTTATACCAAGTCTCAGCCAGCCCCTTCAAGATCTTTAGCCTGACTTTTTTAAAGTACTTGGGATCTGCGTATTTAAACATAAAACCATATTTGCCCCCTGACTCCTGCCTCGACATCACACCCAGTAGTCCCCCAATCTCAGATGGTATGGGTATATTTAACAACATTCTCCCATTCTTCAATAAAAAGGCCCATGAGTAAAACAACAAATCTGGCAGTGCTAAACCTCCTTTTTCCACCCTCCTTCTCAATTTCTTCCATGCTATTCTTGGGCCTTTACTTGACCAAATAAAGCTGCTAATCTGACTTTGCATCTTTTTAAGCCATTCCTTCTCAAAAGGCAGGGGAATTGCATCGAACAGAAAAGTGAGCTTTGGAAGGACTATCCTTTTTACTAGATTTACACGACCCAACAAAGTGAGCAGAAGGTGAGACCAAATTTTTAGAAGTCCACCGACTTCTTTCCTGACTTTTTCAAAGTTAACTTTAGTTATTTTGGTGATATCCTGTGATATCATGACTCCCAAATATCTCATTTCACCTCTACTAGCGGCATCTCCTACCTCCAAGTTCCAGGACATAATCTCCGTCTTGTCCCTGTTGATATCGTAGCCCGAAATCTTCCCAAAGTCTGCCGTCAAGGTCATGATACGGCTCAAGGTGTTTTGTAAGTTGGTTGTGTAAATGAGGATGTCATCAGCATATAGACCCAGTTTCTTACTCCAGCCGTCATATTGGAAAGGTGTGATGTCTGGATCCTCCCTGTTTTTTCTAGCTAGGGGCTCAATGTAAAGATTGAATAAGAGCGGTGATAAGGGGCAGCCCTGTCTCGTACCCCTGGTGATGAGAACAGAATCAGTCAAGGAGCCGTTGACCAGGACTCTAGCTTCTGGTGCCGCATAAAATCCCACCAGAGCCCTACAGAAATTTAGCCCAAGATTTAAAGACTTCACCATGCCTTGTAGGTAGACCCAGTTGACCCGGTCAAATGCCTTAGTGGCATCCAGTGCCACTACAGCAAGCGGGAGCTCATAAACAGTCGCCAGGTCTATGGAGCCTATTAATGTATAGGTCAGCTCTTTCAGAGATCTTCCACCTATAAACCCTTTTTGATCTTCATGCACCAGCTCCGCCATTGACCCATTTAACCTGTCGTCCAAAATTTTTGCGAAGATCTTATAATCGCAATTTAAAAGCGAGATTGGCTGATAGGAATCACAATTTTTGGGGCACTTTCCTGGCTTCAAAATTAGCGAGATAGTAGCACCCTTCCAAGAAACCGGCATTTCAGACCCTTCAACAAACAGGTTGTTAAAAATTCTTACTATAATAGGAATTAATACGTTTGCCAAGGCTTTGTAAACTTTGTGGGGCAAGCCATCGGGTCCGGGAGCCTTCCCCTCTTGCCCTGTCTTATTGCAAGATCTACTTCCCTCATATTAATCTCCCCGTTCAGCTGTCTACTCTTATCTGATGAAAGGGGGTTAGTGCAGCCTTGCCCTAGCCATACTTTCACCTCTTCTTCAGTAAGTTTTAGTTCCTCCTGGTAAGCTTTACTGTAATAGCTATGAAAAGCTTTCTCGATCCCTTTATTGTCTCCAATTAGGGCTCCAGTCTGTTCACATTTGACCTGATCTATCCTATTTCTCACCTGCTCCTTTTTGGCCTTCCAAGCCAACAGCTTGCTACATCCCTCGCTGTATTCAAAATGAGCCAGCCGAATGACCTCCCATCTTTTCCTAGCCCTGTCTTGTAATATTGTTGTCAAATTAGATTTTACTTCCATCATTTTCTGTAGCAGCCCTACCCGGGCCCCTTCATCTACCCTAGGGTCAATCAGGTCCCTTTCTAAAGAACGGACCAACTCTTCTAGTGCTGACACCTCTTTATGTTATCGCCGCCTTTTTTCTGCAGCCAGTGTCCCTTGTCTTCCCCTTAACCCCTTCGCTGCTAGGCCTTTTCCCCCCCTGTGCCGTCTTTTTTTGGCTATTTGGGGTAGTTTGCGCTTAGGCCCCTGTAACTTATTGACCACATTAGGTATCCACGCCAAATTTGCGTCCTTTTCTTCCAACATCATGGGGATTCTAAAGGTACCCAGGGTTTGTGGATTCCCCTGGAGGGGACCCAGAAATTAGCCAAAATACAGCTAAATTTTGTTTTTTTTGGGAAAAATGGGAAAAAAGTGCTGCAAATGAAAGCGTCTGGGTTTTTCCCTACAAATGGTATCAAAAAAGGGTTTGTGGGGCTGAAATCACCATTTTCCCAGCATTTAGGGAAGGACAGACTTTTGTCAGAAAACCAAAATGTTTTACACAGTTTTGGCATTTTTCTGGGACATAGCCTATTTTTGCTATTTTTTGTGCTTTCAACCTCCTTCCAGTTAATGGTAGACATGGGTATGAAAGAAATAATGGATCCTGGAAAGCTATATATTTTTTAAAAGTAGACAAAATTCTAAATTCAGCAAGGGGTCATTTGTGTAGATCCTTCAAGGTTTCTTTACGGAAACTAACAGTTAAATATAGTAAAAATTGAAAATTAGTTGAAAAAAACAGCCTTTTGTGTCAACGTTTTCAACGTTTTCACCTGTAACTTCTTCTAATTATGACAGCTCTTTGAAAGCAATATACTGTTACATCCACTGGACCTTACTGGTTGTGGGGATATATAGGACTTGTAGGTTCACCAAGAATCCGACGAACCCAGAGCCAAAAACTGAGCAGCAACTTGCAATGGTTTTCTATTATGTACCGGGTATATAGCAATTATTCTGGGAAAATGTATACATGGAAAAATCGGTATGAAAGACACCTATGTATTTCTGAAATGGGAACAAAATATAGAGTTTAGAAACAGTAGATATTTGCACATTTCCGAAATTGGGAATACTCATACTAGCATGAGAATTACCGATCATTTTTCAAAATTACTTCTTTTTACACATTGTCTTTCATTTGGAAGGCAGAAATGCATCAAAAGTCAATAGGTAATAACAGTTACTTTACAAATCTAAATTACCCTAAGTCTCCCGATGAAAATGGTACCTCACTTGTGTGGGTAGGCATAGTGCCCACGACAGGAAACGGCTCAAAACGCAACGTGAACACACCACATTTTCACAATGAAAAATTACCCTTTTTTTGCAAAGTGCCTAGCTGTAGGTTTTGAACCCTAGCTCTGCCGGCACCTAGGAAAACCTAGCAAACCTATACATTTTTGAAACCTAGACACCCAGGGGAATCCAGGATGTGTTACCTCACTTGCGTGGCCTAGTGCCCGCGACAGTAAACGGCGCAAAACGCAACGTGCACACACCACAATTTCACAGTGAAAAATGACCCTTTTTTGGCAAAGTGCCTAGCTGTAGTTTTTGAACCTTAGCTCTGCCGGCACCTATGGAAACCTAGCAAACCTATACATTTTTGAAAGCTAGACACCCAGGGGAATACAGGATGGGGTGACTTGACTGGCTCTCACCAGGTTCTGTTACCCAGAATCCCTTGCAAACCTAAAGAAATGTAAAAAAAAACAAATTTTCCTCACATTTCTGTGGTGGAAAGTTCTGGAATCTGCGTGGATACACAAATTTCCACCCACCCCGCGTTCCCCAAAGTCTTCCGAGAAAAATGGTACCTCACTTGCGTGGGTAG
The DNA here is from genome assembly GCA_963921515.1 of Calotriton arnoldi. Taxonomy (NCBI): domain Eukaryota; kingdom Metazoa; phylum Chordata; class Amphibia; order Caudata; family Salamandridae; genus Calotriton; species Calotriton arnoldi. The sequence continues at coordinate 3,491,550 of CAWUFW010000564.1, read as the reverse complement.
GCCTAGTGCCCGTGACTGGAAACGGCGCAAAACGCAACGTAGACACACCACAATTTCACAGTGAAAAATGTCCCTTTTTTGGCAAAGTGCCTAGCTGTAGTTTTTGAACCCTAGCTTTGCCGGCACCTAGGGAAACCTAGCAAACGTATACATTTTTGAAAACTAGACACCCAGGGGAATCCAGGATGGGGTGACTTGACTGGCTCCCACCAGGTTCTGTTACCCAGAATCCCTTGCAAACCTAAAAAGTGTCAAAAATCCCACATTTTCCTCACATTTCTGTGGTGGAAAGTTCTGGAACCTACGTGGATCCACAAATTTCCACCCACCCCGCGTTCCCCAAAGTCTTCCGAGAAAAATGGTACCTCACTTGTGTGGGTAGGCCTAGTGCCCGCGACATGAAACGGCGCAAAACGCAATGTGGACACACCACAATTTCACAGTGAAAAATGACCCTTTTTTGGCAAAGTGCCTAGCTGTAGTTTTTGAACCCTAGCTCTGTTGGCACCTAGGGAGACCTAGCAAACCTATACATTTTTGAAAACTAGACACCCAGGGAAATCCAGGATGGGGTGACTTGACTGCCTCTCACCAGGTTCTGTTACCCAGAATCCCTTGCAAATTTCCTACCACCCAGCGTTCCCCCGGGTCTCCCAATAAAAATGGTGCCTCACTCGTGTGGGAGGCCCAAGTACCCGCAACAGGCAAGGGTCCAAAACGTATTGAGGCGACATCAAAATTGCCTATCTCAAAACGACCTTCTTTCGCAAAATGTTTTGGGCCCTTGCCTGTCGCGGGTACTTGGGCCTCCCACACGAGTGAGGCACCATTTTTATCGGGAGACCCGGGGGAACGCTGGGTGGTAGGAAATTTGTGTCAGCCCGATGATGCCACAACTTTCCCACACAATAATGTGTGAAAAAAGTGATTTTTTCAGCTAAAATTGAGGTTTGCAGGGGATTCTTGGTAAGGAAACGTTGGGGGATCCACGCAAGCCATACCTCCCTGGAATCCCCTGGGTGTCTAGTTTTCAGAAATATGTGCGTTTGGTAGGTTTCCCTAGATGGCCGCCGAGCACGGGGCCAAAAACCCAGGTGACCCCCCTTGCAAAACCAGGTTGTTTGGTGATAGGCAATTTTGATGTCGCCTCAATACGTTTTGGGCCCTTGCCTGTCGCGGGTACTTGGGCCTCCCACACGAGTGAGGCACCATTTTTGTCGGGAGACCTGGGGGAACGCTGGGTGGTAGGAAATTTGTGTCAGCATAGTGATGCCACAACTTTCCCACACAAAAATGTGTGAAAAAAGTGATTTTTTTCAGCTAAAATTGAAGTTTGCAGGGGATTCTGGGTAAGGAAACGTTGGGGGATCCACGCAAGCCATACCTCCCTGGAATCCCCGGGTGTCTAGTTTTCAGAAATGTGTGCATTTGGTAGGTTTCCCTAGATGGCCGCCGAGCACGGGGCCAAAAACCCAGGTGACCCCCTTGCAAAACCAGGTTGTTTGGTGTTAGGCAATTTTGATGTCGCCTCAATACGTTTTGGGCCCTTGCCTGTCGCGGGTACTTGGGCCTCCCACACGAGTGAGGCACTATTTTTATCGGGAGACCTGGGGGAACGCTGGGTGTTAGGAAATTTATGTCAGCCCAGTGACGCCACAACTTTCCCACACAAAAATATGTGAAAAAAGTGATTTTTTCAGCTAAAATTGAGGTTTGCAGGGGATTCTGGGTAAGGAAACGTTGGGGGATCCACGCAAGCCATACCTCCCTGGAATCCCCTGGGTGTCTAGTTTTCAGAAATGTGTGCGTTTGGTAGGTTTCCCTAGATGGCCGCCGAGCACGGGGCCAAAACCCAGGTGACCCCCTTGCAAAACCAGGTTGTTTGGTGATAGGCAATTTTGATGTCGCCTCAATACGTTTTGGGCCCTTGCCTGTCGCGGGTACTTGGGCCTCCCACACGAGTGAGGCACCATTTTTGTCGGGAGACCTGGGGGAACGCTGGGTGGTAGGAAATTTGTGTCAGCATAGTGATGCCACAACTTTCCCACACAAAAATGTGTGAAAAAAGTGATTTTTTTCAGCTAAAATTGAAGTTTGCAGGGGATTCTGGGTAAGGAAACGTTGGGGGATCCACGCAAGCCATACCTCCCTGGAATCCCCCGGGTGTCTAGTTTTCAGAAATGTGTGCATTTGGTAGGTTTCCCTAGATGGCCGCCGAGCACGGGGCCAAAAACCCAGGTGACCCCCCTTGCAAAACCAGGTTGTTTGGTGTTAGGCAATTTTGATGTCGCCTCAATACGTTTTGGGCCCTTGCCTGTCGCGGGTACTTGGGCCTCCCACACGAGTGAGGCACTATTTTTATCGGGAGACCTGGGGGAACGCTGGGTGTTAGGAAATTTATGTCAGCCCAGTGACGCCACAACTTTCCCACACAAAAATATGTGAAAAAAGTGATTTTTCAGCTAAATTTGAGGTGTGCAGGGGATTCTGGGAAAGAAAACGTTGGGGGATCCACGCAAGCCATACCTCGCTGGAATCCCCCGGGTGTCTAGTTTTCAGAAATGTGTGGGTTTGGTAGGTTTCCCTAGATGGCCGCCGAGCACGGGGCCAAAAACCCAGGTGACCCCCTTGCAAAACCAGGTCGTTTTGAGATAGGCAATTTTGATGTTGCCTCAATACGTTTTGGGCCCTTGCCTGTCGCGGGTACTTGGGCCTCCCACACGAGTGAGGCACCTTATCGGGAGACTTGGGGGAACGCTGGGTGGTAGGAAATTTGTGTCAGCCCGGTGATACCACAACTTTCCCACACAAAAATGTGTGGAAAAAGTGATTTTTTCAGCTATATTTGAGGTGTGGAGGGGATTCTGGGTAAGAAAACGTTGGGGCATCCACGCAAGCCATACCTCCCTGGAATCGCCCGGGTGTCTAGTTTTCATAAATGTGTGAGTTTGGTAGGTTTCCCTAGATGGCCGCCGAGCCCGGGGCCAAAAACTCATGGGACCCCCCTTGAAAACCAGGTTGGTTTGTGATAGGTAATTTTGATGTCGCCTCACTGGGTTTTGGTTCCTTGCCTGTCGTGGGTACTTGACAATCCCCAAGCAGGGATCCACTGGGGAGGGGTACCATTGGAAAGGGGAGATTCTCCCCTTTCCAACGATACCTCTCCCGTCTTTCTACGTGCTCAGGGGGCTGAGATAGCCCGCTGAGCACGTAGAAAGTGAAACTGAAATGAGCCTAAAGGCTCATTTTAGTTTCGGTTTCAGTGAAATGAAGTCAGCGCGATGTGCGCGCTGATCTTCATTTCACTGAAACAGGGGGGGGGGGCCTCAGGAGCTGGGGAAGCTCTTCCCCAGCTCCCGAGGCTTTGGGGGAGATAAAGAAATCCCTCTGCTGTCTGCAGCAGAGGGATTTCGTGCCCCTGTCCTCATGACGGAATGGTTCCATCATGAGCACAGGAGCACCGATGCTCATGACGGAACCATTCCGTCATGAGCATCGAAGGGGTTAAAAAGGCCTTGTACGCATCCCAGATCATTGCAGTCGCAGCCGAACCCCAATTAAACTCGAAAAACTCTTCTGTCTCTCTACTCAATACTTCTATGTCTCCCTCATCTTGCAGGATCGTGCGGTCTAAGGTCCATCTGGATTGAGTGCCCCCCTCGCAAATCTTCTATTGGAGTATCACTGCCGAATGATCTGACAGATGAACTCCCACGTGGTCGATTCGCTGAACCCCATCTTTCAGTCTGCTGTCAGTAAGGAAATAATCAATCCTCGACTGGTGTCTATATTTTTTATTATAGAATGTAAAGCCTTTTGTAACCCTGCCCTATGGCGCCATATATCACACAGCCCCAACTGCTCCATCATTTGTTTAATGAGCCCTGACATTTTAGGATTTACAAGTGCTCTGCTATGTGAAGATCTATCTAGGGTATGATCTAGAACAGCGTTAAAATCTCCTGCCATGATAATTGGATCTGATGAATTCAGCAATTCGGCCAGCAGTTCACCTAAGGGAGAGACATCATCTTGATTTGGCCGTAATATCCCGCTAGAGTAAAGCCACGACCTAAAATCTTCAATTTAGCCACTAGCCATCTTCCAGCTTTATCTGAGACATGGTCCTCTATACTAATTTGTGCCCCTCTTTTAACTAGAACCACCACCCCCTTTGTTATGGCTGATTGGGCTGTGCATACTGCTTGGGCAATCCACTTTTCGGCCTTGAAAAACTCCATACCCTCCTTCTCTGTTAAATGCGTTTCCTGCACAATGATAATCTGGGCCGGACAGTCCTTTAAATATTGTAATATTCTTACTCGTCTTCCCCATACCCTAAGGCCATTAACATTCCACGAAAGAATTTTTATTACATTCTCTCGCTTCTCACCCATCCCCCTTAAAGGCTAAAAGAAAACACCACATCTGCATTAAGGAGGCTTTAGAGGCTTTAGAGGGTCCTGTTTTTCTTTTTTCTCCCACTGCTCCCCACCCAGTGCTCCCCCAACTCCCCCTCCCACGGAAAACCCCTCCCTAACTCTTCATGGCTTAAAGCCATATGGGTGTCCCCCCCAGAGCGAACGTAAAATTCTGATATTAATTTATGCATGAGTAAGTTGAGTTGAGAAAATTTAACACAATTGTTTGATTTATTTAAACAACCCTAAAAATTAGGATAATTAATCGTGCCAGATCAGTGATAATGTACTAGTATAGATAGAACGTCCTCCATCCTATTCAAAAATACTAGTCTCCGGGTTGCAGGTTCTTAATAAAGTCATCTACCTTTTCACCAGAGTGGAAGATGTGCATCTTGTTATTAACCATCACCTTCAAGAATGCCGGAAATCTCAGCTGGACCGTAGCGCCCAATCTTTTTAATGAGTCAATCCTTTGCCCCAACTCTCCTTGCCTATTGGAGGTAGCAATAGAGACATCTGATCTAAACTCATATTTAATTCCATCTACCTCGATTGATTTCATGCTCAAGGCTTTAGACAGAATTTTCTCTTTTAACGTATATGTTAAAAAATTAAGTAGGATTTTCCTGGGCTTGGCCCTATTAGTATTGAGTCTAAAAGGATCTCTGTGGACTCGCTGTAGATCTTTCGCAATCTCTTCTTCTGACTCTTCCAGCTGTAACTCCTTCTTGATCAATTTGACTACATAAGTTTTTATGTCGTCCCCCTCTCTGCCTTCCGGAACTTTCAAGATTTTCAAATTGTTCCGTCTCTGGAAATTTTCCAGTCTTTCGACTCTGTCCCTTTCTACTGATTTTAATTTATCTATTTCAGCACAATTTGCCTGTACAATTTCCCGGAGCTCTTTGACCTCGCCTTCTAACATTGTTGTTCTATTACTTAGATCGTCCATCTTCCTCTCCAGGACTTCACAAGCATTCCTTATCTCCTTCTGGTTTACCTCTGAAATCTCGAATCTATTTTTGATTTCAGCAGTTAAGGCTACTAGGAGTGCTCCAACAGATGGGTCCTCCTTCTCAAAATGCTTTAAGTACTGCTCGGGGTCCTTAATGTTGGAGTCTAAGCCTTTTGACCTTCCTAGAATTTGTTCCCCTTCATCTAAGGGCTGTTGCTCACCCCCACAGGCGTCAGGGGGGAGTGAAGTTAAGATTTGATATCTATTTGGGGACATATCTTTCCCCCAATCCATCTCGCCCACCATGTCTAGTCCTTCAGGAGTTTTCACCTGCTTCATAATATCCCTCTCATGGCGACTATTTGGCCCTGCCATTTTACTATCACCCAAAATTAGCGTTTTGGGTAAGACTTTAAAATAGGTCTTAAGGGATGAAGTGATTTTTACCTTTTGCTCAGGGGTACGCTTCTTTATCTTTATCAATATCTTTTTTTTTGGCTTTACTATAAGCTGAAAAGGTGACAATTTCTTCACGATAGTATTTAAATTATCATGAATTGTAGCTGGACTCTTAAACTCCCCATCCTCCTCCTTCTTCAAAACAAATTCCCAAGGGGCTGAAGATTCTAAGGCCACCCGATTTTTTTCTTTCCCCAAGCTCCTTAGTGCATATCTTGAAATCCCCTCTGCTGAAGTACTCCCACTCGCCACCTTCCTCCTACCTTTAGCAGGCTCTAAACCAGGGTAATCCGCCTGACCAAGCCCTCCTTTCCTTCCTTGCTGACTAAAAACTCGACTTTGCCTGCCCTCCAGCCGAATCCCGGTCCCCTCCAACTGCTCCTCCTCCCTGGAAGTCCTCTCAGCAGCAATTCCCACGCTGCAGCTGCCACGTCCTCCTTTCCCCCGGAAGGGAATCCTTGCGGCCGCGCCTCGGCCCCTACGGAGCTCCAGGGCCGCTCTGCTCCACGCCTGTTCCGTCCCCGTCTTGCCATCAACCGCCTCCAGACCGCGGAAGAAAGGTATGCGAGTTAACTACGTTTTTCTAGGGCACAATAGTCCAAATCCCACCAGAAAACAAAAAGAAAGTATGTTCTAAATATCTTCTCAAAAGTTATGAGCAAAAAGATGAGTTCCCTCACTCATTATCCATTCTGAGCTACGAACGCTCTGAGGACTCTCCCGCGACCCGCTACTCGCCGGCCGCCATGTTTTCCTACGATCGGTCCCCTTGGTGAAAACTGTTTGTCATGCTCTGTGGATCCACAAGCTAGCTACACGCGCTGAGCAAAAGGGAAAATCTAACCCCGGAGGGGAGGACAAAAGATGTTGGCTCACTTAGCCCAAAGAGATCTGATTTCTGGAGATTCAAGAAGCCAAGTGAGTTGGGTTCTGTCCTCAATTGGTGTTCAGGCCAACACAATCCTTAAGTCAGATTTGGTAAACATCGTTTACCACGCATGCGACACAACGCATGCCACTACAAAGCGGTCCTTACAACGACCGCTTTGTTACATCGCACACCATTACAACGCAAGTCGGAACAACTACTTGCGTTAGGGGGCAGAAGGTGTTGGATTTAAAATCCAACACCTTCCCTACTGTTGCACAGACTGGAGTTGGAATAGTAAATTATACTATTCCAACATCTAGCGCCCCCTACAGTAAGTCGTTGTTCCGACTTGCGTTTTAAAGGTATGCGATGTAACAATGCGGTCGTTGTAACGACAGCGTTGTAAACGCATGCGGACTAACGTGCCATATTCGTCAGATTTACCAAACCATGCAAAGTCACCTTGAATGGCCCTGTGTGGCTCTGTAAAGCTGGAGTAATGCAAGGCAGCGCAAGTCGCTGACTTACGTTACTCCACACAGCATTCTGCAGCACACTTTGAAAGAAGAAAAACATCTCTAAGGGTTGTTTTTGTCCAGCAAGTTGTCCCTTCCCACACAAAAACAATCATGCCTGCAACACAGGCACCCTTGCTCCATGGTGCAACGGTGCCTGCGTTGGCATGCACATAGCGCGCCAGCACAGTGAGAGAGCAGAAATGCACCATATCTAGGTAAATATGGTAATACTGCCCTCTGCCTTTGACACAGTACAGTGCAGCGCAGCAAGTTGTCTTGCTGCATTGGCCTGCATCAAATAACTCTAAATCTGGGTCAAAAAAAGCACGTTATGACATGTGGGTTTTCAGTAAATGGGAATGTGGTAGGCCCAGGATTATTATTGTACACTCCATCGATGAAAGAATATTTCGGATTTGCCTCAGGGTATTATAACGCAATAACTTGGTTTTAATTTGTATGTATTTTTTAAGTGCTCTTAAACACATACATTTAATGAAACATTAGCAATACGCCCCAGTCCTCGTAATTCTTATTGACATTTTGAGATTTTGATACAATGCCAATGGACTGCAATATGCAATAAGTAATCCAAACTTTAAAGTGGCACACACTGATAATGTGCTTTCCACCCTATTTGTGTAATTCCCTGGTCCTGTCTGTGACAGAAAGTAATGCTTAGCAGCAGTGGCGGCGTAACAAGAAACAGTGAGGACCACCTGTGGAATATGATGAAGGGTCCTGAGTCGCCCAAAGCTCACAGATATTCATTGGCCTGGGGCTGACTGGGGGTCCTTTGAAGGGTTGGGTCATTTGAATGTTTGCCCCCCCTCCCCCCTTAACACAGGGGCAGCAAGGACCTGTATTGTGCCCGTTTAGCTGACCTTCAGCTTTAGTGGGAGGGCCGTAGCCATGGGGGGGAGGGGGGGTCATTTGAGGGCCGGGCCAGCCCATATTAATCTTTGGCCCCCACAATTGACCCAGGCAGATAGCATAACATTTATTGATAAATCGGTTCATCTAAACTAATTGCATTCACATTTGCATGCATACAATCTAATCGCACTGGAAGTAGAAGTGTGGGGTTTGGGTGCTGTAGCACCCCAAACATAACCATTCTGAAGTTTAGAAGGTGAATGAACAATAAAAATGCCTTTAAAATATCTTTAAATGTTGTTGTTACCTTGTCACATTTGAGGCGCGTTCAAAGACAGAGGTCAAATGTCAGGATATGCCTTCTGACAAATCGCTGCTTATTCTTTTAACATGGAGATGTTGCTTACTTTTCTCTCTCTGACTGCAAGGTGTAGGAAGCTGGCTCTCTATATACTATACCAAAATTAGGTATAGTGTGCACATAGTCCAGTGGAACCACAAAGGTAGGCAGAGGTAAAAGTAGATAGCACCTTATTCTCTATTTGTAGTAGTGTTGTGAGCAGTAAGGCTTTATCAGAGGGTAGTGTTAAGCATTTGTTGTACACTCAGGCAGCAAATGATGTCACGCACTGAAAGACTGAACTCAGACCAATTTGTTTGTATCAAAATATTATTTTATTTCTAGAACCAAGCCAAGCCTGGTGCAGGTAAGTGAAATAAATGCTTTGCAAAATCTTATGCAGTGTTTTACAGTTGAATGCAGGTTCAAATGCAGTTAGTTGAATTTCAGGTAAGTCAACAGTTCAGAATTACTTTTAGTTACTTTACAGATTACTTTTGCTAATCAGTGTGATATGTCTAGATATCACACTGAGACATCTCCTAGACAAAAGGTAAGTAATTCACTTTTAGTACATATGCAGTTTTTCAATTTTCCATACAAACCAACTCCACACTTTTCAAGAAAAGCAGTCAATGCAATCCGATGGGAGGAAATAGAGTTATCGTTTTACAGGTAAGTAGTTATTTGTGGGAGTTGGTATTCTAGGGTTAGAGCCAGGGTTCCCCAAGGGTCAAGGATGCACTCTTGAAACACCCTCAGCGGCACTAGGGCGCATAGTGCTGAGGTCCAATGTTATCCAATGGTGGATAGGTGGCCTCCGGTTGGTGGCTGCTCACGAGCAGGCCACAGGGTCGTCGGAGCAAAGCTCCTGGTGTTAGGCTCAGGGCAAAGGATTAGCACCCAAAGTACACCTGCCGCGGCATAGGGGCGACTGGGTGCAGGGTGCTGTTTTGGCGTTGGGTGCCCTGTTGTTTTCAATGGGGATTCTCCGGTTGCAACAAAGACTGCAGACACGGGGACGAAGCTCTTCTGGAGGTGACCACCGGTTAGAGAGGTAAGTTGGGATACCTGGGGATGCTGGGACACCATCGGTTGGGCCACCCAAGGCCGTGGGGCGTCGGGTGCAGGGGTGTCTTTAGGCGTTGGATTTTCTTGCCAGCTACACCGGGATTTTGCTGGAGTAGGTTCGAGGTGCAGACAGGCCGGTAGGGCTGGGGCCAAGTCAGTGGGCGTCCTCCTCTTCTTAGTTCAGTACGGCTTCTTCGGTCCTTCTTCTTCTGATCGGTTCTTGTCTGAGGAGGCAAGCTTCAGGGTTGCCCCTAAATACTAGATTTAGGGGTGTTACAGGTAAGTAAAGGCTGGGACCAATGGGTCCCTTCCTTGGGGTGGGTACACCCCCTATTATGCTGCCCTCCAGTGGGACGGGGCAGTTGCCTCTCTCTGGTTGGCTGGGTCCCCCATCTGCAAGATGGCGGGGACTGAGAGTTGTGCTTCACCTCGTCTCCCCCACCTGAGGGGTGAGGTTGGCAAAGGTGGGCACACCTCCCTTCCTCACTTGGTTTTCCCGCCGATTCTCCCGCCCAAAGCAAGGGTCAGAACCGGAGGGAGCCAGTTGCTGGAAGCAGCAAAGGGCTGGGGTAGCTCACAAAGGCGGCAAGCCTTTGAAGCTTCCCCTTCGTGGACCCTGCCCATCCTGGGGGAGGAGGCTTGGCACCTCGTCCCAGGATGTGCATTGTTTCAGATCCCCGGGAGCAGCAGGCTCTTGACCCAATAGTCCAGAAACATGTCTGGTGGTGGCAGCTGGAGAGCAGCCACTCAGCCAGGACACTAGAGTTAGGTCGTTTTTCAGGGGGCATCTCTAAGATGCCCTCTGAGTGCAGTTTTCATTAAATCCCACACTGGCATCAGTGTGGGTTTAATGTGCTAAGAAGTTTGATACCAAACTTCCCAGTTTCCAGTAAAGCCATTATGGTGCTGTGGAGTTCGTAATGACAAACCCCCAGCACCATATACTCTTAATGGCAGCACTGCACTTACAATGTCTAAGAATTGGCTTAGACACTGTAGGGGTACATGGCTCATGCGTCTGTACCCTCACCACTGGTATAGTGCACCCAACTAGAGGGGTGGCTGACTTATGCCAGGGCAGTGGGTGGTAGGCATGGCACACAGGGATGAGTGCCATGTCGACTCTTCATTTTGTTCTGCACCAAAACACGCAGCTTGCAATGGCAATGTGTGTGTAAAGGTACAGGGCCTCTAAGGGTGGCACAATATGTGCAGCAGCCCTTAGAGGCCTTCCCTGGTCACAGTGCCCTTGGTACCTATGGTACCATTTACAAGGGACTGACATGTAGCCAAAGAGTGTCAACTGGGTTTTGTCTTAATGCAGTTTTAGGGAATGAACATAGGCCCTGGGTACCTGGTTGGCAGGATCACAGGGCACACTCAGTCAAAGTACATCAACAATTTGGCAAAATGTGGGGGCAACCATGCAAAAAGAGGGCACTTTCTTACACAAGGTGAGATAATTTTGTAAAACAAACTATGTGACAATCTGGCTGGGATACAGGGAGAGTGAAAAGAAAGACTGAAGGGTGTCAATGATTTTCTAATACACAACTAAATATAAAAACCTGTAGATGAACTGTACAAATATTTCAAAATATAGCTGCAGTTACAAAAGCACAAATGAAGCACATTATTTTTTGTAATTCTGAAGTGTGTTGGAGACAAAGATTTTAATGGGATCAAACACATCTTGTTGATTCACAAATGATAAATATTGTAGTGCATTTGTACTGCAGCATTTGGATAGCTCTTACTATCCCTATGTTGGGCACTGAAATGCTTACCTACGTTGGCAGCAAACTTCTCAATATAGAGTGTGTGGTTGGGTAGCACTGTCTTTGTTTTGTGACCCTACGTGGAAAGTGTTTCCATGTTGTGCATTATGACCACTGAGGAGCGATTATCGTGTTATGGGAGACAGCAAATGATAGTATGGTGGTTGATGAGGTATGAGAGACAGACGAGCAGCATGTGGTTTTTTAGTACGCTAGCAGCTTTGAACAGCTTTGCAGGTCTCTTTATGGTGTTGCTTATGATTATAGTCTGCCTAGCTGGTTAATGCATTGGGTTATCCAATCAGACATTTTTTGCATTGATACGGTACTGAGCTGGTATGGTTACAGGAAGAGAGAAGCTGAGACATCTGCTGAAATGGGCTTTGTTATTATAATCCCATATCTGAGTGTCACTGTGAGATGTAAAGAAGCGGTCATAGTGTATAGATATTTGGGACCTGCAATGGTCCTTCAATTGACTAGCTATGTGTGACAGATCTCTTCAGTTATTCCGTGCCTGTTCCTTTGGTGATGGCTGGTGTATTGGCTGCACATCACTGTTGATGGACATCCCTTGTAGCGGATACGTCTTATGTGAACATAACAGGCTTAAGATAATATTGGCTGCTGACGACTGCGTGTTACGGGATTAGCATTCTTGTGGGCCAGAAATGCTATATTTGAATTTTTGAGAAATTGGTTATTGGTGAGGATATGTGAAACCCTACTCAAGGACCAATCACAATCCTTGTCAGGGTGAGGCACAAGCAAACCCCAATTTAACCTGTACTCAACCCTCTAGTAGCTTGGCACAGAGCAGTTAGGCTTCACTTAGAGGCAATGTGTAAAGTATTTATGCACCACTTCAAACAGGAGTAAAGTGAAAACCCAATTCAAGAAAAATCCCACACAAATTTAGAAAAATAGAGCAAAATTTAATAAATAAATCTAGATCAAAGCGACAAAAATCCAATCAGTAGACCCAGAGATATGCAATTTTAAAGATTTAAACAATAATAGCTCCAAAAAGCTGAAAGCACCACTCGTGGTTATCTGGTAGTGCGAGGCCGGGAGAAAGTGACAAGTTCAGGTGGACCTCGATGCAGGTTAGTCTGACTGAAAAGTTACCTTCCCAGTCCAGCGCAAAGGTCTTGTATCAGCCTCTACCCAGAAACCCACAGTTATTGCCAGCTAGGTGTGTTTCTTGTATCAAGCTTAGGTCTGGGGAATGTTGTGTCAAATACTTCATCACCACCCCTCTTTTCAGTTTGTTGTCAAGACTGTTAACATTCCATGACAGAATCTTAAGGGAGGTGCCTTCCCTTAGAGTAAGGGACTCAGTCTGTGAAATCTCTTGGGGTTATCTTAGTGCCCTCCATCAGACACTTTGCACTTTATTGACTGTAGGAAAGTGGAATATTATGTGGTGAGGCTGGGTAGTCTGACCATGTAATATCACAATACCCCAAAGAAGGTCATTGGATTCACACTAATAAATCCTTAGCTCAGTCCTGGTAGAGTGGCAAAGAGCAGTAAAGCTTTACTAGAGGAACATGTGTTAAGCTTTTCAGAGAACCAACATGGACAATAAGTAATTGACACGACTCAAGAGAAATCCAACAGCAATTTATAATACATAAAGTATATTTTTATCTTAATTTAGACACCAAAATGAACAAAATAGCATACATATAACCAGAGTTATAGATTTTTGAAGCAATAGAAAATCAGTGCAGGAAAATACAGTGAATATTTTCCATTGAGGTCAATAGAGAAAAGTACTAGTGGCAAGCGGTCACTTAGAGGTCGAGTTGCATTGTACCCTTGCAGGGTAAGGGTGGCACAGGTCCCTGGACCAAGCCACAACAGTCAGTTAAAATTTACCTGGTCCGTGGAGCCTAGGTGTAGAGTTGTGCTGCTTATTCTTGGTGCTGAATGGGAGCCGCGGGGAAGCTGCTTTTGTCACTTAAACAGTGCTTCAGGGGAAAAGAGATGCAAAAACACAAGAGCAGGGTTGTTGCCGATGTTGGTCGCAGGTGTTGCGGTATGCCCTCTTGATACAGCGTCGAGTTAGGGGGTCGGTTACCGAATTGGTGACCAATAAGCCTTGGGTAAAAGAAGCAGATGGTTTCTTCGATGTCCTGTGATCCTAGGGAACACAGTAGCTGCTGAAACTTTGTAGAAGGGAGGACTACAGTTCCCACAATGCACTAGACCATCTAGATTTGAGCAATCTCTTGGAGGGACCGATGGCCAGCAAAGTTTTGGATCCATAGCATTGTTTTGCCTGCAGTTTGCAGAGGACTCCTGCCACTAGTCCAGGGGAGTCTGGTGGTGCTTCAGGGTCTCACAGTGGTCACTCTGGCTGGGGGAGTTGAGAGATGGCCCAGGACGAGTCTCGATCCAGCAGTTCCAAGAAAGTTGCCTCAGGGATAGAGTATCCATCTTTTGCTTTGGGAAAAGCCTTGTTGTTGTAGATGTGGAGTTCTTCTTTGTCCTCTTCAATGCAGATCAGTCAGAGCTGATGTTCTTGTGTCAGGGGTCCCGTAAATCCTGGATTTAGGGGAGTTGAGGGGTGTGGGACCTAGCAGCCATTGGAACAAAATGTGGGGGGTGACCACACAAAAGGGGCACTTTCATACATTGACCAATAGTCAGTCCGCTCCACCTCAGCCTCCCATGTCCCCCATCCCACCCTGCCCTCCCTATTACCTCGCACTGTGACTGGAGAACCCCCTTCCCCCATGTCGAGATGCCTGTCTCCCACCCCAATGTATAGCATACATTATCAATAGCCTTAACTATCTGGGGCTAAGCCCTGCTGGCACAGTCTCTGGCTAATCCTCAGGGGCCATTCACAGGCTGTACTGCTCTGTCCGCGCCCGACCCGACCTGTTTGGTTCCATTTTCATGGCCTGGTCGCCACGTGACCTCGTCCGCAGTCATAGGGGTGACCGCTGGGAGGGTGAGTTCCTCAACGTCTTCTCCAGAGGCAACTATGCCTTCATTCTGTCCAAAGCCTCCCATCGGTCCTGTGAAAGTGTCAGGCAACTCCACGTCAGTTCCACTACAACTTTATCCCATTCCGTTTGCATCTCCAAAGTGGTAGGGGTTTCCCTGGAGTTTTGGCGAGGATAACACCTCGGCTTCTGCGTCTGCCAACTGATGAGTGTTCCTTGTCCCGCGCCTCAGGCATTGGGTGGCCTTGACTTTTCAACCATTCCCACACCTCCGCTGCAGTAGCAAAGAAATGGGCCTCTGATACAACGGTGATGCGGAGGCGTGCCAAGTGCAGTAAGCCCTATTTGATGTTTAAGTGACGCAAATGCCTTTTCACTGTCAAAAACATTTATCACTGGCATTGCTCCTCAGTGGTGTAGTCCAGGTACATGTTGACCGGACCCCATCAATTTTGCAGGGCCTGTGAGAGTGTGCAAGCTGCTGAATGTTATCCCTGTCCATAAAGTTCAGCAAGTGTGCCACTTTTGGTCTGGGGTGTGCCGTTCTATCTGCCAATTTCTTCGAGTCCACTCTCAAGAGGCCCACATCCACCACATCTGCTTCTATGTTTTTCCCAAGGTGTCTTTGGTATCCCGAATGCCCACTAGGATCGTGGCAGTGTAGGCCTCCAGGTCCATATCAACTCCCACCTTGACTTGGCCATCCACCAGGGCTCCTACTGTGTCACGTCCCAGGCCGCTATCTTTGCTGTGGACCACCTTGTACCCGAGGCTTCTGGTGCTCTCCGTCAGGGTTCCACTCTGGTCCAGCCAGCCACTTCTCCATCACATACCCCCAATGTCTCCAATCAAACATGTCTCAAACGAGGGGCACCACAGCCTCCGGGTCCGGGGGGGGGGGGGTGCAATGGAGGGGGTCTCCCCAAGTCGCAGGTACTGTCTTAGGGGCCCGCCTCACCTGCAGTGGCAAACAGTGTCCTCACCACTTAGGACTCTCTAGGTCATACTCTGGTGCAGGCCAGTCCTCCCACAGCAGTATAGGGCTGTCTAGCTAAATAGGGGAGGCCGCCGGTAGGAAGGTCTCTCGTCAGTGGCATCCATTGGGGTAGGAGTGTGTTCTCCTCCACCACCAGTCAGGTGCTTGCCAGCGTGGGCCAGTCCCTTTCATGCCGCTCTCTAGTTGCAGTGAGCGAGGCCCCTGATAGGGAGGTCACCCCCCCAAGTGGTGTCTGTTGGGGTAGGAGTGTGTTTCCTTCAGCCGGTGGTCAGGTGTTTGCCAGTGTGGGCAAGTCCCTCTCATGCCCATTTCTGGTGTCTGGGGGGAGATTGAGGGGAGAACCAGACAATCCCAGGCCCCACGGCTGGTGTCACACAATTCAGCTGCAGCCTTCACACACCTCGCCGTTGCACCTCTCTGTGTGTCTGGGCACGGGCCCCTTCCCCGCCACGGGTCTTCGGTGGTTCTCGGGCTTTCCACCTGACCAAGGGAGTCCGGCCTCATCAGCCAAAGTCGCTCATCTCCGCCAACTCCCCAATCGGTCGTTCGACTCTCTCGGGGCTGCGAATGTGAACCTCGCTGTCCTCCTGCTGCTCCGCAGTCACTGCCAGTCCCCACCATTGCAATGTTCCACCTCAGGTAGGACGCTCTTCTCTGCGGTCACTGTAGCGGCTACAGCCAGGTCTCTGGCCTCTCTGTCTCTCAATGCTGCCGTGTGCAACCCTTCTCCCAGCTTTTGGGGGCTGCAGAGCATGGAGGCTGTCAGGATTTCCATGCTGGTAGGACCTACAGCACCGGAGCTCAGATTTAGATGTCCAACTCCACTGCTGCCACGGCCACACCCCCAAATTAATTATAATTTAATTAACTTCTCATCCTATACCATACAAATCCAACAACATGCTACTTAAATATAACATACTAATATTAATAATAAAATTAAAATACACATTAAAATTAACAAAATACATTAAAAAGTATAAAGTAACAAATGTACAAGTAACATTATTAATAATCAATTAAATAATTAATTAAAACAAGTACCATTACATTTGAATTAATTATAATTTAATTATCTTCCTACCCTATTGCCCTACGAACTCAAGAAGTAGCTACTAAACTTAAAAGTACTAATTCCATTTTAAAATAAAATACTAAAATATTTTAAAAAATAAACAACAATTATACTAACAATTTTACCACCTAATACTAATATATTAACTAATAAACATTGAATTTTTTAAATCCAACAATATTTTTGAAAACAATATTTCTTACCAATAAAACGATATTTTTTAGAACAATATTCTGTATCAAGATATTTTGTAGTAACAATATTTTTACGACAAAATTTCAGTATTCCCAGTGTACTGTATTACAAGGGAAACTGATGGAACTGATGGAATAATATGTTAGCCCTTTTTCAAACAGTCATTGTGCAGTATCACAGGTCAGCCAAGCATTTAACTGAAATATGGGGATGTAGCACATCCCTGCATTCCAATAAACTCTGCACTGCCAACACCGTACGTGTACTTACTGTTTTTGACGCTTTTGCAGATATATATGCAATTTAATTAATAAATTTAGACATAGTGAAAAAAAAAAAATTATTGGATTATTTTATGATAAAATATTTTAATAACATAAAAAAAAGTAACTTAATTTTTTTAAATAATTAAACTATTTTAAATTAAATGTATGCTTAATATTTTACTTTATGTGACATTATTTTTATTAAATCTTTAAAAAGTAATTTAAAAAAATATATTTCAGTTAACTATTTAATTCAAAATTAAGTTAATAATGAACTAGAAATGTTTTTAATGTCGTTCTACATTTTAAATAAATATATAAAATTAATTTACATTAACATTTTTTTTCCATGTTTAGTAAACTTTTCTACTTTTCCCTACATTTAACTTAGGGAGATCTCTTTCCTGATTATTTTAAAATGTTGATATTATGAATTTATTATATTAAATTCAAATTATGTTCCTGGAGATTACAATTAAAAATATCCCACCTAAATTGAACATATATATATATATGTATATATATATATATATTATCTACTGGCGGTCGCCAGTAGATAGTTATAGTTAGGACCTATTTTCCATAGGAAATCCGCAACATTCTATTCCCAATAACTTTGGCGCCGGTTGACAAATCTTCACAAAATTTTCAAAACTCGTGGGGCGCTCCGGTCCGCTCCTATCCTGAAAGTCTCGGGGTGATTCGTCAAGTGGGGGCCGAGAAAAAAGGGGGGTCCCAAAACGTGTTTTCCCCATGCAATTTTCCATAGGAACCTTTAGTCGAAGCTACAGCCCGAATTGCTGAACGGGATTACACCAAATTTGGCAAAAAGGTTGCCCTTGGTTCAGAGTCGTGCCTTTTGGTTAAATGGTGTCAATCCGTTCAGTAGTTCTTGAGAAAATCAAAAGTAAAACCACATATATATCTATGGCCGCGGAGGGTCTGCACACCCTGAGCGCACCTTCCTGATCACGAGCTGTATGCTAATTGGCTAGCAACACTCCAAACCAGGAAGTGTTGGCAGCCATCTTGTTCCTCGGTAGAACCGAGGCACAAGAAACAAGTGCGCAAAACGCAAAAAGGGGGCAGGGTAGAAACACCCTGACCCCCTAGGCATGCTTAGGGGGTCCCACAAGGACCCCCAGGGCCAAAAAAAGCATTTTTATTTTTTTTAAATCGGCGGTATGCGCTCAGGGTGCGCAAATCCCGCCGTGAAAAAAAAAAAATGAAGCGCGGTCTCCCGCGCTTCGAGGGTATTTTGCCCCCGGGTGGGCCAAGTCCCGGGGGCATGCGGAGGTGGGTTTAAATGTTAGTTGGGGGGGCCTCTAAGGCCCCCCAAGCCCCGGGGACCGCCACCCCCCGGGGCTTTCAAATTATAATGATTGCGGGGGCGCACGGCCCCCCCGCAGCCCCAGGGACAGCCACCCCCCGGGGCTTCTTTTTTTAATTTAAAAATTACCTGTGTGGGGGGGCTCCAGCCCCCCCAAATGCCCCGGGGACCGCCACCTCCCCGGGGCACTAATTAAAGAAATGTGGGGGTCCGTTTCGGACCCCCAAAGCCCCGGGGACCACCACCTCCCCGGGGCTTTGTAGATGTTGGGAGGGGGCCGCGCGGCCCCCTCCTGGAGCCTGTGGTGGCCCTGGGGACCGCCACCCCCAGGGCCAGCTCCTGCAGTGTCCCGGGGTGCCTACCCCGGGACACTGCTGTTTGCAATGACAGGACGGGAGCCGCGCGGCTCCCGTCCTGTCATTGCAAACTTGCTTGCTTCATTGAAGCGAGAGCAGGAAACCTGCTCTCGCTTCAATGAAGCAAAGCAGATTGCTTTCCATAAGGGAGCTGCATGTCAGCAGCTCCCTTATGGAAAAGCAATGTCGGCTCCCGCAGGACGCGGGGAGCCGGCGGGACCGTGGGGGTATTGGGGACCCCCCCATGGTCTCCAACAAGTGGCCAGGCCCGGGGGATGGGGTCCCCGGGGCCATTAGTGGCCCGGGAGGGGGGCCACGCAGCCCCCCTCCCCAACAATTATTTTAAAAAAAATAAAAAAAAATGTAAATGCGCAAAGGTCGGCCCCGGGGATGGGGTCCCCGGGGCCAATAGAGGCCTTAGGAGGGGGCCACGCAGCCCCCTCCTCAAAAATTTAAAATAAAAGTGGCCATGCCCCGGGGATGGGGTCCCCGGGGCCGGAATCGGCCACGGGAGGGGGGCCACGCGGCCCCCTTCCCATATTGTTTTTTTTTTTTTTAAATAGGATCAGGCCCTGGGGGATGGGGTCCCCAGGGCACCAAAAAGTGAAAAGGAAGGAGGGCCACACAGCCCCCCTTGAAAAAGAAATAAAACGGGAAAAAAAACGAACGAGCGTCAGGCCCCGCCCCCTCCCTTAACCACTCTGCAAACGCGCCCTGTGGTGCATTTTAAATTGGGGAAAGAATTCCCCTTCAATACTGGGGGTCCCTGGGGGCCAACTAGCCCACCAGGTACCTCCAGTAAGCGCCACAGGGTTGCGTTGCAGAGAGGTGTTCAGAGGCCACGCCCCTTTTTACACCTCTCTGCAACGCAGCTCTGTGGCGCTTACTGGAAGTACCGGGTGGGCTAGTTGGACCCCAGGGACCCTCAGGATTCAAGGGGACTTAATCTCCCAACTTAAAACACGCCACGGGGCGCGTTTGCACAGTGGTGAAGGGAGGGGCGGGGCTTGAGGTGACATGTGTGCAAACAGGCCCCTTGGCGCCTTTTAAGATGGGGAATTAATTCCCCTTCAATACTAGGGGTCCCTGGGGGCAAACTAGCCCACCAGGTACCTTCAGTATGCGCCAGGGAGCTGCGTTGCAGAGAGGTGTTCAGAGGCCACGCCCCTTTTTACACCTCTCTGCAACGCAGCTCTGTGGTGCTTACTGGAAGTACCTGGTGGGCTAGTTGGACCCCAGGGACCCTCAGGATTCTAGGGGGCTTAATCTCCCAACTTAAAACGCGCCACGGGGCATGTTTGCACAGAGGTGAAGAGAGGGGAAGGGCCTGATGTGACAAGTTAGTTTCTTAGTTTTAATCCCCCTGCCCTATTATGTACTAGGGACTTACAGAGGAGGTCATGCTAATCACAGGGGTACCCCAACGCATAGTGTTCCCTAGTGTATGTAGGTGTTTTAACTGTATTCTAAGTGTCTTTTACCATAGCACTGGCTCTAGGCCTGGTTAGTCAGAGTCAGTTACCACCAGTACACATCTGGAAAAGGTGTGGGCACAGGAGGATTTTGCAACAAGGCCTCTTTCTGCTCCTCTGTTGGTTCTTTCTGCACATGTCTTGCTTCTTCCTGGATTTTTCTTCGTCTTTGTGGACTTCTGTTTCTTTCGACATTTCTTTTGCTTCTTTCTGTGCGTTTTTTCTTCTTTCTTCACATGTCCTACTTCTGTATGCATAGTTACAAATTAGCATTTGAAAAACCTTTGAAATTCACTGAAAAAAACCATAGGTTTCAGGCACGTTATAGTTAGAAACTAGCATTTAAAAAACCTTTGAAATTCACTGAAAAAACCATAGGTTTCAGGCACGTTATAGTTAGAAATTAGCATTTAAAAAACCTTAGAAATTCTCTGAAAAAACCATAGGTTTTAGGGAAAGTTATAGTTAGTTGGACATTGCACTCGTACAAAACCCGTGAAATTCCACCGTTATAGTTAGTTCAGCTAACTATAACTCGCGCCCCGTAATGCACTGCTGATGACGTCACATATTACATCATTCATGACATGGTCAGTGACATCACTGATGACATCACTGATGACATCTCAAATGACATCACTGATGACATCACTGATGACATCATCCACGTGAAAATCTGATGCACCTCCTCACACTCTAATATAACCTTTGATACACCCACTGTAAAATACAGACTTCCATTTTCGAAACCATCGACACACCAAAACCAGTTACTACATGCGCACTCACTGATTCCTAGGTCTACACACACATCCACTCATTCACCCATACAATCACTCATACATGCAGTCACTCATCAATACAACACTATCATATGCACTGATACACCTATACAGACACTCACACACCGCCACTCATCCATGGAGTTACTCACACACCTAGTCAGTCATGCAAATAATCAATCACACTCCCATTTACTCACCTATACAGATACTAACGCATACTTACTCTCTTATATAATCACTGATACAAGTACACACTCATCCATACAGCCACTCTCACAATCACTGACTCTCACGTATAGTCATTTATACTCCAACTCTCACATACAGCCTTTTCCCTATGTAGTTACTTGGACATGTACCACTGAGACAACCATTCACTCACCAACACACCCATACACACACTCACCCGCCCATACAGCTGTTTTCACATGCACTCTTTAACCCATACACCCAGTGAATCAACCACTCACACATCTATGCACAGAGTCACACACCTCACACCCACCCACACACACACTCAGTCTCCCATAAAAATTCTCAAGCAACCAATCAATAACCGATATACACACTCATGTAGCTACTCACCAACCCATGCATTCAGTAAGACACATTTAATCACTCACTTATACAGTCAGTCACGCACCTACTAAATCATCCATCCAAACACTTATACACCCACTCATTCTTCAATACACCTTGGCATATATATAAAACATATTTAAACTTTACAGAAACACACAGTGACTGGATGATGTCATCAGTGATGTCATCAGTGAAAGTCACTGACCATGTCATGAATGATGTAATATGTGACATCATCAGCAGTGCATTGCGGGGCGCTAGTTATAGTTAGCTGAACTAACTATAACGGTGGAATTTCACGGGTTTTGTACGAGTGCAATGTCCAACTAACTATAACTTTCCCTAAAACCTATGGTTTTTTCAGTGAATTTCTAAGGTTTTTTAAATGCTAATTTCTAACTATAACGTGCCTGAAACCTATGGTTTTTTCAGTGAATATATATATATATTACCTACTGGCACTCGCCAGTAGGTAGTTATAGTTAGGACCTTGTTTCTATTCAAAAAGCGTTTTTTCTTTTGCCAATATCTTTGGCGCCATTTGACGAATCTTCGCAAAATTTTCAAAACTAATGGTTCACTTAGGTCAGCTCCTGTCTTGAAAGTTTCGGGGTGATTTGTCAAGCGGGGGCCGAGAAAAGAGGGGGGTCCCAAAACACGTTTTCCCCATGTTAATTTCCATAGGGACTTTAGACACAGCCCGAACTGCTGAACGGAATTACACCAAATTTGGCAAAAAGATAGCTCTTGGTCCAGAAAGCAACCTTTTTTTTAAAGGGTATAAATCCGTTCAGTAGTTACTGAGAAATTCAAAAAATAAAAATGTATAAATCTGAGCACCGAGGAGGAGCCGCAAACCCTCCCGAGCACGAGCTTCATTCTAATTGGCTGCCAACACTCCAAAGCAGAATGTGTTGGCAGCCATCTTGTGACTTGGTAACCGAGTCACAAGAAAACAGTAGAAAAAATGATAAAAAACAAGAAAAGGGGGCAGGGTAGAAACACCCTGACCCCCTAGGCCTGCTAGGCCCCAGGCCCAAAAAAAACAAAACTTTTTTTTTATTTTCACCCGGAGTCGCGCTAGGTGCGCGAATCCGGAAGAATTTTTTTTTTAAAACGAAGTGCAGTCTCCCGCACTTCGTTTTCTCAAAGCCCCCGGGTGGGCCAGGTCCTGGGGGCAATATATCATAATGTGCAGGGGCCCACGGGACCCCAGCAGCCCCGGGGACGGCCACCTCCCCGGGGCGATCCTTATTCAACTGCGGGGGGCTCACGGCCCCCCCGCAGCCCCGGGGGCTGCCACCTCCCCAGGGCTTTATTACATTTAAAAAAAAATGTGGGGGCTATTGCCCCCACACAGCCCCAGGGACCGCCACCTCCCTGGGGCTTTAATCATTAAGTGCGGGGGCATCGCGGCTCCCCGCAGCCCCGGGGACCGCCATCTCCACGGGGCTTTTTTTATATTCAAGGCGTGGGGGGGGCTCCTGCCCCCCACGCTGCCCCGGGGACCACCACCTCCCCGGGTCTTCAGTATATTAAATATGGGGGTCTGTTGTGGACCCCCGAGGACCACCCTCCTGGAGCCCTTGATGGCCCTGGGGACCGCCACACCCCAGGGCCTGCTCCTGCAATGTCCCGGGGTGCCCACCCCCGGGACATTGCCTTTTGCTATGGCAGGGCGGGAGCCGTGATGGCTCCCGCCCTGCCATAGCAAACACTGCTTTGCTTTTTGGAAGCGAGAGCAGCAAACCTGCTCTCGCTTCCAAAAAGCAAAGCAGAATTGCTTTTGGGGCAAGGGGAGCTGCATGTTAGCAGCTCCCCTTGCCCAAAAGCAATGCCGGCTCCCGCAGGAGGTGGGGAGCCGGCTGGGACCGTGGGGGCATTGGGGCTCCCCCCACAGTCCCCAACGCTGAGGGCCGGCCCTGGGGTATGGGGTCCCTGGGGCCAGAAGTGGCCCGGGAGGGGGACAGAGTGGTACCTTTCTTGCTTCTTTCTGCACCCCTTGGGCCTCTTTCTGCACCCTTCTTCCCTCTTTGTGCACCTCTCTTGCCTCTTTCTGCACCTCTCTTGCCTCTTTCTGCACCCCTCTAGCCTCTTTCCACATCTCTTTTGCTTGGTTCTGCTCTTCTTTTGCCTCTTTCTGCACCTCTGTTGGTTCTTTCTGCACTTCCCTTGCTTCTTTCTGCACTTTTGTTGCTTCTTTCTGCACTGCTCTTGCCTCTTTCTGCACCCTTCTTCCCTCTTTCTGCATCCTTCTTCCCTCTTTCTGCACCTCACTTGCCTCTTTCTGCACCCCTGTTCCCATTTTCTGCACCTCTCTTGCCTGTTTCTGCAACTCTCTTGCCTCTTTCTGCAGTTCTCTTGCCTCCTTCTGCACCTCTGTTGTTTCTTTCTGCACTTCTCTTGCCTCTTTCTGCACCCGTTGCTTCATTCTGCACTTCCAATGCTTCTTTCTGCACCTGCCTTGCTTCTTTCTGCACTCGTCTTCCCTCTTTCTGCACCTCTCTTGCCTCTTTCTACATCTCACTTGCCTCTTTCTGCACTTTTCTTGCTTCTTTCTACACCTCTGTTGCTTCTTTCAGCAATTCTCTTGCCTCTTTCTGCACTTCTCTTGCCTGTTTCTGCACCTCTCTTGTCTCTTTCTGCACCTCTCTTGGCTTTTTCTGCACCTCACTTGCTTCTTTCTGTACCCCTCTTGCCTCTTTCTGCACCACTCTTCCCTCTTTGTGCAACTCTCTTGCCTCTTTCTTCACCTCTCTTCCCTCTTTCTGCACCACTCTTGCCTCTCTCTGTACCTCGGTTGCTTCTTTCTGCACTGCTCTTGCCTCTTTCTGCACCCCTCGTGCCTCTTTCTGCACCCTTCTTCCCTTTTCCTGCACATCTCATGGTTCTTTCTGCACTGCTCTTGCCTCTTTCTGCACCCCTCTTGCCTCCTTCTGTACCTCTGTTGTTTCTTACTGCACTGCTCTTGCTTCTTTCTGTGCCTCTCTTGCAAATTTCTGCACCCCACTTGCCTCTTTCTGCATCCCTCTTGCCTCCTTCTGAACCTCTGTTGGTTCTTTCTGCACTGCTCTTGCTTCTTTCTGCACCTCTTTTGCCTGTTTCTGCAACTCTCTTGCCTCTTTCTGCACTTCTCTTGCCTCCTTCTGCACCTCTGTTGCTTTTTTTTTACACTTCTCTTCCTCTTTCTGCACTCCTCTTCCATCTATCTGCACCTCTGTTCCTTCTATCTGCACTTTTTTTGTTACTTTCTGCACCCCTCTTGCCTCTTTCTCCATCCCTGTTCCCCCTTTTTGCATCTCTGTTGCTTCTTTCTGCACTTCTCTTGCCTCTTTTTCCACCCCTCTTCCCTCTTTCTGCACCTCTGTTGCTTCTTTCTGAACCTCTCTTGCTTCTTTCTGCACCCTTTGTGCCTCTTTCTG
Organism: Calotriton arnoldi; assembly: GCA_963921515.1. Classification (NCBI taxonomy): domain Eukaryota; kingdom Metazoa; phylum Chordata; class Amphibia; order Caudata; family Salamandridae; genus Calotriton; species Calotriton arnoldi. The sequence goes on along the minus strand of CAWUFW010000564.1, from coordinate 3,466,818 downwards.
CACCCTTCTTCCCTCTTTGTGCACCTCTCTTGCTTCTTTCTGCACTTCTCTTGCCTCTTTCTGCACCCCTCTAGCCTCTTTCCACATCTCTTTTGCTTGGTTCTGCTCTTCTTTTGCCTCTTTCTGTATCCCTCTTGCCTCTTTCTGCACCTCTGTTGGTTCTTTCTGCACTTCCCTTGCTTTTTTCTGCACTTCTGTTGCTTCTTTCTGCACTGCTCTTGCCTCTTTCTGCACCCTTCTTCCCTCTTTCTGCACCTCTCTTGCCTCTTTCTGCACCCCTGTTCCCTTTTTCTGCACCTCTCTTGCCTGTTTCTGCAAATCTCTTGCCTCTTTTTGCAGTTCTCTTGACTCCTTTTGCACCTCAGTTGCTTCTTTCTGCACTTCTCTTGCCTCTTTCTGCACCCCTGTTGCTTCATTCTGCACTTCCCATGCTTCTTTCTGCACCTGCCTTGCTTCTTTCTGCACTCGTCTTCCCTTTTTCTGCACCTCTCTTGCCTCTTTCTACATCTCACTTGCCTCTTTCTGCACTTTTCTTGCTTCTTTCTACATATCTGTTGCTTCTTTCAGCAATTCTCTTGTCTCTTTCTGCACTTCTCTTGCCTGTTTCTGCACCTCTCTTGTCTCTTTCTTCACCTCGCTTGCCTCTTTCTGCACCTCACTTGCTTCTTTCTGCACCCCTCTTGCCTCTTTCTGCACCCCTCTTCCCTCTTTGTGCAACTCTCTTGCCTCTTTCTACACCTCTCTTCCCTCTTTCTGCACCACTCTTGCCTCTCTCTGTACCTCTGTTGCTTCTTTCCGCACTTCTCTTGCCTCTTACTGCACCCTTTGTGCCTCTTTCAGCACCTCTGTTGCTTCTTTCTGCACTTCTCTTCCTTCTTTCTGCACCTCTCGTGCCTCTTTCTGCACCCTTCTTCCCTTTTCCTGCACGTCTCATGGTTCTTTCTGCACTGCTCTTGCCTCTTTCTGCACCCCTCATGCCTCTTTCTGAACCTCTGTTGTTTCTTACTGCACTGCTTTTGCTTCTTTCTGCGCCTCTCTTGCAAATTTCTGCACCCCTCTTGCCTCTTTCTGCACCCCTCTTGCCTCCTTCTGAACCTCTGTTGGTTCTTTCTGCACTGCTCTTGCTTCTTTCTGCACCTCTTTTGCCTGTTTCTGCAACTCTCTTGCCTCTTTCTGCACTTCTCTTGACTCCTTCTGCACCTCTGTTGCTTCTTTTTTGCACTTCTCTTCCTCTTTCTGCACTCCTCTTCTATCTATCTGCACCTCTGTTCCTTCTTTCTGCACTTCTTTTGTTACTTTCTGCACCTCTCTTGCTTCTTTCTGCACCCCTCTTGCCTCTTTCTCCATCCCTGTTCCCATTTTTTGCATCTCTGTTGCTTCTTTCTGCACTTCTCTTGCCTCTTTTTCTACCCCGCTTCCCTTTTTCTGCACTTCTTTTGCTTCTTTCTGCACCTCTCTTGCTTCTTTCTGCACCCCTCTTCCCTCTTTTTGCACCCCTCTTGCCTCTTTCTGCACCTCTGTTGCATCTTTCTGCACTTCTCTTGCTTCTTTCTGCACCTCTCTTGCTTCTTTCTGCACCACTAGTGCTTCTTTCTGCACCCCTCTTCCCTCTTTCTACACCCGCTTGACTCTTTCTGCACCCCTGTTCCTTCTTTCTGCTCTTCTTTTGTTTCTTTCTGCTCCTCTCTTGCTTCTTTCTGCACCCCTCTCGCCACTTTCTCCACCCCTGTTCCCCCTTTTTGCCTCTCTGTTGCTTCTTTTTGCACTTCTCTTGCCACTTTTTCCACCCCTCATCCCTCTTTCTGTACCTCTGTTGCTTCTTTCTGCAACCCGTGTGCCTCTTTCTGCACCCCTCTTCCCTCTTTCTGCACCTTTGTTCCTTCTTTCTGCATTTCTATTGTTTCTTTCTGCAACTCTCTTGCTTCTTTCTATATCCCTCTTGCCTCTCTCCTCCCCACTTCCCCCTTTCTGCATCTCTGTTGCCTCTTTCTCCACCCCTCTGCCCCCTTTCTGCATCTCTGTTGCTTCTTTCTGCACTTCTGTTGCCTCTTTCTGCACCTCTGTCCCTCCTTTCTGTAACCCTTGTGCCTCTTTCTGCACTCCTCTTCCCTCTTTCTGCTCCCCTCTTGTCTCGTTCTGCACCTCTGTTGCCTCTTTCTGCACTTCTTTTGTTTCTTTATGCACCTTTCTTGCTTCTTTCTGCACCCCTTGTGCCTCTTTCTGCACCCTTCTTCCCTCTTTGTGTACCTCTCTTGCTTCTTTCTGCACCTCTCTTGCCTCTTTCTGCACCCCTCTAGCCTCTTTCCACATCTCTTTTGCTTGGTTCTGCTCTTCTTTTGCCTCTTTCTGTATCCCTCTTGCCTCTTTCTGCACCTCTCTTGCCTCTTTCTGCACCCCTGTTCCCTTTTTCTGCACCTCTCTTGCCTGTTTCTGCAAATCTCTTGCCTCTTTCTGTAGTTCTCTTGCCTCCTTCTGCACCTCTGTTGCTTCTTTCTGCACTTCTCTTGCCTCTTTCTGCACCCCTGTTGCTTCATTCTGCACTTCCCATGCTTCTTTCTGCACCTGCCTTGCTTCTTTCTGCACTCGTCTTCCCTCTTTCTGCACCTCTCTTGCCTCTTTCTACATCTCACTTGCCTCTTTCTGCACTTTTCTTGCTTCTTTCAACAAATCTGTTGCTTCTTTCAGTAAATTCTCTTGCCTCTTTCTGCACTTCTCTTGCCTGTTTCTGCACCTCTCTTGTCTCTTTCTGCACTTCTCTTGCCTCTTTCTGCACCTCACTTGCTTCTTTCTTCACCCCTCTTGCCTCTTTCTGCACCCCTCTTCCCTCTTTGTGCAACTCTCTTGCCTCTTTCTACACCTCTCTTCCCTCTTTCTGTACCACTATTGCCTCTCTCTGTACCTCTGTTGCTTCTTTCTGCACTTCTCTTGCCTCTTACTGCACCCTTTGTGCCTCTTTCAGCACCTCTGTTGCTTCTTTCTGCACTTCACTTCCTTCTTTCTGCACCCCTCGTGCCTCTTTCTGCACCCTTCTTCCCTTTTCCTGCACGTCTCATGGTCCTTTCTGCACTGCTCTTGCCTCTTTCTGCACCCCTCTTGCCTCCTTCTGTACCTCTGTTGTTTCTTACTGCACTGCTCTTGCTTCTTTCTGCGCCTCTCTTGCAAATTTCTGCACCCCTCTTGCCTCTTTCTGCACCTCTCTTACCTCCTTCTGAACCTCTGTTGGTTCTTTCTGCACTGCTCTTGCTTCTTTCTGCACCTCTTTTGCCTGTTTCTGCAACTCTCTTGCCTCTTTCTGCACTTCTCTTGCCTCCTTCTGTACCTCTGTTGCTTCTTTTTTGTACTTCTCTTCCTCTTTCTGCACTCCTCTTGCATCTATCTGCACCTCTGTTCCTTCTTTCTGCACTTCTTTTGTTACTTTCTGTACCTCTCTTGCTTCTTTCTGCACCCCTCTTGCCTCTTTCTACACCCCGCTTGCCTCTTTCTGCACCTCTGTCCCTCCTTTCTGTAACCCTTGTGCCTCTTTCTGCACTCCTCTTCCCGCTCCCCTCTTGTCTCGTTCTGCACCTCTGTTGCCTCTTTCTGCACTTCTTTTGTTTCTTTATGCACCTTTCTTGCTTCTTTCTGCACCCCTTGTGCCTCTTTCTGCACCCTTCTTCCCTCTTTGTGTGCCTCTCTTGCTTCTTTCTGCACCTCTCTTGCCTCTTTCTGCACCCCTCTAGCCTCTTTCCACATCTCTTTTGCTTGGTTCTGCTCTTCTTTTGCCTCTTTCTGTATCCCTCCTACCTCTTTCTGCACCTCTCTTGCCTCTTTCTGCACCCCTGTTCCCTTTTTCTGCACCTCTCTTGCCTGTTTCTGCAAATCTCTTGCCTCTTTCTGCAGTTCTCTTGCCTCCTTCTGCACCTCTGTTGCTTCTTTCTGCACTTCTCTTGCCTCTTTCTGCACCCCTGTTGCTTCATTATGCACTTCCCATGCTTCTTTCTGCACCTGCCTTGCTTCTTTCTGCACTCGTCTTCCCTCTTTCTGCACCTCTCTTGCCTCTTTCTACATCTCACTTGCCTCTTTCTGCACTTTTCTTGCTTCTTTCTACACATCTGTTGCTTCTTTCAGCAATTCTCTTGCCTCTTTCTGCACTTCTCTTGCCTGTTTCTGCACCTCTCTTGTCTCTTTCTGCACTTCGCTTGCCTCTTTCTGCACCTCACTTGCTTCTTTCTTCACCCCTCTTGCCTCTTTCTGCACCCCTCTTCCCTCTTTGTGCAACTCTCTTGCCTCTTTCTACACCTCTCTTCCCTCTTTCTGCACCACTATTGCCTCTCTCTGTACCTCTGTTGCTTCTTTCTGCACTTCTCTTGCCTCTTACTGCACCCTTTGTGCCTCTTTCAGCACCTCTGTTGCTTCTTTATGCACTTCTCTTCCTTCTTTCTGCACCCCTCGTGCCTCTTTCTGCACCCTTCTTCCCTTTTCCTGCACGTCTCATGGTCCTTTCTGCACTGCTCTTGCCTCTTTCTGCACCCCTCTTGCCTCCTTCTGTACCTCTGTTGTTTCTTACTGCACTGCTCTTGCTTCTTTCTGCGCCTCTCTTGCAAATTTCTGCACCCCTCTTGCCTCTTTCTGCACCTCTCTTGCCTCCTTCTGAACCTCTGTTGGTTCTTTCTGCACTGCTCTTGTTTCTTTCTGCACCTCTTTTGCCTGTTTCTGCAACTCTTGTGCCTCTTTCTGCACTTCTCTTCCCTCCTTCTGTACCTCTGTTGCTTCATTCTGCACTTCTCTTCCTCTTTCTGCACTCCTCTTGCATCTATCTGCACCTCTGTTCCTTCTTTCTGAACTTCTTTTGTTACTTTCTGTACCTCTCTTGCTTCTTTCTGCACCCCTCTTGCCTCTTTCTCCATCCCTGTTCCCCCTTTTTGCATCCCTGTTGCTTCTTTCTGCACTTCTCTTGCCTCTTTTTCCACCCCTCTTCCCTCTTTCTGCACCTCTGTTGCTTCTTTCTGTACCTCTCTTGCTTCTTTCTGTACCCCTTGTGCCTCTTTCTGCACCCCTCTTCCCTCTTTTTGTACCCCTCTTGCCTCTTTCTGCACCTCTGTTGCATCTTTCTGCACTTCTCTTGCTTCTTTCTGCACCTCTCTTGCTTATTTCTGCACCACTCGTGCTTCTTTCTGCTCCCCTCTTCCCTCTTTCTACACCCCGCTTGCCTCTTTCTGCACCCCTGTTCCTTCTTTCTGCTCTTCTTTTGTTTCTTTCTGCACCTCTCTTGCTTCTTTCTGCACCCCTCTTGTCACTTTCTCCACCCCTGCTCCCCCTTTTTGCATCTGTTTCTTCTTTCTGCACTTCTCTTGCCACTTTTTCCACCCCTCATCCCTCTTTCTGCACCTCTGTTGCTGCTTTCTGCACTTCGCTTGCTTCTTTCTGCACCTCTGTCCCTTCTTTCTGCAACCCGTGTGCCTCTTTCTGCACCCCTCTTCCCTCTTTCTGCTCCCCTCTTGCCTCTTTCTGCACCTCTGTTCCTTCTTTCTGCATTTCTGTTGTTTCTTTCTGCAACTCTCTTGCTTCTTTCTGTATCCCTCTTGCCTCTTTCTTCTCCCTACTTCTCCCTTTCTGCATCTCTGTTGCCTCTTTCTCCACCCCTCCTCCCCCTTTCTGCATCTCTGTTGCTTCTTTCTGCACTTCTCTTGCCTCTTTCTGCACCTCTGTCCCTTCTTTCTGTAACCCTTGTGCCTCTTTCTGCACTCCTCTTCCCTCTTTCTGCTCCCCTCTTGTGTCTTTCTGCACCTCTGTTGCCTCTTTGTGCTCTTCTTTTGTTTCTTTATGCACCTTTCTTGCTTCTTTCTGCACCCCTTGTGCCTCTTTCTGCACCCTTCTTCCCTCTTTGTGCACCTCTCTTGCCTCTTTTTGCACCTCTCTTGCCTCTTTCTGCACCCCTCTAGCCGCTTTCCACATCTCTTTTGCTTGGTTCTGCTCTTCTTTTGCCTCTTTCTGTATCCCTCTTGCCTCTTTCTGCACCTCTGTTGGTTCTTTCTGCACTTCCCTTGCTTCTTTCTGCACTTCTGTTGCTTCTTTCTGCACTGCTCTTGCCTCTTTCTGCACCCTTCTTCCCTCTTTCTGCACCTCTCTTGCCTCTTTCTGCACCCCTGTTCCCTTTTTCTGCACCTCTCTTGCCTGTTTCTGCAACTCTCTTGCCTCTTTCTGCAGTTCTCTTGCCTCCTTCTGCACCTCTGTTGCTTCTTTCTGCACTTCTCTTGCCTCTTTCTGCACCCCTGTTGCTTCATTCTGCACTTCCCATGCTTCTTTCTGCACCTGCCTTGCTTTTTTCTGCACTCATCTTCCCTCTTTCTGCACCTCTCTTGCCTCTTTCTACATCTCACTTGCCTCTTTCTGCACTTTTCTTGCTTCTTTCTACACATCTGTTGCTTCTTTCAGCAATTCTCTTGCCTCTTTCTGCACTTCTCTTGCCTGTTTCTGCACCTCTCTTGTCTCTTTATGCACCTCTCTTGCCTCTTTCTGCACCTCACTTGCTTCTTTCTGCACCCCTCTTGCCTCTTTCTGCATCCCTCTTCCCTCTTTGTGCAACTCTCTTGCCTCTTTCTACACCTCTCTTCCTTCTTTCTGCACCACTCTTGCCTCTCTCTGTACCTCTGTTGCTTCTTTCTGCACTTCTCTTGCCTCTTACTGTACCCTTTGTGCCTCTTTCAGCACCTCTGTTGCTTCTTTATGCACTTCTCTTCCTTCTTTCTGCACCCCTCGTGCCTCTTTCTGCACCCTTCTTCCCTTTTCCTACACGTCTCATGGTTCTTTCTGCACTGCTCTTGCCTCCTTCTGCACCCCTCTTGCCTCCTTCTGTACCTCTGTTCTTTCTTACTGCACTGCTCTTGCTTCTTTCTATACCTCTCTTGCAAATTTCTGCACCCTCTTGCCTCTTTCTGCACCCCTCTTGCTTCCTTCTGCACCTCTGTTGGTTCTTTCTGCATTGCTCTTGCTTCTTTCTGTACCTCTTTTGCCTGTTTCTGCAACTCTCTTGCCTCTTTCTGCACTTCTCTTGCCTCCTTCTGCACCTCTGTTGCTTCTTTTTTGCACTTCTCTTCCTCTTTCTGCACCCCTCTTGCCTCTTTCTGCACCTCTGTTGCTTCTTTCTGCACTTCTCTTGCTTCTTTCTGTACTTCTCTTGCTTCTTCCTGCACCCCTCTTGCCTCTTTCTGTACCTCTCTTGCTTCTTTGTGCACCTCTCCTGCCTCTTTCTGCACCTCTCTTACCTTTTTCTGCAGTTCTCTTGCCTCTTTCTGCACCTCTTTTGCTTCTTTCTGCACTGCTCTTTCTTCTTTTTGCACCTCTGTTGCAAATTTCTGCATCCCTCTTGCCTCTTTCTGCACCTCTCTTGCGTCTGTCTGCACACCTGTTCTCTCTTTCTGCACCCCTTTTGCCTGTTTCTGCAACTCTCTTGCCTCTTTCTGCAGTTCTCTTGTCTCCTTCTGCACCTCAATTGCCTCTATCTGCACTTCTCTTGCTTCTTTCTGCACCCTTCGTCCCATTTCCTGCACATCTCTTGCACATCTCTTGCCTCTTTCTGCACCTCTCTTGCCTCATTCTGCATATCTCTTGGTTCTTTCTGCACTGCTCTTGACTCTTTCTGCACCCCTCTTGCCTCTTTCTGCACCTCTCTTGCTTCTTTCTGCACCCCTGCTGTCTCTTTCTACACTGCTGTAGTCTCTTTCTGCACTTGTCTTTCTTCTTTCTGCACCTCTCTTGCTTCTTTTTACACTTCTCTTGCTTCTTTCTGCACCTCTCTTGCTTCTTTCCGTACCCTTCTTCACTTTTTTGCATTCCTCTTGCCTCTTTCTGCTGTACTCTTGCCTCTTTCTGCACCTCTGTTGCCTCTTTCTACACCTCACTTGCGTCTTTCTGCACCCCTCTTGCTTCTTTCTGCACCCCTCTTTTCTCTTTCTGCACCTCTCTTGCCTCTTTCTGCACCCCTGTTCCCTCTTTCTGCACCTTTCCTGCCTGTTTCTGCACCTCTCTAGCCTCTTTCTGTACCTCTGTTAGTTCTTTCTGCACTTCAATTGCTCTTTCTGCACCCTTTGCGCCTCTTTCAGCACCTCTGTTGCTTCTTTCTGCACTTCTCTTCTTTCTTTCTGCATACCTCCTGCCTCTTTCTGTACCTCTCTTGCCTCTTTGTGCACCTCTCCTACCTTTTTCTGCACCCGTCTTGCTTCTTTTTGCACCTCTGTTGGTTCTTTCTGCACTGCTCTTGCTTCTTTCTGCACCTCACTTGCCTCTTTCTGCACTTCTCTTGCTTCTTTTTACACCTCTGTTGCTTCTTTCAGCAATTCTCTTGCCTCTTTCTGCACTTCTCTTCCTTCTTTCTGCACCCCTCCTGCCTCTTTCTGTACCTCTCTTGCCTCTTCGTGCACCTCTCCTACCTCTTTCTGCACTCCTCTTGCCTCTTTTTGCACCTCTGTTTGTTCATTCTGCACTGCTCTTGCTTCTTTCTGCACCCCTCTTGCCTCTTTCTGCACCCCTCTTTTCTCTTTCTGCACCTCTCTTGCCTCTTTATGCACTTCTCTTGCTTCTTTCTACACCTCTGTTGCTTCTTTCAGCAATTCTCTTGTCTCTTTCTGCATTTCTCTTCCTTCTTTCTGCACCCCTCCTTCCTCTTTCTCTACCTCTCTTGCCTCTTTGTGCACCTCTCTTGCCTCTTTCTGTGCTTCACTTGCTTCTTTCTGCACCTCTCTTGCCTCTTTCGGCACCTCTGTTGCTTCTTTCTGCACTTCTCTTGCCTCATTCTGCACCTCTGAGTTAGAGGTAGTTTTAATCCCCCTGCCCTATTATGTACTAGGGCCTTACAGGGGAGGTCATGCCAATCACAGGGGTACCCCAACCCATAGTGTACCCTAGTGTATGTAGGTGTTTTCACTATATTCTAAGTGTCTTTCATTATAGCACTGGCTCTGGGCCTGGTTAGTCAGAGTCAGTTACCACCAGTACCAGTCAGCAAAAAGTTGGGGGCACAGGATGACTTTGCAACAAGGCCTTTTTCTGCACCTTTATTGGTTCTTTCTGCATATCTCTTGCATCTTTCTGCACTTTTCTTTGTCTTTCTGGACTTCTGTTGCCTCTTTCTGCATTTCTCTTGCTTCTTTCTGCGCCTTTCTTCCTCTTTTCTGCACCTGTCCTACCTCTGAAGGCATAGTTAGAAATTAGCATTTACAAAACCTTTGGAATTCACTGAAAAAACATAGGTTTCAGGGACGTTATAGTTAGAAATTAGCATTTAAAAAACCTTTGAAATTCACTGAAAAAACCATAGGTTTCAGGGACGTTATAGTTAGAAATTAGCATTTAAAAAACCTTAGAAATTCACTGAAAAAACCACAGGTTTCAGGGACGTTATAGTTAGTTGGACATTTCACTCGTACAAAACCAGAGAATTCGGCCGTTATAGTTAGTTGAGCTAACTATAACTCGCGCCCGCAATGCACTGCTGATGACGTCACATATTACATCACTCGTGACATGGTCAGTGACATCACTGATGACATCACTGATGAAATCTCAAATGACATCACTGATGACATCACTGATGGCATCATCCACGTGATAATCTGATGCACCTCCTCACACCCTAATTTAACCTGTGATACACCCACTCTAAAATACAGACTACCATTTTCGAAACCATAGACACACCAATACTAGTTACTACATACCCACTCACTGATTCCTAGGTCTACACACATATCCACTCATTCACCCATACAGTCACTCATATATGCAGTCACTCATCAATACAGCACTATCATATGCACTCATACACCTATACATACACTTACACACCGCCACTCACCGATAGAGTTAGTCACACAGGTAGTCAGTCATGCAAAGAATCAATCACACTCCCATTTACTCACCTATACAGTTATACACACACCAACTCACTTATTCATACAGATACTAACACATACTTACTCTCTTATACAATCAATAACACAAGCACACACTCATCCATACAGCCACTCTCACAATCACTCGATCTCACATATAGTCATTTATATACACCAACACTCACATATACTGCCTTTCACATATGTAGTTACTCACACATATACCACTGAGACATCCATTCACTCACCAACACACCCATACACACACTCATCCACCCATACAGCCCTTCACAGATGCACTCTTGAACCCATACACCCAGTGAATCACCCACTCACACATCTATGCACAGAGTCACACACCCCCCATCCACCCACACAGGCACTCAGGCACCGATAAAAGGTGCTCAGACAACCAATCATTAACCCATATAGATACTCATGTAGCTACTCACCAACCCATGCAGCCACTTATACATCAACTGACAGACTGATACAGACATTCACACAGATTAGTCATTCACCCATGCATTCACTAAGACACGTTTAATCACTCACTTATACAGTCAGTCACGCACCCACTAAATAATCCATTCAGACACTCATACACCCACTCATTCTTCAGTACACCTTGGCATATATATATAACATTCTTAAACTTTTAAAAAACACTCAGTCACTGGATGATGTCATCAGTGATGTCATCAGTGATGTCATTTGAGATGTCATCAGTGATGTCATCAGTGATGTCACTGACCATGTCATGAGTGATGTAATATGTGACGTCATCAGCAGTGCATTGCGGGGGCGCGATTTATAGTTAGCTCAACTAACTATAACGGCCGAATTTCTCTGGTTTTGTACGAGTGAAATGTCCAACTAACTATAACATCCCTGAAACCTGTGATTTAGAACACGTGGGTACAACAGCAAGGTGATTACAGCAAGCTGACAAAAAACAGCCAATGTATCAAGATCTAAACTTATAAAGGAAAAGAATTCCCAACTTAAGAATGAAAGCAATGATCAAAAAATACGTCTGATCACTACTTTCTCCACTGAAAAGAAACAAATCATGAAAATATTACATAAAAACTGGCATATCCTACATCTGGACCCGACTGTTTCAAAAATAGTAGGAGACCATCCCACCATAACATTCCGGAGAGCCAGGAATTTGAAGGATCAACTGGTCCATAGTCATTTTGAAAATAAAAAGAAACAGGACACATGGTTAAAACCAAAAGGCTTTTACAAATGTACAAATTGCAAGGTATGCATAATTGCCAGAAACATAAAGGAAATCAAAATGTCCAATAAAAAAATGTGGCAAATACAACAATTGATTACCTGCTAAAGCCAATTCGTAATTTACATAATTGAATGCCCATGTTCCCTTAAGTATGTGGGCAGTACAATATGTGAACTTAAGAAACGAATTTTAGAACATGTAAGGGCCACAATAAACACAGACCGTAGAACGCAGTTGCCAAACACATGGAAAAAGAACACGGGGCAACTGGAAAGAACTGAAATTCTACGCAGTGGAAACGGTGGAAAGACATGTAAGAGGCGGAGATCGTGAGAGGATCCTAAGACAAAAAGAATCACGCCACATTTTGTCTTTCCGAACATTAACTCCTAATGGATTAAATCAAGACGAGGAATTACATTCACATCTGTAATATAGCCCTGTTGGAACATTTACATTGCCTTGTTGAACAACAGACTTAAGTACCTTCCCTTGAATTATGTCGTAATGTTTAATGAGCACATTACACCTCTGCACATGTTTGATTTCATTATTAAGTTTGTTCACACTAATGTTACTGAAATAGTCTGTAAAGCCGTACAGATGGTAGGAATTATAATAATACCTAGAAATGTAACCTACTAAGCAGGGGATTATTCAATATGAATATGTAAACTTTGAATATAGGTGATATTTGAAAAGTAACAAAGTAGCTCGCCTTGCCCACTGGAGGGCAGGATGGTCCAATTAGTAACTATTACAGATAAGTAAATCAAAGGGAATGAACTGTTATCCCTGGATGAACTTGTGCAATTATTGCAATTTGAGTAGATCATAATAGCGACCACATTGTTTGACATGTACATTTGGGTGATTAATTCTCCCCCAGTTTGGTTGGTTTTGCGGTATCAATTAATTGATTGTCGGCTTAAAATGTTTGAGACTTGAAATACAGTACAGGTTTTAGTATATGCCTCCCACATGGGATCGCAAAGTTAATGCACTTGGGTTTTAATCTATTTCAATATTATTTGGGAATTTGTTTATGTATTGCACTACGTTATCCACAATGCATTGTGGTCAGCTACAGGATGTGATGTAACATGCCGGTCGTTACATTTAAATAAGAAAAAACGCAGCTGCCACTTGCATTTTCTCCCGTGAACAAGGTCTCCGTTGAGACTGAAACGCGTTGGGATTTACTGGCTTTGCTTTAATAAACTGCTTTGAAGTTTACATCGCAATAAGAATTGGTTATTCGTGAGTGCGCAGCGGAACTCCAGTAACATGGAAATTAGGTTGTAATATATATATAAATATAATTGCAGTAACAAATATTAACAGTGATGCATAAAATGAATTAAAAAGAATTTAATGATATAATAATAAGAATTAATGTTAAATTTATCTTTTAATCCAAAAAGGGTATTAATGTTGTTATTTATACATCTTTTTTTAACAATAAATTAAATGTACTTATAGTTTTAATTTGTTCAAAACAATTTCATTTAATTTAACATTGTTTCCCATATGGTTTAATTTTAAGTCCCTAGCTCCAATATTTTAATTTGGTTGGTGTTGCAGTACCAGAGGTTGAACATGTCTGGTGCTGGACTTACTTCAGCTCTGAGTTATAGTACATTTACTACTATTATGGGTCCTTTTTGGCTGTAGAAACTTTAGAACTATTGTTTGTGTTAGACCTGGCATCATTGGTGCGGGTCTCCCTTCCTCTTTTCGCTTCTTACCTTTTATGTTGGCTGGATTTAGATGCTCTGGGCGCTGTGCCACTGCCAATCAGTGATACAGCGCGAATGCTCCCTGTGTAAAGATGACTGTATGAATTGGGATAACCATAATTGGCTCGGTTGGTTTACCTGTCAGTCCCTAGTATCAGTGCACTGTGTGTGCCCAGGGCTGGTAGACCAAATACTGCTGGTGGGCCTGCAGCGCTGATTTGCGTTACCCACCGAAGCAGCTTTTAAAGTATGTCTGTGTAGCATGTTCTAATAGCGAGTTACCCTCCATTTCACTGTCTACTATTGTGAGGCTATCCGTTCTCATAGGCCAGAATGGGCAGGCTGAGTATTACATGCCCTAATCCTACCTGCCCCCAGGAACCTGATAGGAACGTCGAATTTGATATGTTTAAGCTCAGGACATTGAGATACATCTTTTAGTAAGGATTATTTGCGTAGCCCGTGTTCGAAAATGCCTCTGCTAGAAACGAGGTATTTTCTGGCCTAAGCTTTCCTGTAGGCTTTGCTAGCGTGTGTATTGGCCGTCTGGTTTTGGAGCAGCAGGGCCAGCTGGGTCAGACCTGGCTGCAGAGAGAGATCGGCATTTAGTGTATGGGGAGTGGTGACTCTTTGATCTGAGCAGGACCGTGCCTGGCAAGGTGAATGATGGCTCTACCTCCCACTGGGCATCTGATAGCAGACCCCCAGATTCTCAAAGGGCAGGATGTCGCCTCGTAAACCAAGTGCTCCCCGACCCCACCGAACTGGTTCTGGCTGGATGCAGTGATTTGTGAGTACAGAGAACAAAGACATTTTTAGGTATAAAACACTGCGCTGAAACCTTTTTCAAGTGTGTTCCTTCTGGATGTCAAGACGAAACTCTGTCCGAGTGAACAGAGGAAAGGACTTTGAAACTTTCACCAAGCTTGCCGAAGAAACTACCCGAGGGCCTGAATTGAGAGCGCCTCCTGCTGAAGTCCCAGGGACATTAGACTTCACCCCGCCAGCCGTCTGAATTCCTGTGCTAGGGATTCTACTTGCAGGTGAGGCCTCCGTCGAGTAATCCGGAACCTCTAGTTCTACTGTGAGGAACGCGGACTGGTAACCCTTGTTAACTCTGTGTGTGGGCCGCCGCAGCTAAGAGAGAGCTGCCGCCGCTGAGCGCCCACCTTAATTTGAATCTCCGGAACCTTCACTGAATCTGTGTGGTCCGCCGCAGCTAAGAGAGAGCTGCCGCCGCTGAGCGCCCGCCTTAATTTGAATCTCCGGAACCTTCGCTGAATCTGTGTGGGCCGCCGCAGCTAAGAGAGAGCTGTAGCCGCTGAGTGCCCACCGTTGTGCCAGCCTGGTTGAGATCATCGTGATTTGTCCTGTGGGCAGCCGCAGCTAAGAGAGAGCTGCTGCCGCTGAGTGCCCGCACCTTTGCCAGCCTGGTCGAGATCATCGTGATTTGTCCTGTGGGCAGCCGCAGCTAAGAGAGAGCTGCTGCCGCTGAGTGCCCGCACCTTTGCCAACCTGGCCTCATCGTGATTTGTCCTGTGGGCCGCCGCAGCTAAGAGAGAGCTGCTGCCGCTGAGTGCCCGCACCTTTGCCAAACTCCGCATCATCGTGATTTGTCCTGTGAGCCGCCGCAGCTAAGAGAGAGCTGCTGCCGCTGAGTGCTCGCACCTTGGCTAACTTTGCATCATTGCGATTTGTCCTGTGAGCCGCCGCAGCTGAGAGAGAGCTGCTGCCGCTGAGTGCTCGCACCTTTGCTAACTTTGCATCATTGTGATTTGTCCTGTGGGCCGCCGCAGCTAAGAGAGAGCTGCTGCCGCTGAGTGCTCGCACCTTTGCCAACTTTGCCTCATCGTGATTTGTCCTGTGAGCCGCCGCAGCTAAGAGAGAGCTGCTGCCGCTGAGTGCTCGCACCTTTGCTAACTTTGCATCATTGTGATTTGTCCTGTTGGCCGCCGCAGCTAAGAGAGAGCTGCTGCCGCTGAGTGCCCGCACCTTTGCCAACTTCGCATCATCGTGAATCATCCTGTGGGCCGCCGCAGCTAGGAAAGAGCTGCTGCCGCTGTGAGCCCACCACGGAGCTGCACGACGAGAGTCATCGCCACCACCAGCCCGGGCCGCCGCAGTCGCGTGCTGCTGCCGCTGAGGGCCCGCCTGTCCCCGAGTGCCCGAATCATTGTGAGTGCACGTTGCGGACCACTGCAGTCGAGAACTGTGGTCGCTGGGAGTCCGCCTGTCACCGTCTCCGCTTCTTCGAGAAGCTACGTGCTGTTTCCCCGTCCAGCGGCAGGTATCTGGTGCGCAACGGGTTGCGTCGACCCAGGCCTTGAACTCAGTCAGTGCCACGTTCTGGTGAACACGTTATTGCCTTTTTAAGTCCCTACTGATTTACGTGCATTGTGACTGGTTTAAACGCTTTTGAGAGTCTCGTACTAAACCTTAGATAAAGATATTATTTTTCTATACCTACTTGAGTTGTGTCCTTTTGTGGTGTTGTTACTGCCTTATTGTGCATGGTCATAAATGCTTCACACACTGCCTCTGAGATAGGCCTAACTGCTCGTGCTACATTACCACAGGGTTGAGCAGGGGTATCAAAGGGGGTAGCCCACTTGCCCTGACTTAGGAAGAAGGGTCCCTATTTGGACATTGGCGCCAGCCATGGCCAACTAAAGACCCGTATTTCTAACATTGGCGGTCAGCGGTGAGGATCAGGACTTGCATTTATGATCCACGTACAATAACTGGTAGATGCCACTAGTGAGTACAGACCAAAGCGCAGCCACGCACAGGTTTTTTTTTCCCTCTTTGAATTTTTTTGTTTGTTTTTGGTTGGTTGTTCTAGTATTGAATTGTTGATCGCAGCCATGAGTACTGCTAATATGGGAAGGCCAACATCCAGTGCTTCGGAGGATCTCACCTTTGAGGAGGAAAGATTAGATACCTATACTGCCAAACAGCTGAAGTCATTTTGTAAGCAATTTGCAGTTCCCGTGATAGGTCTCTCTAGGAAGGAGGAGTACCACAAGGCGCTGAAGGCCTGGTGGGAAGCGAGAGAGTCCGCTGGGGATGAGGAAGCGAATGCTGGAGGGCAGCAGGATGATGCAGTAGAGGGGGGGGAGATAGAACACCCTCCAATCCAGGTACTAGTGTATCCCAAAGGAGCCTGACCCCAGAAGAGCTGGAGGACAAGGAGAGAGATAGGAGGCATAGTTTGGAGATGGCTAAATTGGAAGGTCAGAAGGACCTTGAGAGTAAGAAGTTAGACATTGAGAAGAATCGATTGTCAATTGAACTTGAGAAAATGAGAATGGAGCATGAGAGAATGTTGAGGGAGATAGATCAGGGCGAGGAGTGTCCCGGTCTCCCCCTCTGGTGGCAGCATACCTTTAGTAACTCCTGAGAGTAGAGTTTATATTCCTAAGGATGTCATTAAGGATTTTCACAAGAGTGAGGATATTGGGCAATGGTTTGCCGCATATGAGATAGCAATGGTGTCCCTCCGGGTCCCTGAGCAGGATTGGGGAGCGGGATTGTGGGGGCGCTTTGTGAGTGATGGTCGGGATACCCTGTTGGACCTGCCTGAGGAGAGCAGGATGGTGTATGCCCATATGGAAGAAGCTTTGATGACCCGTTATGGTTTGACCCCAGAAATGTACAGGCAGAGGTTTAGGACCTGTAAGAAGTTAGAGGGTACCACGTGAGTTGAATATGTGTCTTTTTCTGCAGAGCAATGGATCGCTGGGTAAAGGGTAGCAAAGTGGAAACTTTCGAGCAATTGTATGATTTGTTTGCGTGGGAGCATTTTTTCTAGTAACTGTTTTCCAGAGCTACACCAGCACCTGATTGATAGCAAGCTGACTAACCCTAGGAAGCTTGCTGAGGAGGCGGACCGCTGGGTAAACACCCGGGTCTGCAAAGGTTTTGTGGGAGACTTCGCCAGAGGTGGGCAGGGTCCCCAGCAGAGAAGTGGGGGGACAAGGGTAAGCCGAGGGAGTTCCAGAGAGGGCCCCAAAGTAATTCCTAAGGGAACCAAGCAGTGGTGTCCCAGCCTCCCCTGAGAAGAAGCCAGTGTCCCCGACAGGTAGGCCTGTTCAGAGGGGGCCACTCACTTGTTTCAAGTGTGGTCAAGTGGGCCACCGGTATTATGATCCCCAGTGTCCCCAGAGGGACCCCAATGCATCCCCTCGTGCACCACCCCGTGCACCATCCCACCAGATTGCCAGTGTAGCCCTGGCTGGGGAGGAGGTAGAGGTCCAAGGGGGGTGGGATCCCGTAGAGTTAACCCTTGTCTCGCTAGGAGACTTTGGGAAGGTCCCTAACCCCACACTTCCGAATAACACTCAGAAGTACCGGCAGTGGGTGACCATCAATGGCCATAGGGTGGAGGTTCTCAGGGACACCGGAGCTAGTGTGACTGCTGTCAGCTCCCGGTTGGTGTCCAAAGAGCAGGTTGTCCCCCATGCATTCTGCCCCGTAGTGTCAGCAGACAACTCAGAGAGCCAGTGTGAAGTGGCTCAGGTTCCCTTTGAGTGGGGGGGGGTCTCAGGAACTCTTCAAGTGGCCGTGAGGCCCGTCATGCCTGTAGACTGTCTGTTGGGCAATGATCTAGAGAACTCCCCGTGGGCTACGGTGGAGAGAAAGTCTCATTTGGAAATGTTGGGTCTACCTGAGTGGGCGTGTGTGACCACTCGGTCCATGACAGCTCAGAAGGATGTTCAGGAGGGTCTGGAGCCTGAAAGGATGGCCCAGGCCCCTGCCTTAAAGAGAAGGGGTAAGGGGCGCGGGAAACCGGCCCCTGCGGTTCCCACGGTCCCGAAGGGAGCAGACCTTGAGGGGGATGCCCTGGAACCTACAGGGGAACAAGTGGCCAAACTGGGGCACCTACCGGAGCTGACCCATTGGCAGCAGGAAGGGGGGCCCTCCAGGGAGGAATTTTGCGAGTAACAGAGAACCTGCCCTTCTCTTGAGGGGGTGTGGCGACAGGCCGCCGCCCAGGCAGCAGGTGATCAGACAGGGTCACATTGGATCTATTGGGAGAACAACCTCCTTTACAGCGAGCCTAAGGTTGCTGAGCCTGGGTCAGCCCGTGTGCTGGTGGTACCCCAGTGCTTCAGGACCTTCCTACTGGGGTTGGCTCATGATGTGCCACTGGCCAGACATCTGGGGCAGACCAAGACCTTTGAGAGGCTGGTCACCCACTTCTATTGGCCCCAGATGCGCAGGAGCTCAGATTCTCACTGCAGGACGTGTGAGACTTGCCAGGCAAGTGGGAAGAGTGGGGGAAGATTAAGGCCCCACTACAGCCCTTTCCCGTTGTGAGCACCCCATTCGAGAGAGTGGGCATTGATATTGTGGGGCCTCTGGATCCCAAGACAGCCATGGGCAACAGGTTCATCCTGGTCTTGGTGGACCATGCCACCCGGTACCCTGAGGCCATCCCGCTCAGGACAGTGACGGCGCCCCGTGGTGGGACGGGCACTGATGGGGATTTTCTCCCGTGTGGGATTCCCCAGAGAGGTGGTGTCCGAGTAGGGAAACTAACTTAATCTCCAAGTACATGAAGTCTCTGTGGGAGGAGTGTGGGGTAACATATAAGTTTACCACCTTACCACCCCCAGGGTAATGGGCTGGTTGAGAGATTCAACCAGACCTCAAGGGCATGATTATGGGCCTAGGTGAGCCCATGAGGCGTAAGTGGGACGTCCTCTTGCCATGCCTGTTGTTTGCTTACCGTGAGGTGCCACAGAAGTCCTTAGGGTTCAGTCCCTTTGAGCTGCTCTATAGGTCACCCGGTAAGAGGGCCTCTGGGTCTGGTCAAGGAAGGCTGGGAGCAATCTCCAGGAAACCTCCCCAGGATGTGTTTAGTTACATGCTGGCCTTCAGGAACTAGACTCGGGGCTTCAGGAAACTTGCTGAGGCAAACCTGGAAGCCAGCCAGGAAGAGATGAAACGCTGGCACGATCAGAATGCCATTCTGATCGAGTTTCAGCCTGGACAGAAGGTTTGGGTCATGGCCCCGGTGGAGCCCTGTGCGCTCCAGGATAAGTGGACCGGCCCCTTTGAGGTGGTGGAGCACAAGAGTCCTGTTACCTACGTGGTGGACTTGCAGTCTCCCAGGAACCCCTTGCGGGTCCTGCATGTTAACCGCCTGAAGCCCCACTTTGAGAGGTCTGAAGTGGGCATGCTTCTGGCCACAGATGCTGGAATGGAGGAGGAGAGCGAGCCCCTTCCTGACCTCCTGTGTGCAGGGGAGCGAGATGGGTCAGTGGAGGGTGTGGTCCTCTCCACCACACTGACCCCTGAGCAGCAGGATGATTGTCGCCAACTGTTGGGGCAATTCAGTGATCTGTTCTCCCTGGTACCTAGTGTCACTGATTGGTGTGTCCATGACGTGGACACCGGGGACAGTCCTCCCATTAAGCACAAGGCTTACCGAGTGACTGACCGGGTAAGGGCCTACGTTAAGGATGAGGTTACCAAAATGTTTGCCCTTGGGGTGATTGAGTCCTCTAGCAGCCCTTGGTCCAGCCCAGTGGTCCTGATACCAAAAGCTGCAGCGTCTGGTACAACCCCAGAACTTCGGTTCTGCGTGGACTATCGGGGCCTCAATTCAGTCACGAAGACTGACGCGCACCCCATCCCCAGAGCTGATGAGCTCATAGATCGGTTAGGGGCTGCAAAATACCTCAGCACATTTGATTTGATGTCTGGGTATTGGCAGATCGCCTTGACCGAGGGAGCAAAGGAGAGGTCAGCCTTCTCCACACCCGATGGGCACTACCAGTTCCGGGTGATGCCCTTTGGAATGAAGAATGCCCCTGCCACCTTTCAGAGGCTGGTCAACAGGGTGTTGGTTGGGCTGGAAGACTTCAGTGCCGCCTACCTGGATGACATTGCGGTGATTAGCTCCTCTTGGGAGGACCGCCTGCGCCACCTCTGGGAGGTATTGATGGCACTGCGGAAGGCAGGCCTCACAATCAAAGCCAGTAAGTGCCAGATTGGGCAGGGTTCTGTAGTCTGTTTGGGGCACCAGGTGGGGAGCGGCCAGGTGGCGCCCCTTCAGCCCAAAATTGAAACTATCCTGGCGTGGGAACCCCCCAAGACTCAGACGCAGGTGAGAGCCTTCTTAGGACTCACGGGGTACTACAGGAGGTTTGTCAAGGGATATGGCAATATTGTTGCACCCTTGACTGAGCTGACTTCTAAGAAGCAGCCAAAGAGGGTAAACTGGACTGACACCTGTCAGAACGCTTTTGATGCCCTGAAGACTACCATGTGCACCGCACCCGTGCTTCAGGCGCCTGACTTTTCAAAGGAATTTGTTGTCCAGACAGACGCCTCAGAGCATGGTATAGGGGCTGTTCTGTCACAGATCAATGAGGAGGGACTAGACCAACCGGTAGTGTAACAATCAATGAGGTCTCGTGGACAGCTCTTGTAATTGGTAGTTTATTCTTCAAGTTACAGCTTAATAAGTTCTAAAGTAAACCCCACCAGGAGCAGCCTCCTGGCTACTCAGCCCATCTTCTCCAACTGCTATCCCTCCAGTACAAACATTCATAACATTCCAAATGACATATTGTCTGAGCATCAAGGCAGAGAACAAGGGCAGGGAGAGTGCATTACTTAACAAGCAGATTACTACACATCTCCCCCTTTATATAGATTAAAGAAAATTCAAGTAGTATATAACACATAGAGAAGATACAAACATTCGGAAATAAGTATACATGAACGCAGTAGTAAAATGGGAAAAATCCTCCCAATATAATAATAATAATAATAAAAATGCAATAATGTAATAAAACCAGAGTAAGTAACAAATAGTAATGTAAACAATAAATTACCTTCCCTATGTAATAATAATAATAATGCAATAATGTAACAATAATAATGTACGTAATAAAACAGTAAGATAGGAATCATAAATGCAAACAACAGGGAATTCCCTGTCCCCTTACTCTCTATTACATACTCATGCTTAACGCTTCACAGCCATCTCATGCACAACATTAAAGTAATGAGTGGCTTAACTAAAGTAACGTAAAGGCTCAACCTCCTCCACCGCCATCTCATGCACTACATTAAAGTAATGAGTGGCTTAACCTCCCACATAAAATTAATGAATGACTACACAGTCATCTCCACCGCCATCTCATGCACTCATTAAAATAATGAGTGTCTCAACCTCCCACATCAAATTAATGAGTGACTACACAGTCATCTCCACCGCCATCTCATTCACAACATTAAAATAATGAATGGCTCAACATCCTCCACCGCCATCTCATTCACAACATTAAAGTAATGAATGGCTCAACATCCTCCACCGCCATCTCATGCACAACATTAAAGTAATGAGTGGCTAAACACTTCACCACCAACTCATACACAACATGCCTCCGATCTGGTTCCAGTTATGAGACCATAACCCCCACATTCCGGGCACCAAGAGCCAGTTCTGCTTCTGGGACCTTTGTCCGCATTATAGGCAAAATGTTGTGTTTCAAGTTCTGGTTACGAGACCTTAGTCCCCCTTGATCCTAGTTCTGGGACCTTTGTCCCCTCCTGGTTCCGGGACCTTTGTCCCCTCCTGGTTCTGGGACCTTCTTAGTCCTCTCCCGGTCTGGTTCTGAGATCTTTGTCTCCTTCTGGTTGTGGGGCCTTTACCCCTCTTGATTCTGGGGTCTTGCCCACCTTCTGCTTCTCTATCCCGGTTAAGGGCTCTTAGACCAGCTTCTAGTTGTGGGACCTTTGTCCCTGTTCTAGAGTCCTCTGACCCGTTTCTGGGCTTGCTGTTAACCCATTGGGCACTCTGTCATGGTTCTAAGCTCTCTGTCTCTGTCCCTGGTACTGGGCTATTTGACCCTCAATAGCTTCATGTGGTTTTTTCACGCTCCGGTATACAACAGGTAGGCCAGTCCCTGATTTCTTCGAATAAGTGCTGCGTTTCCTCTTACTACTTTGCTTTAAGTGCTTTGGTATTACTGCAAGCGAGACGCGCCTTCTCGTGATCTGGTGCCATACTCAAAGCGTGGACAAAATGTGGCATCCATACGCACAATGTCACTGGCTACTGACTTTATTACTTTTAAGAATTTCTCTCACTTTTGCTCATAATGCCTCAATTTCGTTTTGACTTACGATTAGAGATCTAAATTGTGACATTCCAATTCTAAATTTCATGAAGATAAACCACACATAAAATACCACAATGTCCACAAGGTGGCACACTTATCAAGAGTTTCACACAGTTACTGTTACCTACGAGTGCACACAACATCACATCTCTTACTCATATAAACCACCATCCAAACAACATCACATCACAAAACAACATCACATCACATCTCCTACTCATATAAACCACCATCCAAACAACATCACATCACAAAACAACATCACATCTCCTACTCATATAAACCACCATCCATCCAACATACCAAACTCCAAATGCCACAGATCATGTCAGTTGGCCAGACCGGCACGAAGAGCAACACACAGGGAACAAACCTGAATACGGTACATAAGGGACCTCCACCTCATACACAACACCTCATACACAACATTAACAGTGGTTCAAATTCGAACACCAAGTCTATGGGTGACTTATTCACACACTATCAATCACAACAAATATGTAGTAATGAGTGACTTAACAGGACACAGTCATCTCATACACGACTCAAACCAATGAGTGGCTTAACACTTAACAGCCACCTCATACACTACACAATATCCATAGTGGTTCATATTCTGGGACACTTGTACCCTCCCAATTCCAATTATGGGACTTGGCTCTCTGTCGTGGTTCAAATTCTGTGACACTTTGTCCCCTTCCA
The DNA here is from genome assembly GCA_963921515.1 of Calotriton arnoldi. Lineage (NCBI taxonomy): Eukaryota > Metazoa > Chordata > Amphibia > Caudata > Salamandridae > Calotriton > Calotriton arnoldi. The sequence continues at coordinate 3,444,119 of CAWUFW010000564.1, read as the reverse complement.
ATTCTGGCTCCATGGCCATCTTCTGGGATCGCTATCCCGATTCCGGGCTCACTCTGGACACTAGCTACTAGAATCACTGTCTTGGTTTTGGACACACTCTGGATTCTATCTCCTACGATCACTGTCCCGGCTCTGGGCTCTCTGCCCCTTATCACACTCTTCCTTTTAGTTAAGATCTCTGTCGTGGTCCTGGTTCTGGGAGGTTTATCCCAATTATAGGCCTCATAGTCATTTTGGATTAAAGGGCACACTGCCGATATTCACCAGCGATTCAACAGGTAATCTTCAGCTTTCAATAAACTCTATTACCCTGACCAGTGATGTAATTGGCATACATTGGCGATGCGAAGAGTGCAGACTTTCGAAGTAGTAATCAACTGTTAGCCTCTGATCATGCAATCAATAGTAATATACACTTAACACGCACTAATAAAGTTTTGCTGAAAGTGAGAGAAGATAATTACGTTCTTGACGCTAAGCCGGGTGGCTCTCGGCACATTCATGGAGTACAGCATGAAAATTGCAGGACAATGTGTGGAAAGAATGCAGGACTTGAGCCAATTCAAAGGTCGGTGAGCACGAGCAAAATCCGTTGGGGTGAGTGCTAAACTGTCATTTTTTTTTTACGTTTTAAAATGATGTAATTTCACCAACAATCAATAAAAAACTTGGTACTTCACAATCCTTATTAATCTCACCCAACAGAGAAGGACTACAAAAGGAAAAATGAGTTCCCCAACATTGGAGAACAAAAAGGTGCTGTACTTCATACAGCCACCAGCGTGCGTATAATATACAACGCCTCAACAGAGACAACAAATAAGAGAGAGGAAAGACAACAAATGTCTTAATACTGCCCTCACACACTTTGCAGTGTCATGCTTCATCATAGGGCCGCATCATACATCCAGGTGCAGACCAACACCCTGGATGGAGCGCAGATATTTTTTAAAGCAGAATAGTGGTGAGGGTAGAATGAATAAAAAGGAACAAACAAACCACATAAAGGGACACACAACTTAAAGGAAAAACTGTTCCCTTCAGAAAAAGGGACCAAGTAGCGCAGATACAGATACAATTAAAACTACCTAGAGGGCAACACACAACTTTTATTCCTGTTGGCCCCTGGTAGGATTAAAACATAAGATCTGGGATATCCAGGGGAGGTAAAAGCCCCTATATCCCTACTGCAAGTACTTCACAATCCTTGCCACCGATCCCCACATTCCACCATCACTAACTTCGTGATCTGATCCAAATGCTCGCTCAACAGTTCGGAAATGGCAATGAGCTTACACTGGGGTCCAACCAATTAAAGGTGCAATCTTTTTCACCAAACACCATCAGCTAACACCGATCTTTGCCCTCGATTACCACTCATCAAAGTCACTTCACGCTGGAGCCTGATCCTTGAAACACTGTCAGCCAACACCGGAGCTCGATCTTTGCCCCCGATTACCACTCATCAAAGTCACTTCACGCTGAGACCTGATCTTTTGCCCCCGATTCAAGGTGTGAATCATCACATTGTTTAACAATGCACACCGGGGCCCGGTATTTGCCCCCGAACAGCAGGTATCAACAGTAAACACCGGGGCTCGATCACTGCTCCTAAACACACTTCTTAAGGTGAGAATATTTACAATGTCCCACACTGATACGTGGTGAGTACTCCATACCGGGGCCCGATCCTTGCCCCCGATTAACAGTCAACACCGGGGTCCGATTTTTACCCCGAGCATACTACAACTATTAACCCTGGGATTAGTAATTTTGCCCTTGATAAGCACAGCTGGATTTAGCACACTTGGGTTTTAGGGCGACCGATGGCAGGGTCACTGGTGGGGTTCGGGCGCCAGACAGCCTTACATACATGTTTTTAATTTCCATTTACCTTGTGACTTCAAAGGGCTGCATTTTCTTGTTTCCATAAAGTTTCTGTTAGGTTATTTTCAGTTTCCTTCAAGTTGCACACGTGGATTCTTCTTCAAATCGTCGCCAATGTAACAATCTTGTCCCTGTTCTAAACAGGGTGTTGGTTGGGCTGGAAGACTTCAGTGCCGCCTACCTGGATGACATTGCGGTGATTAGCTCCTCTTGGGAGGACCGCCTGCGCCACCTCTGGGAGGTATTGATGGCACTGCGGAAGGCAGGCCTCACAATCAAAGCCAGTAAGTGCCAGATTGGGCAGGGTTCTGTAGTGTATTTGGGGCACCAGGTGGGGAGAGGCCAGGTGGCGCCCCTTCAGCCCAAAATTGAAACTATCCTGGCGTGGGAACCCCCCAAGACTCAGACGCAGGTGAGAGCCTTCTTAGGACTTACGGGGTACTACAGGAGGTTTGTCAAGGGATATGGCAATATTGTTGCACCCTTGACTGAGCTGACTTCTAAGAAGCAGCCAAAGAGGGTAAACTGGACTGACACCTGTCAGAACGCTTTTGACGCCCTGAAGACTGCCATGTGCACCGCACCCGTGCTTCAGGCGCCTGACTTTTCAAAGGAATTTGTTGTCCAGACAGACGCCTCAGAGCATGGTATAGGGGCTGTTCTGTCACAGATCAATGAGGAGGGACTAGACCAACCGGTAGCCTTCCTAAGCAGGAGGTTACTTCCCCGGGAACAGAGGTGGAGTGCAATTGAGCATGAGGCATTTGCTGTGGTCTGGGCGCTGAAGAAGCTGAGACCATATCTGTTTGGGACTCACTTCCGGGTTCAGACAGACCACAGGCCCCTTAGATGGTTGATGCATATGAGGGGTGAGAATCCCAAGTTGTTGAGGTGGTCCATTTCCCTACAGGGTATGGATTTCACGGTGGAACACCGCCCTGGTACAGCACACGCCAATGCTGACGGTCTGTCCAGGTTTTTCTGCCTTAGTGATGAGAATTCCCAAGGGAATGGTTAGTTCTCCCCACATTTCAGCTGGAGGGGACGCGTGTTAGACCTGGCATCATTGGCGCGGGTCTCCCTTCCTCTTTTCGCTTTTTACCTTTTATGTTGGCTGGATTTAGATGCTCTGGGCGCTGTGCCACTGCCAATCAGTGACACAGCGCGAATGCTCCCTGTGTAAAGATGACTGTATGAATTGGGATAACCATAATTGGCTCGGTTGGTTTACCTGTCAGTCCCTAGTATCAGTGCACTGTGTGTGCCCAGGGCTGGTAGACTAAATACTGCTGGTGGGCCTGCAGCGCTGATTTGCGGTACCGACCGAAGCAGCTTTTAAAGTATGTCTGTGTAGCATGTTCTAATAGCGAGTTACCCTCCATTTCACTGTCTACTATTGTGAGGCTATCCGTTCTCATAGGCCAGAATGGGCAGGCTGAGTATTACATGCCCTAATCCTACCTGCCCCCAGGAACCTGATAGGAATGTCGAATTTGATATGTTTAAGCTCAGGACATTGAGATACATCTTTTAGTAAGGATTATTTGCGTAGCCCGTGTTCGAAAATGCATCTGCTAGAAACGAGGTATTTTCTGGCCTAAGCTTTCCTGTAGGCTTTGCTAGCGTGTGTATTGGCCGTCTGGTTTTGGAGCAGCAGGGCCAGCTGGGTCAGACCTGGCTGCAGAGAGAGATCGGCATTTAGCGTATGGGGAGTGGTGACTCTTTGATCTGAGCAGGACCATGCCTGGCAAGGTGAATGATGGCTCTACCTCCCACTGGGCGTCTGATAGCAGACCCCAGATTCTCAAAGGGCAGGATGTCGCCTCGTAAACCAAGTGCTCCCCGACCCCACCGAACTGGTTCTGGCTGGATGCAGTGATTTGTGACTACAGAGAACAAAGACTTTTTTAGGTATAAAACGCTGCGCTGAAACCTTTTTCAAGTGTGTTCCTTCTGGATGTCAAGACGAAACTCTGTCCGAGTGAACAGAGGAAAGGACTTTGAAACTTTCACCAAGCTTGCCGAAGAAACTACCCGAGGGCCTGAATTGAGAGCGCCTCCTGCTGAAGTCTCAGGGACATTAGACTTCACCCCGTCAGCCGTCTGAATTCCTGTGCCAGGGATTCTACATGCAGGTGAGGCCTCCGTCGAGTAATCCGGAACCTCTAGTTCTACTGTGAGGAACGCGGACTGGTAACCCTTGTTAACTCTGTGTGTGAGCCGCCGCAGCTAAGAGAGAGCTGCCGCCGCTGAGCGCCCGCCTTAATTTGAATCTCCGGAACCTTCGCTGAATCTGTGTGGGCCGCCGCAGCTAAGAGAGAGCTGCCGCCGCTGAGCGCCCGCCTTAATTTGAGCCTTCGGAACCTTCGCTGAATCAGTGTGGGCTGCCGCAGCTAAGAGAGAGCTGTAGCAGCTGAGTGCCCGCCATTGTGCCAGCCTGGTCGAGATCATAGTGATTTGTCCTGTGGGCAGCCGCAGCTAAGAGAGAGCTGCTGCCGCTGAGTGCCCGCACCTTTGCCAGCCTGGTCGAGATCATCGTGATTTGTCCTGTGGGCAGCCGCAGCTAAGAGAGAGCTGCTGCCGCTGAGTGCCCGCACCTTTGCCAACCTGGCCTCATCGTGAGTTGTCCTGTGGGCCGCCACAGCTAAGAGAGAGCTGCTGCCGCTGAGTGCCCGCACCTTTGCCAAACTCCGCATCATCGTGATTTGTCCTGTGAGCCGCTGCAGCTAAGAGAGAGCTGCTGCCGCTGAGTGCTCGCACCTTGGCTAACTTTGCATCATTGCGATTTGTCCTGTGAGCCGCCGCAGCTAAGAGAGAGCTGCTGCCGTTGAGTGCTCGCACCTTTTGCTAACTTTGCATCATTGTGATTTGTCCTGTGGGCCGCCGCAGCTAAGAGAGAGCTGCTGCCGCTGAGTGCTCGCACCTTTGCCAACTTTGCCTCATCGTGATTTGTCCTGTGAGCCGCCGCAGCTAAGAGAGAGCTGCTGCCGCTGAGTGCTCGCACCTTTGCTAGCTTTGCATCATTGTGATTTGTCCTGTGGGCTGCCACAGCTAAGAGAGAGCTGCTGCCGCTGAGTGCCCGCACCTTTGCCAACTTCGCATCATCGTGAATCATCCTGTGGGCCGCCGCAGCTAGGAAAGAGCTGCTGCCGCTGTGAGCCCACCACGGAGCTGCACGACGAGAGTCATCGCCACCACCAGCCTGGGCCGTCGCAGCCGCGTGCTGCTGCCGCTGAGGGCCCGCCTGTCCCCGAGTGCCCGAATCATTGTGAGTGCACGTTGCGGACCACTGCAGTCGAGAACTGTGGTCGCTGGGAGTCCGCCTGTCACCGTCTCCGCTTCTTCGAGAAGCTACGTGCTGTGTCCCCGTCCAACGGCAGGTATCTGGTGCGCAACGGGTCGCGCTCGACCCAGGCCTTGAACTCAGTCAGTGCCACATTCTGGTGAACACGTTATTGCCTTTTTAAGTCCCTACTGATTTACGTGCATTGTGACTGGTTAAAACGCTTTTGAGAGTCTCGTACTAAACCTTAGATAAAGATATTATTTTTCTATACCTACTTGAGTTGTGTCCTTTTGTGGTGTTGTTACTGCCTTATTGTGCACGGTCATAAATGCTTCACACACTGCCTCTGAGATAGACCTAACTGCTCGTGCTACGTTACCACAGGGTTGAGCAGGGGTATCAAAGGGGGTAGCCCACTTGCCCTGACTTAGGAAGAAGGGTCCCTATTTGGACATTGGCGCCAGCCATGGCCAACTAGAGACCCCCATTTCTAACAGTTTGTGAATAGCAATGAGCAATGAGATTACTTTTTTGTATGCAGGTTTGTATGCAGGTTCATGTCCCTCCATAAGCCCCTCCCTAATCCTCCCTAAACCCCTTCTTATTCCTCCTAAATTCCTCCTATTTAGTAGTAAAGATGCCTTTTTGTTCCCCGGTCCCTTCCACATTTACGACTAAGAGGCTGATTACGATGTCGTACGGAAACTTTCCGCCCGACACCATCTCCGATTCGGATCCAACCGACTTGCGGTCGGCGGTTCCACCCGACCAATTACGATGGGACTGAACACTGTTTGGTCGGATTCCCATTGATCATTACGGGAGCCCTTGTTCTGCCCGAGAACACAGGCTCCTATGGGGAAATGAGGTGTTTGCAGAAAGCCATGCACCCTGTCGCAGGCACCCCATGGTGCCTGCCACACAGTACAGGGTTTTACCGGGGGGTCCCTTGGGTACCCCTTGCCCCCCAACCGAAGGCGGCAGGATAAAGGGGGCCCTGCTGGGGGCCCCCAAAGTCTCTTTCTGACAGCCCTTCCGTGTCGGACAGGCCGACTCGGAATGGCTGTGGGAAACTGACATCGTAATCACTCGGTCGGAAACGCTGTCCGTTGAGCTGTACGATGCGGTTCCGAACAAAACAGATGCTCCGAGAGTCAGTCGGAACCAATTCGGAAAGACCGTGCGGTTTACAATCCGACTTCGAACATTGTAATCGGTCGGGCAGATTGTAAACCGACCGAGTTAGTTGGAAGTGTTCCGACACGGTCTAGGGGAATCTGACTGTCAAGAGGAGGCTTTCCGCCCGACATCGTAATCGACCCCTGAGTAGTAACCTTACATCTGTGAGACTCTCCACATAGTAACAAAAGGAGAAATGGGGATTTACACTTGTAGGTTTGGACATGGCATTTTGTACCAAGTGAGTAGTATTACTGTAGTACGACTTTACATACTACAAAATGCAATTTATGAACTGGGCTTGATGTTATGTACATAAGAAAACGGAACATTTTACTGCTCTGCCAACTCTTTGTGTAATTCACCAGGGAGACCATGTGATCCTGTGACTCTGTCTTTAAGAAGGGATAAAAATGGTTTCTTGAACCTTCTGCCAGGTAATGTCCACTTCAGAGATTGTCACTTGATTTCCACTAATGTGGGTCAAATAGATCTGCATAGCTCTAAATCAACCTGTCTATTTTGACCTGTGTGTATGCTGGCATATAATTCATTCAACAACAAAACAAACATTTAAGATGAATGAGTGATGGTTCAAATCTGAGTATGCACTAAGGATTACTGAGTACATTTCAGCATGTAATAATCTTTACTGAAAGCAATACACGTGTAAACACACAGTTGGGATTAATGGGTGATTGCGTAAATCTGTACATGCGCAAAGGATCACTGAGAGATGGAACACATCTGAACATGCTTATCGGCAGTAATAGCAGTTCTTCACATATGGTGAATATTCTTGGTATGATGATGCCCACTCCTGTGTAATGCTTGCATTAGCAGAATGACGATAATTCTTGACGAACTCTACATCACCTTGGAACAATGGTTCCCACTCCTTGTCTAATATGTGCACTGGCACATTGTTGGCAATTCTTTTACAACGGGCATTCTTAACACTATATTGACCAGTCCTGTTCTAATTTTTGCACAGGTATAATGTTGCTACATTTTTATAACACTATTAGTGTTGTTTGAGCCTCTGCCTGTAAGATTGGTGTAACTTCGCTGCATCCATCCAAGCGCACATTCGTCAATCCATTCATGCACTCACAAATTAATCCTAACATTATTCAGTGCATTCACTCATGCAACATTCATTCTCCATGAAATCCCTCACTTTATACTTTTACAGCACCTACTCATTTATCAAACCTTGCACTCATTCATTCATATAACTATGTACTCATTATCTCATTTGGCCACTCACTCATGCCCAAAACCACACACCCAAGCATTTCAATCAGTGAAGAGTAACTTTCAGTTGTAAAATAATCAGGCCTGATGGGTTTTCCAGTGCTTATTTCTCATGCTGCCCTTTTCTATCTAACCCATTGAGGTTTAAAATCTACTTACTATCTTGCAGGATGTCAGTGTCACAGTTGTGTTAAGGTCAACATTTGTCTTCATCTACTAAGAGTGTCTGAGCACAGGCCCACATACACATGTTGACACCTACCTGAATCTATTTTCATGTTGAAATGCAAATGCTTCATTGAAAGGAAAACGGCATTTCCAATAGCATTTCAGAAATATTTCAGTCAAGGAGAAGAAAGGTGCAAACCTGGAGGTTTTTTCTCTGCAATCTGCTTGTTTGGACGCTTTATGATGGTTTATTACAGCATATTGAGTAGTAAATGTGGCTTATAGAACAAAGGTCAGCAAAGTGTACCAATCAATAGCTGTCTACACACAGATATCCTGTTAGCCTTTACTCCTATTGTACCTCCACGGCAGTTGTACAGTGAGTTACACTAAAATGGATGACATAAGTAAGGGCCCAACTCACAAAGCCCATGGGTAAAATATTGGAAATTTGCTCCCATGGTGCTACTTCGACGTTTGGAGCAAATTTCGAACTTCTTTATAAATTACAAAGTACTACAGGAAATATGTGAGTGCCATTAATTTGCTGGAGTAGTCCAATGTGTAACATTTAAACATGCTAATTTCCCACAATGTGAAAGTTTGCATGTGTAAATCTGTGGTAAATGTTTATTACCAATATAGCAGACAAAAACAACCTGCCTTGTATAAAAGGGCTGAATTTCTCACCTCAATATAAAGCGCTGAAGCGTCACACTGGAGCCAAGTGATTCAACAGAACAAATAGTAAAACATCTAAATCAATTCCTCTTTCATGAAATATAATGCATTGCTTTTATTCCAAATTTACTATATAGTTTTTCAAGTACACGTGTAGATTAGTAACTCACGAAAAACAAATACAGAGAATATAGAAATACTCGCTCTGTGTGGAAATATACATTGCCCCCCCAACCAAACATTCCTGCTCACTCACATATTACACACCTCACTATCATACCACAAATGTATATTGAGATGAGAAATTCCGCCCTTTCATACAAGTAGGCAGGTTGTTTTTGTCTGCTATGTTGGTTTCTATATACCTGCCTGCATATTTATTGTATCAGGGGCACTCTTTTTCTTTTTGGCAAATGTTTATTAGCCTATTTAACTTTCTATGTCCATTAGAAAACGTATTCCCTTGGAGCAACCCCTTCCCCTACACCCTCTTTAAACATGCGGAGTGTTCCCTCCTTAACACCCTGGCAGCACATTTACTGCTGTTCTTGGCAGGAGCATAGTTGCATGCGTTTACCAGGTGCAAGGTTTATGTGACTACCGAAACACGTACACTGCTTGTGCAGGGCGGCCCGCCATGAAACGCCCACATTCCTGCCAAAATCCTAAACATGCAAGTCTGGAAGTGCCACCGCATTTAGTGGAATTGTAGCAGTCAAGTACACCTGCTGAACATAAAATTCTACCAATCGAAAATGTTGTGAAACAGGATTCCATTTTAACTTTCAGAAACTGCTTTTGTTTGTGCACAGATATACATAATTCTCTGAGGATTAAGTCGTATGCAAGCGTGGGTAAAATCGTGTAATGATGCCCTCCCACGCTGAAAGTATGAGAAATATCAGGAAAATAGCGCAAAATTACTTGTAAATTACACAAAATTAATTTTTGGTGTACTAAGTGAAAATTGTGCAGAATTTCACCCTGGTATTGTTTCTGATGTATTGCATTATTTTCACAACGCAAAATGTCCTGGATTTTGTAAGTGTAATTTGGCACATTCCCACTGGGCTGCCCTGTTGTTCTTTTGGTATTTCAGTACATATCTGCCATTTAGCAAGTATCTCTTACTAAAAAACTTAAAAAATGCAACTCCTGTAAAGGCGCTGCTCTCCTCTGGGGTAATTTCTAATCTCATACATGTTTCTAGGTGTGCAAAAACTGCCTGCTGCAGGACTTCTGTTAAACACAATCTCGGTTTAAGAGTTAATTTTTAGCTTCACTGACCTCCATTTTACAATTATAGCAAGTCATTAGGAAAGATAAACTCGGCTTGATGAGTAACCTTATGTTTAAAAGAGTTTAAGTTTCATTGTAGGCATGTGCTGACCTTTAGGAGAGCAAGTCGGAAGAACCAGCCAAGCCAGGTAAGATTCATTTTCACAAATAACCATCATTTAATCTATTTTTCATACCTTCATGTACATTTAACAGGCAGCCAGGCCCGTGCTGTCAGTGCTGGGGTTTCCTTTATTGTGGTAATCTTTATACAGACTCCCTTAAGGTAAAAAAAAAAAAAAGCCTTTACCTACAAGAACAAAAGGCCAGGCCTGATTTACAATGATTTTGCTTTGAGTAGCAGTTACTTATTGGTTTGTACACCTCCTGACTTACAGCTGAATTCCAGTACTACTTGTGTTGTATCCCCGACTTACTACGGAATTCCCTGAGTCCTGGATAATAAAAAAACTGAGGGGATATTCACAAGAACGTGTGATAATCATCGCAAAATTAGCTTAACGCAACTTTGCACATCGCGGCCCATTGCGGGAAAATAACACTGTGTTAACGTAGCATTCACAACCCGGTGGCACCATGCGATAGTCTCACGATAACGCGCCAAATGACCGCGTTACAATCAACGCGACGCCGAAACAATGCGAAACACGAACGCGAAAAAAGGTGCGATGCCCCAAATCGCGATACAAAAACCAGCGGTAACCAGCGACAGGCCTGCAATTCCCACGCGTCATGCGGAAAAAAGAATCATAAAAGCACCCAAAAACACAAACAAAACAATTCAAACTGCATAGCACCATGGATGCACCCGTACAGACTGCAGAGGACAACGCGAAGCCCACAAGCCCCACAGACGACCAGCCAGGAACCCCAGGGCCGGGGAAGGGCAAGGAGAAGAGGAAGAGGAAGAAGGGGTTCAGTCCGCAGGAAAACAGGATCAACGTCACGGAGGTGACAGAACACTACCAACAACTGTCCATCACCTCCACTGTGTCATCGGCAACACAAACGGAAATATGGCAGCACATCGTGAACAACGTAAATGCAGTCGGAGTGTCGAGGAGGACAATGGAAAAGGTCAAGAGGCGCCGGAATGATGTGAAGGGCAAAACCAAGAAGAAACTCGATGCCAACATGAAAGCAGCAATGCAGATTGGAGGTGGGGGACCAGCGGCACACCAGGAGCTGGATGACATGGGGAAAATGGTGGCCACAGTCATCAGCCGGGATACGGTGCCAGGAGTCGGGGATCGGGACACTGCTCAACATGACCTGACACAACATCAACAGGGAGTGTACCGACCAGGGATTGGGGGGACGGGAGAAGATGGGCACAATGGCACACATGCACAATTAAGTAGAGCACACTGCACACCCACAATTACTCTGGATCATGTCCCTGATCCCCGTGCCACACTGCAGCACACATAACGAAACTCAGGGAATGTGTGTTGAAATGAATTTATTAGCACATGCTGTGCCTGTGGTCATCATGTACTGTCTCATGATTGCTAAGGACAGTCACAATGTGACGTCCTCATGTGAAGAAATTGTCAATGATGTTGTTCCTACGGGCTATTCCTGCTGCAGCTGCAGTGGGGTGTGGTCCACCTGACTCATCTCCCTCATCATCGTCCGGTGCATCTGGCACTTGTAACCATGGGGCATTGGTGCGTACACATATGTTGTGCAACACACAACATGCAACGGTCATCTCGCACACGATGCCTGGGCTGTACAGGAGCCTCCCACCTGTGATGTCCAGGCACCTGAAACGTGACTTCAACACGCCAAATGTGCGTTCCACGATGCCCCTGGTGCGTTTGTGGGCCGCATTGTACTGCCTCTGGGCCTGTGTGTTCGTGGCATGGAGGGGTGTCATCATCCAAGGGCAGAGTGCATATCCTTGATCACCTGTGACAGTGCAGAGAGACATGAGTCAATAGTTGGTTCTGCATGATGTGTTGGCAGGCTCACTAGTTGATTGGCGTGTGATATGTGTGTCATAGTGATTCCTGTGTGACATGTACTGCTTGTAGCAAATGAGCGCCATCAATGTGTATTACGTAGCCTCTCTGTTGCTCCTCCCTCCCCCCTAGCCTAATTACCTGTGTGCGCTGCGCGGTTGCACCACATGCACTCCTACGGCACACAATTGTCATGCCTGTCTGCGCATGTCCACAAGTCTGACAACGACACTGTGATGTTGTGCATTGAAGGTGGGCGGCCACGTGTGTGTAGGCCAATGGTAAGGGTAGGGCGGACACAGATGTAGAGTTCATGGCTGGCTGAACTCGCGATGCGGTCGAGGCAAGACCTTTGGCATATGCTGCGGCAATAGCGATACACACACAACAGTTGGCATGTTTGATCCCGGACCCCGAGCGGGCTTGCGCTCATTCATTTATCCCTTCGGCCGAGCCCGCACTCCGGGGGAATGTTACATTGCAACTTTGTCCATTGCGGGACGGGTGGCGCCGAGACTACAACAGAGACACACGCATTAGGTACTTCATTGGCAAGCCCAACATTTAACCACGCGCAGAGCCCCGGGGTGATCATCCACACCCCTACGCTGGACTGTCGTAGGCCAGCCCACTCTGGCAACGCCTACAGGGGGGTATGACACAGCTACATGTCCCAGGTCCCACCCACTGCCTGAGGTGACATGGTTGCGTCCGCGGTACACAGCACAATGCAATGTGGTAGGTCCCGGGGCCCTCATGCATACACAATGACCACACGGACACACTTAGATACTTTGTGGAACTGACTACGGGCACGTGCGCCCGGCCCCTTTTATTGCCAGGGCCACATGTCCAGTGACGCCTGTGCTGGATGGGTGTGGGGTGAGTGTGAGCCAGCCTTCAAGGAGTGTTTGGCGCTGGCAACAACTACAACTGTGATCAGACAATCAGAAGTTCACAGTTCACACAGCAAGGGTCTATGACTTGGCCTGCACGGAGTTAGTGGCCCCGGATGCACAGCGGCCGGCACTTGGAACACCGCCACGGGACGGTGACTACCGGTGCACTGAGGTAGGGCCACGAGAGCTGAGCGGGTCCTCGTCGATGTCCAAGGTGAATGTCGCGGAGGGTTCTGGGGGACAGTGGAAGGTGATCTTCCAGGGCATGATACAGAGGGCAGTACCAAGCAGGCACAGGCAATATGGAGGAGATGAATGCTACAGCCTCATTTTTGACACCAAGTCAGTATCAGCTACATGATGATGTAGACAACCCCCAGGCCATAGACTCAGACGCCACCAAAGTTCAACCAGAGAGTGTCCATGAATTTCGGGGCACGGAGTCAGTGGCACCAGAGCTGAAAGGGGATGCAGTCTGCGATGAGGCCTGTACAATGGTATAAACTCTGCCATAAATAAATCAAGGCTCAGTTCCAAATGTGTGACCTACTTGACCGTAAGTGTAGGCCGGAGGCAGCGGTCAGCAGGGGCCCCAGCCACGTGTCCTTGGCTTGCGATGCACAGAGTTAGTGGCACCAGAGCAGTTGTTGGTAGTGTTCAGTCACCTCTGTAGCGAGGTTCCTTTTTTCATCCGGACTGAACCGCGTCTTCCTCTTACTCCTCTCCTTGCGTACAATGATATGGACTCTGCCATTGCCCAATCAAGACTCAGTTCCAAATGTGTGACCTACAGGACCGCAGTGTAGGCCGGAGGCAGCGGTCAGTGCAGGCCAACCGCTGTTCAGGCAGCTCCTCCTGGTAATCTCACACACGACGTTGGAATGCCATGTGGCGATGACTTGTGGTTGACGGATGTAAGAGCACCAGAGCTGGGCATGTGTGCAGCCTGCGACGATGCCATGCCCTTCCTGGTCGGGACTGGATTGGATTGGTGTGAGGCCTGCTGGACCGCAGTGTAGGCAGTACACAGGTGACCCCGCGGTGCTGGGCCGCAGTGCAGGCCGAAGGCAGTAGTCAGCAAGGGCCCACAGACACGTGTCGTTGGAATACTATGCACAGTTTGTGGCACCACATCGAAGGGAGTACGGTGATATGAAATCTGCCATAAACGTATGTACTCTGCCATTGTATAATTAAGACTCAGTTCCAAATGTGTGACCTACTGGACCGCAGTGTAGGCCGGAGGCAGCGGTGGAGTACGTCAATGAGAAAGGAGTACTGGGGGCCTGTGCCGCGGTGGCCGTGATGGCCTGAGGAGGCTGCCATGGTCGCGGGCCTCGGGCTTGGAGCTTGCACCGGCACGTGGTGGGCCCTCTTTGACACACGCCAGTGTCGGCAGGTAAGCAGTGAGGCCTGGGTGCGCTGGGGAGGGCAAGACGGGTCTTGGGACCAGCGGCCTGGGGTGCAGCAGGCGCACAGGTTCGCAGGCACCGCCGCTCACGGCGTCGGCCTCGTGGCAGGGTGAGAGGCGCCGCCCTGGCAGACACGTTGGCCATTCCGGAAGAGAACCACGCCCAGAGTAACGGGCTTTTTATTCACACCCCTACACGGGCCTGGCATACGCCGGGCCAGCCCACTCCGCTCACGCTTACAGGGGGGGACGTAACAAGCTACATTTCCGTATTCTTCCCCACTGGCTGCGGTAACATGGTTGCGCCCACTGTCCAGTACACTGCAGACACCAGCAGTGTATGTCGACATGGGAATGTCTGTAGTCTGCATACTCGGGTCTGTCCAGCACATCCACGCCACACTTGGCGTTGTGTACATTCACATTCATGGGTCGCTTGCCTCCTTTGCACATGCCTCTTTCCCACCTCTCCCCACATTCTGCTATTGTGTGGCTGAGGTGCCATGCGGTTGATGGCTTGTGTACATGGCTAGCCCAGGTTGCCACAGTAAGTTGTGTTGTCATGTCTGGCATGTGGGGATGTTGGTTGTCATGTTGTATGTGATTTTGTGACGTGTGCATTCCCAGAGTTGTGAGTTGTATGTTGGTGGAGTTGAGGTGTGTGGTGTGTTCAGTTGTTACTTACCGACGAGCAGTGCATTTCCATAGGTGCCATACTGTAAGCGCTGGTTGATGATGGACTGTCGGAAGATGAAGGAATCATGCACACTGCCTGGGTAGTTGGCAACAACATTGGTGAAGAGTCCCCGGTGGTCCACTATTGCCTGCACATTGATGGTATGCGTGTGTTTCCTGTTGCGGTAATTGTGTGCAGTGGCGGCAGGGGGCACGAGGAGTACATGTGTGCAGTCGATTGCCCCCAACACGTGCGGGAAGCCAGCTATGGCGTAGAAGCCTTGCTTGGTCTCCAGCTGTTCCTGCGAAGCGTGTGGGAAGAAAAGTTGCTGGGGTACCAAGCTGATGATGGCATCTAAGACAGGTGTGAGGAACTTTGACAGGGCTGGCTGTGAGACTCCTCCGACTATGGCAGTTGTTGGTTGGAAGGTCCCAGAGGCCAACAGGTGCAGCACGGCCAGCAGCTTTGTCTGCGGAGGGATGTTGGTTCTCCGCTGTGTTGGTACCGTCAGCCTGTGGGCAATGAGGGTCAGGATGCGGAGGATGGTTGTCCCTTTGAGCCTGTAGTGGGCAATGACTTCCTCTGGCGTTTAGTCTTGGAGGCTGGTGCGTTTTCGGAAGTAAGGTGTCTTTGTCTGCGCTGCCTCTGTGGTAGTCCAGGGGGGGGGTGCTGGGGGGGGTGGGGTTCCTGGCGGAGGTGGCGGTGGGTGTTGTGGCCCTCTTGGGGCTCCAAGCTGCTTGTTCAGTAGCTCCATGGCATCTGTTGTTCTTCTGGTGTGGCTGTGGGCTGGGCTCCCTTTTATGGTGCAGGTTGTTGTCCGACTTAGCACCAGGTAGGAGCAGGTGTTAAATCCATGCTGCTAACGCGACTTATCGCATGTTTTTGAATCTTATCACTGATCTGGCTGGTCGTTGAGAATGTTGCGGAGTGGTGTTTTTGTGGGTTTTTGCACGGGAATGCCTACTCTGCATATCATTAGCGTTAGTTGCCGGTGTCATCCGTGGCGATGTTTTTTGAGGCTGCTATCGCGGGTGAACTGGTGATGACGGCTGTTAGCACCTGCTTGTGAATGGTGCAATGGATTTATCGCCACTTTGGCTGCGATAAAGTGCCGCTAACTCGGCGATAAGTCCTTGAGAATATGCCCCTGAGGGTTCAGTGATGGGAACTAATACTGATTTTGAGGCAAAGTCATTTGCAGGAACAGATACATCGGTCTGACCCCTTTGCAGCACCAGGGTGAAATTCCTCGTGCGAACAATACTGTGAAAAATGTGTTACTCTATGAAAGAAATATGTTCTGGTCATAACTTTACACACCCATGCATACATTAACTTAACCGACATTACTAAATGTAGCCGCAGCTGTTCCTATGACTAATGATGAGTTTTGAGGTCCCTCTAGGGGCCTCCTTTCAGCCTAAGGTCCATGCATTTCTGTGAGTTGTGGGAGTCTCAACTCATTCTGCAGGGGGCCTATCATTCACATTATGCCACTGGAATAGTGTTGAATTCCTACAGAACCTGGGAGTAAAGTCACCAGTTTTGCCCAACAGAAGAAACGTGGCTTACCTTTTGCCACATAACTGGTAAGGTTAAATATCTGGTCCTTGCATAAATCATAGACATCTATCTTGAGGTTCTCTTTTCACTGCCCCATGTGTTTTAAATGCTCCCTTCTTTCTATGACGGAGCATGGGAGGTATGTACAAAATCTGACTTTCTACATTCCCATAGCTTCTTACTTGAGTGTCCAAAGGGGTCAATCAAGGTCACCCAGTAAGGGTAACAGTGATGTCTGCAGTTATGATACTCCCATTCAAAATATTCCAAGATCTAAGATTCACCCATCGAGGTATTTATTTGACTTCCCCTTAATCTGTGTCTCTTCATGCTACTGGTTTACCTCATCTTGGGAAATAAAATTGTACTAACACTTTTTTTAATCGTTTAACGTAGGATTGATTTGTCCTTTTATTTTTTAATATATACACAAACACACACCCACATATACACGCACACACACACCACCCCCCACACACCACACACACACACACATTTTTTTTTAAGTGTACACCTCATTTTGACTGGAAAATATTGAATATATCGAACTTTGCTGAGCTTCAATTAAAAAAATATTGAATGGTAGGATGGGTTCCCACTCATATGACAAATCAATTACAAACAGTCAATGTTACTTAGTCCCCCACCTATTTTTGGGCTTGCTCCACAATTTCTATAATGAAGGTTAGGTAGTTTAGTTGTCTGTCGCTGGCTGATTGGTGCTTTATGAAATTAATTAATTTGTTGTTTATGTAGGTTAGGGGACTCAGGTAATATTGTTACTAGCAAAAGTGGAAGTCTCAACCAATGTGAAAGGTTTCACAAACCCCTTGGTTGAGTAGTAAAAAGGCATTTGTAATAGGCGTAGTGGTCCCTCGCACCTTCTGGGCCCCAGTACCACTACACCTGATGCAACAATGATAGCTAGGCCCCACCTTTACCTCAACCCTACATCATTTCTTTACAACCAGCACCACAGAATCTCATTTCACATCACCCCCAGTACACCATACATTAATCGCCCACTGTGGTATTACCACAAACATCAATACTCATTTCATTATTTAATGATTCTGAACACCAGCTACCATTTTCCCTCTTAGCATCCCTGCACTACAGTCAGTGAGGTACACTTCTACATTAACACTTGTGTGTGTGTATGTAGGGTATACTGCTGTTTTTCTCTATAATTCACGTTCAACATTTTTAATGCTCAACTTCCCCAATGTTGCAGTGCTCAGGATGCTTGAGCTGGGTGCTGTCCCCTCGTGTTGTTACTGAAATGCAGTGTGGGAGTCAGCTCACCATTACTTCAATAATTGAAGGGTTGCCTTGCCCACATTAGTCCAGGTCACAACACATTACCGAGAACTGACGTGATCAATCAGGACCCAGCTGAGAGCGCCCTGTCAGCAGGTGTTAGCAATCAGCTTTATTCCTTGCACCTTTGTCCTCCCTTTTCACATCAGTAAACATTGCAGGTCTCAGCAAAAAGGCTAGTGTTGTGCATAGGGGCCTCTGCTGAATCAGCGTAGTCGGGCTCTATTTGTGAATGTTTAAGTACAGTCATTGAGGACCTAATTTAGGAGGAATTGGCATAAGTCTTCTTGCTGCGCTGCCCTACATCAGTGTGAAGGGGCAGGAATGCCCTGTATTTATGAAATATGGGGCATTCCTGTCCTTTCCCCCTGCGCTGGCACCTAATTTTCTGCTTAGCACAAACGTAGGCATCGTTGCACCATGCTGTAAGGGTGCCTCCGTTGCAGGCAGGATTGTTTTTCTGCAGGAATGGGCACCTTGCTGCACAAAAACATTCAGAGAGGCGTTTTCCTCTTTCCATGTGTGCTGCAGAAGAAAAAGAAAAGAAAGAGGAAAAACTAGGAGAAATGAACATATTTTTCCTCGTTACGCCTGCTCTGGGGAGGCGTAAGATTTTGTCGCTGCCCCAGGTTTATGTGATTAAGTAAATCTGGGGCAGCGTCAAAATCCATGGGTGCTGCGTGGAAAAACCCCCAAAACCCCAATGGAACGCCTCCTTGATGCAGAGTAAAGCAAGGCAGAGATTTGCACTGCTTCCTCTTACTCCATATCTATGAGGCCATGCAAAGCCACAAAGAGCATCAAAAAAGGTGATGCTCTGGTGGTGCAAGCCACTCATAAATAAGTCCCTATGGGCCATATTTATCAAGGGGTTGTGTATTGTGACATCCTAAGGGATCCCTCACCACACTCATGCAAACTGCCATTGCAGGATGCGTGACATGGTGCAGAGAAAAGTGAAGACACAACATGGGTCACCTCCTGTGTGCCACGCCTGCAGACACTGCATGTAATATAAGTAAGTCACCACTACATTCGGCCTTGCAGCCATAAGGCAGGGTGCATTATATTACATGTGAGGAAATATCTGCATGAGCAGATATGCTCCTATGATGTCCATGTCGATTCTTGGACATTGGCAGTGAACAGGGAAGCCATCTTGAGTATATGTCCTGGGCACTGGTGATTGCGAGTTCCGCAGCTACATGATGGGTTTCCTGAAACTAAAGATGTTTGGTATCAAACATCTCCTATATAAAAGCCAACACGGATGCCAGTGATGGATTTATTAATACCTGCACCCAGAAGGCACCTTAGAGGTGCCCCCTGAAAACCTACCTATCTCCAGTGTACTGACTGACTGGTGTAGACCAGCCTGTCCCCACTTACAGGTTTCTGACCCCTTGCAGGTGAGAGCCCATGCTGTCTGAGGGCAGAAATAATGCCTGCTCCGGCGGGAGGTGTTGTCACCTCTTCCAAGCAGGATTACTAGTAATCAGCATATCAAGGCAGGATGCTTCAAAGGCCTCTACCCCCTTTAATATGTGACTGCGGCTTTCCCCAGAGAGGGGAAATGCACCCCCTGTCCAGGGCCCATTTGGAACCAGGACAGGCGGAAAATTAGCAAGTCAGGAGGCATGTTCACTATCAGGCTAGTTACACCCCTATGGTGGACTACCTGAAGTGAACACGAAAAGGAGAATTTCACCATATTGGTTTTTGGTGAAATTAGATACACTGGGTCAAGGTTATGCCCACTCCCCAATGGACGAGGTCATACAGGGAGTGTTAGGCACCCCAAAGGTAGGTAGCCCATTGGGTACTACCTTACACTCCCCTTAATGCCCCTAAATTGATAATTTAGGTGGCTCCTCTGACACCAGGAACTGAGATTTGGTGGACACAAGAAGAAGTGAACAAAGAAGAGTGATAGAAGCGAGAACTGAGGACTAGCTGTCGACTTTTTGGCGCCAAACCCCGCCTGCCTGCACCTGCCCCGACAAACGCAACAAACCAACTCATCCTGCTGCTGTGCATCTTCCAATACCCCTGGTGGACTGCCAACACTTCACAAATTGCCAGAAAATATCCCTCAGAATAGAGAAGCTACTGCCCTGCAGCTTGCACTCACCAAACCGCTCCCCAGTCTCACCGACACAGCAGCCACCCAGGAAGAGGTCACCATGCTCCAGGAGGCCAGATCCATCTCTCCACCAAGTGAGAAGACGCCAGGACCAACCAGAGCCATACAGCACCAATTGAGGGATATTAGCACTACAGAGACTCACTTAAAAAGTGGCCCAGCTGTCCTGATTTTGTCCCCTCAACTGGCGAGACCGACAACCGCGAGTGCCAGTGAAGCACAAGCCCAGCCGACCTAACGACTCTGCACCCAAGCACCCCAGCCTGGGTTATAGAGAACTGACTGTGTTTCCTTGCTCCCAGGGCCCTCATGAACCAAGCACCCCATTGGGAGCTCTCGGACTTGTCCCCAAGTATCCCTCTGCAGCCTGATTCTAGGTGGCCCCTTCTCTCCTTTGGTGTAGCACGCAGAGCTACCAACACAACCAGCACCTTTGCACCCGGCCGCTTCAGGGCAGGTAAAGTCTAACTGCTGGTGGTTCTTTGGACTTTGGCCCCCTAGCACCTTAAGTCCTGGAGGGGACAGACGGAAACCTTTTGCAAGTAACTGTATGCAGTATAGGCTTTTTCTCCCATGGGAAAGCATTACTGCATAAAGACGCATTTAAGTGCGCATTTTATTTACTTGTGAAAATCAATGTCTCAAAAAGTACCTACTTGATAATGAAGTTCTTTGTGTTGAATATTATATAAAAATATGTGTTATTTTTCTAAAATGGTCTCGGATTTATTCTTGAGTGTGTCTCATTTATTGCCTCTGTGAGTGCAACAAATGCTTAGCACTACCCTCTGATAAGCCTAAACTGCTTGCCCACACTACCCCAAAAGAAAGCAGTTGGGTCTGCACGGTGTGCTTCATTTTGGTACCCTATATAGAGAGCCAGCATCCTACACACTACATAAAAAACAAGTTAGAAGTATGTGTTTGTACACACGTGAGTCCCTTCTCGATGGTGAGTGTGCTTTTGAACTCTGCATGTAGATTTGGGTATGAGTTTGAGTACACATGAGGGTGTGTACATGTGCTGTATTTGTTCTACTGAAGAACTGTGGGATTGTGTGTGTTTTTGAACAAGCCCCACTGGGTGCATCATAAGAGGAGTGTCTGTATATTTATATTTGTGAAAGTTTGTGAGTGAGAATGACTAAAAGTGGGTATCCATACGTGTGCGTGTATATGTGGTTTCGAGTGTGAATGTGTGTATACTAGCATGAAAAGGGTTGAGTGTGCTTGAGATTATGGAAGTCACAGTAAATGTGCATGGATGATTAAGTGTGCAAGACAGTTACAGCAAGTACAACTGAGTGCCAGGATGTATTACTAAGCTCAAATTGGCATGTCTATGTGTGGCATGGCTGGTGATCTTCATGGAGAGGCTCTTGGCCTAGCCATGAATCGGCTTTACTGTGTACAAGAAAGGGGAACACGGATTGTAAACTGCGGCAAACGGCAAGTGCTATGGCAGTCTAGCCATCATGCAACTGGAGGAGCGCCTTTAAGACTCCATCCTTTACACGTCATCAATGTGCCATTTGAATTTATATTTGACATTATATCCACTGTGTGTCTTAATAAGATTAACGTGTGGGAACATATAATGAAGCATTAATGTGTGTGAGCATTAATGAAATGTAACCATTGAAAAACTGAAGCTTATAAACGTGTGCACTAATGCTCAGTTTAAGATGATGTATTCTGTATTCATGTTGCATTTATAGTTTGTTACATTTACACATATATTCTGAAAGTCATATATGAAAGTGTAATCATATATGTTTTTATTTAGGTTTGCATTTACTTTTGATTTATATGTGCACAAGTATAACCATGTATTGGAAGTGCACGTTTAAATGTTTATTTAAAGTTAGCCTGACCAAAGAAAGGCCTTGTGATTTTGAAATATGATTTGCTTGGTTAGAGTGTTCTTTCTTTTGCATGTGCATTCTCAAGGATTCATTAGCTAGAGAAAAGGAATATTGTTGTCTGTACTAGTTTGTTTTTATGTTCAAGAAGCTTTATTCGTTTTTTAATCATGAGAAGCAATACAGAGGAAATGAGGAGGGAGAAGAAAAATCAAATAAAACACCTGACCATTGCGTGATGTGTACATAATTGTGGTACATACAATTGTTGAAGTTAAAATGCACAAAATATCAATATATGTAAGCCCAACTCTCAGGAAGTAACAAAAGCATGTGGCATCGAGCCATGGCAGAGTATAGGACTGGATGAGATGAAACATATGTAATTGCAAAGTGTACACATCTCAAAGAGTGTTCCTGATGTGATGTCGAAGAAGAAAGGGGGATAGAGAGGACAGGGGAGAGAAGAGGAATCATGTGATACCGTGCATGGGCGGTATCGAGAACTTAAATGTTGCTAGTAAGATATGGGATTAGTGGCCAGGAGGAGATCGAGGGATTTCACTTTCAAAGGGTGTGTTGCAGATAAAAAGGTCAAGTGTACCCCAAATACATTGGGAGGTTGCTGGGTAGCCTCTGTTATGCGATTGGGATATGTGCGTGCTCCGTAGATAGGTTACCCAGGCCCACCAGGTATGATAGGATACGCTATTAGTAGATTTCCAGTAAAGCAGTATTCCCTTAATAGTGATGGTGAGCAAAGATCGAGGAGGGAAAGGTCCAATTGCAGGGAGTTCAATTGGGGGATCTGCCAGCTGAGGACCTAGGAGGATTATCAGGAGGGATAGTGGAATAGTTGTTCCAAAAATCTTTTGTAACCGTGAGGACACATCCAGCCAGTAGGATTGTAGGTGAGGGCAAGAGAAGAACATATGTTCTTCGTTGCCGGGGGACGAGTCACAGGTCCAACATGTATTAGAATCCTTCAGCTTTAACCAAAACAGTTTTGCCGGGGTCCAATACACGAGATGAGCTGCAAAAACATCTGGTCTGGGTTAGGGATGGAATCAGTTTGTGTTGAAGTAGTTGTGATCCTACTTTGGACCAGTTGTCCATGTCCGGCGGGACAATGTTGTTGTCCGTACTAGTTTCTTGAAAGTTAGGTCTGAGAAGAGAAATCTTGTCAAGAAACATGAAGACCTAATGACCTCCTATTCATTACGTATCAGGAATGGAGGGATGTTCAAGATTGCAGCAACTGTCCAAGTTCTGTGGGATGGGAAAGTCTAGTAATGTTGCAAATGCACAGCATGACGATGGAGATGATTGGTCTCTGGAGGGGTGGAAAGAGATACGATTGTTACTGAAAAGTGTGTCTGTTTTAATTAGTGTTCACCATTAGAGGTTAGAGCAGCTTGCCTTAGACTTTGAGGGGGTATAGACCTCTCTGCTTCCTTTATTCTAGCAAATGTGAAGCTTCCTGCTCATAACTTATTCCAATGCTGCGAGATTTCTACTGGAGTCTTCACTATGCTGACACCTTCCCGCATTTCCACATTTCCTTGAGATCATATTCTAAGAACCATCCTTATTATAACTTAGAGCCCTGATTAGATGACTTTAAAAAGTATTCATTGGGGGCGTGGCCACGCGTCGACAAAGATGGACGCGAACTAACTCCGCTCCGCTAGTCCCCAATGTTCGCCGTTAATTAATCCGTCCAACAGATCCGTCTTCGCCAAATAACAGAGCAGCATTAGATGTCGAGCGACTGGAGAGGCGGGCGAGGCCGATCCTGACATCCTAGAGTGCTCGGAACGCCGCGCTCTACATCGAGGCCCAGACTCACCGGCAAGCTGCGGGCTTGCGTGCTCAGCCGGACCGCGAGGAAGCGGTCCGAATCCGGATCCATGATCGTCGGAAGATAAACAAGTACTCTCTTGGACTCTGAACGGTCTGGTCACCGGACCCATTGTCTGGGGACCTGGCGAGGGAATCGGCGACCTCCCATCCGTGCTAGTGCACGGTACCAGAACCCGCCAAACAGTCGGTGGCGAGGGGAGCTGAGTGTGTTCCCGGCGAGGCCGCAGTGTGCGGTGGAGAAACATTCGACAGTGAGCCGACTATCCCTATGTGCGCACTACGCTGGTTGGAACACAGTAGCTGGCCACCACCTACTGAATCCCTCGAGCAAGGTGAGAGGGTCCGGTGGTTAAGGGTGAGGGGCCAGGGGACTGGTAAACATGGACCGCGACATCAAGGGATTTCTGCCGGATCGTCTCATTGTTAACCCTTCCTCTGCCACATTAAAGGTGCTCCGTACCCGGGTGGGAGCGGCCGCATGGGCCAGGCGAGGGGCGAAATTTGGAGGAGTGGCGAAACGGAGTAATAGCACCTCAGAATAGCCAGAGACACCCGAACGCCTACTCCCCATTCCTCTCCAGCCCTCACTGTGGAGTGTGGAGCGAGGACCTGTGGGGACCTGTAGGGATCTGTATGCCACAAGTGAAGGGGGCACATGCGACACCGGCGTTGCTCTGGTCCTCCTCCCCCAGGCCTGGCACTAGCAGCAGCACCCTTGGCGGTCACACGTAGAGAAGTAAAAGGGAACCCATCTGAGCTGCGAACATACTCCTGGGGTGGTGCAGCAGCCCGGGAAGGCCCCCTCCTGCACGAGCTCTGATCCTTCCCCCTCCGGTGGATCTGATGCAGCCTCTGATACATAGACATTGTTGAAGGTACGAGAATTCACTACAGCCTTGCAATGAGAGCTGGCCCTCCCATCCCCAGGGTGAACCCCGAAAGGCCGATTGGGGCACGCAGTGGTTGCACTCCATAGGCGGGCAGCGAGCAGTAGCCTGGGGGACCGACGTACCGAGAGAGAGGGTAAGGCTGTTCACTCTCGCCGCCGTCCTCCGGGGTAGCGCCCAGCAATGTCCGGTAACAAAGGCGCCAAGAATAGCCACCAAACCAAGCTCGATCACTATGCAATGTCCAAAACTTTGAGCTTGGAAGAGAAGCCGGGGCCAGAGGCCAGGCAGGGACTACAACAGGAGACAGAGGACCCCTCGCTGAAAGATATTATGGCGGCGATCACCGGAGTGCGCACTTCACTCAAGACTAGAATGGATACAATAACGACTGAAGTCACGCTCATCCGTGCAGATCTCCATAAAATGAATGACCGGGTCCAAACGATGGAAGTCGCAGCAGCCACCCTTGACCGAGACTCCAAAACAATGCAACAACAGATCAAGCAACTGCAGGAAGTAAGCAAGTCGCTGGAAAGTAAACTTGACGACTATGAAGGCAGGTCACGCTGAAATAACATTAGAATTATTGGGGTGCCGGAAAGGGCGGAGGGACTCACCCTGGACTTGTTCGTTGAAGATCTAATCACCAAGCACCTCCAGCCCTAGAACCCTTCCAGCTTTTTCTCGGTGGAAAGGGCGCATCGAGTCCAGGGAGGAAGGCCAAGACTGGGAGCTTCCCCTAGACCATTGCTAGCAAGACTGTTCAACTTCAGAGAACGAGATGTGATCCTGCAAGCTGCCCGTACGGCTCCACCGACTAAGTTTGAGAACAGTGTTGTGACCTTCTTCCCTGACTACACCGTGACTGTACAGAAACTGAGACGCTCGTTCCAGGGTGCCAAAACTCGACTTAGAGAAAAGGGCCTGAAATACTCAATGTTGTTCCCTGCCAGGCTTCGGGTGGAGGTGGAGGGCAAAATATGGTTCTTCGACACCCCTGAGTCGGCGCAAGAATGGATCGATGGGTGGAGACCTGTCATTAGAAATGGTACTCAATCACGAAGAGAGAAATCCCCTAAACAGAGCAATGGACTGGGAGGGCCACAGGGACCAGCACCTGATGACGGGGACCCGGGAGAAGAATAACTAGCGACTTGACAATGGCGCATACAGGGCCAAGGAACTTGACCAGATGCAGTGACTGGTGATATCTCTAGAACATCCGAACTATGGGCTAAGTGACAATTTGTTCATACCAATAAGTTTGCAAGTATATGTTATCCTTTATGGCACAGTAACGGCGGGCACGGGCTCACAGCAGGCACCCCCGTCACTCTTACGTTAGTTTTCAATGGGGCGACAGGCGCTCTGCATAGTTGGGGCAGTTCTGAGCCCAGAATGCAGGGAAGCAGGGAAGGGGGATGGGGAAGTTTGTTTTGTTTACAGAGTAGTTTAGATGACAACCACACAGAGCAGAAATGGGTCCACCACGCTAACACACTATTGCTTGATGACAAACAAGCATCTCCCACTATGGAGGGCTTACGCACACGAAGGACGAAATGCTCCGCCTTTTTCCGGCTGAATAAATCGCCAGGATTCTTAGGCGCAGTTGGAAGGGAACATGTTAAATGACAGGAGAATTAGACTATTGTCCTGGAATGTAAATGGTCTAGGCGACAAGCTCAAAAGAGGGATAGTACTCCAATATGTAAAACGACACGCTCCGGACGTTGTTCTCCTACAGGAGACACACTTGGTGGGAAACACATGTATGGCCTTGACACGATGGGGATATAAGCTAATAGCTCACTCAGCGTTCACCACTGGCTCCAGAGGAGTCGGAATACTTATAAGGAAGAATTTCCTGATGTCTGAAGACCGAATCTGGACTGACAAACAGGGAAGATATGTTGCAGTCACAGGGACCTGGGAGGGTAAAGCACTCACCCTAGCATCCATATACATTCCGCCGGGCCACCACGCCCTGGCTTTTAAGGACTTGGGAGATCTCCTTCTTGCCTTTCCGGATGGGAGGCTCGTGATAGGAGGGGACTTTAATTCGATAGTCTCTGGGCAACTTGACCGCTTTCCTCCGAGGGAGGTGCCCCCCACGCCTACACAAATTCATGACTTCCTGGGTGCAATGGGACTGACTGATGTCTGGCGCACACTGAATCCTACTGAGAGACAGTTTACTTTTCACTCCGAAGCCCATAACTCACTCTCGAGATTTGATTATATCATAGTGCCTGCTGGCCAGACGGGACAAGTGAAAGAGGTGCGTCACCTGGCGAGGGGTATATCGGACTACTCCCCAATCTGGGCAGTGCTGGGGGTAGGCGAAGCACTGGCAGGGAGAATTGCTCCAATAAATCCTTGGTATCTGAAGAATCCCGTAATTAAAACTAAAATGACGCTCGGCATTGATCAGTACTTTCAAGAAAATGTGGGCTCTGTAGACTCCGCCCTGACGCTCTGGGAAGCATTTAAAGCTGTGGCCAGGAGACAGGCGATCTCTCTGATCGCGGGAAACCGAAAGGAGATAAATGCACAACTAACCAGGTTGGAATCTGATATTCTTGAGTTAGAAAAAGAGTCTGGTGCGCAGGGTTCGAAGGAGAGCAAACACCTACTGAAACTAAAAATGAAAGACTATAAAGATCTATCCACAGACGCGGCACAGGCCCAGCATACAGCCGTGCTCTGTGAAATCTATGAAGCGGGGGATAAAGCGGGGAAATTATTAGCTTGGCTTGACTGCAGAGAGCAAACTAATAGACTAGTAGTCGAATTAACAGATGGAACAGATAAGCAGATCAAAGACCTCCAGGCAATCGCGGATGAGTTCGCTGAACATTTTAAGAGAATTTATAAATCCCATGTGGCTTACACGGAGGACGAGTCAACGTCCTTATTATCAGAGATGCAAATACCGACCCTATCACCTGACGACCTTGAGACACTAGACAGTGAACTTACCACCACAGAAGTTGAACGGGCTATAAGAGACCTGCAATCCGGTAAGGCGATGGGCCCCAATGGCTTGCCCATTGAACTGTACAAACTTGCCCCTAGCAAAATAGCGCCCCACCTCACCAGGATGTATCTGGCAAGCCGTGAACAGGGTAGGCTCCCCGCAGACCAGAGATTGGCTACTATTGTGGTCATCCACAAGGATGATAAGCCTAAACAGAAATGTTCTTCTTATAGACCAATATCGTTACTCAACGCTGAGGTCAAAATCTTGGTAAAGCTACTGGCTACCCGACTACTCCCCTACTGGCTACCCGACTGCTCCCCGTTATAACCAAGCTTGTGCACCCAGATCAATCTGGCTTTATGCCCTCTAGAAACACCTCACTTAATTATCTGACGTTTGCACGGAGTTCTGAGCAGATCAGATACTCTACGAGAAGACGCAGTGGTGGTTTCCTTGGATGCCTCCATGGCTTTTGATACCATTGAATGGCCATACATGTATGCGGTCCTCAAGAGGATGGGATTTGGCCCCGAATTCTTAAGCTGGATACAACTTTTATATACCGAACCTCTAGCGCAGGTGGTGAATAACCGAAAATCACCAATATTTACCCTCGAGAGGGGTACTCGACAGGGCTGTCCCCTGTCCCCACTCCTATTCGCTCTGATGCTTGAGCCATTGGGGTGGTGGATACAGAAAGATCCAGTCATGAGGTGCCTGCGGTGGTCAGAGGGCTGGGAAGATCGCATCTCATTGTACGCGGATGACATTCTATTGTACTTGGCCTCGCCGAGAGCCTCGCTCAATATGGCGCTTAACATCTTCACCAATTTTGGGAAATATTCTGGCTACACCATAAACTGGGGAAAATCAGTTATATGTGCTGAGAGGGGGTGCCCCTCCTACCCCGACCTTATCTTATTGAAGAGGCAAAAGAGGGCTTCAAATACTTGGGGATATTCGTCACTAAAGATTTGGCGCTATATTATGACCGTAACCTTCTGCCTCCACTGCAGCAACTAAGGAGCGATGTCAAACACTGGAAATCTCTCCCTTTGTCTTTCCTAGGCTGAGCTGCATTATTCAAAATGATGTCCCTGCCGCGATTTCTTTAATTCGCCGAACCCGATACATGCAGGCTATTTCAGGGCTATTGAAAGGGAACAGAGAGAACTCCTGTGGAACGGGAAGCCCCCTCGTATAGCCATGCATAAGTTAATAAAGGGATGGTATGATGGTGGCATTGGGTTACCAGAGTACGGCGGTATTATTGGGCGGCACACCTGGCAGCAATAAACCAGGGCATATACAGACCCCACGGCAACCTGGGATACAACATGAATCGGTGGCTTCTCCCTGATGGTAGTTATGTTAAGGCATTATATTCCAACTCAACAAAATTGCATTTGACGGGTCCCACCGCTGGCATACTGCAAACAAAAGTTTGGGTGGGACGGGGATAACCACACAGATGACCCCACTATGGGACTCAGATAGATTCGGCACATTGAGGAATACCAAGGGCTTTGACAAATGGGATATGATTTGGATCTCACGAGTAGGAGACCTATGGAAGAAGGGCGAAGTGGTTCCCTTTGCGCAGGTGCAGAAGGAATACGAGCTCGCAGACACAGAATATTTTAGGTATTTGCAAATAAGGCATGCCTTGCAGGCGGTCATCCCGAGGGGAGAGTCTCTTGCAGAGTCCACCCCGTTGGAAGATAGACTCCTTGACGGACACATGCCCCAAAAATCCATCTCACTGACTAATCAGAAATTAATTAACAACATGACTGATCCCCTCATATGGCTATGTGAACAATGGGGTGCTGACGTAGAAGAACTGGAAGACGAGGACTGGCAGGAGGCCTTAGCATCCCCTCGGGAGGCAGCGATCTCATCCAGACTCAGACTTATGCAGCTCAGGGTTCTGCATCGAGCGTATTTATCGGGTCCAGCGCTGGTAAAAATGGGCTACAGAGAAGACCCTGGTTGTGTAAGGAAGTGTGGCCGGGAGGGTACATTCATCCATATCATATGGGAGTGTGTGTACATTCAGCGGTACTGGTCGGCAGTGACTCACTGTATGGGAGAAGTTCTGGGAACCCAGATAGCGATTGGGGTGGGATTAGGCCTCCTACATATCTGGGGACCCACTGACCTTGGAAGTAAAGCAAAGACCTGGGTGACAGTGGGAATTACACTAGCGAAACGTAACATTGCCAGGTTGTGGGGTGCACAGGAGGCGCCTACACTTATGGCGTGGAAGAAAGATCTAGATTGGTGTATGTTGACTGAGCGAACATTATACGAATCAAGGGGCTGTCCAAAGAAATGGTCACAAATATGGGGCAAATGGAATAAATACAGGGGAAACATCTGTGAACCATCGCGAGCGATTAATCCCCTAGCCCTTGACTCAGATTGAGTAGCAAACCTGGGGACCTCTACACTAGAGAAAGGATAGGTAGTATGTGGTGGGAAATTATTCATATCCGATTTCAAGTAATGCTCTGTATAAATGTATGACTTTTATTGTCTTAAGTCAGTTTTGTCATCAATAAAATGATTTAAAAAAAACAAAAAACGTATTCATCTTTGAGAAAGAGAATCAGATTCTTTAAGGAACACATATTTCTAATTCTCAGTTTCTGTAACTGTGGCCGTGATTAATTTGTATCTAAGACTGAACGCATTGTGATATTTCAGCTTGCCAGCTGTAATCCTGTAACTTTTAAATATTTTTCTGACATGCACATATATTGGATTGACTATTAATTGGAAATAAACTACTTAACTTTGATTATTGATTCCTGGTCCTTATTATGGGTTAAATGGACTTCACGAAAGTTGAATTGTTTTATCATTGTTAGCTCCAATTTGGTCTCAGTCAACTTAAAAAGATCCAACAACTGAGAGATTGCAAATCACACTTTTGTGTGCTCTCACAACTATGAGATACAGGACAAAAAAATGGTGTTGTACACGAAGTGGTAGTGGTACACTATTGGCCATAACACAGTACAGCACGGGTCAATATAGTAAGCAACCATTACAGGCAAGTCAGTGAACAGTACAATCACGATTCTTCAGATTAAATATTAGCAGGCTGTAGTCACAATATAGAACAATAGATAAGAATACGCAATAGCACAGAGCTACTTTGACTCAGGGTCGGACTGACCTACAGGGCAATCAGGCAGTACCCACTGGACTGGTCTGACAGACAATGGGTGGTCCTGTTTTTTTAGTAGTTTTTGGGCCTGTTACCTGACCAGGTGGGCTGGTTTTTATTGGTAATTTCTTCAATAATACCACAAGCATTGCCTGCTGCAAATACAAATGTATGCAATCTCCCATAACTTGCAAAATAGCCATATCTTTACAAGTTCAAAATGAACCCGATTCGCAAATGTGGTCCACTTTTTTAGCTATCTGATTTGTTAATGGGGGTCACTTTCAATTTTGTGCCCGGGCCTATTTTGTGTCCCAGTCCGACCCTGATTGAATGCAGATTTAAGTCTTCTGGTAGTTTTGACATACCAAGGCAGACAAGTGTCTAAGACATCATACTCGGCTACTCATTTGAAGGTAGTACGTTACTCCTCTCCAGCTCCTCTCCCCAGGGACTCTTGTTCCGCACTCAAGAATCAAGTAAGTGGTGAAGAGGATCCATATATTCGTAGATCGAGAATTATTGGACATCAGATCCCTGCATCCCTCAAGTTGCTCCTGGCAATACACTAAATCTTCTATCCAGCACTTTATTTGAAGGGGAGAAGCTCTTGCCCCTGTGTACCGCCCCCACACTTTGATAGTAAAAACATACGGGCCATTAGGTGTCTCATCCCAGCAATGTAAGCTCTTGTAGATCAACCACTCAAATGCATCACTGACCGACTCTAGACCCCAGTGGTGGCTGCACAGGGGAGACATGGACAAGGGACAAAGGACTCCTTGTGCTGACAGTTATCATTATGGTAGTAAGATTGCTTCATGTAGATAGGAAGCCATGTTTTCAATCAATGGGTTTGAATTTTGCAAGTCATTGCTAATCAAGAATACAAGACCAGACAGCACTTATATGCTAATAGAAAGCTCATGACTTGAAATATGTTGTACCACTTGTGGCGAAGCGATAAACCAGCCCTAGTGACCCTTTACTGGCACTTGAGTCCACCATTACCACAAATCATACTGGAGTGCTACACACATATACTAACATGTTAAAGCTGTAATGAGGGTCATTTTTCAAAGTAACTGTGCTATTCTGTTATAATATTTGTTCCTACCCTCACAAGGCCCGAAAGCACTTTCAGGAAGGTTGAGTAAGAAGCTACTCAAATGGTGATGTCTGGTTGGAAGAGTTTTGATTTGAGATGTAGCCTAAGAATAGTAGGTTCTGTGTTCTGAATAAGGTCCAGAGGTGTCCTTCAATCATGGCTTGTAGCAGTGCTTATGTGTGAAAATGAAATGTGAAAGAGCACAAGATAGGATTGCATTTTACACCTGTGTACAGGCACATCAAGCAACCTGAAACTGATGCTTTATATTTTTCTTAATTGCTTTCCCCAATTCTGCGTGATTGCTGATCATCACTGTTCACTCATTCCAGAGGTCAGATGTCTTTACAGCAAAGGTGCAGGTCCAGAATATTGTAAAATAAATAATGAGTGTTCGCAATATCATTGCCAGAATATTGAGGACCAAAATATAGACTACCTAACTCCAAATCCATGTATCGTGATAGTATATATATAAATATATATATACTTATTTACAAGGTGCGTAGATGTGGAGTCAAGTAAATCTATACGTACCTCTGCTAACTTATCTTGAAATTTTGGTTTTCGATATTTTTCTTCACAATATTGTAACCGCTCAATAGTCCTTACATGATATTCCAAACTACAACAAACAGATAAAGAGCCAGTACTAGTTTTTGGAATGGGGTATGATCAAGACTTGGGAATGTTATATGGCCGTTAGGGTCATTGTCGACATTGCTAAGTTAGCATGAGCTCTGCTGCCATGATGCTGCTTTTGCGCACGTTACCACATGACTTTATTTTGCAAGACTCTGTTTGTGCCTTTCACATGAGAACTGTCTGCTTTCTGCGTTCTCTGCCTGTTCCTGGAGTTTAGTCTGAACATGATGTGCAAGTTCGATAAACAATGCCCCTTGTTATTCTGTTCTGGTCAGTCCCTAGCATCTAGACAAAACATGCTAACACACCTGCGCTACTGAAACTCGTGCTTTGATATTACGGGGATGCATGTTGTTCTGACACACACTTGGAGAGAGACCTGTCCAGGGAGAAGAGCTAGGCTATTCCTATGATGTAAAACTTCCATTCAGGCACTAATGTATGGGGTCTGCTAACAAAGCCCAGAGATCTTCCTTTATATAATAAACTTCACCTTACCAAAGGGAGGGTAGTTAGGCCTTATAGTCCTTTTTCCACTGTCTGTATATGATGACATCACCCTTTATATTCTATGGAATTGTAACAATGCTAAACATTTTGAACTATAACAGTGACTCTGACCATTCTTATTGTGGACAAGTACGAGTGAGTGAGCGAAAAGGTATGTCTTGCTACCGCGATTCCTGAGAGAGTCGGGAGTGTTGTGTTCTGGGTTGTCTAATCATTTGTAGCGTCATGATTATGTAGGAGAACGAATGAGACACTATAGCTAGTCGGTTTTGGGATTTTGGGTACTAAGGTAGTAGGAAGGTTCAGCCCCTATATACCGAGGTCCTGTTTTCCTGCGCATAGTTCTGTGTATGTGCAGAATCCCCGCAACAGGACATTCAAGAGGGGTGACCATAGATTCTGAGTTTGAATTGAGGGAATATTGGTTGTAACCCATGGATCATACAGTGAAAGATGTAGAGTTCTTTTAACGAAATGTTTCCTAGCCATTCCAGAACACGGAGGCTTGAGAGCTGTAGTCCCACCTGTTCATGTTTAAAACTAGTTTTGCCTTGCTGTTCCGGATTCATGGTATCATCAGGTTAGAAACAAGGCCCGCCAGTATAAAGATGGCTAGAATAGTCAAGATGTGATACCAACTAGTGATATGGTGGTCTGCACTCTGTGTGGACTCCATTATGTGGAAAGACATGGTGTAATATTCTCATGGTGTGAAATGCGCCTTCAGTCACTTGGTTAATGTGTTTGAAGTGAGATGGTAGAGTCCATGGTCATACATAAGTTCATCACTTCCCCTAAGGTGGCTTGTAACAGTCCAATCTCCTAATACCATGTAGTGGTAGAGTCATAATTTTGTTACGACCAGCAGCGTGGTCAAACATCGAGGGATCCCTACCTGAGAGGTGAAGTGTGCAGAGCAGGATGGAGGAAGGGCAACGATGTGGGCTCTATTGGTGGAATTGGAGCTGATAAAGTTCATCAGCACAGCCTGATCTTCTGTGTTGCCCAGTCTTTGGAGTAGTTGTTGTTGGTAATAATGTCAAAGGCTAAGGAGCGGTCAAGTAGGTTCAACAGTATTTTGAGGTTGCGCCAGCTAGCAATCAGTGCAGATTCAACTCCTCTTCCGAGTCAGAATCCCACAGCAAAAGGCTACATTTTCCCTATTTCAAAAGTCAAATTCTCCACCAAACCTATTTTTCCCACATCCCCACGTATGGGTCTTAGATAAATTTCTGCAAAAAGCATAGTTGTTGGAATTTACTAACCTACAGGCTATGTATTACATAAATCATGTTTTTCTCCAAGCAGGTTATTAAGTTGCTGTGCAGTAACTGCTGTGCTGTGTGGCTGCAATCGAGCATGTATTTTTCCAGCTCATCGGATTAGCACATTGGAGCGCCCTGTCGTTTCTTGTACTCTAACTGTGCAACGCTCCGGCAAAAGAAAGGAAACAAGAAAAGCCTGTTTCAGGGGTGGCGGGAGGGCGGAGGGCTCGAGCCGAGCGGATATTTGCGAAGAACTTTGAGAAGCAAAATCCGGCACTGTAATATAGTCATCAAGAAAGGACAGAAACAAAACACGCCTCCCATCCAGAGGCGTAGCTAGGCCTCTTGGCGCCAGTGACAGAACACATCCTGTAACCTCAGGAACGTTTAATGAATACAAGCTACCCAGATTGCCGACGCTTTTCAAGCAGAGGGCGCGAGGCGCCACACAGGGTTGGTTAAACCCGACATCTTTAAAGTGAGTAGAGCTCAGTTTTTTCATCGAGAGTTAATTCAGTTCGTTTTCACTATTCTGCTCAAGTGACCCTTGCTGGATAGTTAAAGTATGCAAGAGATACTTGTGTGGTAGTTGAAAGGGTAAAGTTCAAACTCACAGAATGTCAGACAAATTGTTTCTAACGGAGATGATAATATTAGTCTGATAATAAATTGCAGCGGCAAGCACGTTTCAGTGGCATTCAATTTTGTGCTCTGTGTTTTTAAATATTTTGTTCGTTTTATATTATTGGATAGACCTGCTTTGAGCAGAGACCTCTTGGTGTTCCCAGCCTGCTACAGGCGCAAGTGCATGTTGTTGTAAAATGTCGCTACCACATGTTCCTCATAACAATGTGAGTTAACCCAAGGGTCGCTGGACAGATTTCGCCTCTTGAAAAAATTGATCTTTGTGTGATGTGGATTAGAATCTTTTAAATAAAAATTATTTGATGAATGTTACCTTTCCCGTCCGAATATCATCACAGCTTGGCTATGAAGCCGGATTTTCACCAGGTGAGACTATTGAAATGGACTTCATCAGGGCCTTTATTTACGTTTTACTGGAAAAGTGGCATAGTGCGCGCACAATGTGCAAATTGCTGCCCACCCAACTTTTAGGCTCCCCATTGCAGGTGCTCAAGAATGGAATTAAAACAGTTTGTGGTTTGCCCACGGCATAGCCTTTTATTCACATCAACACCTTAAAACTTTGTTCATTGGTAAAGACAGTCGAGAAAACATAGGCATGTAGCAGATGCAATAAGAAAGAAGCATACTCCAGAGAAAATGACATATTCCACAATTGTAGCCACGTCTAACATATTGACATGATATCTGCGGTGTGCATTGTGCCAGAAGGCCCCAACTTCACATATCTCCCATGGTCTCACCCTGGGGCATCCATGAACAATTACAAAGAAGACATTCAGTAGGCAAACTTTGGTGCAAACTTCTCCACATCCCCTCCATTCCAGAGAGATAACAATCCAACTCATTCCCAGGGCACCGCTTAGCACACCGGCCTTGCCGTAGTACCTGAACACAGGCGCAGCCCCCAAGAAGCTCCAACCAGACATCGCGGGGTAGGGCAGGAGGGTCCAGAACAGCCAGCAGGTCAGTCCCTCCTCCTGCTAGCCGGGTATCCACACAAAACAAGACCCCACTCATGGGTCAGTCCAGTCCTAGAATCCAATTCTTGGGTATCCCCCATTATTCTGCTGCCAGGGACAATGCTAAATGGCGAGGAGATTGCTGGCAAACTCCTCCTCCCCAACACTGGCAGAGACCGGCAATGGCCCCTAAGATGGTCTGGATGAAAAGCTCCTGACCCCTGACAGACAACTGAACCCTGTTGTGGAACAACTCCGCCCTTGCCAACTGGAGTAAACTGTGTCTTACCCTACCCATTGAGGAGCCTGCCAGGATTATCTGCACAGAATAGTTAAGCTTCTTCACTGACTCGTTCATAGTGCTGACGGGCACCCCCCTGGGCCAGACTGACTGTGGAATCACTTCGGACCACAAGACTGATGTGAACAGTAAGCATTTCCTAACTTTAGACAGGGTGAGAATAATGCTTCCCTTACCCTCCCACAATCCCAACGGGACCATATCATTGCCCCCTGCATGGACGATAAGAATATCCTGGGTGGGCAAGCCCCCCTCCTCAAGACCACTCTAGAGGTTTCCAACAAGGTTCTCCATCCTAGGCCCACCAATACCCACCCAGTGATGCTTGAATCCTGCATCCAGTTGGGCCCTCTCAAGACCCGATCCACGAAGGTGGGCTGCTGCTCTGCAAATAAAAGAGTGGCCACACCAGCACACATGCACCAGCCCTCACCCACTGGCTGTGGAAATAGACAGAGAAAGGTGTTACTTGGAGCTAACGGGCCCTCAACACATGACTGCCTGCCGCATAGGTCTGGTGAGGCCGAACATAGCACTTGAAGCATGCTGACTTCCATCTACCCACCCCTTTAATGGCACATGTCGATAGACCCAGGGCTGCCGCAGTGGTAGTTGCGCTGATGCGAAGGAACGGGATCTGAACTGCGATGCCTCTTCACCTAGCAGGGCCAAAGAGAGCTTGCATAACCGTGTAAACTGAAAGCGTGTAAGTAGGGTCCCGTCTGCATGCACCAGAAGCTTGGTACATACGCCCGTGGGACGAACCTGCAGGAATTCCTGGGTTAAAGCCACTGGGCAATATGAGGGGCCCAGAGATGCATGGAGGTGCACCCATGCCCCTTTCTCTAGTGGATCTGTCTTTGAACTTTTGATCTTCACGCATAGACACAATTAAATCCATGATGTCCACCCCGGAAACCAGAACTGTTTTGGAAGAGGTTACTAAGTCAGAAAGGGCCCTCAAAGAAGGAGAGCGAGTAGGCGAGACTAAACAATTTCACTTCGTACTGGGACAAAGAGACCTAGTGTAAGACGCCAACAATACGCGACAGTCTGGCTACATTGATAGGCCCCCAGCTGTCCTCTGCAGCAGGAACCAGGTGCTCCCAATCCTTGATGGCCTTCCGTACCCTGAAATCTTTAGTTGGATATCTAACACTCGTCACCCCTGCGAAGAAGGCGATTACTGACATCTGCCTCCGAACTAACGACAGCGACATACCCCCAGCTCTCTGACTAGCCAGGAAATGCAACACACCCTCCAGGGCAAACTGCTCAGACACGTCAGTTGAGCTAAAGGAATCCTCATACACATGCCAAGCGGTATCATACACTTGTCCTGGGGTAATCTACATATCCCTGCTATCTAATCTAGCTCAATGCCCAGGAAGGAGATACGAGTCTTGGTGCCCTCTGTCTTGTCCTCATCTAACAGTACCCCCAGAACTTGTGCTAGCCTGCGGAATCCCTGCAGGGCCTTCCCGCATGCCGGAGAGCCCGGGGACCTCATTAACAAAAAGTGAACTAATGAATGCACCACATCATTGGAAGGCCAATAAGTCCCTGAATGCTCATTCCAATAACCTATTGACGCTCTCAAAGAGGACGCAATAGAGCACCCCATGGGCATGCATAGGTCGATGAAGAACTGCCCTTCAAAGGTAAAATCCAGCAGGCATGTGTCCTCTGGATGTACCGTCAGGAGACGAAAAGCTAATTCTATGTCTGATTTGGCCATCAACGCCCCAACTTTTGCAGCTTAGAGACTGCTTCATCAAAGGTAGTGTACCGCACAGTGCACAAACCCTGATCCTGATCCAGACTGTCATTGACAGATGACCTTGGCAGAAATGATTAATTGTGGATCAAGCAGAATTTTACTGGCTCTTTCTTAGGGACCAGACCCAGAGGGGAGCAGACCAGGGTCGCGGATGGAGGGGTGTCAAATAGGCCTGCCACCCTCCTCCTTCAGAAGCTTCTCTCTAGTGACCCCTGATTGCCCCAACACTGACAGTTGATTCTTGGACTGTGGTTGGGGCAGCATTGGAGGGGATGCGGAAACCGTCCCTGAAACCATAGTACAGCAGATAAGCGTCATGCTTGATTTTGTATTTGCTGAGGAGGTGAGCAAGCACATGCAGATGGATGGATGAGGGGAGCTTGGCAAAAGACTGAAGGGGGTTAATGATTTTTAGTGGCAGGCTGCTCTTTTGGTCTGCCAGGCTTTTTCAAAACAATTAGGGCATATTTACAAGGCCCCTGAGCCACCAGAGCATCACTTTTTTGATGCTCCGGTGGCGCACAATGCTGAGCCATATTTACAATGCCACGCAAAGCCACCCTAAAACCTAAAACCATTAATGCAATGAACACGTAGCTTGGAGGTGTCGCTTATCCTAAGAGCGGCTGCATCTTCAGCTTTCTACATAAAGCTATGGGGTCTGACTTCACACAAAGGTTTAAGGGGAAGGAGTACTAGAATGTTCTGCCTCCAGTATGCGATCACATACATGGCTGGATTTGATGGAATGTGATGGTAAAAGATCAAAGGTACTGAAATTTGCCTTTGGTGATAACATATGTGATAGCATTTTTGGAGATAATGGCCAGGCGCCCCCAGCAATTCGAGGACGGGGTGCCATTAGTCTCGCTATGGGCAGGAGCCCCATCTTCTACTGGAAATTAAGACGTCAGTGAGGTGATGTCATCAGGAGGCACAGAGGGCCTGATTCACAGAACTAACACGTCAAAAACGTAAAGTTAGTACTTTTTGGTATTCACAGAATACACTTACTCATTTTGGTATTCACAGAATGAACTTACTCATTTTGGTATTCACAGAATGAACTTACTCATTTTGGTATTCACAGAATGAACTTACTCATTTCGGTATTCACAGAAGTTAGTAGTCCTAACTTTAGGACTCCTAAATGCCTTCTGTGAATACCGAAAGTCTTAAAGTTAGGATTTTTCTCAGTTTAGGAGTAGTAAAGTTAGTAGTCCTAACTTTAGGACTCCTAAATGCCTTCTGTGAATACCGAAAGTCTTAAAGTTAGGATTGTTCTCAGTTTAGGAGTAGTAAAGTTAGGACTCCTAACTTTACTACTCCTAAACTGAGAAAAATCCTAACTTTAAGATTTTCGGTATTCACAGAAGGCATTTAGGAGTCCTAAAGTTAGGACTACTAACTTCTGTGAATACCAAAATGAGTAAGTGCCTTCTGTGAATACCAAAATGAGTAAGTTCATTCTGTGAATACCAAAATGAGTAAGTTCATTCTGTGAATACCAAAATGAGTAAGTGTATTCTGTGAATACCAAAAAGTACTAACTTTACGTTTTTGACGTAAGTTAGTTCTGTGAATCAGGCCCAGAGGGTTCAGGGGCCATTTAAACCGAAGCAGCTCTGAAGCGGTCCTTTTGCCTCTCCGACTTCTTAATTTCCAGTAGAAGATGTTTTTGCTGGTTTAGTGTCTCTGCGTACTTTCCCACTGCTGTTTAGTGTTAAAGTGCAAGTGCTCCTACTGTAAATTGTGTTATGATTGGTTCTCCATGATTGGCGTATTTGATTTGCTAGTAAGTCCCTAGTGCACTGCACTGTGTGTGCCAAGGGCCTGTAAATCATATGCTACTAGTGGGGCTGGTTGTGCCACTCACACAAGTAGCCTACTGGAGGCAGAACATTCTAGTACTCCTTGCCCTTAAACCTGTGTGTGAAGTCAGACCACTTAGCTTTATGTAGAAAGCTGGAGATGCAGCAGCTCTTAAGATAAGCGACACCTCCAAGCTACTTGTTCATTGCATTATTGGTTTTAGGTCATTTAGCGCCAATAGGTTTACAGGGGCTCTGTGGGCTTTATAAATAAAATAAAATCACATTCTATTTAAGGAAGACCGGAAGGCCACCTTCGCCTCAGCAAGTACCTACACTTAGCGACACTGGAGATGACCAGTTACAAATGTTTTGTACTTGATCCCGCTGATAGCACAGGGGCGCCTGGACATGTAATAAAATTGTTAAAATAGTAAAAATGCACCTGCAGAAAGTATTTGAGGCAAAAAGTGGCAGCAAAAACATGGGGAGAAATCTCACAAAATGAAATAGCAGTGAAGTTGGATGCTGAGTGTCACTCATCAAGAGATTTTGCTGGTGTGAGGAGGTCCGTGATCAAAACAAAGGCAAGTTGTTTCAGTTGCATGCATTTCAAACCAAATGCATGAAAGACAACTAGAGAGGAATCAAATAATTTAAAAAAGGAATTGTATTTGTAAAATATTAGCATAGGAGCCTGATCCTGTCACGATCCTCACGCCCCTCACACACACAGTTCTGCCTCTATTGTTTCCTTCTTTCCGCAAGCCCACTATTCCGCACAGAGACACAACATCCCACATAGCCCCGAATCCTATTTGAGCCCCTTTTGCTCGTGTCGTCTCAATGTAATGATGTATTAGAGATGACTTTCGGTCCTCCGCGATGTCACCACAGTGATCTCCCTGCTTTGCGAAGGCCAAGTGTTATGGAGGCATCCCTTTTCCCATGAGTTTTGGTCTTCTTGTGTGAAGGGCTTGCTTCTTGGGACTGGCTCAAGTACTGAAGCCGACCCTAATGGTCCACAAGCTCTTCTCTTCCTGGTCCCAGAACCAATGAAGATCATGCCTGTCAAATCTCCAAACCCTGAACTTGGAACAGGACATCTCATCTCAGTGGCCTTCCCAGCGTCTCATTCTACAATCAGTACTGCATCTGAGCTCCTGACCAGTGCCCGCAAAGGAAAAGCGCACAGAAAAGTGCATAATACAATTACACAGCAGAACTTGGCTGCAGTGATATGAAGAATTAGGCAAGCAACCCACCTGTACAGAAATCCACCTGCGCAAACAATTCTCCCATCTATGTGTCACCTGCAAAACTGAAAGACAATACGTCAGGATTCTAAATCAAAAACTTTAATGCACACAGAAAAGCATCCTGTGCATAGCGCTGTGACAAAATCACAATGCGAGAATGTGTGAAAACCAAATACATGAAGAGCATGTATGCCATTACCTGAACTTTGAAAAGAGAACATTCACTCATGAAGCAATTACTTTGAACAGTGCAGTTTCGGTTAGGCACACCTGATCCTACAAATAGCCTGGGATGGGGAAAAGTGATTTTCAGAGTATGTTTACGTATCCTTAGTCTCATTGCATGTTTGATGGCTGCTTCGCCAAGAGCAGTGCTGTTTGAGCACACATGAAGACAAGGGCTCTGATTATTTCTATCTCTTCCATGCCCCGTTGCTCCGCTCAGTTTTCCTGACTGTTGTCTGTTATCAGAGGGAGTTGTGGTGGAACGAGACATAAACTTGGGTGATCCAAGTTTGTCCTGTAAGCCACAGTAGGTCTTGATAAACACCTCCTTAACACTCATGCGGAGTCCCATGGTTTTAATATTACTACTTCTTTTCAGTGACTATCAATAGCAAACTCACGTGACCCCATTTCAAGTTAGCAGAAGGTTTTCCTGCATGTGATGAAACTACATGGAACTTTAGTGCATGCTTAATCATATTGTGCTGCTTGGATAAAAAGCAGCTGCCTCCAGCTCAACATAGACAAAACCGAAGTCCTTATCTTCGACAACAACCAGTCTCCCTGGACACCTCTTGGTGGCCCTCCAAACTTAGCCCCTAACCACCCCTGCAGACTATGGCAAGAACCTCAGGATCATCCTAGACACCAGCCTCTCCATAAGCAGACAGATCAACGATGTCGTCTCATCATGCTTCTACATCCTGTGAATACTCCCCAGGATTTTCAAGTGGATCCCACTTAACACCAGATGAACAGCCACCCAGGCTTTTACCTCAAGTAGACTTGACTTTGGAAACACCCTCTACATTGGAATCCCAGCCCTTGTCCAACACAGACTCCAAACCACCCAGAACGCCGCCACCAGACTCATCCTGAACATTCCACAAAATAACCACATCTCTCCTCACCTCAACAATCTCCACTGGCTCCTTGTCCAGGAAAGATGTAAGTTCAAGCTACTCACCCACGCCTACAAAGCTTGCCACAACACCAGTCCAGTTTACCTCAACCACCACCTCAACTTCTACCAATCCACCAGACACCTTTGATATGCGCCCCAGGTAAGAGCACACCACCCTTGCATCAAGAAGACCAGAAGCGGTGGACGCTCCTTCTAATACCTTGCAGCCTAGCCCTTGAACGACCTCCCGCAACACCTCAGAACCTCCCCCCTACTTTATGGACTTCTGAAGGGATCTTCCAGACGAAACAGGCAGGATCGTCTCCTCCCTCCTCAGGCCTGCCCTAATCAGCACCTGGATACCCTCACGTGTGATTAGCTGTGCTCTACAAATCCACATAACATAACATATGTTAAATTTGCTAGTAAAAACTGGAGGAATTACCCCAGAAAACCTCCTTCATCTAAAATCATCTAAAAGCAGGTAGTAAATGAAGCTAATCAATGAATTTTCACCTAATTAACAGTTTAAAAGGTGGAACCTCCACAAGAAACACATGAGAACATACATTAATGCAATGCAAGCATAAATAATGCTCAAAAATATATATTTTTAAAAGCACCATCAATGATTAAGCATCACAGTAATTACAATAATGAACACTTGAATACCATTAGGAACGCAACTTAAACCTAGACCAGTGCAAAGGACTATGAGGCCATGGGAGCTGCTTTGTAACATCTTACAAACATATCTTTCCATTGGGACATGATAGAGGAATACAGTTTAGGCTTCCTGAATTTGGAATTTAAAAATACATCTTTTAGTGAAGATGCTTTTTATGTTGTGTGTTTGACAATGCCACTTTTAGAAAGTGGTCATTTTCTTGCTTAACCATCCCGTGTGCCTCTGCATATTTGTGTATTTACCGTCTGGGTTGAGAGTGACAGGAGCTGGGGATGCTCATTCACACTAGACAGACACAAGGGGGAGGTTGAGGTGTGTCCTGCCTTTTCCGGGTGACCCATAGCTAGGCTGATTAGACCTGGCTGCATTTAGAGTAGTGTGAGGAGTTGTCGCTTGCACCTGAATGGAGTGTGGCTGCCTCTCACAAACCTGTCCCCCCCTCATGAAGTGAACCTGGCCTGAGCCAGGCAGAACTGGTTTATGTATGCCAGAGGCACTTTGTTGTGCCAACTTCAAAGGAAAATGTGGTATATATACTGGGTCCCTGACCCCAGGACTTTAGAACTCTTTTGGATCAAGGAACCTGCAAGAAGAAGAGCCGGAGAAGCTGTGAGGAGGAACTACCACTTTGCTGTGTTTTTTGCTGTGTTGGCCTGCAGTGGCTGCTTATGTCTTGGGCAGTGAAAAAACTGGACTGAACTTCCTACAATTTCTTTTTCTGAGTATCTCGAAGGGCTTGAGGTAGAGCTTGCCCTTGTTCAAGAAGTCTCAGGAACAGCAAAGACTTCACCTTCCTCTGGGTACCTGCATCTGGAACTGTGTGTTTCAGCTGCCACAGAGGGAAAAAGCAACCCTATGCTGTCAACAACACCTCTGCTGGCTCCGTGACCTGAAGGCACGACAGAGGGCATCAACGCACTTTGCACCGCAGCCCTGGTGTCACCAACAACACCGTCCCCTGCCGCCACGGAGCCGCTGCTTGCACCGTGACCTGTGGACAACAAACTCCGCAACGCCTCACTTCACACCACCGCCCTGGTCTCACCGACGACACCGCTGCAAGCTGACATCGACGCCGCTGCCTGCACCGTGGTTTGGTGGCACCGTTCATAAGTTACATGACGCACCGCCCCCTCCCACACCACAGTCTTGTCCCACTGACACCAGCACCATCGACTCCACATCGTCAACCGACGCCACTGCTTGCACCATGACCTGTGGGCCCCAC
The DNA here is from genome assembly GCA_963921515.1 of Calotriton arnoldi. NCBI lineage: Eukaryota > Metazoa > Chordata > Amphibia > Caudata > Salamandridae > Calotriton > Calotriton arnoldi. The sequence continues at coordinate 3,400,279 of CAWUFW010000564.1, read as the reverse complement.
AAACTGCATTGCACCATCTTGCACTGCAGCCTTGGGTCTACCAATGACAGTGCTTCAGCAACGATGACGCCGCTGCTTGCACCGTGACCTGCCAGCACCACGACGAGCACCGCCCCACCTTCGCACCACCGCCCTGGTCTCACCGAGGCTGCTGTAGGACCGTCACTGAGCCGCTGCCTGCACCGTGACCTGAGGGCTACGCCTGCCGATGCCGGCGCCCCTGACTTCAAACTCACGGAGTTCGACCTGCACGCGTGTGACTTCAAGGGCCCGACAACTCCTGCAACGACCTCCGGAACTGGAGTGAGCAGGGGTTATTTTAGAAATGTAACTCCCTTATCCTGACTAGGAAGAAGGGTCCCTACTTGGACAGGGTAACAACCTGCCAACTAGAGACCCCCATTTCTAACATGCATGTTATGTTAATGTAGTTGGTCTCCATATCTTATTTGCTAAAAACACTCATACAGTCAATGCTGTAAAGGTACATTTGTTACTTGTTGCCTAATAAGCTAAAGGCCATGGATTGCTCCCACATACCATTAGTTACGAGGTCCTGGGAGCACGTGTACCACACCCGTAAAATGCAGCACCCTTTCAATGGGCAGAAGGTCTGTGGCACAGACCTGGACCTGTGCTTTCCCATTCCTTTGCTCAGTGCATGGCTACTTGGCGACCATGAAACCTCTTCCTTTCACATTCACAAATCTCCCTTATCCATACAAATCACTTTGTTCATGTCATGTAACCCATATTCTTAACACATACACTGTTGTATGTTTTGTAAAATTCCAGTGCCCTCATGTGATGAGTGGACAACTGTCCACTGAAATAGTACCAAAAGGACATGAGCAGGTAGATGTGTAATGACAGTCTCAACGCTGATGTGTCTGACTATACACCCCCTGGTTGTCCTCCGTTGCTATGATTCCCTCTATAACCATAAGCTACCTCTAAGGAGCATGCAAACAACAGACCACAAATAAGGGCATACACAACCACAGAGCATGCTTTTGCACTATTAAAGGACTATTTCATGTGCCTGCATCTGTCTGTGCTTTCAGATGCTGTTTATCTCTTTCATTGATACATCTAAAGCACTCAAATCTAGATAGGCATATTTAGAAGCGAAACCTATCATACCCAAGACTACTGTCACCTCCAATTCCAACAGAACAGGTGTGGGCAACTACCAGGGGCCAACACTTGACACCAAGCTGTGTATGTCTGTGAGAGGCCAACCTAAATGAAAATATAGGGGTACCACCCTTGCCGGTGGCCATCACTTCTGTCGCAGTTAAAATTCCCCAGGGAAAACCTGACAGCTAATTCTTGGTTGTAAGCTTATCCCCATGCAGTTGAGAAAAAAAGCAAAGATGCAAGGTTTGTGTTTGTACCTAGAAATATATTCTTTATTACACTGCAGAGTTAAAACACATCAGATTGCAGTATTTGCAGTAAAACTAAGTAACAGATAACATAAAATAAATAATGGCTAAACCTGAATGTACATTTTGGAATTTAATTTCAAATTGAACTTCCAGCAGTTCCTTTTGTCTCATTCCCAAGAATGGCTTTCAAGCCCTAGAATGGATGTTATATCATGGCAAGAAAGCCGCTGCCTAGGATTAATATGCATCAGCCTAGGTGAGATATGGAATATGCATGATAGTGCAAACAAAAGTAATGCCCTGTTTGCAAAACTGAGTAACATTTCTTCTCCTTTCAAGATGTGCCACCGCCAAGATTCTCCTCCAATGATTGATTCATTCTCTCTACTGCAATTTACCATATTCTGCCTCTTGATTGGCTATCGTAGCCTGGTATGGATTCTGGAATAAATGTCTGACTTCAGTTATTAGGACTGTGGCCTTCTGCAGTGGCCGGCCTGGAGCTCCTCAGCTTGAGCTTATATACAACTCATCTCCTGTGTCTATAAAAGATAGAACAGAATATTATCCCTTCTGGTACTCTTGATGTCTATGTTGGGGGCAGTGTCAGGGGAAGCCGGGAAATTCATTCTAAGTAGTGGTCAGAAGGCAGTGATGGTGCGAGAATTTTCAGTGCTCTAGGCAAACTATAATTTTGACAGCTGGTGTCTTTCTTCAGGAGCTGGGCACCACCACGAAGGCTGCTTCCAAACTTAGGGTTTTAGACCTCGGCGGGCAGATTTCACCGTCTGAACTGTGACAGATATCCTGTCCGCCGAAATTTAAATCCCGTAGGATATAATGGGATTTATATTTCGGCAAACAGGATATTCGTCACTGTTGTGGCAGAGTAAGCCATCCGCCGAGATCTAAATCAGGCCCTTAGTCTTATGAAAGTGCTGACCTTCCCAGAACAGTGTAATTCCTTGATTGATGAGGAACTACGTTTGTCCATCAAACTCTCTGCCAAACCTGTATATCCACACGCAGAGCAAAGGCTCCGATCACATATGGAATGTTGATGGAAAGCCAGTCTTCACCAGACCATGTGATCACAGCAGCTGGATCTATAGAAACGACTGTGAGAACTGTGGAGCTTTGATCTTGCATGCTTGAGGTGAAAAGGCTTTTTATTTACCACACATCTGTTGAATCAGTTCAGGAGCCGCAGGGCAGTCAGGGGTTACTGGATCCCAATTGTGGGAATTGGGTCTGTGTACCCCTCATGTGTCAGTGTCTGTTTAACCCCTCCTGTGTCACTAAGAAGCAACCTTACCATGGTTTCAGCTCTCAGCTGCAGGTTGTGCATTTCTTTCCATTGGGCATGGGCTACACTGTAGCCCAGTCATTCCTATCTCTATGCAAGAGGTACTAATAATGTAGAAGAGATGTATTGAGACAGATGAAAAATATATCCTGAAGCTCAAAAAATAATTCTGATTATCTCTTATTCACATTCTACAAGCACTGATTTAGCTGAATTTTCAGGAGTCACTCACAATTGTTGGTCTGAACGTAGATCTTCAACATTTGCTTTTCTGTTGTGTTTGTCTATAGAAGGAGAGAAGATCAGTGCTTTTTAGACACTTTTTATCGATAAGAAGATTACAAGAATTGCCAAGTGAGTAGGGGTATTGTTTGTTACACAGATGGCCATTTTATGTCTGGCATAAACACAACTTTAGCTGTCGGCCAGAACTTCTGTAACAAAGCAAAAATAGTTTTGAGTCAGCCTCCTTCGGTCATTGCCTATTGGAAGTGTCACTCAAATCTTGTATCAGCCTACAGGACAGCATACATAGAGTGGGGCAATGTGTTAGACTCCTTCAGCCTTTGCATTGTTGGAAGTGGCAAGCGAATTGTGGGTCAGTCGAAAGGGCAGGCATTTGATGTTTGGAGTGTCTCTGATGTAATTTTTCCCCTTTACTTGTCTGAGACCAAATAGGGAGGGCTGAGCACTGAGAGACAAAGTAGTCCATCTACGTTTGGAAATGCATGTGGTGCATTGTTCAGAGGAGCAACTGACCTGGAGACAAATGCTTTAACATGGAAGCCATCTTGAAAAGAAGGGTTCCCCACTAAACACAACATATTCCTCATAATAAATAAATGGTTGCATGGAATATCATCAAATGAATGCATACATTCACTATATATCAGATCATGTTATGCACAGAAATCATATTTTTGTGCAAAAAAAGAGTAAATGAAAAATACAAAGCATGTGATTTTGTTGAAAAATAAGACCTGGCAAGGTTTAAAGTAATGAGTGACTGAAACAATACATTTATTTAGTTAATTGAAACCATAAAGGATACAGTAATACAGTACAGAACGTTAAAACATTTTAAAGCATGAAACCGATAAAGTCATCCATGAATATAAATATAAAACCTTATAGGTTTTGGGGAAGAACAGCCTAGAAATAGTATGACCTAGAAGATTAGCCCTTAGGCAAAGCATGTTGTGGCATGGAACCTCATGTCCGATGAGGTCAGTGTCAGAACTCTGGCAGAGGATTCTGCCAAGAGAGAGAATTTGAAGAATTGACAGTTACTGTGCCATTGGCGTTGGGTGAGGTGTTAACAATAAACCTTCTCTTACCTGAAGAAGCAACGTGTCGTCTTTTGTCACTACACTACAATTTCTGGCGACGCTGGACAGGATCCGGAGTCACGATGTAGAGAACGCCAAAGAACACCTCAACAAGGCGAGAGGAGAGTTTGGCTCACAGCCGTTGAATTTGAAGCGGATCTGGGTGCTGTTTTAGACAGTTTTATCATTCCAGGAAACTTGAAGTACACTGTTGCTGTCTCGGGATAAAGAATCTGCCTCGAGTCAAGTAGCTGGGCTGTTGCCGACTCGAAGAGAATGTCTCAGGTTGTGATGTTGCGCAGTTGCGGTGACCTCGAACGCTGTTGTTTGAGGAAAGGTACGCGCTCCTCTCCAGCGAATTCATTGGTGCAGTGACGTACATGCACATCCTTTACTTCTGAGCTCAGAGGAACGGCTCATCGCCCTCTAGCTCCTGCTTCTTCGTTTTGTTTCCCAGACAGCGAAGGGAGTTCAGAGGAATGACTATTCGCCCTTTTGCTCGCATGTCTATTTCCTAACGATCTGCGCATGTGTCAGTCTTCCGGTTATGTTTGCCCTGATTGCGCAGATCATCTAGACCCCATGGTTTGAGTGCAGAGGAACGTCTATTCGCCCTCTAACTCGCATGTTTGTTGCCCTACGATCTGCGCAAGCGTCAGTTTTCCGTTAGGATTGCCTCGATCGCGCAAATCATCTAGTGCGCTCAAGATTATTCATTCTTATTACACATGTTACAGTTTTAGTGTAGGAAGCGCTCCAGCTTCTTCATTTTTTTTTTTACAGGAAGCAAAACCAGATCAGCTTATCATTTTAAAACTATCATCTCGTCAGGAGTCCTACATTCACCAGGAGACATTCTTGTTCATTAATTACCAATTAACAGTGCTTTATTCAAACAATGTTATTTTTAAAAAAAAATTATTTGCTAACATGTTTTAATACTTCTTGACAAGGTTTAACTGAAGTAGTATCATTTATGAAAGTTGTTGTTGGCATACCAACTTACATTTAACTTGCTTTAGTGTAATTCCGAATTCAGAAGGAGATATAAAATGCAGAATGTTACATCTCCACCCTTTTTCCTACCATCTCCAGGTGAACCTTTAATTGGCTGGTCAAAATGGAAAAAGGTTTTTGGAAACTATGCACGTGTGTGTGGCACTAATTTGAGTGCAGAGCGGAAACATGCATTGTTATTACATTGTTTGGGGCGGAGGGCCAGGATGTCTTGGAAAATTTACCTGAGCTTCCACATGCAGAAGCGCGTGATTTAAATGAGTTTGAAATTTTATTAGCCAAATTAGATCGTCATTATTTACCACGAGTAAGTACTATTTTAGAAAGATATCATTTTAGCTTGAGGTGTCAGGGTAAGGATGAATCGGTGGAGGAGTTTGTGACTGCCTTGAGGAAATTGGCTTCAAAATGCAAATTTGGAGGTGCAGCTGAAGAGAGGATTAGAGATCAGTTTGTGTTGCGCTGCAACAGTGACAAATTACGAGAGGAACTTTGGATGAAAGATGAACCACCTCTTGAGGAGGTTCTTATTGTTGCAAAACAGGTGGAACACATGATGAAGTGTGTGGGTGAACTTAAGGCAGGTAAAGAGGTGAATACTTCAGAAAAAGAAAATGTGGCAGTGATTAATGCTGGTAAGTCTCAAAGTGTTCCAGAGGTGAAACAGACCTCTGAACTCAAAAGTGTCAGGAGAGCAGAACAGAACTTCAAGGTTACTTGTTTCAGATGTGGATTTGTAGGCCATAGAGCCAATGATAAATTCTGTCCCGCCTTATCTCACGTTTGCAACTCCTGTGGGATCAAGGGAGATTTCAGTAAATGTTGTAGGAACAGATATAAAAGAAACATCATAGGGGGGAACAAGGAACAGTGTCAGAGATAGTGTTACAGTTTGAGGAGTCCAAAAAAATTTTCCCTTCAGAAGTGCTAAACATTGATGACAAAGACATCTTGATGAAATTTGATTCGTGTTCTCGCATCACTTTTATTTCTGAGTAAACGTTTTTGAGGATGTATCCTAATGATAAGCCACTCACTAAAATGGACATACAACCTGGAGGCTATGGTGGGTGCAAGATTGATATGTTGGGGTATTTTGAAGCACCATAAGTGTGTGTGGGAAATGTACTTGTGGAAAAATATATGTTTCTTGTCATGGGGATGATCTTTTGGGTTGGAGCCATCAGAAGGAGTTGGGTGTCAGTTTGCACCCAAATAAAATTCCACAGGTACAAATTGAACAGATTGAATCTAACCAACACAAATTCGTGAAGGAATTCAATGACTTGTTTAAAAATAAACTTGGTGTTAGTTGGCTACAAACATAAAATCAAACTAAGAGAACATGCAACTCCAGTAGTAGCAAAGGTAAGAAGGATTCCCTTACATTTGCAAGCGGCAGTAGATAATGAGCTCAAGAGGTTGATAGAGTGTGGGGTCATTGAAGGAGTTGAAGCAACGGAATGGTTGGCTCCCATTGTCGTTGCGCGCAAAGGCAATGGTGACATTCGCCTTTGTGTAGACTTGAGGGCGCTAACAAGGAGGTTGTGGTTGACAGATTTCCTTTGCCTGACATTGAAGAAATGATTACGACTTTTACTGGTGCAAAGGTATTTAGCACATTAGATCTAATGTCGGCCTACCACCAAGTCGAGTTACATGAGTGTTCGCAAGATCTGACCGCTTTTACAACTCCTTTTGGCATTTTTTGTTTTAAGAGAATGCCATTTGGCTTAATTTCTGCTGCTGCAGTCTTTCAGAGGATTATGTCAGTCATATTGAAAGATCAGATTGGCGTGAAATGCTATCAGGACGACATAAATATTTTTGGATCTAACAACGTGGAACATGACCAACAAGTTCGCGAAGTGCTACACAAACTTCAAGCAGCAGGTTTGACATTGAAAGCTGATAAGTGTAAGTTTGGTGTCAATGAAGTAAGTTACCTAGGTTACAAAGTCACTTCTACAGGGATCAGACCAAAAAAAGAACTTGCGGACACAATTAAAGCCCTGAAGGAACCCAAAACGAAGGAGGAGATTTCGTCTTTTATAGGAATGGTTGAGTACTATAGCCGTTTCATCAAAGACTATGCTAGCAAGACATTTAATATGAGGAAACTGTTAAAAAAGAATACTGATTTTGTGTGGGGGATTGAATATTCTCAAGAATTTACAAATGTTAAACAGGAGCTGAGCAATGCCCCTTCTCTACAGTCCTTTGAGGCTTCGTGTGAGACAAAGATTGTGTGTGATGCCAGTGGAAAAGGTCTGGGAGCATTACTTATTCAAATGAGAAATGGCAAGGAAAACCTAATTGCTTGAATCCCGAGAACTTTCAGAGACACAGAACGTAACTATTCTGTTATAGACAGAGAATCGTTAGCGGTGTTTTGGTCCATTATGAGATTTAAACAATTTCTCTGGGGTATTAAATTTGGCGTACAGACAGATCATAAACCTTTAGTTGAGGTTTTCACAAAGAAGGGTCTTGATTCAATTTCATCTCGTATACGGAGATGGGTTGTAGGATTGCAAGACTTTTGTTTTTCTGTCCAGTATGTTCCAGGAGCAAGCAATTATTCCGCTAATTGTCTCTCTAGACTTGTGGACATGACTGACTCGCTGACTGACAGTGGTGATGAGCTGGATGAGGAAGAGGGAGTGAGTGTGTGTGAAGTGACAGAAGGTACCATTGGTGAAGAGGAGTGGTTAACCGAACTGCAGAATGATGAAACCTTGCTTAAAGTTAGGGATATAGTCAGTTTGGGAAGGAGGAGTAAAGTTGAACTCAAGGATTGTGAAGGAGGATGGCAGAAAATTGTGGATGAACTTGCTGTGGACAAAGGGTTTATATTGAGAGGCACTAGACTAATTCCCCCGAGAAGTTGAGATCAAGGATCTTACGTTTAGCTCATGAGGGACACATGGGTATCGTTAAAACAAAAGGGAGACTTCGGAGGGATTTTTGGTGGCCTTCACTTGATCGTGACGTGGAGGGTATGATAAGAGATTGTGTTGAGTGTGTAGTTTGTGATAAGGGTCTTCAGACTAATCAGTTGCCCATGGTATGCAGAACACTGCCCAAATATCTTTGGGAAGAGGTTGGGAAGAGGGTATCAATGGATATTCTGGGGCCTATAAGAGGTGAACATGCTCCTCCTTTTATCATTGTGTTGATGGACTTATATTCAAGATGGGTTGAAGTCTGATGTGTACAGGACATTTCATCTTCAGCCGTGATCAGATTTCTGGAGGGTGTGTTTAAAAGAGAGAGTTTTCCCAGGTACCTACTTACGGATAATGGTGTACAGTTCTGTTCTCATGAGACGGAATCGTATTTGTTGAAGTGTGGGATTGAACACAAGAAATCAGCTCTATATCATCCTGAAACTAATGGTGCCATAGAAAGGGTTATTAAAACATTAAAAGAAGGTATACAACTGGCAAGAGTGAATGGTTTGGATTGGAAGAAGGAGTTGTCAAATAGATTGATGGGCTATCGTTTTTCACCGCATGCCTCCACGGGCAAATCTCCTTTTGAATTGTTTAAAGGGAGATCCCCGTCAACCAGTATGTGTCCTGGTTGGATGTGCTGGAGCAAGGGTTGTGTTGACAAAGAGAGAGAAAGAGATTTCTTTTCAACTCAAAAGAAAAGAAAGTTTGACTCCCACAAGTGTGTGAGAATTGTTGAAGTCAGCGTGGGAGATTTTGTCAATATTAAAGCACCCAAAGGGTGTGCGGATTGGTCCAAATTTACCAGGAAATTACAGGTGATCAAATGTTTCAGGAATGCAATAAAGACACATGATGGTCGCATTTGGAACAAGAGTAAGGTTGCCGTTATAAGGCAGCCACATGACGACACAACCTTTACCTCACAACCGTGTGGGAGTAGGGTCTGTGAATCAAGTGTACAAGGTTCTTGTAAGAGTACTCCAACAGTTCACAGGAGGAGCGTTAGAGAAACCAGGAAACCTGCATATCTCAAGGATTTTGTTGTGTAAGATTATCTCTTGTCTCAACAACTTTGTTGTTAGGTCTTGAGATAGGTCACATTTCTTTCTTAGTTTTTTTTTACCTTTACCCTTGTTTTACTGTGCTACTATGCATAACCTTGTATATTTCTTATGTGTCACTATTTTGGTGTTTGGCTTTGTCATTATGTCCGGGGTTGGGTGTTTCCATTTAGTTTATTATGCATCAATGTGCATTTTATTGTATGAGAGGGAGAAGTGGGGCATGTGTTTGTCAAGGTTTCCTACCTTTTCCCGGGTTCAAACAGCTGTGGCCAGACCTCCCTGCTTCTCCTTCCAGATTAATCGACTGGGACAAGTGAGTTTTTGTTTCCCCTAGCACAAGTGCAGCAATGAGAGTTCCGCAGTTCTACGATCTACTGCACCCGAGCCTGTTTTTATTTCTCGAGTAGGGGTAAGATCGCCCTCTTGGTCACCGCTGCCCTCCTGACCGGAATAATAACTGAATCACCATTGCTTGGCATCCATTTAGCCCTTTTTCTGGGGTTGATTTCATTTTTTTTTTTTTTGCTTTTCGCTCGGACTTTGGGTTTTCCCGCAATCCCACCATCTTGTTTATGAAGTGTTTGGGATCCTTTGTCCTGGATCCGCCATCTTGCGGTGTTCGCCAGTCCCCCTGAGTGACTCTGTGCTGCTTTCATTGACTTGTGCATCCGAAATGACCACTGCCCTATGTCGCCTATCTTGTGGTTTTCGGCAGTCCCCCTGAATGACTCCTTGCCGCTTTTATTAACTTGTGCAGCCCAAATGACCATTGCCCTATGTCGACCCCCCTTGAGTCTGCTTCACCCCCCTCTTCTTGTTTGGCACAACGAAGCATCCTATCCCTCCCCCTTCACTCCCCTTCCATTTCTAATTGGCAAACCGTCTCAGTAAAGAAGTCCAGCACTGATTGTTTTTGGATCCCCGGACCCTCGCTGAGGTCCGATTCGCTCATCTGACTTTCTGGTTCCCCCTGAAGTGCTCTCTCCCATATCCGGTCTCTCAGACTTGACCTGTATTCAATCATCTGGTTCTTTTCCCCCTCTACCATCTTTGCCCCTATGACTCGTTTGCTATGTTATCCAAAGTTTGCTTTATTAACTGATGTATATATGTAACACTGTTTTTTTCGCTATCCTATGTTTTTCTCGAGCAACTCATGTAACTATGTAACACTTCCTTTTGTAACAATATTCCTCATGTAAAGCGCTCTGATACCTCCGGGTCTAGCCAGCGCTATATAAAACTTTTCAAATAAAATCAAATAAAATAAAAGGTTATTCTGAATGAAATACCTATTCTGAAAGGCGGAGCCCAAATAAAAGTAAACTTGTTTGAAAGTTATTGCCTAGTTGTCATTTGAGTTAAACTTTAAAGCTGGTCTCTAAATGGTAACTCTGTTGGAAAAGGGACCGTCTTCCTTTGACACCAACATCTTGGGGGGCCACATTCATAAATTTAACTAGATCATATGACAATTGCCCATTTTTCCCATTTAAGGCGTACTTTATAGCCTCATTCTCCTTACAGCAGACACCTTTCAAAAAGGCTAGTCTTATCCATTTAAATCTTTCTCTTAATAATTGGGGCCATTAGCCTACATTGTGAGCTAAAGATTCGAGTTTGTACCCACATAGGTACACTGCACCTAATTGTGGAATGGTTGTAATTTGCCCATTCTTGTCGAAATTCCAGTATTGGTATCTAAAAAAAAACGCAAACGAATAAAGGAGTGCCTCACGGCTTAGACACGCTAGAGACCAAATTGCCTAAAGTTACATTTTCTACACAGGGAGCGGCCATGTAAGGCGAATGCTTTTTACGATTGAAAGACTTCGACTCTGTTGCATCGAAATAGTTTTCACCTGCTTTTTAGCACCTTCTTGAACTGTGCCACTGACACTGGAAAGCCCCAAAAGGCTTCTGCCTCCAGGCATTTGGTTGCGTTATTAAGGTTTTTTAAAAGGTTTTAAGTATATATACATACTTACCGACATCATACTTCAAGGAAGCGTGTTTTACCTTATGCGGCTTCTGTCGCTTTTAGTTAGAAAAGCTACCTACCTTTCCAAGATGACATCGGGGACCCACTGCATGTTTTTGTCTGTCTTGGTCAAAGCCCTCCTCTTAAAGTTTTCCTGGGTGGCCTGGAGCATCCAAACGCCAGTCCTCGAACACCGGAAGCGCACAGAATGCTCAGAAGTGTATGTTTATTGTCGCAATCCAGTTAGAGGCAGGGCTTAATGAAAGGGGGTAGCTCTTAAGGCGTTGTCTCATTCTTAAATTACATGTTGATAGTTTTCCTGCCCACAACATTCCCACTTCCTAAGCCCCAAGAGAGCCTGCCCATGCTGTCAATGGGCAGTTTCACTCAAAGACCAGAAGAAGGTGGCTCACATCTGGCACGACTGTGATGCTTGACAGGTGACAATAACAAGATATGGCCACCTCTTATCTCCTTATGTAAATTAAGGCTAGTGATGTCAAACACAGATGAATAAGGAGACAAGCAGACTGACTGACGAGTGCCATGCACTCAGTCCTTGTTGGAGAGGAATGTGTCCCAGCTGGAGCTTGGCTCAACAGCACAGCCTTTAAGTAGGTGGTTAACATCTACGATTTCAACAGCCTTCCGGCTGTAAGGGTTTTTCCCTCCATTTAGGGCTGATCCATAAGGAGTATGGCAGTGCCATGGGCAGAGTTTCAAGGGCTTCTGTGTCAGATATTTGAAGGGCAGCCACATGGTCTAATCCCTCCCTTTTTGAGAGACATTACAGGATTGACAATGTTTCTAGTCGCTAGGATGTTTTTGGTATTAGAACATTGGAATGTTGTGAGCTCCATTGAAGACAATGGAGCACAAGCGGCCTATATGAACTAGTATAGGCCCGCTGCTTTCCACATTTCAGTGTCCTAATTAACGGCATCTGCCTTTTTCTGTCCCCTGCCTCTCGAAAATGTATTAATTTGGGAGAGGAAAAAGATAGGCAGAGGCCTTGCATGAGGACACACGCAGCCTTCATCCTTCCCCCCTCCTCTAGCTCAGTTTCACTAGGGCGTCAGAAAGAGGAAGGGGTGAATGCTGCTCAGCTCCTGGGTCTCCCTGGCTTGGTTTGTACTACAAAAAGCAGTTCGGCCAAGTCAGGGAGAACCAGGGGCTGTCTTCAACCCCCTTTCACAGCTCTTGCTATGAATGTTCAACAGATAACAGCTGTGGCCCTGCATGAGCTGTTAGCTGTAGAACATTCACATCAACAGTTGTGAATAAAGGCTTCGGAGCAGAGGGGATTTTAACCCCCTCTGGCCCCATGAGGCCTTTGTTTTACTTGTTAGCACATTCTGCCATGATGGGGTGGAATGTTCTAACAGGTTTATAGCCCGTCATAGCTGGGCTCCACCGGCTGTTAAAAGCCCGCTTCCTTGTTAAAGGCCCTCGCCTTCGACTCGGGCCTTTAACTCTGGAGCGGGCCTTTAATGTCCAGAATAGCCTGCTACGGTGGGCTCTAAGGCTATATTAAAGTATTATCTGCAATGAAGTACTAATGAAAAATCTGACAATAAACTGTTGAAGGTGCTTTCTGTTTTTGTCATTAATTTCTGTTCATCATATTCATTTGACAGATAGCTTTGGTATGCCTCATTTCACAATGAGAGGAACAGGGAAGGGGATGAAGAAGTTATGCATGTATTACTTACCGGTAATTTCATTACTCTGAGTCGAGATTTCCCTGTTCCGATCAGTACATCCTTCCTTCCTTCCGTCCTCCCTCATCAATTTATTCTAATGATTATGTTGATGTTCCTTGCATACTCTTGTTATATTACAGGGTGTTTGATGGTAAGCCAAAGCTAGATATGTTGTTAGGCAGAGAAGGAGTATGTGGTATGGTGTAGTTTCCAAAGAAGTTTAAGCCTTAAAAGAGGTGTCTGTGGAGGCATTAATACCTTATTAGAACAATGGACAGTTGGGAGCTCCATTGAAAACAATGGAGTGCTCCGGTCTTCTAATGGCCGGTAGAAGCCCAGAGCATCAGCATTCCAATGTTTAACAAAGGCCTCACGGAGCCCGAGGGGATTTCAACCCCTCGGGCTCTGTGAGTCCTTTGTTTAACAAATTAAGGGCAGAATGTTCTAATAGCCTTAGAGACCTCCGTAGCAGGCTCTACCGGCCGTTAAAGGCCGGCTCCCTTGTTAAAGGCCCTCGCCTTCAGCTCGGGTCTTTAACATTGGAGCGGCCTGTAACAGCTGGCAGTGCCTGCTACGGTGGGCTCTAAGGCTATATTTCTTAATGAGAGGAACAGTGAACGGGACGAAGAGGTTATGGATATAAAAGCGCGACTCTCTTTTACTGCTAGTGGTCATATATGTAGAGATGTTTTGCTGTTACTGTATCTTCAACTTCTACTTTTGGTGTTGTTTCTGTTGTGCTTTCATCAGTATTGCTTAAACTACAATTAACCCTTTTCTACAGTGTGTTCGTAGTTGTCTCATTTATTCAGTCATTGATTGACGGCTGTTGTTAAAGTACTTTGCTCTAATGCAGGAGAGGCTTCACCTAGAAAGAATCGTTTTTTATCAATGTAAAGAAGCATTTTCTTTATGACATAATCAATTACATTTTCATTCTACCTCATAATGACATACATGTTCATTCTCCAGCACGTAAGTACATATTTCATAGCATTTGATAAAACAGATCATTTCATTTGGAACACACCTCTTAAAAACTGAGGGCCCAATTCCCAAAGGTAAACTTACAACTTTACTCTTTTTCAGTATTCACAAACAAACAATTAAATAGTGAGGGGCTTATTTATGAGCTCCTTGCGCCACTTTTGTGCCGCCGTTGCGTCACTTTTCGTGACGCAGTGGCGGCCTTAACAATGCACCACGTTACGCCATATTCACAAAGTGACTCATGTAGGCAGATGCGTCTCTTTCTAAACCCCTGCGCCACACTATACCTGCATCAGGTATAATGTATGCAGGGTGGGCGTTCCCCCCAAGAAAGCCTCGTTGAAGTGGCGCAGTCAAATCTATCAGATTTCACTACGCCAATCCTAGGACACCACTGCATCAAAACCTTACGCCTGCCTCATAGCAGACGTAACGATGACACCGTGAAATGTGTATAGGCCTCCCCCATGCATTGCTGGAGGTGTGTCATGCTCACAACACAACTCAAACAATGTGTGAGTTTTGTGCCGACAGATACATCAGTATTCCTGACGTATCTGACATTCCTTGCGACATGGAGCGCCGGACAGTAAATACGTAGCATCCATGGTGTCGCAAGGAGGGCGCAGTGAAAAGTGTTGCATCGCAGTTTTACCGCAGCAATGCAACACTTTTCATAAATGAGGCCATAAGTTTATGACTAGAGAGACTCTTCTGTCAGGTAGAACTCCACACATAAAAAATAGGACAGGCCTATCTTCAGGTGCAGAGTTCTCTTCTGTTACTGCTTGGGAAGGTACACTTCTTTCATAGGCGTGTTTTACCTTCCCTAACCCGTTACCTCATTTCGGTGTTACATACCTCTCTATTTATGTAAAACGTGCCCTTGCTATTTGAAGTTGTGAGTGTGCGGCGCTCCTTCTTATATTAGCTTTTAAATTTGCCGGTGGGCATCTGATATTGACTGTTGCATAAATGTGTTGGTTTATTGAGCCTCGGGGTCAGACAGGGACAGAACATATGCCCAGGCACCAAATTAAAAGTGCCCCCAATAGCAAATCAGATCGGTAAAAAAGTGGGCCAAATTTGCAAGTCAGGGTAGTTTTAAACATATAAAAATAAGTTGTAGAGGTGTTTTGCAAGGTATGGACACCAGACTATAAAATCGACAGTCAAAACTAGCGAATACACTGATCTGTCAGGCCAACCCTTCAGGTACCGCCAGGTTGCCCTACAGGCCAGTCGACCCCGTTGAGCCTGCAGACCTGTGGCTCATTTGTTTGCTTTTGACAGGCCCCACTAGCTTGCTGATGGAGGGAAGCCTTGTTATATTTCAAGTATATTTATTTATTCTTGCAGCTTCTTTCATTGAGCGCCTGCCACTCCTTTAAGTTACTTGGACCTGATCCTATGTCACAAGGGTTCATTTCCCATACCGGCAACATACAGAAAAATATTTTTTTTATTTTTAGCAATGTTATTAATTAATTATTGTGGTAAATTATCCCACTTGAGGGGTTCGCTCTGATAAGACAAAGGGTGCTGAACGTAGAGGTGGATGAGACTTTTAAGAGAAAAAGAAATTCGATTTTTCAGATTTTTAGATGTTTCTGCGGCTAACTTCGTGCAAAAAGTCATTTAAACATGTAGCTACTTACATTGGCTCTTTGGTTATCAAAGCAATATTAAACACAATGATCCAGCCTGCTGGTGGTAGCAGTATGTACCCCGAACGCTAAGGTCTGCTGGCATCTCTAGATTTAACTATCAGTGTAAGGGTGCAAAGCCAGTTTGGTAAAAGGACTGGGAAAACTAAGCATTCGGCTTCCACTCACGACTCTCTCAATACTAAGAGTGTTTTTGACTGTGACAGTTCAGATCCTCATTCTGATGATGACATTTGGTCACAATCCAGAGCCTCTACCCTTGAGGTGAGTGCTGGTTCCACTAAAAGATGTTTAGATGTCATGAATAACCAAAATTTGGATGACATGTATACAGACAACACATTATATGATGATGTCGGTGGTGGTGATCTTCCTAAGCGATTAAAGCTGCAAGAGAATCCTTATTCTATTATCATACATGCTGGGGGTATCCGATTGTGTGTCCAAAACCTAGAGGGGAGAGGATGTGGCATAACAGCTAGATCGGTCAAACTCAAAGACGGGGAACTGGGTTTGAATCTAGGCAAGGGCACTCAACATCCTGTGATTCTAGGCAAATCACTTAATCTCCCCGTGCCTAACAAAAAAATGAATATGTCCATCTGTAAAGCAACTGGCACTCATGTAGAGTGCTCTGATACATTTGGGTCTAGATCGCGCTATATAAAACTCCCCCCCCCCAAATAAAATGACCTCTTTCAGCACCCCAGCTCTTCCGAATAGTCCACTACTGTGTACATAGAAGCATATGTTCATATAGCAAGGCAGCTGCATTGCCTATTTTTGACACCAAAATTGCCACTGTCCTAAGTAGGGGGAGAGAAATACCCCAGAAGGGGATTGGACAGGGCCTGGTGATTCCTGCCAATGTTAAGAGATATCCACTGGGCTGCCAGACATCTCTAAATTCGGAGTGCAGTTACTCTGCGAGGTAGACAGTCCTCCTGGTCAGTTACCTGCTCTCTCCCCCTGCAGCTCGCGGTGTAGTGTCACTGCCCTGGGCACTGCTGGTCACAGGTAAGTAGGACTTCGAGGCTCTCCTCCACCCGCAGGCTCCTGCCTGCGCCTCATTCCTGGTGGTCCAGTGGGAGAGCCCTGCTCTTCTGCTGGTCTGCTGCTGCCCGTCTTGTGTTTGTGCCTTTTTTCTGTTTCTTGGTCTGTTTTTTCTGTCTGTTTTTGCCTCACTGTGTCCTTTTTTGTGCCTTTTTCCTCAATTCTGCCCTTCTGGTTCTGGTCCTTTTTTGTGCCTTTTTCCTCCATTCTGCCCTTCTGGTTCTGCGCTGTTCCCTGCCCATTTCCCGCCGCTGCTGCCCCTGGGATGTATGACGCTACATAGCGCACCATCCCAACGCGTGCTTTTACCACGCGTCTATTACATCGCACAGTCACCAGCCTCGCCAACTTTAACATCGCATGGCGTCTCAACGCCAATGCGTTTATTCCTATTGGCAGACCACGAAATCGCAGACTACAAAATCGCGCGCAAATACACCGCCTCTACCCCTTGTCCCCCACACACCCCCCCGCCGTCCCCACGACGCTAATTCTTCCTTTTTTATTGTTCCTAATTGTAAATTTTTTTAAATGTAATTTGTGTTACTAAATAGTGCTAGTAACATTTGAAAAGAACGGGCACGAGGCAGGGCCGGACTGGGAACAGAAACCGGCCCTGGCAAACTGCTCAGCCGCCCCCCCCTGGGGTGAGGGGGAGTGCGGCCAAGCAGTTTGCAAGGGCCGGTTTCGGCCGATTTTGTTACCGGGGGCCGATATTGCAGACCCCCGGTAACAAAAACGGCCCCCCAGGGGCCCAAAACCGGCCCCCACCCTAGCAGCCTACCGGGGAAACGCCCGGTGCCCGCTATGGCCAGTCCGGCCCTGGCGCGAGGGCACGCAGAGAACCGGATGTTGACCTGGCAGTGAGTAATGATGCCCTTCAAGGCTCTAAGTCATCCTGGGCTTCTCGGTATGCGAGTCTTGCTGTTCATTTAATATGTTTTTGGCTGCTATTCAGAGCACTGTTTGGTGCTCAACAGAACCTCGGCTTCACTAGTAGCGCCCCAGGCTCTCAAGACTCTGGATCATAGAATAAGATAAAAAGAAAGGAACGTAATCTTGGCTGTCATTAGATATCACTGGGTCTGACGTCAGCTTCCTATTCCCTTGTCAATGAACCCACACACAGTGTTGAATCAGAAGACATGTCATTCAAAGCTTCCCAATACCTATAGAATGGGTTTGACCTCCTTTTTATGTGCTTGAGCATGGCATAGATTGCTTTAGTGTATACGTTTAAATTCAAAAGAGAATGCTGCATCAATATCACCTCAAGCATAGTTAATGTTTTTTCAATAATTTATTGCACATTCAGTTTCATGTCATGTCCTGTGACGGTGTTAAGCAAAACTTGCAGAGCTCTACAGTCATGTGTGCTCGCATTCTTGGGGATGAGGTCTATCACAGTCTTGCAAGCAGCAAAGAAAACATGAACCGTACTCCCCTATGTGGAATAAGAAACCTCTTCCTCCGGGATGGGCTCAGGGGCGCCGAATTTATGAATGGAACAGTGTAGAAATCGCAGCTACAGCCTTAGTTTTTCGATTGGCACAGCATGGAATATTTGATAGTGTGGCTTCCACACAGATTAAAGATTTCTCTTACATAACAGTACTTTGGCTGAGCAGGCTAAGGCGCTGGATTTAGGCTCCAGTTTCTCTGGAGGCATGGGTTCGGATCCCATCCCTGCCAAATATTTTAAAAATAGTTTAAGCATTATGCAAATTCTTTGCATATGTTTAGTTTGATAGTAAAATACATACCTCTTTGTGAAAAGGAGGCCGTTTCGTTTTCTCTTTAATTAATTTTACAGCTTAAATGAGCTATAGAAAACATGATCAAAGGATTTAGGGCCAAGTTCGCAACATCCCATGGTAAAATGGAAATTTCAAATAATCCAAACATTGCACTTGCATTTCCTGGGAAGACGCACATGCAACAATTATTAATAAGTGTGTTTGTTAACCATCATGCATCCACCCACCCTTTCATCCATCCACCCACCATTCATCCATCATTTATCCACCCACGCTTTCATTCATCCATCCACCCCTCATCCATCATTCATTCACACACCCTTCCACCCATCCATCCACCCCTCATGCATCCATCCACCGTTTCATCCATCCACCCATCATTCATCCACACACGCTTTCATCCATCCATCCAGCCATCATTCATCCACCCACGCTTTCATTCATCCATCCACCCATCATTCATCTATCATTCATCCACACACACTTCCACCCATCCATCCACCCCTCATGCATCCATCCACCGTTTCATCCATCCATCATTCATCCACCTACGCTTTCATTCATCCATCCACCCCTCATGCCTCCACCCATGCTTTCATTCAGCCACCCACCCTCATGCATCCATCCACCGTTTCATCCATCTGTTTACCGAAGTGCCGTCACTTTTGTGTGCCCAACATCGCTAATTCACATCGCCATAACATACCGCCCTTCCATCCATCCATCCACCCCTCATGCATCCATCCACCGTTTCATCCATCCACCCATCATTCATCCACCCACGCTTCCATTCATCCATCTTCCCCTCATGCATCCACCCACGCTTTCATTCATCCATCCACCCATCATTCATCCATCATTCATCCACACACCCTTTCATCCATCCACCCACCATTCATCCACCCACGCTTTCATTCATCCATCCACCCATCATTCATCCATCATTCATCCACACACCCTTCCACCCATCCATCCACCCCTCATGCATCCATCCACCGTTTCATCCATCCATCCATCATTCATCCACCCACGCTTTCATTCATCCATCCACCCCTCATGCATCCACCCACGCTTTCATTCATCCATCCACCCCTCATGCATCCACCCACGCTTTCATAGCATTACATAGCCGTCACTTTTGTGTGAATTTCCGTTATGCCAAACATCGCTAATTCACATTACATGTCTGTTGCCGTCACTTTTGTGCGCCCATTGGTGACACAATCTGACACTGTCATTTATTTTATTTTTTGTTAACTGTAAAGCGCTGCTACATCCACCCATCATTCATCCATCATTCATCTACACACCCTTTCATCCATCCACCCACCATTCATCCATCATTCATCCACCCACGCTTTCATTCATCCATCCACCCATCATTCATCCATCATTCACCCACACACCCTTCCACCCATCCATCCACCCCTCATGCATCCATCCACCCGTTTCATCCATCCATCCATCATTCATCCACCCACGCTTTCATTCATCCATCCACCCCTCATGCATCCACCCACGCTTTCATTCATCCATCCACCCCTCATGCATCCACCCACGCTTTCATAGCATTACATAGCCGTCACTTTTGTGTGAATTTCCGTTATGCCAAACATCGCTAATTCACATTACATGTCTGTTGCCGTCACTTTTGTGCGCCCATTGGTGACACAATCTGACACTGTCATTTATTTTATTTTTTGTTAACTGTAAAGAGCGCTGCTACATCCACCCATCATTCATCCATCATTCATCCACACACCCTTTCATCCATCCACCCACCATTCATCCATCATTCATCCACCCACGCTTTCATTCATCCATCCATCCACCCATCATTCATCCATCATTCACCCACACACCCTTCCACCCATCCATCCACCCCTCATGCATCCATCCACCGTTTCATCCATCCATCATTCATCCATCCACCCACGCTTTCATTCATCCATCCACCCCTCATGCATCCACCCACGCTTTCATTCATCCATCCACCCCTCATGCATCCACCCACGCTTTCATAGCATTACATAGCCGTCACTTTTGTGTGAATTTCCGTTATGCCAAACATCGCTAATTCACATTACATGTCTGTTGCCGTCACTTTTGTGCGCCCATTGGTGACACAATCTGACACTGTCATTTATTTTATTTTTTGTTAGCTGTAAAGCGCTGCTAAATTATTTTGAAATGCAGAGTATACTTTCATATTTGGATATTTGGATATTTTAAAGATCATTTTTCACATTGCATGTATGTTTACCGAACATCGCAGAGCGCTGCTAAATTATTTAGAAATGCAGAGTATTTACCGAACATCGCAGTAACGTTTACATCGTAAAGTTGCGTTTTGCTGGCTCACGTTGTTATGCCTTACGATGTAAACGTTTAAGCGTTGCAGTGCTTTACGGTGTAAAAGTTAATGCGATGTTGTGTTTGCGTTGCAATGTCCTCGCGAAGTATTCACTTCGTTGCGATGGGTGTCTCCCCTGCCCCTGCGGCCCCGCCCCCTGACGGTTTTCCCGCTCCCGCCTCCCAGCTGCGCTTCCCTCCCTGTTTAATGGCGGCCGCTGCGCAGGAGAGTGAGCAAGATCCCTGACCTCCTGGTCAGTTACCTGCTCTCTCCCCCTGCAGCTCCGTGGTGTAGTTCCACTGCCCTGGGCACTGCTGGTCACAGATAAGTAGGGGTTTGAGGCCCTCCTCCACCCGCAGGCTCCTGCCTGCGCCTCATCCTTGGTGGTCCAGTGGGAGAGCCCTTCTCTTCTGCTGGTCCATTGCTGCCCGTTTTGTGTTTGTGCCTTTTTTCTGATTCTTGGTCTGTTTTTTCTGTCTGTTTTTGCCTCACTGTGTCCTTTTTTGTGCCTTTTTCCTCCATTCTGCCCTTCTGGTTCTGGTCCTTTTTTGTGCCTTTTTCCTCCATTCTGCCCTTCTGGTTCTGCGCGGTTCCCTGCCCGTTTCCCCCCGCTGCTGCCCCCGCGGCCTCTCCCCCCTGCCGGTTTTCCCACTCCCGCCTCCCAGCTGCGCTTCCCTCCCTATTTAATGGCGGCCGCTGTGCGGCAGCGCCCAGCGGGCGCACCGCCGGCGGGCTGAAGGCGCTCCAAAGGCAAGCCCGTCTGCGCCCGTCCGCGACCCGACCGCGGCCTGCGCCAAGAACCCTGGATCTCCGACAATCCACTGCTATGACCCAGCAGCCCTCTTCGCCCTCAACCCCGGAAGAAACAACAACTGCCAGTCATCAACGCCAAACACCACCCACGGCCAGTTCTCCTGCCGTCACTGCCGCCAATCCTTCACCGCCGACTGCACCCCCACAGCCCCGCACCTAACGTCAACAACACCGAAGCCCTGAAGTGCATCCTCCTCAATGTGCGCTCCCTGCACAGACACGCAATAGAGATCTGGGACCTCCTTGACAACCTCTCGCCAGACATCGCCTTCTTTACGGAAACCTGGACCAACACCTCCTCCGCGCCCGACATGGCCATCGCCATCCTCGATGGATACAAGATCCAGAGGGAGGACCGCCCCAACCTCCCAGGAGGAGGACTCGCCATCATACAAAAGAGCTCCCTCCGACTCTCCACCTCCACCACGGAGGACTCCTTCCTCACCACCAAACACCTCCACTTCCAGATTCAGACCAGCCCCAGAACCTCACTCAGCAGCACCCTCACCTACAGACCCCCCGGACCCTGCGCCTCGTTCACCACCACCATCGCCGACCTCGTCGCACCCCACGCCATCGCCTCCATGGACTACATACTCATCAGAGTCCAGAACTTCCACCTCGACAACCCCAGCGACCCCAACCCCACCACCCTCCTGGACAACCTCGCCACCATCGGACTGAAACAGCTCGTCACCACACCCACCCACAAGGCAGGACACACCCTCGACCCCATCTTTGCAGGAGGAAACAACATCCGCTTCAGCCACACCATGCCACCCCCTTGGACAGACCACCACTGCGTACACTTCCGCGTCGACAAACCCACGTCGCCCAAACCTGCACCGTGCCCCCCTCGAAGGAACTGGAGCAAAGTCACTGAGGAACAACTCAACTCCACCCTCAACTGCAAGGCCCCCACCACACCAACCGACGCCAACCTCGCAGCCAAAGGACTCCACACATGGATCTCCAGCTGCGCAGACAAGCTTGCACCACTACGCAAAGCCGACAGACAACGCCCCAGAAAAGCCACCTGGTTCACCGCCGACCTCCAAGAATCCAGACGCACCTGTAGACGTCCTGAGAAGAACTGGAGAAACAGCAAAATGCCAGAAGACCACACCACCTACAAAAACGCCATGATAGAATGCCACCAACGCATCAGATCCACCAAAAGGACCTTCATCCAAAATAAGATCCTCGCCAACGCCGGCAACTGCAAGCAACTCTTCAGCGTCATCCAGAATTCACCAAGCCCCCCAGCGAAACCACAGACATCACCCCTTCCCAGGACCTCTGCGACAAGCTAGGATCCTACTTCCATCTGAAAGTCAAAGCACTCTACGACAACTTCGACGACCAGACACCCAACTCCGAATCCACTTCTGCTCCAGCAATGCCAGCCAGCCAGCCCACCATCTCCTCCTGGACCCCAGTCACCACCGAAGACACTTCCTCGACCATGAAAGGCATCCACTCAGGGGCCCCCACGGACTCCTGCCCCACACACATTTTCCACAGAGCTGCCGCCACCATCGCTCCCGAACTACGACACACCATCAACACCACCTTCAAGACCGGCACCTTTCCCGATGACTGGAAACGCGCAGAAGTCAGACCCCTGCTCAAGAAGCCCTCAGCAGACCCCACCGACCTCAAGAACCACCGACCCATCTCCCTCCTCCCCTTCGCGGCCAAAGTCACAGAGAACCAGCAGCACCAAAACCGCCCTACTCGCAGCCACAGACGACATCCGCACCCTCCTCGACCAAGGACACACCACAGCCCTGATCCTACTCGACCTCTCTGCAGCATTCGACACCGTCTCCCACCGCACACTCACCGCCAGACTACACGACGCCGGCATACAAGGAACCGCCCTTGACTGGATCCACTCGTTCCTCACCGGCAGAACCCAAAGTGTCAGACTACAACCCTTCCTCTCCGAACCCACAGAAATCAACTGCGGAGTGCCCCAAGGATCATCGCTCAGCCCCACGCTCTTCAACATCTACATGGCCCCCCTCGCCGCCATCATCAGAAAGCAAGGACTCAGCATAGTATCCTACGCCGACGACACCCAGCTCATCATCTCCCTCACCAAGGACCCAATCACCACCAGACTCAACTTCCAGGAAGGAATGAAGGACGTCACATCCTGGATGAGCAGAAACTGCCTGAAGCTCAACTCGGAGAAGAGAGAAGTCCTCGTCCTTGGACCCTCCCCCTCGGCATGAGACAACACCTGGTGGCCTACTGCCCTCGGCAGCCCCCCCCACACCCACGAACTACGCCCAAAACCTCAGCATCGTACTCGACTCCTCCCTCTCCATGACTCGACAGGTCAACACCGTCGCCTCCAGCTGCTTCAACACCCTCCGAATCCTCCGAAAGACCTTCAAGTGGATCCCCCACGAATCAAGGAAGGCCGTCACCCACGCACTCATCACCAGCAGACTGGATTACGGCAACGCCCTCTATGCCGGGATCAACAAGTCTCTTATCCGCAAGCTCCAGACCATATAGAACACCGCAGCCAGACTCGTCCTTGACATTCCTCGACACGAGCACACCACCCAACACCTACGGAACCTCCACTGGCTCCCCGTTGAGAAGAGAGTCACTTTAAAAAATACTCACCCACGCCTACAAATGCATCCACAAAACCGGACCCCAATACCTCAATGAGAGAATCTCCCTCCACGTACCCAAGAGAAACCTCCGATCCGTCGACCTCGCCCTTGCCGAAATCCCGCGCATCCGCAGAGCCAGAACAGGTGGAAGAACCTTCTCCTACATCGCAGCCAAGACCTGGAACGAGCTCCCACTCAACATCAGACGCGCCCCCTCCCTGAACATCTTCAGGAAGACGTTCTAGACCTGGCTCTTCGACTGAACAGAGCTGCTTACCCCCCCCAGCGCCTTGAGACCCTCATGGGTGAGTAGCGCGCTTATAATTCCCCTAATTGATTGATTGATTGAATCTACCCCACTCCAATCTACCCCAGTCCACCCCACTGCACTCCAGTCTACCTGACTCCACTCCACTCCAATCTACCCCACTCCACTCTACTGCACTCCACTCCAATCTATCCCAGTCTAATTTACTCTACTCCATTCCAATTTACCCCACTCCACTCCACTCCAAACACCACTGCAATCTATCCAACTACTCTCCACTCCAGTCTACCCCACCGCACTCCAATCTATCCTACTCCACCAATATCTGCCCCACTCCAATCTACCCCACTCCAGTCTACCACAATCTACCCCACTCCAGTCTGCCACAATCTACCCCACTCCAATTTACCCCACTCCACTCTAATCTACCCCACTCCATTCTACCTCACCCCACTCTACCCATATCTGTCCCACTCCACTTCACTCCAACCTACCCCACTCCAATCTACCACTCCACTCAAATCTACCCCACTCCACTTCAATCTAACCCACTCTACCCCAATCCACCCCACTCCAGTCTACCTCACCCTACTCCAATCTACCCCTCCCCAATCTACCCGACTCGAATCCAACACACTCCACTCCAATCCACCACACCACACCCAACTCCATTCTACTCCACTTCACTCTAGTCTGCCCAATCTACCCTTCCTCACCCCCACTCCACCCCACCCTGCTGCAATCTACCCCACACCACTCTACCCCACACCATTCTACCCCACCCCACTCCAATCAAACCCACTCCACTCCAGTCTACCCCGCTCCACTCCAGTCTGCCCCACTCCACTCCAATCTACCCCACTCCAATCTCCCCACTCCATTCCAATGAACCCTATTCTAATCCACCCAATATCACCTACTCACTCCACCATAATCTACCCGACTACACTCCACTTCAATCTACCCCACTCCAATTCACTTTTCCCCCAATCTACCTCTCTCCACAACAATCTCGATATCCAACTTCCCTCCACCCCAATCTACTCCAACCTATCCGACTCCAATCCACCCAATCTACTCCACTCCACTCTATCCCAATCTGCCACACTTTCTTCCACTCTACCCAATCTACCACACTCCACTTCGCTCCAATCTACCACATGCCACCCACATCTACCCCACTCCAGTCCAATCTAACCCACTCCATCCGAATCCATCCCACTCCATCCAATTCCAATCTACACTGCCCAACTCCACCCTAAACTACCCTACTCCATCTATCCCATCCAATCTGCCACACTCCAATCTACCCTAATCTACTCCCCTCCAATCTAATCCACTCCAATCTACCCCACCCAAACCCAATCTACCCCACCCCATCCCAATCTATCCCACACCACTTTATCCAACTCCACTCCATTCTACTCCACTTCTCTCCAATTTACCACATGCCATCCACATCTACCCCACTCCAGTCCAATCTAACCCACTCCACCCCGATCCACCCCACTCCACTCCACCCCACTCCATCCAATTCCAATCTACCCTACCCAACTCCACCCTAAACTACCCTATTCCAAATCTACCCCATCTAATCCGCCACACTCCAATCCACCCCACTCCAATCCTCCCCAATCTACTCCCCTCCAATCTACTCCACTCCAATCTACTCCACCTCATCCCAATCTACCCCACACCACTCTATCCAACTCCACTCCAATCTACCTCAATCCAACCCACTCCAAACTACCCAACTCCTATCTATCTCAGTCCAATCTACCCCACTCCAATCTACCCTACTCCAATCTACCCTACCGCAATGCACCCAATCTATCCACTCCAGTCTACCCCACTCCACTCCACCCTAATCTACCCCACTCCATACGAATCTACTCCTCTCCACTCCAATCTACCTCCCTCCACTCCAATATACCACACTTCACTTCAATCTTCCCCACTTCAATCTACCCCCCTCTAATCTTCTCAATCCATTGCACTCCACTCTTCCTCAATCTGCCGCACTTCACTACAATCTACCCCAATATATTCCACTCCACTCTATCCAAATCTATCTAACTTTCATCTACCCTACTCCAATCTACCCCATCCATTCTTCCACACTCCAATCTACCCCACTCCAATCTACCCCAATCTACTCCCCTCCAATATACTCCACTCCAATCTAAACCACCCTAACCCAATCTACCCCACCCCTTTCCAATCTATCCCACACCACTTTATCCAACTCCACTCCATTCTACTCCACTTCACTCCAGTCTACCACATGCCATCCACATCTACCCCATTCCAGTCCAATCTAACCCACTCCACCCCAATCCACCCCACTCCATCCAATTCCAATCTACCCTACCCAACTCCACCCCAAACTACCCTACTCCAAATCTACCCCATCCAATCCACCACACTCCAATCTACCCCAATCTACTCCCCTCCAATTTACTCCACTCCAATCTACCCCACCACATCCCCATCTACCCCACACCACTCTATCCAACTCCTCTCCAATCTACCCCAATCTAACCCACTCCAAACTACCCCACTCCTATCTATCTCAGTCCAATCTTCCCCACTCCACTCCAATCTACCCTACCACAATCCACCCAATCTATCCCACTCCAGTCTACCCCACTCCACTCTACCCTAATCTACCCCACTCCACACCAATCTACTCCTCTCCACTCCAAACTACCTCCCTCCACTCCAATCTACCACACTCCACTTCAATCTACTCCAATCCAGTATACCCCCCTCTAATCTACTCAATCCATTGCACTCCACTCTTCCTCAATCTACCGCACTTCACTACAATCTACCCCAATATATCCCACTCCACTCTACCCTGATCTACCCAACTTTTATCTACCCTCTCCAATATACCCCACTCCAATCTACCACTCTCCGATCTACCTCACACTGCTCCAATCTACCGACTTCACTCCAATCTACCCCAATCTACTCCACTTCACACAAAGCTACCCCAATTCATCCTACCCCATTCCCACACTCCAATCTACCCCACTCCACCTCACTCCAATTTACCCCACCCCATCCCAATCTTCCCCACACCACTCCACTCTAACCCACTCCCGCAGTCTACCCCACTCCACTGCAATCTACCCCACTCCAAACTACCCCAATCTACCCCACTCCATTCTACCATAATCCAGCCAATCTGCCCCACTCCAATCTATCCCACTCCACAGCAATCTACCCCACTCCATTTCAGTTTACCCCACTCCACTCCCATCTACCCCAATCCACCCCATTCCACTCTACCCCAATCTGCCCCACTCCACTCCAACCTACCCCAATATATCTCACTTCACTCAACCCAAATCTACCCTGATCTACCCTTCTACCCCACTCAAATCTACCCAACTCCAGTCTACACCCACTCCACTCCAGTCTACCCCAATTCAACCTACCCCACTCCAATCTACCATGCTAATCTACCCAACTCACCATGCCAATCTACCCCACTCTAATCTACCGCAATCCATCCCACTTCATTCTACTCCCACTCCACTCTACGCATATCTATCCCACTCCACTCTACCCCAATCTACCCCATTCCACTCTACCCCAATCTGCCCAGCTCCAATCTGCCCCACCCCACTCCACGCCACTAACTTTTAGCCATGCTGAACAGCAGCCACACTGGTGTACATAATGACTAAAACACATTGCCAAAGCCAATAGCTCTTGCAAAGGCGAGACCTATTGGCTTTGCTAATGCTTGTTTTATTCTGCTCATTGTCTTTTATTATGACTTTTACTATGAGGGTTCTCAAATAGTCTTGACTTTTTGCTATTAGAGTTGTTTCATCACCATACAAAAGGTTGTTGATGTTTCTTCCACTAATTTTGATTCCACAATTATCTTCCAAATCAGCTTCACTCATTATGTTCCCTGCATATAAGTTGAATAGGAAGGGTGAAAGGAATAGGAAGGGTGAAAGGATGTAACCTTGTCCTTTGCCAGCCTGGAATCAGTCTGTTTCACTATTTTCTGTCTTGACTGGGAGTTCCTGTCCGATGTATACATGTTGGTGTCACTGTGTACACGATGCTTGGGATTATTATGTAAGTATTTGATTTTGCCCTGCTTCTGGATTTGGGCAATGTGTGTGCCAGCAATGTGCGGAGCCATTTTTCACCAAAAAGATTGACACTCTGGCTTTCACAACATCACCCGAAGGTACAGGACCGCTTTATATAACCACCAGACACTGCACAATATATTGCCCTTCTCATAAAACAAGTCATAACACTTTTATGGTGTTTCTATAACTTATATTGCACAACTGCTCACCAACTTACCAAAAAAAAATATATTATTAATCACATAGGCGAAACCTAATTCGAAAAATTCCTATGGCAAAACGCATTAGGCATTGGTAAATGCATTAGGTTTCGCCTATGTGATTAATAATAAGCTGTGAAAGGACACATTGCTGGAGTTGCATCTGTTTTCAGACACACCCCAGCAATGCGTCACTTTTGCGCCTACAGATATGCCAGAAATACTGCCGTATCTGTAACTCCTTGCAACATGGAGCGCCGTACAGTAAATACGGCGCATCCATCGTGTCGCAAGGAGGGCGCAGTGAAAACTGTTGCATCGCTGTTTTCACGCAGCGATGCAGCAGTTTTCAGAAATGAGGCCCATACTGTCTCGATTCCACCCAAACACGATTGTTGCTGTAAAAAAATCATCGCCAAACATAAAACAAAATGGCACTCTGAACTGTATATTGTTTATTGTCGAAGACAAACAAAATACGAGTTTGCTCATTCAAAACAAGTAACACTGGCACCAGAATCTTTTTGAAACGACCAAAACTTTGAATAGTTTTAGCACAATAAGAGCAGTAGTTAAAATAGTTTTAGCTGAAAGGCCTGGGATGGAGGTTTCTTTCATTAAACGGGGTGTGTTTTAAAGTGAGGCATGAGAGTTGCAAAGTTTTATGGTCGCCCTCAGAAGAGAAATGTCCAAAAAAGACATCATTTCACTGTAGGATGGAGGACGACCACAGAAGGTATTTACTGCTTTACTGAACAACGTGCTGCTGCAACCAGGAGGGCGCAGAGGAAGTGAAGGGGGGCAGGGGAGGGCTGTGCAGTCCCGTTTACACATGTAAGTTGGAAATGAGAGGCACTTGAAATAAAAAAATAACAAATCCGATTTTTTTTTTAAAGAAAAGAAAGCGTTTTTGCCGGAAAGCTCCTTGGGCTGGGATGGTATATGTGAGCGAGCGGTATCTCTCCAAATGTCCCCTTCAAGGCACAAAAAAAAAAAAAAAAGTACCTAAACCAGAGCTCTTCCCTACTATTGATAGCACACATTCTCTGGATGTTTGCCACATACCCGGCAAGGACAGGAACACCAAGCTCCAGACTTTCAGATGAAAAAGAACAAAACCAGTACACTCTGCAACAGAACACATACAGGCAGCGCATGCACCTATAAACAAAAACAAATGCTCAAATACTGGCAATGCCTACAGCACTTGTACAGAAGCACTCGCACGCCACACAATGTAATTCACACATCATTGCACAAAAAACATTATTCCAAATTAACATCACAGCCTCACTCTTTCTCTTCTGCTAGCAAGGAGCATCAGCAGTTTTCTCTTTCCTTACAAAACAATTATCGGTGCGTTTTTTAAAGTGATTTCATAGTTTGCTTGCCCTGCTCCACCTTGCTGGTCTCTAATAAAACACAAGAGTGAACGCAACAGTCCCTTTCACCATCTGTCTCCGTACTCGTGCCTAATTAAGGTGCCCAGTGGCGTAGCTAAGGGGGGGCGATGGGGGCGGACCGCCCCAGGCGGCACGAGTTTTGTTTTCACACATACAGGAAAGAATGAAGGGGAAATCAAGGGAGAAAAGTAGGACTGAAAGGCTGAAGTGATCGGCAGGGGTGTAAAAGGCAGCAGGAAGGCAGATGAAGGGCTAAGGATGAAGAGAAGGGGTGGAAAAAGGGAAGAGAGAGGAAAATAAGGGATGAGAATGAGAGACAAGTCAAGGGGAGAGCGGAAGAAGGTCGGGGGATGAAGGCGAGGGACTGCAAGGACGAATTACCAAATTTTGCCGTTTTATCAACGAGGCCTGCTCAAGACTCCAGCCCTCCCACTCTGTTTCCCTGATTGTTCCCGTCCCAGGATACTTGATGCAACTTCAGGAAACATGGCAAAAAAAAAATAACAAGCAATGACGGGGAGGGGGTGGTGGGTGAAAGTAATGACCAGGGCAGGGGATGGGAGGTGCAAGCAATGACAGGGTATGAGGGGAAAGTAGACTGCAAAAGCATGCACTCGTTTGGAGTGCTACAGAATAAATGAAAAAAATAGAGAGCAGGGGCAGGACAGAGGATGTGGCGTAACGGGCAGAACTGTCGACCTTGGAACTGAGGAGCCGGGTTCGAGTTTAGGCGTCGGTTCACAAGCATGCTTGAAATGCGCGATAAAACTGTTTAAATAAAAGACATTGGAGAAAGCAGGAAAAAAATGTCATAGAGGACGAAACAAACAACAAAACAAAAAGCAAGCTCTAAATGCATGCAGCCAGGGAAAGCAAACTGTATGGAGGTTAACCAAAAGAAAAAAGTTCGAACCACCAAAGAGGATGGAAGTGAGTAGTAAGGCCTCAGGAAACTGATAAGAGAGATACAGAAGGGAGAACAGGCTACAACCAATAGAAACTGAGGAAAACTGGCAAGCACATGGACTGATAAGAACTGAAGGTGGCATGTAAGTCCCTTTTAAGATATTTTAAAAACAATAGATTTCACAAGCACAGCGCACGTGCTGTGCAGGCGAAACCTAATAATTGGGGACACAGTGAGGCTTCAGGGTTTTTTCCTGAGACACAGAGATGAAATGTTCATGCAACACTGGCCCCTATTCTGCAGACAGCTACTCAGATGTGGAATAATTAATGTCACTGTTCTACTCACCCTGCAGTTGCCCTGCACATGCCACCCACAAGGTGGGGTTTAGCGATTTGGGTTACATATAAGACTACATAAGTGCAACACTACATCTCCCTTGAAAGCTCGTAACTGAACTTCACCATTAACAATGGCCAAAGACAAAGTACCACCGAAGCAGGGCAAGTTTGACAAATTTGCAAAACCACTTTATCTGCCTTATAAGGAGATCACTTTGGCAGAGCCAGAGGGGATACAGCCACCCGAGATGGGCAAGGTGGGTTCATCCTGGCAGAGGCCCGGTCTAAATGTAATAATCCTTAGCTTCCATAGGTTTTCGGATGACAAAGAAAGGGCACACCCAGAACAATTCCTGGCGGCCTGCCTGTGATACTTCCTTCCAGCAGGCTCACTCTCTCTTGCTTCCTGATACATCCACTGAGCATTGAGACAGGCCCCCCATGTGTGTCACCCAGGCCCATGATTGCTCGGTTGCTGAATTTTAGGGACTGAGACTTTGTCCTTAGAACATTGAGAGAGATGGGAAATGTGTCCCATGACTCCCAGAAAACCCTTATATTCTCAGTCTACACTAGACTGATCCAGAAACAGCGCAAATCATATGATCCGTTGAAGCAAAAACTCTGTGCTATGGACATAAAATACATATTGGTCTACGCAGACCTGCTTAGAATTATCTACCAAGACAAAACATTGGTCTTTGATCACCCGGGCCATGTATGAACGACACAGAGTCCAAAAAGTCGACTGAGTAATGGGACGGAGAATGCTCCTAGAGCTTGATGATTCTGAGGAGTAAGAGAAGAAGATGATGACTGTGTCCAAAAGAATGGACCCCCCAGGGATGACAAGGGAAGCCCAGATGCATACTCATCGGACATGGGAATGGGAGGTGACTTTGCAGATCTGCCACAAACTGAGGCATGCGGAAGCGCGGTAAAGCCCATGTAATGCACAACCCAGCATCAACAATATGTACTATGGTTGCTTTTAGACTCAGTAGTAGGAAGGGAGTGAAATCAGATAGAACCTAGTAGTATACAGATCATAGTTGGGGATGTTTTTCTACTGGCAACAGATGCTTCAAGTTAGAAAGTGTAGGGAGAGGGCGGTTGGGGGTGTTATTGAGATATGGGTAGTTGGGATGTTGTCTAAGGCCGCATGAGGAGGTCTAGCTGGGACATCGATAAATGGACACAACCCTGATATAGACAATGAATGGGGTCCATGTATTGTATAAAATACTGATGTGGACCGTCAGTGGTCTGCTTGATAAAATTAAGTGTTGTGCGGTCATGACATATGCCAAGCACCTCGCTTCAGAGATCCTGTAATTGCAAGAGACCCATTTGATGGGGGCAAAAGGTGTTGTTCTTGCAGATACAGTTACACCAGAGCATTCCATGCAGTTTTGCTAGAGGTTCCAGAAGGCCGGTGATTTTATTCCAAAAATCCTTTCCCCTGGTAGTTTCGAAAGTTCACTTGTATGGACTGGGCAGGTTCACGTAAGGGTGTTGCGTGGACTGTGGGTAGTATATATGTAGTCCCCTACTCTAGTCGCTGATACTCTGTTGACACTTTCATAAATCGTGCTCTGCTCCCCTGTGGGCATGCTAGTTATGAGGGAAGATTTTAATTGAATCATGAATATGGCCCTAGATGTAGACACACCTGCCCCTGGTGTTAGATCTACAGATTTAGAAGATTGGATGAACTGTTTGGGATTGAGACATGTCTGGCAACATATGCATCATATAGGCACTACTCAGTCCCCAATAGATGCTATTTTCACCTTGATTACCTGTTCGTGCTAAAAGCTGAGCTCGATGTCATGGATGGCTCCCGTATTCTACTCCAAGCATTGTCTGATCATGCCCCACTTGAGATGTGGTTGATGGGATCACAAAGTGGCCCATGGGACATAGGGCTCTTTAATGCTTGCTAAAAGATGAGGCCCAAGGAGACAGGTTAAAAGAAAAAATTGAGAATTATTTTGATTATAACGAACCATCAGGGTCGTCCCCCTTTACCCTATGGGAAGTGTATAAAACAGTATTCAGGGGAGAGGCCTTTTCTAAAGTACGAGGGAGCCCAGGGATATAGCAGGAGAGTGCAGACTGCAAAGCACAGATTTTACAACTCAAGAAAGGGGCGGTTATGGGGCTTACGGACGCAGAGAATAGGGACCTGGAGTAGCTAAGGCAGACGCTCAAACACAAGTTTATGGAGTCAGTTAAAATGGCCTGGAAATTATCTAAATACAGAATATACGAACTGGGGAACAAGGCAAGTAAACTGCTATATTACTTATCACTGGCTATTATAGAGAGCTATATCAGAAACTCACATCCTCGCAATTAGAGGCATTGCACCCCATTGCAAATGAGCTAAGTGTTAAGGCCCTTACAAGGGATGAACATGAGGAGCTAGACCAACCACTCTCACGAGACGAGGTCCAAAAGACGCTAATGGATACTGCCTCATGTAAAATAACCCTGGGCGGAGTTCGCGGAGTTGCGCTACGCGAAACTCCGCATAGTGGAAAAAAACTCTGCCGCGTTATGCGGAGCTCCGCAAGCGGCGGAGTGCGATAGAAAAATGCCGTTCGCGGGGATTTTCAGTGCCGGATGCTTGTCCGCACTGTGCAATCATCGCGAACGGCACCATGCACAGCGCAAGCGGGCGCGGCTTTCCTTTCTGCCGCTCGAGTAGATTTTTACTCGAGCGGCAGCTTTCTCAACGCAAACGCGAGCGGTCGCGAGCATACACGACCACTCACAATGAGAAACCTGACCCTCCGGCGTTGAGAAATCTCGCCGGGAGGTTTATTTTCCACGCTCGCGCTCGCCAACTTGATGTTGACGATCGCGAACGAGGAAAAATCTCGCTGGGAGGTGGATTTTCCTCGCTCGAGATCGCCAACTTGACGTTGACGAACGTGAGCGAGGAAAAAAACCCGCTACGGTACGCGGGGCGGAGTTTTTCGGATCTCCGTGAGCTCCGCGTAACGCAGAGTTCCGAAAACTCCGCAAGCGGAGCGGAGTTCACCGCCCAGGCTTAATGTAAAACCCCCATCCCAAATGGGTTGCCAATTGAGCTTTTCATAAAATAATCCTCCCTGCTCTCCTCATACTTAAAGCCGGGTTGAGGAGGCGGCCGTACTTCCTCCTTGCCAAGGGATCTCTGTTAGGTGACAATCAACACTATCCTTAAACTCCAAAAACAATTGGAGGCGTGTGAATCTCTTTGAACCATCTCATTTTCTAATGTTAAAACTAAACTGTTTTTCAAAATCTTAGCTATGAGGTTGGCCAGAGTGAATCAGAGGCTGGTGCATGGGAACTAAATTGGTTTCATGTGTGGCAGATGCACTAGGCATTGTTATCTTCTAAGTCCATGTGACACTTGATAGGATCTCCGAGCTGCAGGGCTCAGTACCATCATGTTAGGTGTTATGAAAAGGCCTTTGACAGGGTGCACTGGCTCTTTCTCCTCCAGGTGCTCCGGAGAAGAAATCGTGGCCCTTGTTTCCTGTGCTATGTGTGTGCATTGAATAGCTCCCAAACTGAACAAATTAGAGGAAATGGGGTTTGCCTTTGTCCTTTAACATGGAGCAGAGAGCCAAACAGGGCTGACCCCTCTTTCCACTCCTCTTTACATTGGCTGTTGAGTCTTTGGATTTCCTGATTTGAAGGGATGGTCAGGGGGTCGATTTTCGTTGGCCTATCAGGAGGGAAGATTCTGTAACACATACAGAAAATGGGGCAGGGTGACAATTTTAAACAGTGCCACCCTGCCCATCAGTTGGATAATCAGCAGGGACCAACCCTCTAGTTCTTCCTGGGTGTTCCTCAACAGTCAGGCAGCGTTCAGATGCCAGTCTGTCTATCATGAGTGATCATGGTTCCCAAGTATTTAAAGTGATACGTCATTGTCTGGACTGGGACATAGTTGGGCAGCTGCAGTGGTGGACCAAGGAGCTGGGTATAGTTATATTTATTTCTATCCACAACTATACCAGATGCCACCCAATAAATCTGAAAGATTGTGACAAGGCGCTGGAAGTAAGCTGGTGGGTTCCGCAGAAAAGGAAGGACGCTGTCTACATAGCGGGATATCCAATTATCCCTTCACACTTCCACTCACCTTCTTCACACAACTACTTCATACTCTGGTCACAAAATTCCTGTGGACAGGCAGGCTTTCCAGGGTCTCATTTTGAAAGTGTGCCCACTTTGGCTTTGAGATAATTTCATACGCTGACAATACCCAGCTTATGTTTACCGTTGGCCCGAATTTAGAATCAGAAAAAAAGCGCTTCTCGGTCGGAATGCTTGCAATCTCTAACTGGATGACCAAGAATTGCCTCCAGCTGAACCCAGAAAAAACGGAGATCATGTTAATGGGGAAAGCCCCAATCCTTTGGTCGGATGAGTGGTGGCCGCACCAATTGGGAGCAGTTCCCGTGCCCAAACAAAATGTAAGAAACTTAGGGGTAAAACTTGACCATACTTTAACTATGAAAGACCATATCGCTGCGACTACCAGCTCCTGTTATTATAACTTGCGCCTTCTACGCAGAATCTTCCCCTTTCTCCCCACTAACTCCCGCAGAACCCTTGTCCAGGCGATGGTGATCAGTAAACTAGACTACGGGAATTCTCTGCTGGCCGAAGTGGGTGAGACTCAGCTTGCAAAGTTACAGGTGGTCCAGAACACCGCAGCAAGACTAATTCTGAATTGCCCTGCTGGTACCCCTTCCACGCCTTTGCTGAGGGAACTGCACTGGCTACCTGTGAAGAAGCGGTCCTACTTTAAAATTTGCTGCCTCTCTTACAACGCCTTGAGAGGCAAAGGCCCACTCTATCTCCAAAGAAAACTTACCACTTACGTGCCGTCCCGAAATCTCAGATCAAGCACCCAATCCCTTTTGTGTGTGCCCCGAATACGTCAAACTCGCACTGGGGGCAAGGCCTTTTCTTATCTTGCCCCAAGGTACTGGAACAAGTTACCCATAGCACTCCGTGAGATTCCTATCTACAGTAAATTCAGAAAACAACTGAAAGCCTATCTGTATTAATTTCCTCTGGTTGTCCTCCCTATCAGGTTCCTCAACAGCGCCGAGATGCCCCCGGGTGATACATGCGCTATAGAAATAGCATTAACATAACAACATAACTCGGTGCATGAGAGGGGATTAGGGGTGCCTGACCTCACCCTGTATAATTGGGCTGCCCAATTGATCCCAATAGGAGACTGGCTCTTCAGAGATAGGCTGTACTCTTTTTTGACCTGGAATTGGAAATTTTGGAGGAAGTTGGAATTCAGCATCTTCTGTATAGTGGACCGCCCTGGCTTCCTTGTCACATATTGCTAAAATGTAGTCCTTTGTTTGCGAGAGATCCTGAGGCATATAAAGTGGCTGAATAAGCTGACTAACTAGACTCCCTTTGGGCTGGAACTAGACTCTGACATCTGGCAGATTCGTCTAGGTTTACGTCCTGGGACCTCATACGAATTTCCTGATTGGGGGATATCTGACGAATATTGGGGAATTAATTTCCTGACTGGGGGATATCAATATAAAAAGAGGAACTAAATGATGTCCCAGACTTCAACCCCATAGAAGCCAAATTGCTGCTGGATCTTTTGGGCAGAAAGGGCATTTCAAGACTATATAGAGCCTTGATACCGAATACCCTGGGCGTGCAAGTTGGGACGTGTGCTGCCTGGGAGCAAATAGTGGGAAAGCTAGATGATGATGATTGTGAAGAGGCTAAAATGGCGCCTAGGGTGCTAGCAGTCCCTTCTTATATAAGAATGATCCAATTCAACTACTTCCACAGAACTTGTTTTAGTCCCGAAAGGATTTGGAAGCTGGACCATGCGCACAGTGTGAAGAGGTGAAAGGCACATTTTACCATATTGTATGGTTCTGCACGGTCATCCAGAGATATTGGCAGAGGATAAATGATTCAAAGGCGGAGTGTATTGTCATCCCATCCAAACCTGAGCCCTAGGCAGCAATACTGGGGATTTTGGAGGGTTGGGCAAATAGAAGGGCACAGCGAACTCTGGCTGGAATCGGGGCCTTGTTGCCAAAAGGCGTGCTCGTGGCGATGTGACAGTGCCCCCATGACGAAGGACTGGTTCCGGGGAATGGAATACTCTGCTGGAGCAGAATGGTTGGTGCATAAATGGAGGAGGGTGAAAGGCCAAACACCAGAAAATATGGGGCCAACGAGTATTTCACCAATTAGACTGTTGATGGATTTTAAAGTTTTTATCAATGTGAGACTACCATTCGGAAGTGCACATGTAATAAAAAGTGACCTGGGTAAGAGATTCCTGCTCATTTGTTATTTGTTGGTATAACAATGTAATAGAAATAATAAAAAGATGTATAAAATAATCTGTGTTATATAATCAAGACCCTTAACTATCCGGCATGTAAAATTAGCAACATTGTACTGTAGTTTGCAGTCCGTTAGGTCCTATTTCCTGTGAGGTCTCATTTCTTTGACATTGGAATTCAGACTGATCTCATCCCATATGTTGTCCATTCTGTCGTTTTCTAATCTGATTGTGCAGTATGGTAAACACCTTGAATTGTCATCCGTGACTTGTAATAATTCTTTTGCAATGCCATCAATTCATGTGTCTTTCTTTCTAGGCGGGGGTCTTAGTGTTGATCTGATGTCTACTTCCATCATTATAGGTTCTTGTGGGAAGCTAATGTCCTCTAGGTTATTTCATGTGTTGACAGTTCTACTATAAAGGTATGCACTTTATTATTTTCACTTTTGTTTGCTCTATGTAATATCAGCTGCCTTCTGCCCATTGTCGTCTTCCATCAACCAATTTGCAGTTGGAATTTCTTATTGATTTTGTGAGTAATTTCAAAAAAGAGTCCTTGATTTTCTCTATTTGTTTTCATTCCCAATGTCCTAGAATTGAGGTCTTCCATGTTCTTGCAGATGTCCATACATATAGGTGTTGCTTCGGTTTTGCTTCGGATTCTTCTGGGAGTGAGTGTCTGAAAAGTTTCAGCGCTCCGTCCATCATCTCCTTGTGTTTGCATTGTTCACCCTAAGTTGGTAGGGTATGCCCAGACGTGGGTCTCTTGCTCACTTTGCCACTGGTTTCAAGCTAGCCTGGCTGATGAGGGGTGTTACCCCAGAACTGGCCCCAGGAGTCTTGTTTCTGGTCCAGGGAAGACTTGGCTTGGCAGTTTGGGCTGTACTGTTCCCATGAGGCACAGGGTCAAGACTGATTTGCATATAGCTGTGTCTGAACTGGGGTGGCGAAGTGAGCTAAAGAGCGATGATGGATTCACCCCAGATCTGTGACTGGGGGTGAGTGTCTGAAAAGTTTCACCGCTCCATCCATCATCTCCTCGTGTTTGCTTTAATAAAATGTTAGGCATCTTTTTCTTGGTTACATTCCTAATATTAGCATGTGCTATTGCTTTACGTATTACTAGAATTGTTTGTCATTGTTTATACTATATTTGTAACTAGATCGTTGTTGTTGTTCTCGACCTTTTACAACCAAGTTTGGGCTCCCGCTTAAACAAATTACTTTCCTGGTATCTGTGGTTGGTTTTTTTGCAGTCTCTGGATGGCCAATGAGTGCTCTGTCTGTGTTGCCTGCTCTGCGGGCCCACATGCAATCGACACAAATCCGAGCTCCAAGGGAAAACTACACATGATGGAGTGGCAAACACCATATTGGCTTGTGTCATATAGGTCTAGGAAGCATATGAAAAGGCAGTGGCGGCTGCCGCAAAAGCAAAGTGGAGGGGTCGAGGGGGGAAATAATAATAATAAAAAAACATACCTGTCGCCGACTGATGCCTCTATGGTTCTCTGTCCCAGGCGGCCACTGCAAAAGCACAGGCTCCCCACCCAATCAAGATGCTGCTCTCATGCTATACCTAGCATGAGAGCAGCTCCAGGATTGGTCTGAGCAACCTGGTCTGCCACTCAGACGCACAGGAGTCTGTGCTGTTTCTCCTACCCGGCACTGCAACACAGCTGGGTTGGAGAAACAGAAGTGCGCATGTCGGTTTGGACGGCCTAAGATGGCCGGCCAAACTGACATGCACACTTTACAGTGCCCATCACTCCTACCCCTGCCAGTGCCCGGCCCCACCCAACACAAGCATCGGCTCAGTCAGTCACAGAAAAATAAAATTATATTATTATTTTTTTATCCTTTTCTTTATCTGTGACTGACTATGACCAGTGGGGCGAAGCTTCTCCGCCATTACGGAGGAGCCGCCCCTGCGAACAGGATGTGCATATAGGAAACCTATAAGAAGGGCACACTCAGAGATGCAGCAGCTCCTCAACATTACAGTCCTGAGCATCAGTGATTTCATTTATGCCATTGCTGATGCCATGTGTGGCATTATCACATATGGCTCCCAAGACATAATTTGTAATTGCAGATGTGGTTGAATCACTGATGTCATTCATCAATGGTGTCATTGATAAAGCTAGATATAATGTTATCAGTTATGCCATCGACAAAATAGTTCATGATGTCATTTGTGAAGTCATGAGCAATGCATTTATGTCAAATTTACTGTTGCGGTGCGACCTAGACCTTAATGTTATCTAACTATTTTACTTTGATATTTTTATAGGTACAATTCATACAAAATGACTGACGTGCAAGCCTTCTTTACTGAACAAAAACAGCCCAATAGTTGCAATCCGACACAGCAACTCAGCAATGCAATATATGTGCTGATTCTGCGGAATGAAGCATGATTTTTGTGACAAAATGTGCCAGGCTGACATTCAGGTTCAGCCTCTCTCACACAGGAGAAACCCTACTTGCTACTTCCCAGAGGCTTTGGTCCCATTACTTACATTTCTACGCAATAAAAATGTTCTTTCTAATTATTTCACGTTCAGGTTTAAACCCAAAATGGGGCCTTGATTTCATAACATAACATGTGCACATCACCCAAAGGTATCTTGGCGCTGAATAGCAGATGTTTATTGTTACCCAACTCAATGGTACTCATCTTATTGACCTCAGAAGGATGAAAGGCTGAGTGGGCCCACCAGAATTTGAACATGTGACCGTGAGTTCGAACACAGGCCCCTACAGTGGATGCATTAGTCCACTAAGTCACCAGGCTCATCTGGTTCCTATTATGCCTAAGAACGCTTGTGAATTTCAAGTTGCACTACTCCAGCTCAGCATGTAACAAACTACCACTAAACGTGTAAAACATCTACAAAGCGCCTCTTTCTGCAGTATCCCAAGCAAACATAACAATTCGCCAGAGTATCATCTCAGATTTGGGAAAAGGCGTCAATAGTTGCAGAAAATAACAGATGGGAACATGCACAGGTGCATTTTGAATGCTAATTAATGGAAAGTAGAACTTAATCCAATAAGAATTAGCTTCTCCAACATGTCTGCCAGCTTTTACACATCATATAGCAGTACCCATGCCACACCTCCCTGTTTGAGAATATTTAACGTTGTCAATAAAGCTGTCAGCTGACTTAATTATATTAACTGCATTTTTTCCTCATTAAAACTGAACTTGGGGGACAGAAGTAAGCTTCCACCTTAAATAGACCCCTTCTTCCTAAACATCTCTGTTTATTTAGCTGTTAATACCATACTTTATCCTTTTCTAATGACTCCTATTTATTGCAGATAAAAGTGCTGTTTAGCAACAGAGAAGTGCTGTGATTTGTCTATACCAGGGTTCTCCAAAGTCGGCCCTGGAGGGCCAGATCCATGCCAGATTTTTAAGATATCTACATTTATGTAAATGGGGATATGCTAAAAATCTGGCATGGATCCGGCCTTCCAGGGCCGACTTTGGAGAACCATGTCTTATACCACTAAAATGGATTGTGAGATCATGAACTCAGGATTAGAATCTGTTTCTCCTGGTGGAGCAAGCCCTGATTTTAAACCCCCCCATCCCCCCAGTAATTACAGCGTGCATGGCAGTTTAGGTAATCGCATTACTGGTAGCCATTGCCTCCGTAATTAAAGATACCTAGTTAAGCTCAGGGGTAACTGGCACTGAAACAGTGTTAGCACCTACCATTTCCAAATTTCCACTCAGGCTGCTAAATGCAGCTGTAAATATTGCCTTAAATTACTGGTAGATATTACATTATTACTGTAGCATCTTCCCTAGCTGCGGATCATGTGAATGAGATACGCTGCACGGGAGCTGCAGTCAAATACATCTTTATACCTCAGCATACACTCACACACTGTGCATTATCTCATACTCAACATTAACCACACCCTAACACCTACCTGCATATGATGTAGTTCCTGTTCAGAGTCTGCCCCAGAACCACGAGGGTCCTAGTGCGTATAACATCAGCATGCTACAATTACCGCCAAACTTTCTGGTAACTTACAGCAATGCTGTAATAAGTCAGAGCAGAAAAAATGTTAGGTAACCAGTATGCTGGACATTTTTCTGTTCCTCTAGTATTCTTGGAAATCCTATATGAGAAGATAAAAGGCTAGATCACATCTGATCCCAGTCATGAAGTTGAGTTCCTGTTTTACCCAGAATATCTGAGACCTGCCTTCACATACAGAGGTCAGTGGCTGAACCCTTTGTCATCTTCATTAGTCAACAAGTTATAGAATAAGCACTGGGGCCCGTCCAGCCTGCCTCGTCTTCTTACAGATCCGCCCATGCATGCCCTCTTTTCCTAAAACTGCAGTTCTAGATTGTCTTTGGAAGCTCTGCTTACCCTTGTTCAACAGAATTACACATCCATTTTACAAACCATTGCCCAATAACCTAGGGTCTCACTTACATGTAAGTCATTTAAGTGTCACGTCCAAGACGACACTAAACAGTGAGCTCTCATATACATCCTTAGGACATCTCTGTGGCTGCCCCACTAAATTCAATATTACCATCAATATAAGCAATGATCTATGGTCTTGGCTCTAACTCTCTTCTTCACTAGTCATTCACCATCTCCACGCCATCATCCCCATGCACAGGAACCCTACACCAGTTTCCTGTAAAATGAAAACTTGAATGCCCTTGTCGTTGAACTGCTAGGAGCTGTTTCCATACCTGATAAGCTATTTATTTCAAGATGTCATCCACATGCACGATACCATTTTTTAGATTTAGCCCAAGTCCCAAACTTTCAAAATTCATTCTAGGTAATTTTATATACCCCTCCTATCCCTACAGCTATTAAGCATGAAATCAGCACTGAAGACTTCCTCCACCAAGCCACCACAGTTCCTTCAGCATCAGTATCAGCCACTGCATTGTTGTCCAACATTAATGACTTATTGTAGCAAAGATATTGATGTTAATCTCAGCAACAGCCTGAATTTAACAATTTCCAAAAAACACTAAAACACTAACATCTGGAAAATCGTGATTTTGAGAAGGTTCAGAATTAATTGACAGTTCATCACAACACCACTGATTGTTTTTCCAATAAGGCTGTCATCGTGCTTGCTAATGAGTTTCTGAATACAGCCATAGCCATGACCAATGGAAAGTAGCTGGCAATTTTGTCCATACACAGTCCTCTTTCCAGAACTGTCACTGGGTCAGGCATGAGCCTATTCGCAAATTCACACTTAAATACAAACTCATTATCAATGGTGCTGCTGCATCACAAAACACTTGACCAAGGAAATAAATGGTATCCCAGTTTCTCCACATTGGAATGTCATTGAAATATCCCTAAAGTATTCCCGAGACCGGCCAGTGCAATCATCCGCCACAACTTATGATCCTTTGTGAACTCCTAGCTATCGCATGTCTTTTGACAAACACCTCTTCCTGGTGTTAAGATCCTAGATTCAAAATTCTTATATCCAAACAGACCTGGATCATTGCAATAATTTCTCAGCTCCTCTTGTTATAACAGCAATTCTGGTTTATCTCACTTATTTTTGGGTCCAATAATGTCACCATTCCATGATGTTTCTAGGCTGCAAGTGGCTCCTAAACATATTCACCATTCCCAGTAACCCAGGATAAGCTGCCAAGAAGCCATCAACCATTAAATGTTTAAGGTGACAACGGTCACCTATGATACTGGCCTTCCAACCCCAACCCAAAAAGATGTGAAATATTAAAGCAGTATTCAGGATCCTCACCCACAGAAATATATTCATAATTTATGTGGCATTACCAATTCTTGTGTGAATGGCAATTTCAACTGTCTGGATTCTCTACACAGGAGTTCTAAGGATGTCTTCACAACTCACATGAAAAAATCACACAAGATACTTGCAAACCACATTTTGTTCTAAAAGCGAAATTTTGCAAAACGTTCTCGAAATAAAATGTGATTTTGCACATCCTTGAAGAGTACGTAGAGTCAATTTTTTCCCTATTTCACCACCTGAATAGCTGTCTATCTATTTTGTACTTTGAGATGAGGTTTCAAAAGTCCATTGGCTTGTGGTTTGGCCATGTCGAATCCCTGCTGCAGAACCAGTCATTATTCTTCTTTCCAAAAGTTAGCTGGTTAGTATAGAAATCTAAAAAAGGTGGGGCACTATATTCTCACTTGTAGTACTCCATTCAACACATACAAGTGACCCCATTTCACCAGTTATTTCCACCATTTGTTGTATTAGCAGCTGCAAATCTTCTTTTGATGTGTTTGAAACCTCGTCCCACATATGGCCCCCTGGTACAATTAAAAGAGGTCAGTGGTCAAGCTGGACTTTCTTCTGCCAGTTTGTGCTGGAACTCAACATCATGCTGAGCATCTGAATTAATCACTCGATTAATAGGGTTCTCCTAAAAAAAGAGATAGGTTTGCACTGGATGTGAAGGTCAGAGTTCAAGTTGGGTAGGTGTCATGATGACATCCTATCTATTCAGAGGTCTGATCTATAAATCCTTCCCACTTCAGTGATTTCTTTGCTGTTGGGATCTCTTCAATGTATGAATAGGTGAGTGACATACTAGTCTGGAAATATTTATTTACTGAAGTGGTCAAGTATTCCATCTTCTTCTATGCTGGGAATCCTTTATTTGCCCCTATGTCCTTGGGCATCAATAGTCGTGCGTCTCTTGCTACAGCCTCTTGGCTTCTCTCTACTCCTGGAAGTCCAT
Organism: Calotriton arnoldi; assembly: GCA_963921515.1. Classification (NCBI taxonomy): domain Eukaryota; kingdom Metazoa; phylum Chordata; class Amphibia; order Caudata; family Salamandridae; genus Calotriton; species Calotriton arnoldi. The sequence goes on along the minus strand of CAWUFW010000564.1, from coordinate 3,355,908 downwards.
CAAGTGACTTGCCTGGACTTAAAGCCCAAAATCATCCCATCATCCTGCCAGTTGTGTCACAACTGCCCCACTTCCACCCCTACAGCATCATAACCCAACCAACATCGGTCTCCATTCCTTCTTTGACATCATTGATCCCCAATTTAATTTAGAATACCTACCTCATTTCTCACTTTTTCTACGTATTCCCCTCTTTTTCACTCAGAAGAATGCAGAGGCAGTTTGGACACTACATGTACCAAGACTGATCAACATACAGCTCCTTGCATTCTTGTCTTAATTTAAGTTCTAGGGTCCTGTTTATCAAGTTCAATACTTCTTGTATAATTTTCATTCTAAAGCCAGTGCTTCAACTATATAATTTATGTAAAAATGTACATGGTCCCCCATTTCATATGAGGCTATCCTCTTGAAAATGTCTTGGTGTAAATGCATTCTGCAGCTGTGAAAACCCGGTTGGATATCTAGAACCTGTAAGGCTTGAGTCATATCCTTGCTGTTGGTCTAGAGCCCCACTTCTCTCAGGGCTATAACACTACACCAGTACAATAAATAAAAGGGACTAATTGGAACACTCAAGATGTAGCACTGTAAGAAAGTGGATTATTAGTTGGGATGGCTAGGAGGCCTTACCAAGTGATAATGTCACTATTCTGTGTTAGGTTACAGTCAGGTTTCGTTATCAACCCTTAGCACAGTCCTGGGTAGCTATGGCATAGAGCAGTCAGGCTCACCTCAAAGGACAACAAGTGTAAATCATTTATCAGTACCAAAACAGAAACAAGAAAGAAACACGGCACAATAAAACCCCACTCCAATTTATAAGAATAGTGTGTGTGTCTATATATATATATAAATTCACTGCAAAAAACCATAGGTTTTAGGGACAATTATAGTTAGTTGGACATTTCACTCGTACAAAACCATAGAAATTCCCCAGTTATAGTTAGTTCAGCTAACTATAACTCGCGCCCCCCCTATGCACTGCTGATGACGTCACATATTACATCACCTCCTCTATAAGTCCCTAGTACATAATAGGGCAGGGGATTAAAACTACCTCTTAAAACGCGCTACGGGGCGCGTTTGCACAGTGGTGAAGGGAGGGGGCCTGAGGTGACATGTGTGCAAACGCGCCCCGTGGCATGTTTTAAGTTGCGGGATTAAGTCCCCTTGAATCCTGAGGGCCCCTGGGGCCCAACTAGCCCACCAGGTACCTACACTTAGCACCACAGAGCTGAGTTGCAGAGAGGCGTTCCGAGGCCACGCACCTTTTTTCACCTCTCTGCAACGCAACTCTGTTGTGCTTACTGAAGGTACCTGGTGGGCTAGTTGGCCCCAGGGTCCCTCAGGATTCAAGGGAATTAGTCCCCAACTTAAAACGCACCACAGGGTGTGTTTGCGCACATGTCACCTGAGGCCCCGCCCCTCCCTTCACCACTGTGCAAACGCTGCCCATGGCGCGTTTTAAGTTGAGGGATTAGGTCACCTTGAATCCTGAGGGTCCCTGGGCCCAACTAGCCCACCAGGTACTTCCAGTAAGCGCCACAGGCCTGCGTTGCAGAGAGGTGGTCCGAGGCCACACCTCTTTTACACCTCTCTGCAACGCAGCTCTGTGGCGCTTACTGGAGTTACCTGGTGGGCTAGTTGGACCCCAGGGACCCTCAGGATTCAAGGGGACTTAATCCCCCAACTTAAAACACGCCACAGGGCGTGTTTGCACACATGTCACCTCAGGCCCTGCCCCCTCCCTGCACCACTGTGCAAACGCACCCCGTGGCACGTTGTAAATTGCGGGATTAATTCCCCTTGAGTCCTGAGGGTCCCTGGGGGCCAACTAGCCCACCAGGTACCTCCAGTAAGCGCCACAGAGCTGCGTTGCAGAGAGGTGTAAAAGGGCGTGGCCTGGACCACCTCTCTGCAACTCAGCCCTGTGGCACTTACTGGAGGTACCTGGTGGGCTAGTTGGCCTCAGGACCCCTAGTATTGAAGGGGAATTAATTCCCAATTTAAAACGCACCACAAGGCGTGTTTGCAGAGTGGTGAAGGGAGGGGCGGGGCCTCAGGCCCGATCGCGTCTTTTTTTTTTTTTTAGAAGGGGGCTCTGTGGCCCCCTTCTTTTTCCTTTGGGCCCTGGGGACCCCATCCCCCAGGGCTTGACCCCTTTTTAACCCCAAAAAAAAAATGTGAACGGGAAGGGGGCCGCGTGGGCCCCCCTCCCGTGGCCAATTCCGGCCCCGGGGACCCCATCCCCTGGGGCATGGCCACCTATTTTTATTATTTCTAAAGGAGGGGGGCTGTGTGGCCCCCATCCTGAGGCCTCTATTGGCCCCGGGGACCCCATCCCCCGGGGCCGGCCTTTATTTTTATTTTATTTTTTAATTTATTTTTGGGGGAGGGGGGCCACGTGGCCCCTCCCGGGCCACTTCCAGCCCCGGGGACCCCATCCCCGGGGCCTGGCCTCTTGTTGGGGACCGTGGGGGTCCCCAATCCCCACGGTCCCGCCGGCTCCCCGCGTCCTGCGGGAGCCGGCAGTAGCTTTCCACATGGGGAGCTGCTGACATGCAGCTCCCCATGTGGAAAGCAGTCTGCTTTGCTTCATTGAAGCGAGAGCAGGTTTTCCTGCTCTCGCTTCAATGAAGCAAGCAGTTTGCAATGACAGGGCGGGAGCCGCGAGGCTCCCGCCCTGTCATTGCAAACAGCAGTGTCCCGGGGTGGGCACCCGGGACACTGCAGGAGCCGGCCCTGGGGGTGGCGGTCCCCAGGGCCATCACAGGCTCCAGGAGGGGGCCGCACGGCCCCCTCCCATCGTGTGCACAGCCCCGGGGAGGTGGTGGTCCCCGGGGCTCGGGGGTCCATAACGGACCCCCAAATTTACATTTTTAGTGCCCCGGGGAGGTGGCGGTCCCCGGGACGTGTGGGGGGGCTTGAGCCCCCCCCACACAGGTTTATTTTTTTTAAAAAAAGAAGCCCCGGGGGGTGGCGGTCCCCCAGGCTGCGGGGGGGCCGTGTGCCCCAGGCTGCGGGGGGGCCGTGTGCCCCCCGCAAATAATTAATGATATATATGTGTTTTTACTTTTGATTTTCTCAGCAACTACTGAACGGATTTACACCATTTAACAAAAAGGGTTCTTTCTGAACCAAGAACTACCTCTTTGCCAAATTTGGTGTAATTGCGTTCAGCAGTTCGGGCTGTAGCCGTGTCTAAAGTTTCCTATGGAAAATTGCATGGGGAAAACACGTTTTGAGACCCCCTTTTTCTCGGCCCCCGCTTGCCGAATCACCCCGAAACTTTCAGGATAGGAGCGGACCAGAGCGCCCCACGAGTTTTGAAAATTTCGCGAAGATTCGTCAACCGGCGCCAAAGTTATTGGAAATAGAATATTGCGAATTTCCTATGGAAAATAGGTCCTAACTATAACTACCTACTGGCGACCGCCAGTAGGTAATATATATATATATATATATATATATATATATAGAGAGAGAGAGAGAGAGAGAGAGAGAGATTAGTCCATACACAGTCCTCTTTCCAGAAGAGGTATATAGGAGCTGCTCTCCACCAAAACTTGGGAACTACCCAGAGTTTCATGCTTCCTTCTTTGATAATATATATATGTTGGAGTGCGCATGATTTTTCTACTCCTGGACAGTAGAAATTGGAACTGTGTTTGGGACTCTAACAGGCCACCTCGCCTGAATGCAATGCTGCTACAATGGACTCTGGGGTGAGAATAGCCCTGTGAGTAGCCATAGCCATATATATTATAATTTTTGCAAGACTGTAATAATTCACTGTTTTCACTAATTAAAAAGTTTTTGAAAGTTTGTAAATCATTGTTTTTCACTCTTAACCATAGTCTGTGAGCCTCAAATAAAAGAGTCCGGAGCAAAGTCAAAGTTTCAGGGCGACTGCAATGGAAGTCATGGTCGAATGCAGGCGCCAAATTGGTCCCGGTCAAGATTTTACCTTCATACTTAGACACTTTTCAGATTCTTTTTCTCGATGATGGTGAGGTCGGGAGGGCTGGGTCCTCTGCAGCTTGAGGCAGGTGTTGGGCTTGAGGTCGACAGACAGGCAAAGTCCGGTGAAGTCTTGGTTCCCGAAGCCATTCGAGGTTAAACATGAACCAGCAAGTAGCGGTAGTCTAGGAGCCTTGGACTCCGTACCCAAAAACCATTATGTTTTGCCTTTGGCTTGAAAGTTACAGTTCTCTGCGGAGAAACACTCTAGCCCTGACCAATGGTCCAGGACCTGGGAGGCATTTCTTGGAGGCTAGAAATCAAGCTCACGGGATACACCAGCAGAGTCCAAGGCAAGTCCAGTGGCCACTGGTCAGCTAGGCACTTTGCAAGTGCAGGTCTCATGAGCTTTTATGTCCCTGCAACTTAACAGTAGGCTAGCCAACTAGCCGTTGGAGTCCCCTAACTGGTCCTTGGCACAATTGGGTGCAGTCCAGCCCTTGGGGGTCTTTTGCCATGAAGTCGAAGGTAGGGGCAATCCTTCTTTCTCTGAAATCCTGTCTTGATTCAGCTTGTGCAGCACATGCAGTCTTCCTCGATGCAGCCTTTCTTTCAGAGGTCCACAGGTTTAGCAGGTGTAGTCCTTCTTCTGTCCTTTCCGAGTTCAGCAGTGTTCTGCGTCTGGAAGCCAGGAATGCTACTTTTATGTCAATTTCAAGTTTGTGGGTGGGGAGCCCCATGGGCTACAATTCCCATGGGGCGACCCTACCCCTTCGGACACAATTTTCTGTGGGGTCTGCTCTAAGCAATACCACTGTGCATCTCTTTGCCCATATTGAATATATCAGGACCCTTCTTCCCTGGGTCAGAGCTATGCACAAACCCTTGAGGTGTGTCCAATATAATTAGCCACCCCTTCTGAAAAATTGGTTCTGTAACAGGTTTTCCCCCACTGGAAGAGATGCCAGCACGTCGGCCTACACAAATGAGTGTGACTCACATTTGCTTCTCAGAAGCAGTAGCCTCTTTGAAGCTGGGCCATCTGTGGCTTCATCCTTTGGCCATCCTGTCAGGAGCTAGTCATACCTCCGGACTCAGCAGACCCTTTGTTCCCCTTCCTGAGCAGGAGGGCAGCAGCCTTTCTCAGGTGACAACTGCTGTAGTTAATCAGCAACGGCAACCAGAACTTTGAGCAAGACAGCAGAGATTTTCTAAAGTCACTTTTTCATTAAAAGGTACTTTAAATCGGACTTCCGCATTATGTCTGGTTTAATGTAACAATTAATTTTGTACCTTGGTGTACAAAGTGTACCAAGTTTGGTGATCCTAAATGGAAGTTAGAACTTAGTGCGTTGGCTAGTGTAACTCCATGTTAGCCAATGGGACTACCAGCCTCGCAAGAGTGAAAACGACAATTTTGAGTTTTCACAGTCAGTACATGTCAAACACAAAAGGAACATGTCCTTCTTTTTAATATTTAACTCTCCGACTTCTGGGCTATGAAAGCCTTCCTTAGGGGTGACTTATAAATATTAAAAAGGAAAGCCTGACTTGGCAAAAAGAGCGTATTTTGCCATATCCTGTTGGCAGTTTAAAAGCTGCATGACTAGACCTCAGTGGCAGACCTTGAGCCAGGTTTTCACCTTGTCACTGGAGCGGTGGCACAGTAAGTGCTGCAGTCCACTAGTAACCTTTAACTTTCTAGCTTTGGGTACACTTTGTACCAAATACAATGAACCTATAGGTAAGTTAAAGATGACAATCAGGAATTAGCCAATTATACATACAGTCTGAGGGATCAGAGCACATTCACTGGGGCCTGGTCAGAAGAGTTCACTGCACTTCAGAGTCAAAAAACCAGCAACATCTAGCAAAAAGTGGGTGCAAAACTTGGGAGTGATCAGTGAAAAAAGTGCAATTTCCTTTTAGGCATCTTGCTGTACCATGCTGGGGCATTCTTGTGACAGTAGTCTTTAGCGGTGAAAGCAGCAAGGCACCTATTGCTGTAAAACCAGTCCACATATTTACAGCTTCTTATATAGCATGCATATCTTTTGATATTCCCAAGCCTCCACCCCCGTGTTAGCCAAAATCCTCCATTGAGCAGTCCAAGTTTATGTGATACGATGGAAAGTGACTTCATATTTCTTTTTTTTTTTTTGTATAGGTTAGGCCCTATGTATGGTATTACAGAACTGTAGGCCATCTTGAATATGCATTTTCATAAGCCTTTCAGTTGTTGTGGAGGCAGAAGTCGGAACTGTGCATTATAATATTATTGGCTGTCTGAATTGTGTGCTGTGTATTATAATATTAGGGGCTATCTGAATTATGTGCTGTACGCTTTACTTGTTTCTATAAGGTGGTGAATTTTGGAATTCTATATAAGAGTTGTAGTACCTGTGTGGTCAAATGATATTTAGATCATCCGAAAATATTGGTTGCCTAAAGCCTGATGGTGAAAGTGATCTAGATTGCCAGGGTGCAGGTGTTGACTCAGTGAGGCATATTTTCAAGCCCCTATCACCACCACAGCATCACTTTTAGGGACGTTGTGTTGATGATAAAGGCTTCGCCTTATTTACACTTAACGTGGCTTAACACTGTGTAGTGAAAAAGTCGAAGGAGACGATGGATGAATTGACAGATAAGCTTTATTCCAGACAGGGACTGCGCAGCAGCCGGCACCGGGGAGGCACAAGAAACAACTGCCAAACATTCAAACCTAAAGGTTCTAAGTTCTTTTGTGGAATACCCACACCAAGTGTCCACGTGGGGTGAGCATTCCATACAGAGGGAAGAACAAGGAGAGACTACTACATTATCCCCCCCCTCTAAATGCATTTCAACAAAATAACTAGGAAACGGGACAGCAGAAAAAGGAAACAGGAAGGGAAAGGAAACGGGAAGGAACAGGAAAAACGAGGAAGAAAAGAATGGAAAAGCATCACAGAGAACAGCCAGTGAGAGCGAGCTCACAAAAAAGAAAGAGGAACAGATTAGCGAAATCTACTTGGAACAGAACGTTGTCTCTCGCTCCTGGTGAAGGAGCATTAGAGAGATTACCATTGGACCCATCAGGAGGACTGCAATATGAGCTACTGTTGGGAACATGTCCGGACAACTTAACAACTCTGGACATGTTCCACCAGTGTTTGTTGTTCACCCTGACAGCATTTCCACAAACCCTATCCACAACCATTGGATCAGAGAACTTAGCATCCCCTTTCTTGCTGTGCACAGGAATCTTCACACGCACAGTGTCTCCAATGACAAATGAATGTGGAACTGCTCTTTTCCTAGCATCAAAAACAGATTTTTGGCGTAACTGAGCTTGGAAAACGTTCTTCCTCACGAGATCATCCACATCCACAATGGTATCCATTTTCACCCACTTAGACATCCACCCGGGACACACCTTGGAACAAGGCTTCCTCCCCCGCAACAGTTCAAAAGGGGAAACCTTTGTTGATGAGTGGGGTGTAGTACGGTAAAACCACAGCATGGATCGCACAGCATTCTGAACATTGCACTTGCTAGCTATCGCCCACTGCACACAGTTATTCAATACCCTGTTCATTCGTTCTACAAGACCGTTGGTTTGTGGGTGATAGAGTGAGCTCTTGGAGTGAGTAATTCCACCCTGAACTAGGAAATCTTGAAATTCCTGACTGACAAACTGTACCCCATTGTCGGAAACAATGGTTGAGGGGAAACCCTCCCGCAGGAAAATATCCTTGAGGAAATCAATAACATTTATGGAGTTCGGCTCACCCAAGAAACGGACCTCCGGCCACTTTGAATAGTAATCTATGGCAACCACAGCAAACCTGGAGGAAGCTGGAAGAAGATTGAAGGGACCCACCAGATCGATACCAATTTTCTCCCAGGGCCTGGCTGGAAATTCAGTGGGTAGTAGGGGAGGAGTTCTCACTTTCAGACCTTTTTCAGCATTGGAACACACGATACACTCTCCAACAAAAACATCAATGTCCTTGTCCATAAGGGGCCACCAAAAACACTCTTGTAACCTACGCTTGATGAACGTTTTTCCCAAATGCCCCTCATGGGCACCACTGACCAACCTGCCCCTCAGTTTTTCTGGAGCAACCAACCTGTCACCACGCACCTAGACACCATCTTCCACTGAGAGCTCCATGGAGATTTCTACAAAAGTTTGTAAAGAGTAAGATGCGTTCTTCTCTTTGGGCCAACCATTCTTGACATACTTAATGACCTGGCACAACAAAGCGTCTTTGGAGAATTCATCCCTCCATTCTCCCTCACTCACAGCACACATATCACCCAAAACCATGGAAGCAATAAAACAATTATCCTCATCATCATCATCATCGTCACAAGGAAATGAACCAATGTCTGACCCAGGAAACCTCGAGAAAAAATTCGCCCTGCCATTCTTGTTACCTGGAAGATATGAAACTTCAAAATCATACTGCAGCAACTTGGTGGACAGTCTGGCGATCCTGGGAGTATGCTCTTTGATTTTGTCCCCAGAAAGAATGGAGACCAGCGGGCTGTGATCAGTGCGTAGCCGGAAATGGTTACCCCAAATGTAGGGATGAAATTTTCTGATGGCCCACCAACAAGCTAAAAGCTCTCTTTCGATAACTGCAAAATTCAACTCTGGTCCACGCAACACTCTAGATGCATAACCCAAAGTGTTCTCCGTCCCGTCTATAGTCTGAGTGAGAATGGCACCTAACCCAACACCACTAGCATCTACAGTGATGGTGCACATAACATTAGGATCAAAGGGTTTAAGAATGTTCAGGCCCACCAATTGGGTCTTGATCCATTCCAAAACGTCCTGACAACGATCATCCCAGACAAAAACCACACTCTTCTTCAACATGTTGGTAAGTGGTTGCACCTTAGAAGCATAATCAGGCACAAATCGTGAGTAAAACTCACAGAGACCAATGAAAGATTTCAGACCAACCATATCAGTAGGAGCAGAGCTGTCAACTATAGCCCTGACGAGACCTGGCCTCGGTTCCACACCATGTTCTGACGCACATGGCCCAAGTACTCCACCTTCTGTACCATGAAAATACACTTTTCTTTTTTTAGAACAACACCCTTCTCTTGCATGATATCCAGAACCGCGATACAAAGATTCATCATGCGACTCCCTAGACGCACCATAGATCAAAACATCGTCTTGAAAGACGGCAACACCCTTGATCCCTTTGAGCATCAAGCACATGATCCTTTGAAATACTGCCGCCGCTGAGGCAAGTCCAAAAGGCATCCGACAGAATTGAAATGAACCGATAGGTGACACGAATGCTGTGAGATGCCTTGAGGAAGGATCCAAGACTACCTGGTGGTATGCCGACGCTAAGTCCAACTTGCTGAACCATTTGGATCCACTGATCATGGACAACATATCTGAAATCTTGGGAAAGGGGTGAGAATCAACCCAGATGTTTTTGTTGAGGCTGCGTAAGTCAATCCAAACGTGAAGATCCCCATTCTTCTTCTTGGCCACGACTAAAGGAGAAAGCCAAAGAGAGGACTCAATAGGCTCTATAATGCCTTTCTGGCATAAGTCATTAAGTTCGTGTTCCAGCTGATCCCTGACACTAAAGGGAACACTCCTGAGTCTGTGCTTGACCGGAATGGCATCGTCCTTAACTCTAATCTGATGGGTAAGACCCTTAATCTGACCCAACCCTCCACCAAACACGGAGGGAAAGCGCCTGAAAAGGTTATCAGCAAAATCATTTGAGCAAACAATAGAAACTTGTTCCTTCGTTCCAGGTCTAAGAACCATCTGAATAAGACCTTGATGAAACCATCCTAGAATGGACAACCCCTTGATTGCAACGTACACCTTCCCAAGGATTTTCGATTTGATTTGATTGTAGGATTTATATAGCGCACGATTGCCCAGGGGCGTCTAGGCGCTCAGCAGAGGAGAAAACCAGAGTTCCTGTTGAAAAAAGGATTGTGTTAGTTTGTGAATAGCCAGGTCTTTAGTAGCTTTCTGAATCCGAGCAAAGTTGGGCAGCTTTTAATATTTATCGGGAGCGAGTTCCATAATTTCACTGTGCCCAGGACAAAGCTTTTTCCTCCCCAGCGAGCTTTTTTAAATTTTGGTGTCTGTAGGAGTTTGCTCTGTGCTGATCGTAGGTGTCTAGGTGGATGGTACCAGGTGAGATGTTGTTTCAAGAATGCTGGTCCATTTCCGTGTACAGCTTTGTACGCCAGACATAGGGATTTGAAATCTATTCTTTTCTTCATGGGAAGCCAGTGAAGTTTTTTTAAGCCTTCTGATATGGACTGGAATCTGGGAGTGTCCAACAGCATTCTGGCAGCCGCGTTTTGTGCTCGCTGAAGCTTTGCCATGTGCTGTTTTTGAAGGCCTAAGTATAGGGCATTTCCATAGTCCAGTCTAGCCATGGCTAGAACCGTCACTAGTGTTTTTACTGCTTCAGGGGGAATGAAGGTGCGTACTTTGCGAATTGATTTTAATGTTAGAAACACCAAGGAGACGACTTTGTTGACCTGGTGTTGGAAGGTCAGTCTGTCATCAAAAATGATGCCAAGGTTCCTCACTTTGTGTACTGGGGTAGGGTGAGCTCCCATATTGGGGGGCCACCAGTTCTGTGACCAGAAGGAAGTATCTGATCCCAATAGGAGGACCTCTGTTTTAGTTCCATTGAGCTTTAGACAATTTGTCCCCATCCATTGGTTAATGTGGGACATGCATTGTCTGAAGGGATCAGCTGTTTCCTCGTGGCTGCTTGAGATGGACACCACAATTTGGGTGTCATCCGCGTAAGATATTAGTGTGAAGCCAAATTGCCTGATGATATTAGCTAGAGGGGTCACATAAAGGTTGAACAGGGTGGGGCTTAATGAGGAGCCCTGCGGCACCCCACACAGCAGCGTGAACTGCTCTGAGCAGGAGTAGCCGAGCTGAACATATTGATGTCTGTTGTTCAGATAGGATTTAATCAGTTTTTGAGCAGTGTTCTTGACTCCTACCTCTTGGAGCTTTATGATTAAAATGTTGTGGTTCACGGTGTCAAAATCTGCGGATAGATCCAACAGGATCAAGGCGGCCTTGGCACCTGTGTCCAGTGTTGCCCGGATCTCCTCTGCTGCCATGATCAGGGCAGTTTCTGTGCCATGCCCTTGTCGGAAGCCATATTGAGAGGAATCCAACAAGTCTGCCGAGGAGATGAAGGTCGTAAGTTGGAAGTTGAGGATTTTTTCCAAAACCTTGGCCGGGAAGGGAATCCTTGCTATAGGTCTATAATTACTATTGTCACTGGGATCTAGATTGGGTTTTTTCAATAAAGGAAGAATTGACACCCTTTTCCAAGCATCTGGAAAGACACCTGAAATGATAATTTCTTTAAAAAGTACAGTGAGTTATTCACTGATTGTGTCCGGTGCCATGTGAAATATGCTGGGTGGACAGGGGTCTGAGGGTGCTCCGGATTTTATTGATTTGATAGCCAGCAAGACTTGTTCTATATTAGGTGGAGTGAAGGAGTCCAATACCATGACGGGGCGTGGGGGGGTTGTGGGAGGGTTGACTGCCATGTAATCGTCCCAGTCTGTGAGGGATTCAAAGATGGTTTGCACTTTGTCCTTAAAGTACCCTGCAAGTTGGTTGCAGAATGCCACACTAACATCCTTATTTTGTTGTTCGGGAAGTTTGACTAGTTCCTTCAATGTTATGAATAGTGCTTTGCTGGAGTTGCCTGCCTGCTGGATTTTATCTGAAAAATAGCTGCTTTTTTTGTCCAGTATCATCTTTTTATAGGTGCTTAGTGATAGGGAGTATGAGGTTTTTTCGACTATTGTGTAGTTACTTCTCTACCGTCTCTCGGCTTTTCTGCAGAGTTGTTTCTGTTTGCGCAAGGTTTCACAGAACCAGGGCTCGGATTTCTTTGTGCGCTTGCTGGTGACGCTTTTTTCCGGTGCTAGCGAGTTCACTGCGGATGTGATCCAGTTGGTGAAACTACTTGTTGCTAGATTTGCTTCAGATTGCAGATCAGGTTTAGAGGATGCTATAGTGCAATGCATTTGCTGGGGATCTACATTCCTCCAATTACGTCCTTTAATTATCTTATGTGATATGTGTGGGCTGGGAATGTGATGTATGGTGGTTACTGTGAACAGGATGGCTCTATGGTCTGACCATGGATTTGGCAGGACCTCTTGTATTTTAAGATGGGGATTGGATGTGAATAATCCATCCAAAGTATGACCAGCATCATGTGTAGGATGCATGACTTTCTGTTCCAGCGAGGCACTGGCCATCATCACTATTAGTGATGCTGTGTTGTGGTGTTCTAAATTTTCGAGGTGGTAGTTAAAATCACCTAGTATGCAGTAGTCCTCTGAGTTAGTGCTTGATTCTATTATTGGGCTGATGATTTCCTCTAATTTGTTTTTGCTTTTCGGGCTGGGAGGTCTATATAGCAATGTACCGTTGAAGGTATAGTTAGCGCTTAAGGTGATTCTAAAAGAAAGTAGTTAGCAGTCAGAGCTACTTCCTGCTGGTGACCCTTTTACGTCCAGAGAGTTGTTGACTATGATCGCTAATCCTCCTCCCCGTTTGTCTTGTTTGTCATTTTTAGTAATTGTAAATCCTTGAGGTATAGCTAGGGCCAAGTCAAGATCAAAGGTGCTATTTGCCCAGGTCTCCTTGACGAAAGCCATATCTACTTTGTGTGCAGTCAGCAGTTCTGCAAATTCTATGTTATGTTTTACCAAGGAGCGGGTGTTGATAAGCAAACCTATGAATGTCTTGGGGGCTGGTATTTGCCCACATGAGACATGTTTATCATTGAAGCACACCTTTGTTTTCGCGAAGAGAAACTTTGTGTTGCAATGAGGGCATGACTTGAGCTCTTTGGATAGGTCGAGCTGATGGCAGGGGTGTTTTAGATTGGTTTTATTAAGGCTCAAAAGAGTAATTTTAGAGTATGTCAATCTTGTCCCTGCATTTGATAAGTAACGGACAGGGGTTGTGGGCCTGGGCCCGGTCCAGGCGCGGACGGGCGCAGACAGGCTTGCCTTTGGCGCCCCTTCGGCGTGCCGGCGGCGCGCCCGCTGCGCGTTGAGGCAGGCATCTGGTTTTATGGGCAGGTGTGCAGCTAGTCTGCTGACCTCCTTAGCGTTTTTCTGGAAGTTGCTAAAATCGCTTCCGGTGTGCGTCAGTTCCCTCCACACAACGTGAACAGCGTGACAGGTAAGGGGGTCAAGTAGTGGGAAAACAGTTTTAAAAAACAATTTCGGTTCAGTGAAAGTTCTAAGTGCATTAAAAGCAGTTTTTAAAAAGCTAAACACAATTCTCAGGAGCCCTTTCCCAGGCGCTCCACAGGCTGCAGTACCGACCGTACTGATTGTCTTTTCTTAAATGCCTCTAGCGCGTCCGCTGCGCGTTGAGGCAGGCATCTGGTTTTATGGGCAGGTGTGCCACTAGTCTGCTGACCTCCTTAGCGTTTTTCCGGAAGTTGCTAAAATTGCTTCCGGTGTGCGTCAGTTCCCTCCACACAAACGGAACAATCCGCGGTGGACCAGGGAAGCACGCAATGTGAACAGCGTGACAGGTAAGGGGGTCAAGTGGTGGGAAAACAGTTTTAAAAAAAGATTTTGGTTCAGTGAAAGTTCTAAGTGCATTAAAAGCAGTTTTTAAAAAGCTAAACACAATTCTCAGGAGCCCTTTCCCAGGCGCTCCACAGGCTGCAGTACCGACCGTACTGATTGTCTTTTCTTAAATGCCTCTAGCACATTTCCTACCTTTGAATTCAAGAATGTCTTCAAAATAACCTGCCAGCTCTATCCTCCGCCCCTCATACGAAACAGGAGCCCTGTCAGGAGGTTCCAACGGACTAGAACCCCACACTTCACTAAACAATTCCTGGGTGATCATGGTTATTCTTGCACCAGAATCCACCAACAGACACACTTTTTTATCTCCAATGCCAATTTCAACATATGGATCCACACATTCAAAGATATCACCGACAAGAACACTTTCCTCGCCAACAACCATAACCATGTCTCTCAGCTCGTTCTGGATGCTGTGGTAACTGTCAGAATCAACACATTCCGTAACTGACACATTGGCAACAGAAGACGAAGAAGTAACCTGTTTGCCAACTTGAATGGACACCCCACTACGTTTACCACTTTGACAAACCTTAGCAAAGTGCCCAAGTTTCCCACATGCCCTGCAAATAACATTTTTGGCATGGCACCCTCTGCCCATCTTGGTATGTGAAAAATTACCACAACGAAAACACACATTACTTTGTTTGAAAAACCCATTGTCAGAATGTGAGGTGACATTGTTTTTAACATCCCTGGATCTAACCGCCCCCACCAGTTCATTGGATTTGTCCTCTAACTCTTTCACTGAAACTTTGGACATCTCAATGCTCTTTGCTGTGCGAATAGTCTCCTCAAGCGAAGGATTTCCCATGGACAATAACTTCTGTTGGATAGTCTTGTCAGAACACTTACAAATGTACTGGTCCCTTACTAATTGCTCCTTGAACGCTTCAAATTGACAATCAGCACTCAACTTGCGGAGAGCAGAGACAAAAGCGCCAACATCTTCTCCAGATCTCTGCTCCCGTTTGAAGAACTTGTGTCGGATTACTACCAGACTGGGCTGAACATCAAAACGCAACTCCAACTTCTTTACCGCCTCTACGTACTCATCAATGTCTTCCTCATTTTGGGCTCGTACCAAAGGTGGCAAGTGTTTGTAAATCGACCTACCTTCGAACCCTAAAGAATGAAGTAGGAGGCATTTCTTTCTTTCAGCTCTATAACGAGACACTCCTATGGCACCTAAGTAAGTAACGAATGCATCATACCAACTTTTCCAAGTTATTGGTGGGTTTCCAGGCACTTCTAGAAAAGGAGGAGGATGTGATACAGACTGCATTGTAGAACTAAAAGTTAACTAAGCAAAACTTAATTTAAAACTGACCTTTCAAATAAAACATTAAATAAAAAAATAAAATATTTTGAACAACAATACTCTCCTGAAAATCAAAAAAAGTACATTAATTAGAAAAAAACAATTTGCAAATGTCTCTTGAACCCAAAAGGTCAGCTACATGGATAAGACTGCAAGTGTGCGTGTCACTGTGAATGAGGTTCCCTTTTTTTTAAAAAGCAGAACTTTGCGACACACAGGGTGTGCGTAGCACCTCAGTTGACACGCTCTTTAAAGTGAATGGCAATGCTGAGTAAACTTGGCAGGTGAATGTGACACCATGCACCGCTGGGATGTCAAATATGAAGTAAAACACTGTATTTTACAACACACACAGTACAGTGTGCGTGTCACTTGCACTTACTGTGGACAGCAAACGTTGATGAAACAGGATGACAATTTGACACGCAAGGTGTGCGCATCACCGTGTTTTCCACACCGAGCTTGCCAAACAAAACTTGCCCTGGAATAGTAGATGGCTAAGACTGGCACACCGAGCATGCGTGATGAGAGACACAGTCTCTAACTGCCCTTATGCCAAAACTCGGAATGTCCGCTGGCTCCGTGGAAAACCCTGAAGACTAGACTGGAAAATGAAAAGCTGGTTTGAACGGCCCTTTCAAAATGGCCAGGACGTGGCTTACGTCGTGCAATTGTTGTGTTGGCAAAAACGATGCTTGTTGCATAAGTCACCATACGATCCTGCCCAAGCAAAATGACATAGTGTGACGTACAGGCAGTCCACTAGACACAATGACGCCTGACAGGGAAATGGCGGCCTGCATGACGTAGACCTAACGTCGCAGTTACCTAACCCACAATGTGCTGCTGCTGCGGGGGCAAGCGCGTAGCGCAAACAGTACCTTTAGAGGCTTGAAGACGAACCACAACGGAAGACAAGCTGCAACCTGACGAATTCGGATGTTGTTCGGAAAGTCTTAAGAAGTGCGGAGTGTCAACTTGAATGATGATCTGCTCCGTATGATCTTCGTGGGTCCTGCAGTCGCCTGTCAATCGTCGCCATACAAATGTAGTGAAAAAGTCGAAGGAGGCGATGGATGAATAGAAAGGTAAGCTTTATTCCAGACAGGGACTACGCAGCAGCCGGCACCGGGGAGGCACAAGAAACAACTGCCAAACATTCAAACCTAAAGGTTCTAAGTTCTTTTGTGGAATACCCACACCAAGTGTCCACGTGGGGTGAGCATTCCATACAGAGGGAAGAACAAGGAGAGACTACTACACACTGCCTTGTAAATAAGGTACACTTTCACACTGCGTGAAAGGGGAGGGCAATGGGTGTTGTGGTGGGCATTCCACCGCAACACCCATTGATTTTGATGCTGCCTCCTATTTACAAGGGTGGCGTAAATAGGAGGCAGCGTGTTAGACTTGGCATCTTTTGGCGTGTTTCCCCTGAGTTTTTGCTTTCTGACCTCCCGGTTTTGACTCTGTTTTTGCTGGCATAGTGTTTCTGCGCACTTTTCTCACTGCTGATCAGTGGCAAAGTGCAAGTGCTCCTGTGGTAAATTGTGTTATGGATTGGTGTTTCCATGATTGGCCTGATTGATTTATGTGTCAGTCCCTAGTAAAGTGCACTGCGTGTGCCAGGGCCTGTAAATCAAATGCTGTTGGTGGGCTGCAGCACTGGATTGTGCCACCCACACAAACAGCCCGTAAAAGGTAACTCTGGCCTGCCATTGCAGAGCCTGTGTGCAGTCTGGTACTGCCATGTCGACTTGGCAAGTGCACCCACCCTAACCTTCCCTTTTCTTACATGTCAGTCACCCCTCAGGTAGGCCCAAGGTACCCCTGTGGGCAGGATGCAGTGTATGTGAAAGGGAGGACATGCCCTGGTGTGTGTGGCATGTCCTGATAGTGAATTACTGCCCATTTCGTTTTTCACTATTGCAAGGCTACCTGTTTCCCATAGGACAGAATGGGGAGTTTGTTTATAACACCTTATAAACATAACTGGCCCGGGGAATTAGGTAGGAAAATAGAGTTTAGTATGCCTGAACTCAGAATCTAAAGATGCATCTTTTAGTGAAGGTGATTTTTACATTCTGTGTTTGAAAATACCACTTTTAGAAAGTAGGTATTTTGTTGCTCAGTCATCCCGTGTGCCTCTGCTGGAATGTGGATTGCCTGTCTGGGTTTTGGATGACAGAAGGCTGGGGAGAAGGAGTGGCTCCAGATAGTCTAGGTGGGTCAGGAAAGGGCTGAATAGACCTGGGCTGCAATTGGGGAAGGGGGAGGAGATTTCCTTGCACCTCAAAGGGCCTGGTCTGCCTCTGACCATGCCGTCTCCACCTCCTGCCAGGAAGTCACACCAGAGAGGGCAGAACTGGTTCTGGCTGGGCACAGACACTCTCTGCCTAAGAGATCAAAGGATTTTGGGATATAAATATTGTGGCCCAGACCCCTGACTTTTAGAACTCTTTTGGACCAAGAAGACTGCTAAGAAGAAGAGCTGGAGAAGCTGTGAGGAGGAACTACCACTTTGCTGTGTGCTTTGCTGTGTTGGCCTGCAGTGGCTGCTTCTGTCTTGGGCAGTGAAAGGACTGGACTGGACTTTCTGCAATCTACTTTTGTGAGTTTCTCCAAGGGCTTGATGTAGAGCTTGCCCCCTGTTCAAGAAGTCTCAGGAACAGCAAAGACTTCAAGTTCTTCTGTCCTCAGCACTGGGGACTGTGTGTTTTGTGCTGCAACAGAAGAAAAAGCAACCCGACGCGTCTACGACGCCGCTGCCGACTCCGTGTCCTGAAGGCACCGCAGAGGGCACCGCCGCAACGCCGCACCACGACCCTGGTCTCACCGACGACGCCTGCTGATGCCGCCACCGAGCTGCTGCTCACACCGCAACCTGTGGGCACCGCACTCCGCACCGCCTCGCTTCACGACAACACCTTGGTATCCCCGACGCCGCTGCTCCACGCCGAAATCTACGCCGCTGCTTGCACCGTGGTTCGAGGGCTCCACTCGTAAAGTTACACGACACACCGCCCTCATCCCACACCGCAGCCTTGGCCTACCGATGCCGGCGCCATCAACTCCAGTTCAACAGCCGATGACAGCGCTTCAGCAACGACGCCGCCGCTGCTTGCACCGTGACCTGCCAGCACCGCGACGAGCACCGCATTCACTTCGCAACGCGACCCTGGTCTCACCGATGACGCCATCTGACGCCGCCACCCAGCCGCTGCTCGCACCGGTACCTGAGGGTACCGCACTGCTGCACTTCGCACCGCAGCACCCGACGCCTGCCGACGCCAGCGCTCCTGACTTCAACAGAGAGGAGTTCGATCTGCAACGCGTGTGACTTCGAGGGCCCCGACGACTCCTGCACCGACCTCCGGAACCGACTCCTGCGGACGCCGTGCTTTCGGAAGCTCAACGAAAGGTCGCCGACGCCCTGCATTTCTGAAAGGTACGGTGTCTTCCCGACACCGTAGCTGGCCCACGATGCCGCAGTCAGCCAGAACTGTTTGGATTTGTTTGATCACGACGCTGTGATAGCCCCGGACGGAGCTATTGACATCAAGGAACTGTTTTTCAAGCATATTTTGATGACTGAAGATTTTTAAGTACTGTATTGTGGATTTTTATCATTTTTGGTCTTGTCTTAAGTATATAAAAAATATTGGATATTTTTCTAAACTGGTGTGGTGTTCTTTTGTAGCACTTACACTGTATTACTGTTGGTTATGTGCAAATGCTTTACACACTGCCTCTAAGATAAGCCTGACTGCTCGTGCCAAGCTACCAAGGGGGTGAGCAGGGGTTATTTTAGGAGTGTAACTCCCTTATCCTGACTAGAGTGGTGGTTTCTGCCTGGCTTTGGCACATGCCCTAGCCTACCAAAAATCCCATTTCTAACATTGGTTGTCAGCAGTGAGGATAGGACTTGCGTTTGCACTTGACTTACAGGGACTGGTGTGCACTACTACCATATCGCAGACCCTTACGTGCCACATACTGGTTCTTTTTCTTTTTGGCCTATTTTTGATCTTGCCAGTTTGAACTTGCTACTTCATCATGCCTGAATCAAGAGCATCATCTGTTGCATCCCTGGAAATTGCCTTTGAGGAGGATAGGTTGGAATCCTACAATGTTAGGGAATTGAAATCAATTTGCAAAAACCTAAAAGTCCAAGTCAGAGGCCTCACGAGGAAGGAGGAGCTACAAAAGGCGCTGAGGGCCTGGTTAGCAGCCAGACATGCCAGCGAGCAGTCTGGTGATCTCAGTGGAGAGGCGGAGGAGCCTATTCCTAGGGTGGATGTGCTTTTGGGAGGAGAGGAACCCTCCAGGCCAGGCAGCAGTGGCCTGTCCCCAGGAGAGCTGGAGGACAGGCGGGAAGCAAGGAGAGTGGCAGTAGAACTGGAGAAGCTTAAGTTAGCCATGGAGGAGAAAAGGATGATGTTAGAGCATGAATTCAGGTTAAAGGAGCTGGATCAGAGGAGTAGAGCCAGCTCAGATGGTGGCAGCAACCCATCAAGACAGGCAGACAGGATTGTGCACATCCCTAAGAATGTAGGCAAAGAATTCAAGAAGGGGGATGACATACAAAGGTGGTTTCAGGGTTACGAGGCAGCGATACACATGAATGGGGTCCCTGAGGAGAATTGGGGAGCAGGATTGTGGCCTCTCTTCCCAGAAGAAGCAAGGGATACTTTAATAGCTTTGGGTAAGGGGTATCACCTCACCTATCCAGACATGAAGGACGCCCTTCTCACTAAGTATGGTCTCACTCCTGAACAGTACAGGAATCAGTTCAGGTCCAGTAAGAAGTCCGATTCCAACACTTGGTTGGAATGTGTAGATATGTTTTGCAGGTCACTGGATGGCTGGGTGAAGGGCAGTAATGTGACAGATTTTCAGGGGCTCTACAATTTGATTGCATGAGAGCACTTGTCTAGTCTATGTTTTGCAGATCTGCGCCAGCACCTAGTTGATAGTAAGCTAACTGACCCCAGGAAGCTTGCTATGGAGGCGGACCGCTGGGTGAGTACCAGGGTCCACAGGAAAGCGTATGGGGGAGACTCAGCCAAAGGTGGGCAGGGTCCCCAGCAGAAAAGTGGGGGGGACAAGGGTAAAACACAGGAGTTCTCTAAAGGGCCCCAAACTAACACCCAGTGTAAAGGTTCCCATCCCCCAGGAGATAAGAAACAAGGGGTCCCGTCAGGAAAGCCTGCTGAGACCGGCCCCCGCAAGTGTTTTGCATGTGACCAGGTGGGTCACATGAAGGGGGACCCCAAGTGCCCTAAGGGGGCACAGCCACCCACCGGTGGGCAGTCCAAGGTGTTGGCTAGTGCAGCGCTTGGGGAGGAGGAGTACCCACAGGAGGGTGGGGACCCCGCAGAAATGACCCTCGTCTCACTAGGGGACAGTGAGATGGTCCCAGGAAACCCGGTGCCCCCTAACACAAAGAAATACAGCACCTGGGTGAACATCAATGAAAAAAGGGTAGAGGCTCTCAGAGATACTGGAGCCAGTGTGACCTCAGTCCGGTGTCACCTGGTCTCTGAGAAGCAGGTAGTCCCAGGGGCATTCCACCAAGTCATTGCGGCGGACAATTCAGAGCGCCAGTGTCTGGTGGCGCAGGTTCCCTTCGAGTGGGGGGGGGTCTCAGGTCCCTTGAGGGTGGTTGTGAGCCCTTCCATGCCTGTAGATTGTCTGCTAGGTAACGACCTGGAGCAGTCCTTATGGAAGGATGTTGAGCTCAGGTCTCACTTGGAGATGCTTGGGTTGCCAGAGTGGGCCTGCGTGTCCACTCGGTCAATGGCGGCCAGAGAGGGTGATCAAGAGGACTTGGAGCCTGAAACAGTGGCCCAAGTCCCTGGCAAGAGAAAGGGCAAGGGGCGCGGGAAACCGGCCCCTGAAGTTCCCACGGACCAGGAGGAGGTGGACCTTGAGGGGGACGCCCCGGTGCCTACAGGGGAGCAGGTAGCTGAACTGGGGGACATCTCTGAGCTGACCCATTGGCAGCAAGAAGGGGGTCCCACCAGGGAGGAATTCTGCAAGGAGCAGAAGGAGTGCCCTTCTCTGGAGGGTCTGCGGGCAGGCTGCAGACCAGGCAGCTGGTGATCAGTCCGGATAACATTGGATCTACTGGGAGAATGATCTCCTGTACAGTGAGCCTAAGGTCGCTGAACCTGGGTCAGCCCATGTGCTGGTGGTACCCCAGCGCTTCAGGACCTTCCTACTGGGTCTGGCTCATGACGTGCCTTTGGCAGGACATTTGGGGCAGAACAAGACCTTTGACAGGCTTGTCACCCACTTCTTCTGGCCCCAAATGCGAAGGCAGTCAGATGGACATTGCAGGTCTTGCTAAACTTGCCAGGCAAGTGGTAAGAGTGGGAGGAAGGTCAAAGCTCCTCTCCAACCTTTTCCAGTGCTTGGAACGCCCTTCGAAAGGGTAGGGATGGACATTGTGGGGCCACTGGATCCCAAGACAGCCATGGGCAACAGGTACATCCTGGTCTTGGTGGACCATGCCACCCGGTACCCAGAGGCAATCCCTCTCAGGACAACGACGGCGCCAGTGGTGGGCCAGGCGTTAATGGGGATCTTTTCCCGAGTGGGGTTCCCCAGAGAGGTGGTTTCTGACAGGGGGACCAATTTCATATCCAAGTATATGACATCCCTGTGGAAGGAGTGTGGTGTAACCTACAAGTTCACCACCCCTTACCACCCACAAGGTAACGGTCTGGTGGAGAGATTCAACCAGACCTTGAACGGCATGATTAAGGGTCTAACAGAACCCATGAGGCGTAAGTGGGACGTCCTCTTGCCGTGCCTTCTCTTTGCATACAGGGAGGTACCACAGAAGTCTCTTGGGTTCAGTCCCTTTGAGCTTCTGTATGGTCACCCTGTGAGAGGACCTCTGAGTTTGGTGAAGGAAGGCTGGGAGGCAGCTCCCAGGAAAGCTCCCCAGGATGTGTTTAGTTACATGCTGGCCTTCAGAAACCAAACTGCCCGTTTCAGGAAACTCGCGCAGGCGAACCTAGAAGCCACAACAAGAAGAGGTATGCTGTTCCTAAAGGGTCCTACAGGTCAATGGGTGTAAAAAGAGCATATGGATGCTCATGAAGATCGGAGAAAATCTTTTCTCCTTTCAGAAAGAGACCCTCACACACCCAGCCAGCTAGGTGTCTTGCTTCATCACTGGGTCTGCTCCTTATCGGGTCGGCGCTGCAATACCCGATCGGCACCCGTAATGGGGCCTTCTTGGCGGAGATTTTTTTTCTTAGCCGTTAGGTGTGGTGCGTGTAAGGGCCCTAGTGAGTGTAGATGTGTAGATGTGTAATGTGTGCAATATAAAACAGGAATTAGTGATCCACCCAAAACTATTTTAATGACTGTGGTCACTATCCTGATTAAAAACCAAAAGAAGCGCACACGCCTGCTCAAAGATTGCAGGGTTGTGTGCTAAAATTCAGGCCAACATGTTTCTTGCCTAGTGTCAAATTAACGGCAATTCTTCAGGACCTATTATTGATCATTCTACACTTTATGGTTGGTGGTCTGTTAATTACACAGATAAGTGACCACCCATACAGCACCCAATAAAGTGGTACCTGTCGATCAACAACAATGCCTGTAGGAGGGAAAAAATCATAATGATTAGTACATCGTTCTACTATGATCTGCAGTTCAACCTAAATGCAAAAGTCCAGGATATGACCATCCTGTTGTGACACTGCAAAACAAACGTGAAAGATAAGCATGCTTCACATAAGAGTGTATGTGATCATGCACTCGGCGAATTTAAGAAAAAGATTAAAAACAGAAGTAGCAAAGAGAATACAGATATTCGAGGCACACTAGCACGCTCACCCAACTTGGGTCAGCTCTATGCATCAAAGTGTCACGGCAGGTGAAAACACTGCAAGGTTCAGTGTCCTATATATTTGTAGTGATTAAAAAAGGAGAGAAGAGGGAGGGGGAGGGAGGAAAGAGGGGGAGGGGGGGAGGGAAAAAGGGGGGGAAAGGGAAGGAAAGGGAGGAGGAGAGGAAGGGGGAAAGGGGGAGGGGGAAGAGGGGGAAATTTTATAGCATGAGATTAATAGTTGAAGCTAACCTCATGACAGTATTACAAATAAAGGTAATTAATAAAAGTGGGGTGGAGATTACCAACCAGGGACCACACAAACGGAGTGTGTCCCATAGTGATTCCAATGGCTATTACTCCGAGTATACAGTGCATCCTGCCCGTTGGTAGCAGGCGGAGAGCCGGTGGTGTGTCGTACCGCGCACTCCTACTAACACCTCCAACCCAGAGGTCTGGAGTAATACACTGAAGCATACTGCTGGTTCCCACCGGTAGCGCTACCAACCAAGTAGGGCAACAGATACAATGAAAGTTCTAATAAAAGTTTTGCGCAAGAAGAGTGAGCGCGATGGTCGAGGACCAGTGCCGTACTGTGCCGCCAATCTCTCCTTTGTTGGTCACAGTGGTAAACTCACTCGGGCGGTCTCCTCAATTACAGCACCCACACTGAGTAGTGATCAAAGTAAAAACGCTCAGATCTCACAACGCTGGTCCCGCTAACTGGTCACTCATAACATGCAAACAAAAGTTTTTTTTCCTTTTGTTGGTGGTCAAAGCAGAAGCGCACAAGTCACACACTCTTCAACTACGCCCAAACACCCCGGTACTCACGTTGTATGCTCCGTCCGATCACGGTCGACCTACCCCTCACTCTGCCGGACCCGGGTAGATGTCCCTTCTCTTTCGTGTACGAATGATATTACCCGGTCGGTCAGAAGTGGAGGCGGGACTTCCGGTATCGAGGTAGGAATAACGACTAGAGCGTCAACCAACACTTCCGGGTGCCACATTGGAATCCCCATTGCATGTGTGTCAAATGTAGGTATCCCCAATTAGCTAATGGTGGGCCACTGTAAAGCAGTAGTCATCAGGTTTTAAATTATATGAGACGGAAGACAAAAAGGACTCATACTCCTAGAGTATGCCTCATAATCCACCAGCTGGTATAACAAAGGTGTCTAATAAAATAACAACTCGATGGCCTGGAATAAACCAAATCCTTGTACTAAAGTGAAAAAATAAAATTACATAATCACCCAGTTATGGATGTAGTCGCTGTTGGATAAAAGGTCCACCACTATTATAAATGCTGGGTGGCGGGGGCGGAACTCGATGTGGCACACAAACGGAGATTAAACCCCTATGTAATAATGGCCACAACCGATGAAAGGACCCCTCGCGGTGCGGTTTCCTAAGGAGGGCTCATGGCTGTTATCAGTGTAGCACATGTAGGTGATAATAGGTTAGAAGATAGCAATGCCAGCAGTAGTCACAAATTGCAGACATAAGGAAGGACGAAGTGGAGATAATACATCATTTGATGTATTATGTTAGCAAACTCCAAGGTATGTCTTCATTAAGTCCCTCTTTGTCCGAGGACAACCTCAGTACCCACCTCTGTTCTATGCGAAACAGAAAGTTTTTATGCATACCAGGGTGAGCTTCCAAAACCACCCACCGAAAAGAGTCAGGTGAGTGTTTGTGATGTTCAAAATGGGTCGTCATCTTGGTGTTAGTTCTATGACACCTGAAGTTGCTCCTATGTTCAGTCATCCGGGTTTTCACCGGTCTGGTTGTCATCCCTACATAAAGGAGTCCGTACGGACAGGTCAATGCATAAATACAGTTGTACGTGTTACAGTTGGTGTGTCTCTTAAGGACCCATTTCACCCCATTCGTGAATGTTATTTCTTTAGTGGTCTTGGTAAGAGGGCAGACTGAGCAAGACCCACACGGGTAGTGTCCAACTACGGGAGGAAGATCCCATAGTCCCCTTTGTACATTGGTTTTCAGGGTGCTTGGTCGTGTGTGTATGAGCATGTCCTTTAAATTGCTTGTGCGTTTGAACGCAAATCTGGGTACAGGGAGATCTAATGCTCCTGTATTAAGAATACCCCAATGTTTCCTAATAATACTCCTCACTCGATTTGAGTCGGGAGTGAAAGTAGTCACACAGGTAATCGTGGTATCGGGATCCTTATGTACACTCTCTAGCAAACCTTCCCGGTTGTTGTTTCTGGCTCTTTTACGAGAGAGTGACACAATGTGTTGTGGATAATCCCTCTGTCGCAGGTCTTGAGCCAAAGTATTAGACTCAATGAGGTAGTCTGTCAGTGAACTACAATTCCTTCTTATCCGAAGGAATTGACCAAATGGGAGATTCTGTTTGAGTGCTCTGGGATGGTGGCTACTAAATAGAAGCAAACTGTTTCTGTCAGTTGGTTTGCGATAGAGTGTTGTTGTGATGCAGCCATCCCCCAGCTTTACCAGCAGGTCGAGGAAGGGTACACTGGTCTCGGAAATAGTGCTAGTAAATTTCAGAAAGGGGTTTAGAGTAATGATCCAAATGCAAAATTTGTCACATGTTCTGCGGTCCCCTTTCCAAAGGACCAAGATGTCATCAATGAACCTTTTCCATACAAGAACGTTCGCTAAGTATGGATTGCTGTGATGGTAGATCTCCCTCTCCTCAAACGCTGCCATGTACATGCAAGCCAGACTCGGCGCGAAGGTACTGCCCATCGAAGTGCCCTGCGTTTGATGGTATAGTTGTTTGTTATATTCAAAGAAATTTTCTGTAAGTGCCAGGGTGGCACACTCCAGTATAAATGCTACCGGAGTAGAGGAAGTCCAGTTCTCTCGGCTAAGTACGTCCTCCACCACCCCTAGAGTGGCCCTTTGGGGGATATTGGTGTAGAGGGCCTCAACATCCAATGTCAACAGAAAATTGATTTCCTCTGGATGTTGGACCCCCTCGAGTAGTCGTAGGACATCGGTTGTATCTTTCACAAAAGAGGGGGTGGCCCTTACAAGGGGTTGGAGAAAGTGATCGCAAAATCTCGACAAGGGTTCCAAAATAGACTCGATCCCCGAGACGATAGGTCTGCCAGGGACCGGGATCACCCCCTTGTGAATTTTGGGAAGGGTGTAAAAGTAAGGAATCTTTGGATCAGTGGTGATGAAAAAGTCTGCTTCTTTTTTATTTATCCAGCCCTCAGACTTGGCTGAGAATACCATAGCGGAGATGGTGGTATTTAATCGAGGAGTGGGGTCCTCTCTCAATGGTGTATAGTACCTCCGATTGCTCAACTGCCGCTGGCATTCTATATCATAGTCCACAGTGGACATAATGACTGTCGCTCCACCCTTGTCCGCCTGTTTGATGGTGATGCTAGGGTCATCCGCCAGGGTCCTGACGGCTGACATTTCACTGGACGACAGGTTATGGAATGAAGCAGGGGTAGTACCCCTATTGAGATCCTTCAGCACCGCCTGTTCAAAGGTCAGGACTTCGGGGGGTACCATTCCGCTGTGGGGTGTAAAGGTCGAGGGTTTGTGTAATCCTGAATCACTCTTCTCAGACAGAGGTTTATCTTGAAAGAAGGCCTTTAACCGTACCTTGCGGAAAAAACCTTGAATCTCACAGGTGTCGCGAAATTTGTCTACCTTGGGGGTAGGTACAAAGCCTAGCCCTTTCTGTAGTACACCCTCTTCTGTTGGTGTCAAGACCCTATGGGAGAGATTGATAATCAATTTCTCTTCCCCCTTGTCTGGCTCCTCGTCTCTACTGGGCGTGTCGGTTGTTCCTGCCACTGTACTCTTTTTTGGTGCCCTCTTCTGCGCCCTCTTCCTCTGCCCCAGCCTCTGTCTAAAAAAGGGGGTTCATTGATTGGCTGGAAGAAGGGCGGTGGGCCCTGTTGGTACATAGGATATTGCCAGAATTGCGGTCCCTGGTATGGTGGCATATTGTATGGTTGGTACATGGGACGTGTATTGTGTCTCAAGTTCTTATTGCTCCAGCTCCCACTACCTAGAAGCCAGCCAGGAAGAAATGAGGAAGTGGTATGACCAGAATGCCACTCTGGTCGAATTTCAACCTGGGCAAAAAGTGTGGGTCATGGCTTCAGTGGAACCTTGTGCCTTGCAGGACAAGTGGACTGGGCCATTCGAGGTGGTGGAGTGCAAAAGTGATGTCACCTACCTGGTGGATTTGCGGGCTTCAAGGAACCCTTTGAGGGTCCTCCACGTGAACCGCCTCAAGCCCCACTTCGAGAGGTCCGAAGTGAGCATGCTCTTGGCGACAGATGATGAGGTGGAAGAGGAGAGTGAACCTCTCCCTGACCTCCTGTCTACCAAGGAGCGCGATGGGTCAGTGGAAGGTGTGATCCTCTCCCCTACACTGACTCCAGAGCAGCAGAGCGACTGTCACCAGTTGTTGGGACAGTTTGCCCCACTGTTCTCCCTGACCCCAGGTGTTACTCACTGGTGTACCCATGACGTGGACACCGGTGACAGCCCTCCTGTGAAGCACAAGATTTACAGGTTGACTGACCGGGTCAAGGCCAGCATTAAAGAGGAGGTCTCTAAGATGTTGGCGTTAGGGGTGATCGAGCCTTCCAACAGTCCTTGGGCCAGCCCAGTGGTCTTGGTCCCAAAGGCTGCTGCACCCGGTGCCACTCCAGAACTGCAGTTTTGTGTGGACTACCATGGGCTCAATGCCGTCACCAGGACTGACGCACACCCCATCACCAGAGCTGATGAGCTCATTGATCTGCCAAGTTCCTCAGCACGTTTGATTTAACGTCTGGTTACTGGCAGATTGCCTTAACCGATGGGGCCAAGGAGAGGTCAGCATTTTTAACCCCAGAAGGACATTACCAGTTCCGGGTGATGCCCTTTGGGTTGAAGAATGCCCCTGCCACCTTTCAGAGGTTGGTCAACCAGGTGTTGGCTGGGCTGGAGGATTTCAGTGCCGCCTACCTGGATGACATTGCAGTGTTCAGTTCCAGCTGGGAAGAACACTTGCAGCACCTCGGTGAAGTGTTGAAGGCGCTGCAGAGGGCAGGCCTCACGATCAAGGCCAGTAAGTGCCAGATCGGGCAGGGTTCGGTGGTGTACTTGGGACACCAGGTAGGAAGCTGCCAGGTGGCGCCCCTATAATCCAAGATTGACACCATTCTGGCTTGGGAGCCCCCCAAGACCCAGACAGAGGTGAGGGCCTTCTTAGGACTCACCGGGTACTACAGGAGGTTTGTTAAGGGGTATGGCACCGTTGTTGCCCCCTTAACAGAGCTGACTTCCAGGAAGCAGCCCAAGAAGGTGATCTGGACTGAGTCCTGCCAGAAGGCTTTTGATGCCCTGAAGGCCGCCATGTGCACGGCACCCGTGCTCAAAGCCCCCGACTTCTCCAAGGAATTCGTCGTGCAGACTGATGCTTCAGAGCATGGAGTGGGAGCGGTGCTCTCACAACTGAACGAAGAGGGCCTAGACCAGCCTGTAGTCTTCCTTAGCCGGAGACTACTCCCCAGGGAACAGAGGTGGAGTGCCATAGAAAGGGAAGCTTTCGCTGTGGTCTGGGCACTGAAGAAGCTGAGACCATACCTGTTTGGGACTCACTTCCGGGTTCAGACAGACCACAGGCCCCTCAGATGGTTGATGCAAATGAGGGGTGAGAATCCGAAACTGCTGAGGTGGTCCATCTCCCTACAGGGAATGGACTTTACGGTGGAACACCGTCCTGGCACAGAACACGCCAATGCAGATGGTCTGTCCACGTTCTTCCGCCTTAGTGAAGAGAACTCCCAGGAGGGTGGGTAGTTCTCCCTACTTTCAGCTGGAGGGGACATGTGTTAGACCTGGCATCTTTTGGCGTGTTTCCCCTGAGTTTTTGCTTTCTGACCTCCCGGTTTTGACTCTGTTTTTGCTGGCGTGGTGTTTCTGCGCACTTTTCTCACTGCTGATCAGTGGTAAAGTGCAAGTGCTCCTGCGGTAAATTGTGTTATGGATTGGTGTTTCCATGATTGGCCTGATTGATTTATGTGTCAGTCCCTAGTAAAGTGCACTGCGTGTGCCAGGGCCTATAAATCAAATGCTGTTGGTGGGCTGCAGCACTGGATTGTGCCACCCACACAAACAGCCCGTAAAAGGTAACTATGGCCTGCCATTGCAGAGCCTGTGTGCAGTCTGGTACTGCCATGTTGACTTGGCAAGTGCACCCACTTGCCAGGCCCTAACCTTCCCTTTTCTTACATGTCAGTCACCCCTCAGGTAGGCCCAAGGTACCCCTGTGGGCAGGGTGCAGTGTATGTGACAGGTAGGACATGCCCTGGTGTGTGTGGCATGTCCTGATAGTGAATTACTGCCCATTTCGTTTTTCACTATTGCAAGGCTACCTGTTCCCCATAGGACAGAATGGGGAGTTTGTTTATAACATCTTATAAACATAACTGGCCCGGGGAATTAGGTAGGAAAATAAAGTTTAGTATGCCTGAACTCAGAATCTAAAGATGCATCTTTTAGTGAAGGTGATTTTTACATTCTGTGTTTGAAAATACCACTTTTAGAAAGTAGGTATTTTGTTGCTCAGTCATCCCGTGTGCCTCTCTGGAATGTGGATTGGCTACCTGGGTTTTGGATGACAGACGGCTGGGGTGCAGGAGTGGCTCCAGATAGTCTAGGTTGGTCAGGAAAGGGCTGAATAGACCTGGGCTGCAATTAGGGAAGGGGGAGGAGATTTCCTTGCACCTCAAAGGGCCTGGTCTGCCTCTGACCATGCCGTCTCCACCTCCTGCCAGGAAGTCACACCAGAGAGGGCAGAACTGGTTCTGGCTGGGCACAGACACTCTCTGCATAAGAGATCAAAGGATTTTGGGATATAAATATTGGGGCCCAGACCCCTGACTTTTAGAATTCTTTTGGACCAAGAAGACTGCCAAGAAGAAGAGCTGGAGAAGCTGTGAGGAGGAACTACCACTTTGCTGTGTGCTTTGCTGTGTTGGCCTGCAGTGGCTGCTTCTGTCTTGGGCAGTGAAAGGACTGGACTGGACTTTCTGCAATCTACTTTGTGAGTTTCTCCAAGGGCTTGAGGTAGAGCTTGCCCCCTGTTCAAGAAGTCTCAGGAACAGCAAAGACTTCAAGTTCTTCTGCCCTCAGCACTGGGGACTGTGTGTTTTGTGCTACAACAGAAGAAAAAGAAACCCGACGCCGTCTACGACGCCGCTGCCGACTCCGTGTCCTGAAGGCACCGCAAAGGGCACCGCCTCAATGCTGCACCGCGACCCTGGTCTCACTGACGACACCTGCTGACGCCGCCACCGAGCCGCTGCTCGCACCGCAACCTGTGGGCACCGCAGTCCGCATCGCCTTGGATCACGACAACACCTTGGTATCCCCGACGCCGCCGCTCCACGCCGAAATCTACACCGCTGCTTGCACCGTGGTTCGAGGGCTCCGCTCGTAAAGTTACACGACACACCACCCTCATCCCACACCGCAGCCTTTGCCTACCGACGTCGGCGCCATCGACTCCAGTTCGTCATCTGACGATAGCGCTTCAGCAACGACGACGCCGCTGCTTGCACCGTGACCTGCCAGCACCGCGACGAGCACCGCATTCACTTTGCACCGCGACCCTGGGCTCACCGATGACGCCATCTGACGCCGCTACCGAGCCTCTGCTCGCACCGCGACCTTAGGGCACCGCACCGCTGCACTTTGCACCGCAGCACCCTACGCCTGCCGACGCCAGCGCTCCTGACTTCAACAGAGAGGAGTTCGATCTGCAACGCGTGTGACTTCGAGGGCCCCGACGACTCCTGCACCGACCTCCGGTACCGACGCCTGCGGACGCCGTGCTTTCGGAAGCTCAACGAGAGGTCGCCGACGCCCTGCATTTCTAAAAGGTACTGTTTGCGGGTCTTCCCGACACCGTAGCTGGCCCGCGACGCCACGGTCAGCCAGAACTGTTTGGATTTGTTTGCTCACGACGCCGTGATAGCCCCGGACGGAGCTATCGACATCAAGGAACTGTTTTATAAGCATATTTTGATGACTGAAGATTTTTAAGTACTGTATTGTGGATTTTTATCGTTTTTGGTCTGGTCTTAAGTATATAAAAATATTGGATATTTTTCTAAACTGGTGTGGTGTGCTTTTGCAGTGCTTACACTGTATTACTGTTGGTTATGTGCAAATGCTTTACACACTGCCTCTAAGATAAGCCTGACTGCTCGTGCCAAGCTAACAAGGGGGTGAGCAGGGGTTATTGTAGGAGTGTAACTCCCTTATCCTGACTAGAGTGGTGGTTTCTGCGTGGCTTTGGCACATGCGCTAGCCTACCAAAAATCCCATTTCTAACACAGCGCCAAAATTAAGACCAGGGAATTGCATTCAGCAGCACACATAAAAGTTACAAAACACCATTTAAAGATTGTTTATGTGCAGGAAGGAAGACCTTCATGCACATAAACAATCTTCCCCTCAACGCAGACACCCTTGCACTACGGTGCAAGGGTGCCTGCGTTGGCGCTAGGCTGCTAAGTTTAGTGCCAGCGCAGGGGGAAACGCAGGGCTGCACCATATTCTTGAAAATATGGTGCAGCCCTGCATTTCTGAAGTGGAGGAGCGCCGCGTTAAGCCAAGGAGGCTAACGCCGTGCTCCACCACTTCATTGTAAATATGCCCCTGCATGTGTGGTGTTATGTTACGTAGCACATGATTTTGGAAAGTCATGGTTGATCATGGTTGAATTCTGCTAAGGAGTGAGGTAGACAGAAATGAGCATTGCCATTTGGTGTATGGTGGGTCTTGGTGCGTGTGGAGGTGGGTAGTAGAGTTAAAGAATGGTGATCATCGAGAATAGTTCAGTGCTTGCAGGGGGCTTGGCACACCTCAACCTGAAGATTCTGACTCCTTCAAGGTAGGTCCAATGGGGGTTAGTCGAGTCAGAGCCTGGTCAGGAATGCGAAATGGCATAGTGCCTAAAAAATTGGCGGTCTAACTAAGACTAATGCTTCCTTCTGGAAAAGTCCTGTAGCCTCTACTGTGCGTCCTAATCTGTTTAAAAAACTCATCTAGGGGTGGTGATACCGAAAGGAATTAGCTAATCTAGTGATAGTTAAAACTTAGTGACCTTTAAGAAAGCATGATGAAAGTCAATGTCAAAATACAGTGAGAGGGGCCCCACAATACCCAAAAGGGACAGGGCGCCACGTGTGACTAAAAGTCAAAAAGTATAATTCCCTTTGGGTGCACCACTTTACAAACACTCTAACTGACTCACATACAACCAACCGTAAGTCACAGATACAAAAACAAGCCGGATATTGAAACACTTATAAATGTCATTTAATAAAAAAGTACTTTATCGCCAATAAATAGTCAAACAATCTAAAAACACGGTTGCATCTTTATTGCAGGAT
The DNA here is from genome assembly GCA_963921515.1 of Calotriton arnoldi. Taxonomy (NCBI): domain Eukaryota; kingdom Metazoa; phylum Chordata; class Amphibia; order Caudata; family Salamandridae; genus Calotriton; species Calotriton arnoldi. Next base: position 3,323,696 of record CAWUFW010000564.1, on the reverse strand, counting down.
CATATATGGCCTGCCACTGTTCTGTATCTTAACAGGATAATAAATTTTATATGCAAAAAGAGAAAGTGCCGGATGATATAACAAACACGTTCGAGGACGACACTTAAGAAACTACGGTCACAGACCCCACTTTGAATTTTAATCTAATAAGGGAAGTTGTTTGACTCCCACGGTATACGTATGCGGATTGCATCTAAATCAAAGGTGTATATTCATATAATAAGAGCGCGAATCCTGCAGCATACGGGCCTGATGAACCGTGAGACCAGTGCATATCATCCGGCACTTTCTCTCTTTGTATATAAAATTTGTCATCCTGTTAAGATACAGAACAGTGGCAGGCCATATATGATCCTGCAATAAAGATGCAACCGATGCAAACAGGTGTTTGATTAAGTTTAAACCGGTTTGACGATTGAATATAGGGAAGGAAAAAGTAGTTTTGTCCTGAGGAAGCTAGTTCCATTGTTTTAACCAACCGAAACGCGTTGACGCCTTGTGTTGTTATTAAATTTGTATTGTACTGAACCATACCTTGAAAGAAAGCAAACGATTTGTATGAGATTCAGTCTTTATGTTTTTACAAATTAATGCATTTGAATGACAAATATAATTGTCTGCCTCAAGTCCTTTCCTATTTTGAGATTTTAATTTATGTATTGCTCATGTTTTTAGATTGTTTGACTATATTTTGGAGATAAAGTAATTTTTATTAAATGACATTTATAAGTGTTTCAATATCCGGCTTGTTTTTGTATCTGTGACTTACGGTTGGTTGTATGTGAGTCAGTTAGAGTGTTTGTAAAGTGGTGCACCCAAAGGGAATTATACTTTTTGACTGAAAGTCAATTTCACACAAGGGATACCTCTGTAATGGTAGACATCTTCCTGTCAGGGAAAATATTCGCCTACTGTGGTATTGAAAGAAGAAGAGTCCATGGTGGAAGTTTGTTACAAGGCACGTCGATCTAATGTAGCCAGAAACAGTAGCTCTATAGTTGGCATCAAGCATATTCTTTGTCCTATTCTGCATGCCGAACATGACAGCAACTTGTCTTGACGTCTGTTGTCCCCATGTAGGTAAGGTACTTCAGGTGCTAACTCATTTATTTCATTGCTGTTTGTAATCCCCCAGTGCTTAATTTGAGCCACTGGTTTCCGGTGCTCGGCACCAGCACTTAATTGTCAACACCGGTGCTTGCGACAATCTGCTACAAGGTGGCGCTGTTTGGCTAATTTAGATATGACCACAACAACAGGTAATTATTAATTCAATATACATTAAAAATGACTATTACCTGACGCCCTAGCCATTCTTATAGATATGGGGGCCTGGAATAGTCCAAATTGTCCCACTTTTAGGAGTGTGATGGTTCGTAGTTGTGTTGGTACTATCATTGTCATCATGGCAGGGGCAATGTGTGGTGGTGGTGCAAGCTGCAGTAGACTCCTGAGGAGAGCCCTAGCACTTATTTTTATTTTTTTTACAAATCAGGCACTGTAATCACCTATAACAAGCATCATCTGGTTCTGGTGAAGCGTGTAGTTTTGCGTTACGCAGCTCTTTATTTCACCTTTCAGATACTCAACATTTTGCTCCTCCTGATGCCCCTTGGCGCGGAAATGTCGAAGCTACAGCCCTCGGGTTTGCTGGACCGAATCTTTAGCCATATTGATCTTCATCAGGATGAGTTTGTGCAGGTAAGTGGAGCAACAGATTAACTACTCTTCCCTCATAAACTCCAAGGAGAGTGAAGTATGTGTCAGCGATGACTGGTATTGTATTCCAGTAGGCCTTGGGTGGTATTTTACGAATCCAAATGATGTAACACTTCACCTGGTTTGGCAAATTCTTTTATCGCTTCCTGGATCAGTGTGGTTGGCATGTGAACAGGCAAAAGTTTCAGAGTGACCTTGGTAGATAGATTGGTTTCACTTATAATGTTCTTTGTCTAAAATGGAATGTGACCAACAAATGGTTCTTGAAAAGAACAATCACCAAGTGAGGGCAACTAAAGTTGTCTGTCACATGGTAATGGTAATTGCTAGCAATGCAACTAATATTGAGTTAGTCGTTTTTGTTTTAAGTGCAAAGGGTGCTTTGATGTCCATATATCGAGATCGTTAATACTGACCTGTAATAATATTGTATCCACTACATCACAAGGTAAGCTCATATTAGCTATTTTTAACCTTCCTCAATAATTGACTTGCGATGAAGAGGTTAAGTTGATGTAGTGAGCACTATTTGATTGCCATGCGATATAACGTGTACTTGTGATATATAATTAGCTGCTAATTGCTCTTATGAAGCTCTTAGTGGTGGAGAAAGGCAAAAGTGCATGCCTGGTATTCGAATGTATGACGTTACAACGCATACATTTACAATGCATGCCTTTACAACGCAGTTTTTACATCGCAACATCCTTTACAATGCATTCTTTTACATCGCATGCCATTACATTGCATTTTCAGAAACTACCTTTACAACGCATTCCATTACATCGCATCATACCTTTACAACGCATACCATTACAATGCATACCATTACATCACATTTAAGGTAAGTGTTGGATAGTATAGGGGTAATAATTACTATTCTAACTCCAGTGAGTGCAACAGGAGGGTAAGTGTTGGATAGTGTAAGGGTACTATGCGTTGTAATGGTATGCATTGTAATAACTTGCGATGTAATGCCTGCGTTGTAGTGACATGCATTGTAATGACATGCGTTGTAGTGACATGCTATGTAATGGCTGCATTGTAATGACATGCGATGTAAAGGATGTTGCGATGTAATGACTGCTATGTAAAGGTAGTGCGATGTAATGACTGCGTTGTAAAGGTTTTTTCCCCTGGTATTCATGGCCCTGAATGCTATTTACACTAATTGCACCCACAACATTATATGCCTCAATAAGTGATTTTAGGTAAAGTATGTAGACGCATTTTCACACTCTTGCTTCTGACTCAAGTTGTCAGTGTTTCACAAGTCATAATGTTCTAAGTGCTGTCTGGTGGATGTTGATTTCCCCACTGCAATTCTGTGCAGTGATTTGACTTGTGGTTTTCTACCAAGTCCTGTATGATCATTTACCTGCACATATCACTGTTAAAGATACCCTAAAACATTTCTTGGGGAAAAAAAATCTCATGTAACAAAATTATTCTTAAGCATTTTTTTTTACAAAGAACCATTCACCTGTGTGTTTTGTGGTTCCAAAATGGTGATGCAGCCAGATAAGATTACAATTATTTGATAGTTTGTAAAAACCATATCTTTATGTGTACCATTAGCTAACCTGAATCATTTTGCTTTCCTCAAGAACCTGAAAAATTGGCTGGCCATTCCCAGTGACTCGAGTGACCCACAACTAAGGGGAGAAGTTACACGAATAATGAAGATGGCGGCGGGCAAGATCACGTCACTGGGAGCTACGGTTCAGCTTGTAGAGATGGGCTTACAGGAGGTACAGCTTAGTCACTCTTTGTTGGAGTTTTTCAGGAATTTCTCATCTTTGTGGATACTACATGAAATGTGTTACATATCATGAGTACAGTTATAATTTTGCAGATTGACAGGTTTCCCAGCTCATTAGAAGAGAGTATTACTCATATATTTAGAAAAGGGATTAGGATAGGGAAAAAGCTTCTGGCCATACATCAAAACACCCAAAAGTTTGCATATTTTTGTTGTGAAAGAGTTTATGAACATGTGTATGCTATTTGCTCTTTTGTTTGCCAGTGGATCTAAAATCATGTCTCCATTCTATGGAAACGTTCACCTTCCATTTTGTGAACAACCAGTGACATGGGCCCCCCTTCTCATTTCTTTGGACCAGGACTTATTTCATCTTCAGATTTTGGTCCAAAGCAAGAGAGAAAGGTAGAGAATGGAGAACGAATGAGAAAGGCAGGAAAACAGAGAAAAAGCAGGGGTGAAAAAGAACCTGCAAGAGTGAGATAAAGAGACAAGAAGTGTAGGGTACTGGAAGAAAGAGGCATGAGGTGAAATATGGAGAAGGCAGTCTTGGTCTTTGCCAACTCCATCATTCAGTACTCACCACATTGATTAACTTTGAGCTCCTGCACTCGTTTTTTTTTCTTTTTTTTAAAAACAAATTGAGCATTAGAGTTGTTCGTAGGCTTGCGCAGAGATTATGGCCAAAAAGCATTACACCTTTTCCCCTTGGGCAGCACGAGCATGATGTCTCAAGTTTTTTGACAATTTAATATCTAAATGTGTGTGGACTGGTCCATACACAATTGTATGTGAAGGCAATTTCAGTGTGGCACTAGACCCCATGATATATTTCATCAACCAATACTAGAGCCCTACTGCTGCAGCAAAAGCAATCACACTGATAATGGAACAACATCAGTTGATAGACGTTTGGGGCCAGATGTACGACGCTTTTCAGCGTGCGCAAATGGATCTTAGACCCGTTTGCACATGCTAAAAAGCAAGGGCCAATGTACAAACAGTATTTTGCGACTCGCAAATAAATTGCGACTCGCAAAATACTGTTTTGTGACTCGCTATTAGGAAGGGGCGTTCCCTTCCTAATAGCGACCGCAAAGCAATGTACCAATGTTTTGCGACCGCAACTGCGGTTGCAAAACACTATGAAATTACCACCTACTTCAAGTAGGTGGTAATGCATTCACAAATGGGAAGGGTCCCCAAGGGACCCCTTCCCTTGCAAATGCATGCAATATTATTTTTAAGGGCAGGCAGTGGTCCCAGGGACCACTGCCTGCCCTTAAAAAATGAAACGAAAACATTTCATTTTTTTTTTTTAAATGCATCCCGTTTTCCTTTAAGGAAAACGGGCCAAATTTTTAAAAAAAAACTGCTTTATTTAAAAGCAGTCCCAGACATGGTGGTCTGCGGAGACCAGCAGGCCACCATCCCGGGAGGGCGTGTCATTCCCAATGGGCTCGCAAATTGCGAGAGGCTCATTAATATTCATGAGCCTCGCAATATGCGACCCCATTGGGAATCGCAAACAGTGTTAAACACACTGTTGTACATGCCAAATAGCGCCTCGCAAATTGCGAGTCGCAAATGCGACACAAAATCTGCGAGGCGCTATTTGGCAGGTCATACATCTGGCCCTTGGTGCCTTGGAATTACCAGGGTCGCGAACGTATATACCACCAAAGTACGTGGCGTCGTTGAGAATGGATTACTGACTTCTTACCTGAGATGCATGCGCATGGATGCAGAAGACTGAGCCACACCATTGTACAATGTCAGATCACTCCCCCTTATTGCTAACATTCATGATTGCACAAGGTGGAACCAGAAGCAATATGTGACATTTTCCCTCAGAAGCGCTCTTGGATTCCATCTCCGCCACTGAGGTCAGGCATGGGATTGCATAATATTTAAAGACAATATGCAGGATCTTTGGACAGTGCAGGAATGCTGTGGAAAGCTTTCAAATCATCTAATAAGAGGAATATACATCTCTAAGGAAGGAGTTATAAAATGTATCAGATCGACCCTCCAGACACTGAAACATGAGAGTGGAGAGCTGGAGAAAAAAATACATTAAAACACATAACACAGACATACTCCGCAGATTAAATATGCTCCTAATAGAATTCTAAGAGACTGTGGTCAGAGAAGTTAGGTATTTGAATAAATGCACAATGGCTAGGCATTATGGAGGGTAGGGGTGAATGGCCTGGGAAACCTCTAGACTGCCTGATACTTATACTCCATCCTCCTAAGGAGATGATTGTGCTGGGTTGTAGCACTGGTAATCCAGTTAAGGGTACTGCTGATATATTAGCAGTATTTATGTCATGTTACGCCCAACTCTACAGTGTGAAGAGACTCATGTCTTATATGGTGGAGCTGGTGTTTTCAGATCAGTCTGCATTTATACTTGGATGTAGCAGTGCATACATCTCCAGACACTTTTAACATAATGCATCGAATGGAACTTCATGTTCGCAGTGCTAAGTGAAGTTCAGCCATTGCAAGCAGTTAATCAAGTGGATACCCCTATTCTACTCTGCCACCAATGCCCAGGTGAGAGTAAATTTTACAAAAAAGTGATGGATGGAATGCTTGAATTAATCTCAGCCACTGTAATTACTCGGGCGGCATCCTAGACCATTGTTATTTTGCACACCATGTCACCTCAGTTTGGATCCATCCATATGCAAATTAGTCTTCACCCTGCTCCAATGGGAACAGTACAGTCCTAACCGCCAAGCCAGGTCCTAGCAACCTAGGACCGGGTTTACCCTAGTGAGGGCTCATCAGACAGGTATTACTTGGTTCCAGTGACACAGTGTGCACGGAACCCAGGTCTGGGCATACCCGGGTGGAAGGAAATGGCAACAGATCAGACCCTATTGTATTATCCATAGGCACTAGGAGTGTATTGGTTAGAGTCTCTCGATATTTTGGGAGGGAATCATGTGGGAATAGGTACATATGAGGGAGCCCTAGACACAAGTCCTGCAATTGCATGGTACACTTTGTGCATGCATTCTAACAGGGAATATCTAGTCATACATGGCATAAGGAAAGCCCTGTCAATCATGATGACAGGCTTGCATGGGCTTTAGGTCCTCCACCCATGCATGGAGCGTGGCTGCTCCTGATGGCATGGTGTTATTCCAATGAGAATTGATGAAGGGAGCATTGGAAGACTAGTGAAGGAAGCTAAAGACTTTTAGTGTTAGATAATTCCTGGTCGAACACTGCCCCTTTACCCCTCGTTTAGTTCTCATGGTGTGCTGCCATTTTTAGTAACCTGGAAGGGAATAGACATCCTGTACCACAGTAGTGATCACTTGTGGCAAAAATATATAGTGACCCCATTACTGCATATTTTGGCATTTCCCTGCATCAGTTAACACTGCAGTAAAATGACGTCACACCTTTCAAATTACGTGAATCAATACACCAGCGTCAAGAAGCTAAAAGCAAATATTGCCCATTTGTTAGTGCTGTACTCTAAGACCCTAATTACCAGCGGCGGCCAGCATAGGTAAGTGCAGTGGGGCGAGACGGGAGGGGGGAAGTCGACAGACGACAGAATAGGGAAAATTAAATAAATAAATCAATCCTATTCCCTCGTCTGTTGACTTCTCCCCCGTCCTACCCCGCCCCACCGCGCTTACCTGCACCCGCCGCAACTGCTAATTTCACTAGAGGTGAGGGGTGAATTCCAACCCATTCACAATGCCTTTTTTGCATCTAAACTCTGCTCCCCGCAATTTTCTCCAGATTATTATCAGCATGTTAAACCTTCCAAATTTTACTAGGAGAAGCAGCATATTGCATATTCTGATATACAAAGAATTTGGTGCAAAAACATCCATTCGGCTTGTATATCCCCATTTTTCAGAGGAAACCTCAGAATTAGTGTTATTTTTGGCATTCAGTAAATACCCGACATTGCAGTGTCAGCATTAACCATGTGTTAAAAATACCTCATCCTTTCCTACTGAACTAGTAATTAGAGAGTAAAGCCTCAGGGTGTAGGGGGCGTTTGCATTTTGCTTGTCAGAAACAAACACCCGCTTAGGGAATTTGTTACTGAAGAAGAAAAAGTTTAGCGTGTAGCGACTTAAAAGATGGCAGCCATGAACCAAACATTCATTGCTTTCACTGGAGCCGCAGTGGTAGTGGCTACTGTGATGGTACAGAGATCACTGTAGGGCCAGCGATGATCTTGTAATTTGGCAGGCAGCAGTCTGGCCAGCAAACATGCCAACAGACCCAATTAAGGCGGCACATTCCTGATTTTTTAAGCGAAAAATTGGTTAATTTTCGCTGTCCCTCGCATGAAATTGCATTAGCTTCATTGTATGCCAATGGGGAAAATGGAGTCCTCTGATTTTTTTCTCCAAAATCTACCACTTGCTTGTTTCAAAATGCTGGTATGTATGGGCCTGGGTGGCAGAGGAGATGACGTCCACCATCCTGACAGACAGCTGGCTGCCTGCCATTTCCTAAATCAGGCCCATAATCTATTATCTGATTTTCCCATTTACTTATTAGTATTGCTAGTATCACAACACCGATTGTTCATATGTTAATGTTCTCTGCTGATTGTGCTGGACTTAACCGCATATAATTTTACAGTAATTGAAAATCTATTATTTGTCTAAGGGACTGGTTAACCAGATTTATAAAAAATGCATTACGCCATTACACTTGCAATTAAAAATGCTTTATCTTTAGTTATTCCATGTGACTATAAGTGGCATGAACTCATTAAAAATTTAAAAAGTAAACAGTTATAAATTTGATTTTAGTTTTTGGAGCACTTCACTTGTAGATGAACGACAAACCCTGGTTTGTTTCTTACCACATAGAATCATTGCCATTGTCATGGGAAAATTATTGGAACCATGCATTGATATCACTTAAGCTTTACATAAATTAATGATAACAGTCAATATGTGAATAGCAAGCGATAAATTGCAGTTGTCCATATATTACTTCATTTTCTATGTATAGCAATGACTGCCCATGTCAGAAATTGCATATGATGAGTTGCGGAGCGCCCATGCAAGCCTTTAGGAACAGGTCAGAATCAAAAGATGTGTAGTTGCCATGTTCAGAAAACTATATCATTTTGTCTCTTACGCGATGCAGAAGTTATATCAAATTAAATTTAGATGGAGGTAAATCCACAAAAAATTGAAAGCAAAAGATTTTCAAGTATGATTCACAATCCTCTGTTTAAACTAGGACTAACAGTCATAAGCGAGCCTCTATATAGTGCAAATTCTTTATTTATATTTCATGCTATATATTGTGTTTATTTTATACAGTTTTGCAAAACACTAGATAACACTGTTTACTGTGGTGTGATATATCAATAAAATGTTGTCATACGGTTCCTACGAATCAAGTAGGACTGTGTATCAAGACAACATACCCGTCAGAATATTGGGGACTGAGTCCACATGTATCATCAGAGTATGTTTGCCTAATTCCCAGCTTGCTCACAGTGCGCCGTCTGAAACCCTAACCTTCCAGGGTACCAAATGGTATCTGCAGCCTCAGAACATGACCACTCTAATTCCCCAAGGAAATCGTGGAAACAGATCTACCCTTTCATTGTTACTCAGGCATGCCCTGTTACACATTGGCTTTTCAAACCTTTATTGAAACAATTGTATTCTTGTATAAAAAGCATGAGCTGCAATTACTAGTAGCATGAAACAAAGCATTGTAATCAGCATTACAAGAAAGGTGAAAAAGATAAACAGTTCAACCATTATAACCTTATAGTGTGATTATGATTATATCTATATTAAAACTCCTACCTAAAACTACGTTCACTATGGAGAGCATAGTGGGAGTACCCTCTGCCAGATCGCTTGGGACAACCCAACCCCCCATACCTGTGTATGATGTATCAGGAAGCCGATCTAGTATAGAGAAGGCTACCGTCCTTTGCAGAATGGAGCTTAGAGTCAGCAGGGCTGCATCCCATCACACAGGCACAGCGTCCCAGGATAATCTGCAGAAGTGCTCCTCTGCCCATTTTGACTCAGAGGTGGTTTGTATAATAAAAGCACTGTTCCAATCACACTGTGTCAGAGGTGCAGCATGCTGTGATTGTTTGTCTTGTGACTCGGAGCTGTCTCAACTGGACAACCAAATGCAGGGAGATTGTTTTCAGTGTTCCTTAACCTTGGACAGAGTATATGAGCGACATGATAAAATGCTCACTAAGAAATGTGCTGCAAGCTGAATCATTTCTAAGTATATTACCGTTTAAGTGCAAGGTGTGTAGAAAGTCACTGTTTAGAAAAAGATGTCAAGTTTAAACGTGTAACTAAAATGGAGACTTGTGAATGGGCCCTGTTGAACCTTACAACAATGTAAGCATTTAGTAAAACTCTGACATATACACAAGTGGTCCTCTTCCAATATGAGCCTATTCCAAAAGTTCAAATGAACACCTTTCCTGTGGTTAGACTTCTGATGTTTGCTATTTACAACACAAACTAAGAAACAAGGGGTGTGCTTCTTCAGAAAAGTAAAATGATGAACATTTCATGAATTAAAATTGGAAACATCAATTTGTTTAGGCTCCGAGGCAATTTGAAAGGTCTTCACTTGGACAAGCATGTAAAAAAGCTGTGCATGATGAAGTCTGACCACAGCAACAGGTATGTCCAGGTTAATCATTGAAATAAATAAAATAGATAAGGTCCTCATTACGAGTGGCTTGTAATAATTCCCATTATCTCTTCACCCCAGAACTACCACTACAAAGTGTCCTGATTATTCTAGGTCATGCAAATAATGGGAATTCTGAGTTTTGGGGGAATAAGGTATGAAAATCCGACTTACTGTGCCGATTTTCGGGTGTTTTTTCTCTGCATTCCACCAGGAGACTGCACCTGCTTGCACCAGGTGAAATCTCCATGTGAAATACTACAGAGCTGTGCTGTATGGACAAAACCTACAATTCTATCAGGGACAGCAACTCATATTACCAATCCTGTCAGAATTATACTCATAACAGCAACAGGAATGGTAAATCCTGTTGCCGGCCCGTCGAAATTATCGGGCCACTAATAATGAGGGCCAAAGTGGGCAACAGAAAAGAAAGGCAAAAAAACTGTATATTTTTTTACTCAACTCCTACAAGGAAAGAGTAACAGAAATTGCATAGCAAGAAACCAAATATAGCAACATGTATAGTTTCTCATGGATATGTATCTTTTCCCAGCTGAACAGTGGCGAAAGCATTCCAGAGCCTCCTGTAATTCTTGCAGAAATCGGGAGAGATCCAGCAAAACCAACTGTGTGCTTTTATGGACACTTAGATGTCCAACCTGCCAAAATGGAGGATGGATGGAAGACGGATCCTTACACAATGACAGAAATCAACGGTATGTTCTCCGGCTAACTCTAGTCATTTAATTTTCTGGGTGTGTGAGCAGCTGGGAAGTCGTTGAGGGTTTACTTTTAACACTTTATATTTTGTCTACGACTGTCCACTAAAATTAATGTATGATGACCAAAATAACGGTAAATAGAATTTTTCATTGATTAACAATGTGCTTTGGGTGGAAGTGTACAGTTTAGAAGTAGTGTTGTATAGGTCTGTGCTGATTACCTCTTTATTTCAAATGTAAGTTAATTGGTGCTGTTTGGTATGCAATGCCTATGGGTAGAGAGAGTGTGTGTGTGTGTCTGTCTGTCTGTCTGCCTGTCTGTCTATATTTTTGGGGTGGGGAGAGGAGCTGACAGACTTGCACCATCGAACGAGTCAATTTGTGTTACAAATATGTGTCATGGCAAGATTAATGCTTTGGGAAACAGAAAAGGTAATTTAAAGAGAACATTTTACCCTTTAGGCGAGTGACAAGAACAGCATAAAGGGTAGGTTTAGGATTAGGAAAAACTAAATAGTAAATGATAGGATTATGGTGCAAGGGGGCCTGCATTGGCGCTAGGTAGCTGAATTTATCGCCAGCGCAGGAAGAAATGCAGGGGTTCGCTGTATTATTGTAAATATGGCACATCCCTGCATTTCCAAAGTGATGGAGCGTGGCATTAGCAATTTTGGAGCTAACCTGTGCTCCGCCACTTTCTTATACATATACCTCTTAGTTCCATGGGGTGTAGTGCGTGCTCCATTCTTGTGTTTGTTGTGCTTCTTAGGAGTAAAGTTCACACCATGAATTGCATGAATCGTATGTTACAATAGCCCCATAATGCCTAGCTCAAAGGAAAACATGAACTGCACTTGCAAGTTATCCGTTTGTTTGTTAGAGACCGTGCCCCATTCTGCTCTGAAGAGTACTCCCTGTGCACAGGTTTCAGGGAGGGTGTACTACTCGCCTTGAAGTTGGATTATAGATAAGAGACAGGGTGCAGAATAAAAGTCACCTTCGGGATTTCTTTACTCCCAAAACATATGATGAGAAATTTCTGCTCGAACAAGTAGGAATTGCTGAACTGATGGGGTTGAGCCCTTTATCGCCCCATAGGACTGGCAGATGATTTAAGAGAATTTTATAATGAAGTAAGCGAGTGCAACTCTGATCTAGTGCCATGGGCCTGCTATTATAAAATTCCTCAAAGATGGAGAACAGTGACGAAGGATCAATATTTAAGTGGGTTACAAGTGTGAAGGTGCATTTGTTGTACTAACCCCTAACAAAGTGAGTTATAATCAGCTGTAAAATAATTTTAGTAATTTAAGTGGCTTAACACCGCCTTGTAAATAAGGCGAAGGACTTAACACCACAGGAACGTCACAAAAAGTGACGTTCCTGTGGCGTTAAACCCTTGGAAATGTGCCCCCTAGCGCTGTTGGCTATTTGATGTATCCTTCCACTTCAACTCCAGTGCTTGCATTGAACTACATGAAAGGCTAGTTTATAAGTTCAGACCTCTCTGTCTGCTCCTGCTGGTTCCCTCCCTTGTGTCTCACTCTAATATGCTAATGATGCACGCATTAGCCCATTAAATCCAGACCTGTTGCCTTTGCCTATGTATGTTCTCTGAAACTAAACCAGACACCCTTATCAGAGCTTACAAAACCCCGGTAGTCTGGACCGGCCATTAGCACCAGGCTACTCTCACGGGTAATAGTGCGTTTTACAGATACACATAACATAACATGTTTTTTCACGCCTTCAGAATCCTTCAGTAATAACTGCGTGTCAGAACTGTTTTGAAACAAAGTGGGACAAAGCAGAATAAAAACACTAGTTTTCTTTTAGAATCACTCTGTCAACATCGTAGGTGGTATCTACGGATGTTTGGCAAGGACGAATATTCAAAGTTTTAATTCAAGGTGCCTAATACTTTAAGGCAGAGGTTTTCAATCTGTGGGGCGCAACCCCTACGGGGGCTGTGGAGTCCTGGGAAGGGGGGCGCGCATTCCCCAACCTTACTTGTACCTGGAAACCAAAACGTTTGCTTTCATCTTGGAAAAAGATGGCTAATTTCGATTGTTAAAATGCTCCAGCTGCGTTTCCTGTGCTGTGAAAAGTTTTCGTGCCAGGGTGCCTGGTCGCCTGAAAGAAATGCAAATGTGCCCTGTTAGTTAATCTGCAAGTGTAAAGGGTGCTTGGGACCCGTGAATCGTTACAAGCTAATGTAATGTGGTCTATGTCTACCAAGGGGGCGGGAGAATAACGAATACTGGAGCTGCCCAAGCAAATCTTGACGAGCACTGTTGTAAATGTTCTGAGACTTCCTGTTTTCTGTGAATCTTGCCTCTTGGACTGCAGTGCCCTGCCACTTGCTGTTCAGTAGCATGTAGTTTCTGATTTTCCTACTTCCTGTGAGTAGCCCTTTGACGGTGCTTGTGAAGCTAGAAATACACCGCTTTAACTCAGCCAGTCCAAATGTTAAACCACCTGCTCTTCCCTGTGTGCCCTCGCGCTCTAGATTTTTACCCATTTTAAAGGGATTGGCTCAACTCTCATGCGAGTTTAGAAGTTGTCTCAAGCTTTAAATTCTTGGCCATCGTTTGGCCGAAGCAAAATAAATGGCAGATTAACTCAAGCCCATAGGACCCTAGTTTTTTTTGTGGGGAAAAACAAGTGACCGTCAAAGTACTTATGTGAAAAGCGAATGTGACTAGCTTCATGAAGACCAACAAGGTCACCACACTGCAGGACAAGAGCCCATGGTGAAGTGATTGCATGTTGGGTAAGCATCTTGTTATAGACGATGGTTTGCTATGGTAAAATGCAAGCGCTCACATGGTACATTTTCATGACATGGTACATGGCGTTTGAAATATAGGTAAATTGATGACGGGGGGCCTAAAGTAGATGTTTTCTCTGACCCTGGGCCGAAGCATTAGATTTTTAACAGTGACTACTGATTTTCTTTGCCCCTGTACCTAGTGTTCATCTTGTACTTTTCCTTCCTCCCAGCTCCCAAATGTAGGGTGCACTATCAAAGTCGTCGTTTTAAGTGTAAATTTGGCATGGCAGAAATTTTAGCCAGTGCCAAACCTTTCCTTTAATGAATCACATGGCGGGGGCATGCTACTTAAAGATGTCAACTTAAGCTTTACATTTTGTGACGGTGATATTGACTGCAAAGTGATTCTCCTAGAAAAGCACTGGATTACGTTATAGGCACTTTATAATGAATAACGTCAGTTTAGGAATAGCAAAAAGCATGGTTCACAGACTCGATTAGTAATTTAAAATTTAAACCAACATGAAACTGATTTGAAAATTCTCTTGTAGCATTTCCAGACAATGCTGAAACATGTACATTGCTTTTGCAAAGGTACAAAGGACCCTGTCGGGGGGGATGGGGCTGTGCCCAACTGCCATGAACAGCCCCTGTCAAGGCAGATGTAAGTCTTACCATGCCATTTTTGAAGTAGCCAGAGTGGCACCAATGCCAGCAGGGGAGAAAACCCTGTCACTACTCTTTTTTTTGTAAGTTAATTTCTGCAGACACCTTGGGAGGAAGATTCTGACATCTTAACTTAGGACAGATGCATATTAGTATTTAGTGTTAATCCTTCAGGGAGTAATGCATGGCTGGGTAGGGTTGCCTGTGGAAAGATTCTTAATTGTTCAGAGGTCCTCTCCACCCATTAACTCTAAACTGGCATAGTGGCTACCAGCCTGAGTGCTGCTGCCAGGAAGATGAGCGCACACCTGCTGAACCAAAGGACTAGAACACTGCACTGAGGGTACTGGTTTACCTGTGGAGAGAAACCCTAAGGGCTGGACCTGCTCCCACTTAATCCCAGGATAAAAGAGCGGACTCCAAGGCCTAGTTGGCTTGCACCCTGTTAATGCCCTAGGACAGAGGTCTTCAATATGTGGGGCGCGACCCCCAGGGGGGCCGTGGAGTCCTGCGAAGGGTGTCACGCATTCCCTAACCTCTCTTGTGCCTGGAATCCAAAACGTTTGCTTTCGTCTGGAAAAAGATGGCTAATTTTGGTTGTTAAAATGCTCCAGCTGCGTCTCCTGTGCTGTGAAAAGTTTTCGTGCCAGGGTGCCTGGTCGCCTAAAAGAAATGCAAATGTGCCCTGTTAGTTAATCTGCAAGTGTAAAGGGTGCTTGGGACCCGTGAATCATTACAAGCTTTGTGATGACAAAGATTTGTTTTTTTTAGTGGTAGTGCAAAGCTTTAACAACTGGGCTGTGAAGTGCTTGCTTTTAATCATAACTGGATTTACACAGCCCTTAGTACCCCTAAGGAGGTGTTGAAGGGACAGTTATGTAAAAAAACAAATTGCATTACATATGCCCTGGTATTACTAAAATCTACATTTTGGAAGCACCATTTTATCGTAAAACTATTTACACATTTTGTATCAGTCTATCTTCTACTGTGGGTAATGGAATGCAAGTATAAAACAATGCCTTACATATTCACAGTGCTTTTTGTCACAGGCTGTGACTTTGTAGCACTAAAAACACACGTCACTATTTTTCACTGCACCAACCAAGATTTAAATCTGTGGCTCTCTGGTTACACACAGACCTCTGCAGTGTATTAACTAATAAAAGTTTCATAATGTACTACAGTGTATTTCCTACTGAGTAACAACTTTTTTAATTTATTTTTCATTTATGCAGCCCGTTATTTTATATGTAGGTGCCTGAAAGTGAAAGACCTAAAACCTTTTTTTGACTCTCCGGCGGCGCAAGCGTCTCAGCCATACCTGTGAGGCAGCGCAAAGTATCCCTGCATGGCTTTGCATGGCTTCATAGATATGGAGTATGGCAAAGCATCGCAAGCCACTGCGTTGCCTTACTCTGCGTGAAGGAGGTGTTGCATGCGTGTTCCCATGGATTTTGATGCTGCCCCATATTTACAAAATCATGTAAACCTGGGGCAGCGCCAAAAACGTACGCCTCCCCAGCGGAGGCGTAACGAGGAGAAATGTTTTCATTGCTCCTCGTTTTTTCCTCTTTCCATGTGTGCTGAATTCTGCAGCTCTCATAGAACGAGGAAAACACCTCTCAGGACTGTTTGTGAAGGAAGATGCCCCTTCGTGCACAAAAGCAAACCTGCCCATGTTGGTGCCAGGCAGCAATTTGTGTGCCAACGCAAGGGGAAAGGACAGGAATGCACTGTATTTCATAAATATTGTGCATTCCTGCCCATTGACATTGGCGTAGGGCAGTGCAGCAAGAAGACATGTGGTGCTGCCCTACGCCAATTCCTCATAAATGACATTCTTTGTTTTTAGCTACACCTTTGACCACACCCCCACGCTCACTGATCTTTGGATTGCTAAACACTGTTTAATATGATTTCCCCACTGTAAAAATGATTTGCTGTGGGAATTGGGATCGCTTATGGTTATCGATGATGAGAGTACCAGGTTCTAGAAATTTTTGTCAGAAGGGGGTCCTTACGCCTAAAAAAGTTTGGCAAAGGGGTCTTGGCATCAAAAAATTTGAAGACCTCTGCTTTAAGGTAATAGATAATCTGTACATTTTATTTGAACTGGGGAAGGAAATTTCCTTGACTGCTGTTCATTGGAGACTTCCCCTAACACTAATAGCATTTTTCCATTGTCCAACTTCAAGTTAAGATAAAGGAATTTGTTTTGGGGGTCATCCCCAAAAATATATTATTTGATAATAAAAGTAATAATACAATTTCACTTTTATTACTATGATTCCATTTACCACAAAATAGTGATTTCTTCTCCAATAAGGGGCATGATTACATAAAGATTTGTCTAGGACGTACTCTTATATAACATAATTATATTAATTATTTTTCTGCATTATTATTTAATTTACCACAACGTAGAGGTTTTCTATGTTATAGATTGAGTTTTCAACCTCATACATTTTTTAATGTATTGTGCAAAAGTGTAACTTTCGCCATGAACATACTCACTTCACCTCAGCGCAGGTATTTCAACCCCGTAAGCCACTTTGAAGCAAGAAAACTTTTTTTACTCATTAATGCAGTGGCGTAACACAGGCCCCCGCAGCCCCCGCGGTGCGGGGGGGCCCCAAGCTCCAGAGCGCCCCCCCTTAGCACAGAACTCTGGCCGGAGAGCTCCCGAATTAGTCCAGAGGGGGCCCTCACCGTACCTTGCAGGGGGGCCCCCTCAATTTTCGTTACGCCAGTGCATTAATGCACTGTCATGCACATAAACAGAACTAAAATCTGTATGGCGATCTCAGGTAACAAACATATTTAGAACCTATAAGGCGGTCCTCTGCACCAAAGGGCCTAACAGAGGTTGGTTTTCGCCCCCTAAAGAACCAGATAGTATTTATAGCTCTGGACCTTCAATAACACTGGCTAATACAGACACTATTTTAAGCACACTACCAGTGTGATTGTTGTTATCACTGTGTTCACGTGTCACAGATTACATAGGTACTATGAACTACCTAATGCAGCAGTCACAATAATGTTGTATAAATCGTACTTTTTTTAAATCATGCATAGTATAATTTTGGATCTCTATAGAAACAAAAATATTATTTACATGATAAAGGGTCTACTTTTACATTAGACTCAGAGAGAAATGTATAACATTCATCACAAAACATGAAGCATGCATCAGGAAGGCTTTGGTTCAGCCATGTCCAGGCAATAGACTTTGCAGAAACAACACAAACAAGCATTTTCAATGCAATAGGTCTCGCATTACTGAAAGTTTAAGCTGTTGGCGTTGCATTATTATTTGCATTGCCAATAGGTCAAACCTTCAGTAATGCAAATGCTTGTTTAATCTTGATCTTACCTCCGGAATCCCATGACGTTCTTCAGCAGGCCAGTGACCTGAAGAAAAGGGCTTAAATGTTCCCCCTCCAGTTAACGACATGTATGGACGCTGCATTTGTACATGACGGGCGGGGGAGGGATTGGTGCCAGCGAGGAGTCAAATGATGGCCAGATCTGGCCAACCAAAAGAATCGATTGGTGATGTTCTCTGGGAGGGAAATAAGCACCAAAAGGTGGGACAGATGCACATTATTAACCAACCAGGGAAAAAGAATTTTAAAAAGCAGCCCAACTAACCAACCAAAAGCAGTGGGCATGTCCAAAGTCCCCGAACAGCCCATATACCGAATACAGCATGCCTCGCAGAGCAACGCAAGCACTGCCCAGGCTCGACCTAAAATGGCAGCCATTTATCGGAAAAAATAAAGGCCATGATCTTGAGCCTGGCGGGTGACCTGAGAGTGACCTGCCATCTGTCAGGGTGGTGTGGGTCATTACTTCTACCACCTTTTCTAGAATACTACCCAATATATTTTGAGATCTCCGACGGCCCTGTAGAGATCTCTGTGCGTTCAGACAAGTCGCCGCCATGAGGGGTCCTTTGAAGACACTGAAAGCTTTGCAGAGCTGTCACGATACTTTAGGAGGCCACTCAGCAGAGCAGACTTTTTTGTTTTTTAAACATACTCCCAAAGCAGGAGTTTGTATTTGGAAAACAAAAAAAACAAATGACCCTGACGAGTTTTCTTCCAAGGTGTGGGGTCATTTTAAAATGTTTTCAACTCCCGACCACCTGTGTTCCCCTGGCAGACCCAAATTGAAAAAAGAACATCGGGCCATCCGGTCTAAATAGGGCAGTCATGCAACTACACAAACAGACTCTAACTGCATTGGGCCAGCATTGTAGGGTTTCTGCTTGCAGAGCCAGCAGGCCACCACCACTGCAAACAAGACAGTGTGTCTAACTCTAAATAGAGCAGGCAGATCGTCAGTTTGGGGAACAGGTTAGTCCGCCACATTTGTGGCAGAGTACACTGTCCGCCAAACTCAAAATGAGGCCCAAAGACCTTTATTATGGGGAGGCATGGCCAAGATGGCGGCTGTGTAGCAGCTCAACTTCAGAGCTCCGCCTGGCAAGGCCCTAATCGCTACATACCTGGCTCCTCCCGGTGTCTGTGGCGCCGGGACAGACCCTCCGCAGCAAGTGTCCGCAGAGCCAGATCGGCGGATGAGCAGTCGACGCACCGGGGTGTGACGGCCGCGGAGCAGAGGTGAGAGGCCCGACCCCCGGCGGAAGACAGCACCTGGAATCAGTGAGCCTCGCCTCACAGACGGAGCGACAGAGCTCGATCCCTGCGGTGAGGCCGAAGAGCAGAGACTCGAGAGACTAACCCCATGGAGACCGCCTGGACTCCTGGCCAGCGGCAGCATACTCAGACTTGGGAGGAGTTAATAGGCCGCTCCTGAGCATCGCGGACGCGAGACCCTGGCCCCTGCGTAACCCCTGCAAGGAGCAGTGCCCGCCGGTGGTTCCCGAAACGTAGGCGGGGCCAAAGAAGAGGCAGAGACAAGCCGCCATTGAGAGAACACGAGGGGGAGACTTACGGTGGACGGCCCATGAGTGGTGCTGGGCACACATACAGCTGAATGCCAGTGAGGGTGTTTAGTGCTCCTTGAACCCCCCCCCAGCTCACACATAAGCAAAGGCCGAGATACCCCGGGCGGCTGCTCGGACATTCCTGCGGCTTCCCAAGTGACCCTGACTGGGAGCCCCACGGAAGGGCGCAAACGACGACACAGATGAGAGTGGGAGAGGCCCAGCCAAATGCACAATAATCCAACTGGTGGTCCTTTTGAAGGGGCTCATCGACACGGAGGGCAGTGCATGCAACTCCGGGCAGGAGAACACGAGCACAGATCTAGCACATTGCCCATAGGAAACAACACCCATGGGCCGTCATCCGAAGAGTGGGCCCGGCTCGAGGCTCCCGACGAGAGGGGTGACCGTGACAACAGGGGAAGAATTGGGGTTCGATCCCACACTACACCCTCCTTGGGAAGTTTGCAGCTGTTTCTTCAACCAGCTGACTCCTTTTAGCGATGGCTTCGGCCCGGGGGAAGAAAGAGACGTCCATTAAGGAGCTCCTGGGGAAATCTACTACTAAGAAGCAGAAGGTGCGTCCTGAATCCCCACCCAGAGTAGCTGAAGATGCGCTCCCACCCCCGGACTCAGCCAACACTACGGAACCGGTCACCCGCCAGTTTTTAGGACAGCTATTTGGAACCCACCAAGAAGTCTTCGCAGCCCTGCGCCAGGAGATGGCAACTGACATTAAATCCCTCAAAGCAGATCTAACGGAGCTGGGAGACCGAGTAGACACCCTCGAGAGGACGGGAGACGGCAGGGAAGAAGAACTCCATGAGCACACGCGGGAACTTCTAGAATTGAAGGACAAGAACAAGGAGCTGTGTTACCGCCTGGAGGATATGGAAAACAGATCTAGATGCTTCAATATCCGAATTAAGGGTGTTTCACTCCAAGCTGACGCTGGGAAATTGTAGGACTTGGGGTCATGGCTCTTCAAACAAGTGACTCCAGAGCTCCGGGATAAAGACATCCTTCTGGACCGTACAAACAGAGCGGGTAGACCAGCTGCCGGGCCAGGACGCCTTCAAGACTCACATGTCTCCACTCCTACACACAAAAGGAGAAAATCATGGCGGCGGTGCGGGACATGGCTGTCATATGCTTTGAGGGGATGCAGGTGGGAATTTTCCAGGACCTCTCCCCCTTACCCTCCAAAGCCGCAGGGCACTCTGACCAGCCACCACCTTACAAAGGGAAAAGGGTATCCGCTATAAATGGGGTCACCCTTTCAGACTGTCCTTTGTTTGGAATCAAGAAACGCATACAGTTCGCACGTTGGAGGAAGCGAAAGCTGTCTTGGGCCCTGACATAACTTTAGACGATGAACCTGATGGCTCACAAAGGAAGCACCTGATCGAACTGGAGGTAGACCACGGCGACGGACAGGGAAGGACTGCCTGACGAAACCTACGGAGTCGGAAAGCACTAGGGAGCGGAAGACGTTCTTGTGGCAGCTCCAGCGGAGGGAGGAGGAGTCGGAGTCAGAAGACTTGTAGGCCCCAGTCTTCATCAATTCAGAGACATCAGTACTGCACTGCCAGGATGGGCGACTGAGGGCTTTGCTTACACTGGCCTTGCCTGGCCTGGCGGGGCCCCCACCCCTACCTCGAGCCTGAAACATGATGAAGACTGGACGCCTGGCAGACGGACCCATCTTACTCAGTGATATTCTCTCCCAAATCTGGGATTTTGATTATGTGAATGGTTTATTTGTTAATGTTTTCTCTGAATGGTATTTCTATCCTTTCTTTCTTCACCCGCTCGGGAACATAGCTGTGGGGGACCGGGGATTCTTGCTGTGGGTCCGCTGCGCAGACGCCCTAGGTGTCACAGGGAGAGGCAGCATTTTACACCACACAAGAGTGATCTCACCCCCCAAGGACTTTTCCATTTATTTCACTGACGTGCAGGTTGAGGGGTGGGAGGCGCTGGGTGGTAGGCTTGAAGCCGGATGTATCTCTTCCCTCAGGGTACCTGTGGGCGCAGCCTGCCTTACCCCTGCCCCCCACTATTAGGCACTGTTTTGAATACCAGATTCAGGTGAACTTGTCTGTCACAAATTGCCCGACACCTACATTTCTATGTCTTTCTGTTAGCGCCCCGGCCCTACACCCAGGAATCTCATCTCAGAGATGCAAACTGCCCCACATGTGGAACAATCATGCCCAAGACCTAAACACACACTCACCATCTTAAGATATTGAGCCTCTATGTCAGAGGCCTCAACACACCAATGAAATGACTAGCATTGCTCACATTCCTCAGGGAAGCAAAATGCGATATATGCTTTTTGCAGGAAACGCACTTAACACGCCCTGACTGGAGGCGCCTGAAGTCTCTGTGGTTTGACCGTCAATTTTTCTCTTCTATCTCGGGGTAAAGGGCAGGAGAGGCCATATTACTTGCAACACACTTCTGAGGAAGGGTCCTCTCGACACAAGCAGAGATTGCGGGCCGCCTTCTGTCTCTGCGGGTGGAAATTGGAGACCGCACATACACCATAGCCTCTATATATGCCCCTAATGACTCTCAGGAGCCCTTTATTAGGAAAGCCCTCAGTGAGGTCATGGCTTCCCCAGATGAGGATCTACTAATAGGCGGAGACTACAACATAGTACATGACCCCCCAAATGGACAGATCGATGCCCAGGGCGGGTAGGACAGGGGCGCTCTCGGAGGCCACGCAAGACTGGTTGGCGGATGTGGGACTGACAGACATATGGCACACCCGCAACACCTCTGCTAGGGAATGCACCTTCTTTTTAGCAGCGCACCAGACCTATGCCCGCCTGGACTTTTTCTTGGCATCACCTCGCATGACTCAGGCTACTGTAGTTGCTGACATGGGAGTAGCGGCACTGTCAGATCATTCCCCTATTACACTCACACTGGAACTACCAAGGGACAGGGCAACCCAAAGGAGTTGGCGACTGACCCACAGACTACTCACATATGAAACTAACGTGGCACAGTCCATTCAGGGTTTCCTATAGTTGAATGACAATGACTATACACCAATTCCGCTATTATGGGATACACTAAAGGCGGTCCTCTGAGGGCAGTTCTTAGTTATATCAGCTAGGTTGAATAAAGAAAGGAAGGCCAAGAGGGAACAACTAGAAGGCACGATTAAAGAACTGGAGGGGGCTCACCAACGCTCTGGCTCGGTCCAGGCGCGCCACCAACTTACAATGGCACAGAAAAAGCTAAAGGCACTGGACATGGACAGGGCGGAATTAGCCCTTCTGCGTACTAAGCAGAAATACTATGAAGGGGGTAACAAGGCAGGAAGATTACTAGCTGGCAAACTGCGAGGGCAGGTGGACCAGCGTCGAGTTGAGGAGATTGAAGATTTGGAGGGCAGAAAACTACAGACCGATAACTTGATAGCGGGGGAATTTGAGCGCTTCTCCCCCGAACTTTACACAGCGGAGACACTAGACGAGGGGTCAGCCCTGACTTACGTCCGGGAGGCCCCGGTGACCCAACTCCCGAATGTAGATGCAAGTAAATTTGAATCCGATATTAGCTCTGAGGAGGAGAGCTGGGCTATCCGGGGCCTCCCTACGGGGAGGGACCCTGGAGAGGATGGCTTTACTGCCGAATTTTATAAATTATTTGCGCCAGCGCTCGTCCCGCTTCTTACTCGCCTTTATAATTCATTTAGCGACTCAGAGAGGCTCGCACCATCAATGCAAATGGCCTCCATTGTTGTACTCCCGAAACTGGGCAAAGAGCCAAGGAAATGTGCTTCATGCAGCCATATTTTTTTTTCTGTTAAACGTTGACTTGAAAATATTTACCAGTGTGTTGGTGGCGTGCCTGGCACCCTACATGCAAGGCCTTATTGACCCGGACCAGTCTGGGTTTATTCCCGAAAGAAACTGCAGTGACTTAACTAAGAGACTCTACCACCTTCTAGATAAATCGCAGAGGGTCCAGGTGCCGGCCTTAGTCCTATCAGTGGATGCTGAAAAAGCTTTCGACCGGGTACATTGGTCCTATCTACAGATGGTCTTGGCCAGATTTGGAATTGAGGAAAGGTTCCAACGCTGGGTTGCCTGCAATTATGCTCATCCAGAAGCTAAAGTCCGAGTGAATGGGATCTCTTCCAACCCCTTTAGAATATCACAGGGAACCCGTCAGGGGTGCCCCCTATCTCCATTACTGTTTGCACTCTACATGGAGCCATTTGCTGAGCACATCCGCCAGTGCGCTGGTATTACTGGGATATGCATGGGAGATAGGGAACATAAAATATCACTCTACGCGCACGATGTGTTATTAACTTTGACACAACCATTTACATCCCTGCCTCTCCTTTTGCAGGAAATGACTGCCTTTGCTGAGGTTTACGGCTTTAAGGTCAATTTGCAGAAAACGCAAGCTCTAAATCTGGCTATCCCCAGAACTGACAGGCTGAGACAGGCGGAGGCGTTCCCTTTTGGGTGGGCCCCTGTCGGAGTGACATATTTAGGCCTCCGGATTCTCCCCATGCCTGAACGTACAGCTCAAGAAAATGATGCTACCCTCCTTGCCATGGCGAGATCTGAACTCGCGAAATGGAAATTACACACTTTGTCATGGCTCGGTAGACTGGCTGCGATAAAAATGACCCTACTCCCCCGAATCTTATATGTCATGCAAGCATTGCCCCCGCAACCTCCCCCCTCGGTGATGTCTAAACTGCAACACCTTATAAATGACTTCATATGGGGGGGGAGAAAGCCCGCATGGCTCGTTGCCAAACATGTCTCAAACAAAAACAGAGGGCGGGCTGGGTGTCCCGAACCTGGAAAGATATTACCAGGTGGCCCAGCTATGTTACATGATAGAATGGTATAGAAGAGAATCCGAGAAGCACTGGTGCTTCATCGACTGCTCGGTCGCTGGAATACACGTGTGGAAGGTGCTATGGCTCCCAAAGAAATTTCGACCTCCCGGAGTCTACATCTCACCCATAACTAGGGCGACAGTGGGGGCGTGGGACAAAGTGCAGGAAAAAAGACATCTCTCTACAGCGACATCCCCCTTGACTCCCTTCATTGGCCACCCGGAGTTTCCAACGGCGGCAACTGGAGACAGTTATCTTAAATGGCAAGAGGCCAACTGTAAGAGACTCGGAGATCTCTTTGATGAACAGGGAGTGATGGACTTTAAAGTGGTTTCCCCTGGGTACGGACTCCCCCAGGATGTCCAGTGGCAATAAATCTTGCCCTGAGACACTGGGTAACACAGCCCCACATATGTCCACATGCCAGTCGTCCGCTGACAAAATTTGAAAAGTGGTTTGTCACTTGACACTCCGATAAGAGACTACTATCAGATATATACGCCTTTCTCATCGCACCCCTACATCCGGTTAAATCTTCGGCACAGATGGGAGAATGAATGTGAGCGTTAGTTCTCCACTAAGGAATGGCAGGATATGATACACAGAGCAAGGGCGTCCTCATGTAGCACGTCAGGGAAGGAAATGTTCCTTAAAATTGCGCATTATTGGTATTATATTCCAGTGAGAATCGCACAATGGAAGTTGGGGGGAGACCCACAATGCTGGAGACATTGCGGTCAGGAAGGTACCCTAACGCACTTACTGTGGAGCTGTCCCAAGATTCAACAGTTTTGGTCCATTGTCTTGTAAGATATTGATACTATATATGAAACGGAAATACCTAGATTTCCAAGCTACACGTTACTGGGCTTATCTAATGCTTTGACTTTCCCCCTGCGTTCCAACTGTGGGAGAGCTATCGCTCTGGCACTGGGAGCAGCCAAACAGACCCTATTATCCCGATGGGGCACAGAGGTAGCCCCGACGTATTTGGATTGGCTCCATAAAATGGGGGAACTCGTGGGTATGGAAAAATTGATGGCCAGAGTTATGGACACATTAACTCGGTTTGACAAAACATGGGGACCATTCGATTTTTGGCAGGTGAATTCACCGAACTGACATGCCCTATTTACTCATGTGTACTTCGCTTGACTCAGGTGACACAGGAAGAGGGGTGACTCAATGGGTCAGGTTGAGTGGGGCACCGTAGTAATAAGGTAGTTACGGAATGATATTTCCATCGATCGCTGTCGGGCCTTTCCTTTTCTTTCTTCTTTCTCTCTCCTCTACTTTAGGATCTGATTCCTATCTCTTCTCCCCTCCTTCTCACTTCCTCCTGAATTACTGCTACTCCCCACTGGCCTTTGGATGTAGGTGGTTGCTTTTGTATTTTGTTTCTGGATAAAACAATAAAAAGATTTAAACCACAAACACCTTTATCATTACTCTCTGATATTGCCAGTTTACAATACACATGTCTTGAGAAGTTATACCAAGAACAAATTAAGCAAATGTATAATATTTTAAAACAACAGGGATACACGTTACTAATTCCACTATGTCAATGATATTCCACAGAATGATCACACTGCACCGTCAACTTTAGCCTTGCAATACTTCCCAAAAAAAAAGAGATGGACATTAATAGTTTTTACTAATGCAACTAGCTTCCTTGGGCACATGTTAAGATTCTGGTCCATATTTACTATGCATATTCATAGGAACTTACATGATGCACAGTGGTGCAAATTGCAACGTTAATAAACTTTGTCATGCAAAACATGTTTTGCCCCGAAATGTTGACATAAGCCCAACACCAATTGCATTGCGTAGCACAAAACTCTTGATAATGAATGGAAAGGTTGCATAATCGGGCAGGAACAGTGAGCTATCCTTAGTATTTCATACAAGGTAAATCTACTAAAGTAGCCCAACTGGCTTTGCATGAAACCTTAGTACCAAATTAAACCGTACACATAGTACGGGTAACTGGAATACAAAGTGATATTTCCACTTGTAACATGAGCAATTTCCACCAAATTCCATATTTTACATTCACTAACATTTTGGTGGTAGTCATCGCATAAAAGTTTGTGCTGGATGGTTTACCTCAAGTGCAAATGTCAAAAGCTGTTAAGAGTTGTTTTTTGTGTGTTTTTGTTTAGATCTTCTTTCTCAGTTTCTTCTTGTTAATACAGTTCCCTAATAGACAATCATAACCCTACTCTTTGATCTTCTCAATGGTTATCCCTATTCCTCTGTAACTTTCTACTCAGGTTTAAGTTAGTCTTCTGTAAAACAAATAATTAAAACAATAAACATCTAATGGGTAGTACACAGTTGTTCTTCTTTTTACATTGAGATTTGGTTTTACTTCTTTCATTGAATTTCCAATTAACAAGGTCTCACATTTTCAAGGCGGTTTTAACAGTTCAGGGTTCAAGTTGCACAAATCTTCCACTGTAACATTCAGTGCTCCATTTATAAAGTAAGACCATTCAGGTGTAGAATATCTTCGGCAAGGTACTAGAGTGCTTCTAGACCTCCTTAGAACTTGATGATTTGGATCAAGAGAGTCTTCGTCTTCTGTTTCACTCTCTTCAGGGGCTGTTTCTGAAATTTGTGCTATTGACGAGTTTCCTTTTAATCTTTTTATGATTTCTTGGCCACTCTGCTTGACAGTGGATTCATTTTATGCCAAAGCTTTTTCCTTTCACCGGGATCTTGTTTTTCTCCTTGCACGATTCCACAGATACTTTCAGCATGCAGTTCAATGCCTGCTACATCTCCATCTGAGACCTTGATGCCACTTTGCATTATTTTCTTCTCCTTGTCCTTCTCTCTGCATTCAGTAGGCGCTGGTGCCTCAGGTCTAGGTGGTCTTGCAAAGGTGGTGCAACCACTAGCACTCTTCTCTCAGGATCATAGACCAAAGATGCTTCCTCTAGATTACTCACTCTCTTGGTGTGCAAGGCATATACTTAGTTCGGAATTCCAACACATTTAACAGCAGAGTTTGGGGTCAGTATGACATGAAAGGGTCCGTTCTATTTGGGCTCAAGACAGGACTTCCTAACGTGCTTCTTGATCATGACCCAACCACCTGAACTGAGGTCATGGCACTGTTCATGATGACGGTCTTGTGTAGCAGCTGATTCCTGATGAGAGACAGAACGAACCACATCAGCGAGTGTCTTGCAGTAGTCCAAAATCATATCATCTTTGATGTTCACAAGGGCATTCACAGGCACAGCTGGTAGTCTCATTGCCCTTCCCATTAGAATTTTGTGCGGGGATAATCCTGTCTTTCTGTCCGGAATACTTCGTACACTCATCAGCACCAATGGTGAAGCAACTGGCCATTTCAGTGAAGTTGAAGCGCAAACCTTTGCCAATCTGGACTTTTTTATTACGTTCTTTCGCTCAACTATGCCTGACGCTTCTGGTCTCTACCTACAATGCAGCTTTTGTTCAATCTGTAGAGCAGCACATAGGATGCTCATCATTTCATTATTGAAGTGTGTTCCTCTATCTGACTCGAGAAGGACCGGCATCCCAAATCTTGGCATGATCTCTTGTAATAACATTTTAGCAACATTGAGACTGTCATTTCTCCTCGTCGTTGGGTAGGCTTCCACCCATCTTGAGAATACACAAATGATCACCAGGATATATCTCAACCCATCATACACAGGAATCTCGATAAAATGCTTCTAACGTGTTTTCTTTCCTACATTTAGCTGTTGACATGTGACACACCTTCTGCAATTTTCATCTGCAATCATTCGGAACCTATGGTTAAACCAGCATTGTCGGAAAAGTCTCACCATGGCATCTCTCCCTAAATGTGTGTACCCGTGGTAATATCTGGTCATTGAAAACAACAAGCTATCAGGCAACACTGGCCTTTCATCAGCTGACAACCAGATGTCATTTGCCTTCCTTACACAACCTGACCTGATCCACCTATTTAATTCTGGTTCAGACACATTTTCCTGTACCACTTTTTGTTCCTCCCAAGTATCAGTTATTTCCATCATCATTGTAAAAGCACTTTCTACCTCAGATTCCCATGTGAAACCTCCATTAAATGTGCATGCTAGCACTGCACAGTACCTGGCTATGAAGTCGGCATATTTGTTGCCCATGGCAATGTACCCGCTGCCTATTTGATGTCCTGGACATTTCACAACACCAATTTCTCTAGGTAACTATAGAGCTTCAAGCAAATCTTTTACATGCTGTCCGAATAGGTGTTCCTGTGGAGGTGAGAAAATCGTGTTGCAACCATAATTTCCCAAAGTCTTGAACTACACCAAAACCATACTGGCTATTGTGAATTGTGAATTAATCTTTATTGTTTGATTACCTAAAACCATAACAATTTTAAAAAACATGTATTTCATGTATACAAAAAGTTTAAAAGACAACTTGTTGGTACTAAAGAAGTACAATAATCTTGCTAAAAAATGGTTAAGGTAAAATGTCCCAAAATTGATTAGTTGCCGTTGATGTCCGAAACCTTGGCTGTCAAAGGATCGTGGCGTCGTTTTTAAAATCTAGAGAGGAACAGCCGGACATAAATGTTCAAAAGGGTTTTAAAATGGGAGCTGTGAGCAATTTAGATTGGGGAAGACGCAATGTTCGGATAAACAACGCAGGATGATCAAAGGTTCGTAAATTGATCAAAGGGCGGCATGGCGGTGCAGCCAGAGGCAAAGGGATTTGCGGCCCTGTTTTTCCCAAGTGTTTTGGCCGCTCTGGTGACAAATTTAGTAAACCGAATGTTCGGCATCGTGTTTTCTGGGTTCATGGCAGCTATTATAGCCTGTTGGCATGTTCGAACTCCGAGTTTGTTCCATTCGTCCCGCAGCAAAGTCCTTCTGTCATTAAGCAATGCGGGACATGCACAGACTATGTGCTCCATTGCTTCTGAATGGTAGCCGCACTCCCTACATTCAGTATTAACACTAGGGCGCCGCCATTTGGGTAAGTGCTTTAAAAAAGGCCATTCTCCCATCCTCAGTGCCATAAACTTTAGCTTCCATAAAAGTGCATACGTGCTTGATAGATAAGATGATTCGACCCCCGGTTTGAAGTGAGAAATAACCGCCCAAGCGTGTTTCCTTCTAGCCAGTTTTGCCCTGTCTGAATGAAAAGACCAGAGCCGGACACTTCTCTTGATGACAGATTTTAACACCGGCTGGGATGGGTTTGTTCCCCAGTATTCCTTAACACCGAGTAACTGCAGGGAATGTTCCAGATGGCGCCGATGTTTTTGGCTGGTTTGGCTGGTCAATATTTTGTTACAGAGTCTTGCCTCCAGGCTACCTTCCCGAGAGTTGCGCAATCTGTTGCAGAGCTTGATGAACGTGCTGGCCTCTACGCCATGGTGATCTAATAGGCCGAGTTCAAGCCTGACTTGGGCTGGCGATGAGGATCTTGGCAAGCGCCATGCTCGTTTGAAGATTTTGGTAGTTAATTTGTTCAATGTAATACTGATTGCCCCCAACATGATCTCATGCCCGTATGATAGGGAATTAGTGATCTTTGCGTTCATTACCGTTAGCAGTGGAGTTAGGCTTGGGCCGAGTAGCTGTTTCGCCAGTTTCGCTGAGGCAACCTCGAGTGACCGGGCTTTAGCCCTTACCGCTTCTTTCTGCTTTAAAAAGGAACCTCTGGAATCCAGAAAAATCCCCAAGTATTTGTAATAGGATACTGTTCCGATGTTTTTGCTGTTAAAGAACCACCCGCCTCTCTGCTGCTTCTGCTTCCCAAAGGTAATTGTTTTTGTTTTTGGCAGATTTAATTCGAGGGAGTTATTTGTTGTGTAGGGGAGCAGCTGGTCGAGTAGCCTCTGTAAACTCACCCTTGTGTGACTTAGTAACACAAGGACGTCAGCGTATAGCAAATTGCTGGTACGGGTTCCATCTATTTGAGGGGGGGTGGGAGTTAACGGTGTCGAGTGAGTGAGATAGGTCCGAGATGAAGAGGTTAAAAAGGAGTGGGGCCAACACACAACCTTGTTTGACTCCACTTGCGGTCTGTATCTTTCTTGAAACGTGGGAGCCCTCTCCCAGCTTTATTCGAATCCAGGTGTTTGAGTGGAGTTGGATTATGGCTTTTAGAAGGGCCGGCGGTATTCCCCAGCTCTCTAATTTTTTGCCAGACGTGGGTCCCTTGCTCACTTTGCCACTGGATTCAAGCTAGCCTGGCTGATGACGGCTGAATAGCCAGAAACCGGTCCCAGGATGCTTGTTTCCGGTCCAGGGAAGACATGGTTTGGCAGTTCGGGCTGGACTGTTCCCATGAGGCACAGGGTCAGACTGATTTGCATATGGCCATGTCTGAACTGGGGAGGTGGAGTGAGCTAAAGAATGATGATGGATTAAACCCAGATCAGTTGACTGGGGGTGAGTGTTTGATTAGCTCAAACGCTCCGTCCATCATCCCCTTTGGTATCGCTTTGTTCGCCCTAAGTTGGCAGGGTATGCCCAGACGTGGGTCCCTTGCTCACTTTGCCACTGGTTTCAAGCAAGCCTGGCTGATGATGGCTGAATAGCCAGAAACCGGTCCCAGGATGCTTGTTTCTGGTCCAGGGAAGACATGGCTTGGCAGTTCGGGCTGGACTGTTCCCATGAGGCACAGGGTCAGACTGATTTGCATATGGCCATGTCTGAACTGGGGTGGTGGAGTGAGCTAAAGAATGATGATGGATTAAACCCAGATCAGTTGACTGGGGGTGAGTGTTTGATTAGCTCAAACGCTCCGTCCATCATCCCCTTTGGTATCGCTTAATTTTTTGCCATAGGCGGCCGCGTGTCACCCGATTGAAGGCCGCTTTGAAGTCGACGAAGCAGCAGTGGAGTTGGATACGTTGGACTGCTGCTTTTTCCATCAGCACGGATAGTGCAAGTAAGTTGCTTGTAGTTCCTGACTTAGCCACGAAGCCAGTCTGGTTAAAGGGGAGGCGATTTGTTGTTTCTGTCCAGGCCGACAGCTCTTCCAAGAAGATGCTAGCATAGTATTTAGATTCAACGTCAAGAAGAGCTATCATCCTGTAGTTTTTGGGGTCGTTTCTCCTGCCGCCTTTATAGATGGGGTGGATGATGGCTCCTTTCCATGACTCCGGGATGTTGTGGTTAAGCCTGCAGTATGAAAACAGGGGAGCCAAGTGTTCTGACCACAGGTTTACATCCGATTTAAACAGGGCTTGGGGAAGGCCATTAGGACCGGGAGCTCCTTCTAACCTGGCTTTACTAATTGTGCGGGCAATATTATTTCTGAGTACTTCAGGTGCCGTCAAAATCTCTGTCATGGTATCTTCAAGCTTGTCCTTTCTGTCATTTATTGTTGCTTCCTGAGCATGATTGACTAAATTATTATGCCCAGTCTTGCTTATACATTTGGCTTCAAGTGATGGTGGCACTGATTCGGTTGATGGAAGGGAGCTAGAATGACCATCCCTGCTTGTGTGTTCGCTAAAGTGATTTGTTAAAAACAGGGTCCATTCTTCTTCGCTTATGTTTGCGCTACCATGCCCGCTTCCGCCTAGTGGCCCCCTATTCACTAGCGACCAAAATGACTTTGTGTTGGAATTCTTACTTGCGTGAACTAGCTTCCGCCAGAACTGGTCGGACGCTATTTGTTTGTCCCTGTGAATAGATGACCTGAAAGCTTTTTGAGCTTCCTTGTAGTTATTGAATAGGGTTGCGTTTCCTGGACTTTTCCTAGCCTGGCGTAGGGCCAAGTTTCTTTGAGATTTTAACTTTTTAGTCTCTAATGAAATGCGAGATTGTGTTATGGGTTGCAGGTTACGACACATGGACGGGAATTCACAAATTAATCGATTTGCAAAAGCTTCCCAGCCGTCGCTGACGACAACATCTTTTTCGCTCAATAAACAAAGAAGAGATCTACATTTTTCCGTTATTGAGGGGACGGAACAGGTTGTCCATTTCATTCTCCTTAAGTTCTCTGAGAAACAGCCAGATAACGTTTGTGCAATTGCCTGATGACAGGGAACGTTGAACGATAGAGTTATTATTTGGGGGCGATGGCCGCTCTCCCCTTGCGTTGAGATGCATTAGCTCTCAATCAGGGGGAGCATTTCGCTACTATCGAGAGTAAAGTCCAGGAATGAGTAGGTGCGACCATTAGTTCTTGTCCAAGCAGGCGGAGTGTCCGAGGGGAAGCGCCCATTCAATACGGTGTAGCCCACACTGCTGAGTTGGAGGACAGTGTATTCGCCCAGTTTCGATGGTCTATTACCTGCGGATATTGATTGTGCAGCGAGGTGTGGGGGAACCGCTGGGAAAGCGTTCCCGAGGACCTCAGACGGGTTTTGGAAAAGGTTTGTGTATAAGTCTCCGGAAATTAAGCAAGGTATACTACCATAATCACTTAGTAGGTTGCAAACAATTTCGATCAGACGGTCCAGTTTGAATTTTTTCTCGGTAGTGTTAGGAGAGATGTAAACATTGAGCAGGAGTGACTGTCTGTCTGAAATGGGGCTTCCAACCACAATGCCGGCTTTCCAGTCTTCATCAAATTTTAGCTGTTTGATGCGTAGAGACAGTTTGTTTGCTACTAGCATAAATCAAAAGGCCGCCTCACAGTCTGCCGTACTTGCACTGTCTTGTAGCGGGGGACATGAATTCCAGGTAGCCTTCTATAGGGATGCTAGTCGCTGACCAGGTTTCCTGAAGGAGTATGATGTCATAGTTTTTTATAAATTCAAGTGTATCTAAAGATTGGGATTTCGTCGATAATCCATTGATGTTCCAGGAACATATTGTTGTTCCGTGATCAGTGTTGTTTCAAACGTTCCTGGTCCGAGATAGAGCTGCTGGCAGCCATGACCAGTCAGCTCTTTGTGTGACTTGCGGGTCTGCTCTTTGCTCATGGTTGCCAACTGGGGAGCGGCTTCTGGCTGACTTTAATACAGAGAAAGGAAGAGAACTTGTACTGCTAGCATGAACCTGGGTGGTTGCGAGTATTGAGGGGTAGCGGGGGATGCAAGGCGTTGTTAAGATAATGCCCCAGTTTTTAAATTGGTCGGCCTTTGAGTGTACCAGCTCCCTTGTGGCCGAGGACGCTAATATGATTAGAGTTGATCCTCTTGCTTGAATACCATTACTGGGTTTGAATTCAATGGCCATTATGTCTTTTGATTCTAGGGTGCGTAAGTCAGGAATTGATTTGAAGAGTCTGAGAATGTTCCCGCGGTTTAAGATGTCATGCGGGCCTTGGGAAATGTACTCTGGTGTTAACAGCAATTTGGTCTGGATGCTGTCAGTAACTGGCTTGTACACTTCCACTGCGGTTAAGGACTCAGTTGATTTTAAATTTTCGTCTGTTGTCCGTTGGGGAATAGGTATTGGGAGCAAAAAGGGTGCTTGCTCACTGAAATGGTTAGTTGTTGGTGTGATGGGGACTGTTTTGCACAGAGTCACCATTGATTGTTGGCTGGGTGGTGTTGTCGAGTGCCGTCCATCAGTGCCTTTGCTAAGGTTGCCTGCGTGATGCGAGCCTGGTTTGTTGTTGCCAGCTGGAAGTGGGGGAGGGGCTCTGATGCCTGGGCATAACTTTTGAGGGGTCATGGTCAGGGCTGTCATGTTGACAATTTCCAGCTTGGTTTGTGGTTGGCTGTTTCCTGGTGTCGCTTGGTAAGTAAGATGCGGTGAGTGACTTGAAACATGAAGCGACTGTGCTGCTAATGAACAATTAGGTTTTGAAGATGGATTTTGAGGCGTTAATGGCTGAACGGCTGGTAGCGGACTGGTGATGACACTGAGTGTTGTGGATGGACCTAGTGGTGTGGCGGGTTTGCTTTTTGGGAAGTAACTACTGATTGTATTTTTGGTTTCAGCTGTGTGTCTGTTACGAGTTTTCCGAAGTCTTTTTTTTTCCCGTTTGGACAGCCGATGGGTGTATTGTTGGTTTGATGTTGCGTTGGTGGTTGCGTTAGGGACAACTGTTGCCATAATTGCTGGGGAGGGAGCTCGTGTTTGATCGGTCGTGGGGTCGAACCCCGAGGTGCTCAGAATAACATTGACTGTGGAATGTTGATGATTAAGAGAGCTATTTTTGGCGGCACTTTCGTTTACGGAGGTGGGTGTTATGGCTGGGAGTACTGTTTTAGAACCTGCCAGCAGGTGACAGTTATTACTAGTAGGGCCTTTCTTCCCATTGTGTTCCGACTGAGTCGGCCGTTTTAAAACCTCGCCCTGGTGGAGTGCCTGAAGCGGGGGGTCAAAGTGCCCTGATGTTGGTAGCTTCTTAATTTCAGTTAATACTGACGAAAGAAATTGAGGTAGTGAGACAAGGAGTTAATGATAGGAGAGCAGCAACATGCTGTTTGGACTAATTGAACTTGAGATTGGCCTTTTATTATCAACGAGTTGAGCGCCTCTAGTTTTTGGTCAATCCCGGCGGTGTACACAGCAAGAGTGTTTAAAAGGTCAACCTGCAGGTCCATTTTATCTGAATGGTAATTCAGTGCTGACACCGTTGATTGAAGGGTTTGAAGAAGTTGTGACCAGAGCACGTTTATGTCAGGCGGTGGACATCTTTCCTGATCTGTGGACGTTTTAAGTTTGTTGGTAAAGAAGGACAGATCTGGAGAGTTATTGATCTTGATATTATGGTCCCCACCTGAACGAGTCATTTGATGACATTGATTGACGGTTTTTGATGAGCTGATTGGGGACAACATTTTGAAATTACTTAGTTGGGTGCTTGCCAGATTCACGGCTTGAGGGGTAAGGACTTTGTTGCTCCCTGCTAAATGATCCATGGTGATTGGGGACTTAGATTCTAAAGGAGAAAACAGGCTTGGATTCTAAATGGACTGAGAGGTAAACGAAGGGGCCTCGCTTGAAATAGGGGTTGGTGAGGAAGCCAGCACGGCGGGAGGGTGAATGTCTTGTGAGTCAAAGAGAAACTGTTCGGGGGCCTGGAGCAGAAGGAGGACCTCAGGAGCTTCTTTTAAGTGAAGTTCGGCTCTTGTTGAGGAACCAGATGATGGTGGGCTAAAGCCTGTCCTACCAGCAGCCGCGTGGATCATGGGCTGAACCAGTATTTGTTGAGGGGCTGAGGCCGGACTGGTTTGAGGGAAGTTCAAGGGTGCATCAGGTGCGCTTAATCTTGGTTTTGGGGCGATAGCAGAGTTCCTGAAATAATCCCTCGATGTCGCCTTTTTTGAGGAGGATGCTACGAGTACTGGAGGTCCCGGTGTTGACTCCTCGAGATTAAAGCTTTCCCGGTGCTTTCCCGCCCCCAGCGTTACTCGTAGGGCAGAAGTGCCTTGGAGGGGCTGGGGTTGGATGGGAGATTGCTGGGGTAGTTGAAGCCATTACTGCAGCGTCTGAAAGTGCATGGACGGCCCCCGGCTTTAGACTTTTGTTGCAGGGTTTAGCTGGGTCTTTCCTGACTCTCCCAGATCTCATCTTTGGCTATTGTTGATGATTTAAAGTGCTGGTCTTCCGTTGTATAAGCGATTAGCAGCAGAGGGCGGCAGGGAGCTTCAGGCAGTCCTCGCCCAATACCTTTAATTATGTCTTCGCAGGGTGTGGCTGTTTTGGATTTTTTAAGACTGGAGCCCCCTCACCTGACGTAGTAACTTGGCTGACTTAAGTTGAGGAGTTGCGCTTGCGAATGGGAGCGGGAATGTAGAGTCAGCTATGCTCTTGTGGCTCTGGGAGAGGTCGAGGGGTTGGTGTCCGCTAGGTGTCCGCTACTGCACTGGAGGCGTCGGCTCCAGTGACTCACTGGCTGCTGAGTTGCTGGATGCTGAAAACTAAGCACTGAGTACTAGGTACTGCGTGCAGGGGCTGCTGGCTGGCCGGTATACGATGTTTTAGAATGACTGGGGGGGCCGCAGGGCAGAGGGCAGTCATGCGTGGCCAGGTATGACCCGACGTGGTTGAGAGCCAGGAGGTTACCAAGCAAGTAGGGGTGCACCAGGGGGGCCACAAACCGCACCCAGACTAACCAGGCCGTCTCCGCGGCACCCTGGCCCAACACTTCGCGGCAGCCGGCTACTGCTGCAGCACTTGCTCACACTTGTGCTTGCTCTCACGCCAGCTGCCTCCAGACCCCACCAGGCGTCTCCTTCTCCACCTCCACCTCAGTCACTGCTGAGTATGCGCCCCCCCACTGCGTCTCTGCCTTATTTTCCCCTCTCACCTCCTGTCTCCTGCTTCCAGAGCGGGCTGATCTGTGTGAGGCGGGCAGGTACGTAGAGCTTGCGTGGGGCAGAGGTGCGGCAGAGGCTGTGGTGAGGCATTGATAAGGTGCTGATAAGGGGGAAGGAGAGCTCGGGAGCCCCGGGGCCCTCCTCCCCTGCTGGGCAGCCCAGGAATGCTCGTCCGAGATTTTGGAGCTCCGGGGGGGTGAAAAGATCAACTCGGCTCCGGCACCTCGCTCAGCTGCAATGCTGCAATGTTGCGACGGTGTGACGTTACGACGTTACGGCAACTCACTGCCCGGAAGACACTGTCTGCGTTCCTGGTGACTGATCATCTACACTGGGAGTGGTATGATGGTGACTCTCATTTGTGCAGTTAAACTGCAAACTCTTGTAAGGGCAATTAGCTCAGCAACTTGTGCAGAGAAAACAGACTGAAGCCAGAAAGCTTCAATCACATCATTTATGGAGCATATACTGCTCTTAGTGTGACGGAATGCCGTGAACTGTTGCTACGGGAGCCAGGAGCCTTTTTCGCGCATTGACTCGGATCCATACCCAGGGTTTAGATTGGATGACTTTTCGTATTTGCAATGAGCTGACACCAACCCGTATAAGAGACGTTGGCTCTGATGAAATGGTACGTTTGAACACTATGCTTGGATCAAGCAGGATTTAATTTTATCATGTGGAGTAGTACTTTAATCGGGACATCGTACCAGGTTGTGCGTGAAGATTTGGGGTTGGCAGCCGACACGTCAGAAGAACTGTAATCTCTTGTATTATGCCGTCTGTATAGATATCTAGCCCTGATGATTTCGTGATTACGACGAAATACGTCTTGGCTAATTCGAACTAAGCAATTATAACGCTCAAGACCAAGTCCAACGGTTGAAGACTGGATTCTTAATTATTGCGTGTGCCATAAGGCTGTATCAATGTTTACTTAGAACTCTTGTTTCTGGTTGTGGGTGTAGGGGGAAGTCCCCCTACTAAATTGAGTGTTGACCTCTAGGTGAGCACCAGGGAACCCAAAGTCACCCCCCCCTTTAGTTAAACAAATAGGACATGATCAGGCTCATTTAGTGGTTCATCCTTAATGTTGGGTCTTGGCTTTGTGCATAGTTCAGTAACACTTAGGCAATCATGATCGAACTCTTCACATTTGTCATTTTGTTCAGTTACAGACATCAAAGTATAAACATTCAATGCATTACAACATTTAATTATAACATTTTCAGAGGCGAGCAAACTCTGCTCGTATTTGGTAAGCCTATTTTGGGTCAAATACTGAGTTTTGGTTTTTGTCAACAGTAATTCCACTGAGTGTGGGACCATGACAATGAAACGGTTTCCCATCACTATATTCTTGCTCTTTTCCAAACTAGCACTCACCATGGCAACTGCCTTTAAACAGCTGGGGAGTCCTGCAGCTATAGGGTCAAGTGTGGTAGAAAAATAGGCCGCAGGTCTTCAGGCCCCTCCATGTGTCTGTGTCAAGACTGAGACTGCGCATCCATCTTGTTTGCAGCAAAACAAGGCAAACTCCTTTGTATAGTCGGGCATCCACAAAGCTGGAGCACGAAACACTTTCTCTTTCAATTCTAGAAAACCTTTGATGCATTCATTGTCCCAAGGGATCGGATCAGACACATCTCGATGTGTCAGCCTCAGTAGGGCCTTTGCCATCAAGGAAAAGTTTGGTATCCACCGTCTACAGTAGCGGACCATTCCTAGGAACATCCTGGTCTCTTTCTGTGTTCGAGGTGGACTCATCTGTAGGATGGCTTCCACCCTTTCTGGTGACACCTTTCTGACTCCTTTCATGATAATGTGTCCTAGATATTGAACTCCTTTTGACAGTACAGCAGTTTACCTGGAGACACTTTGTGTCCATTCTTTGCCAGGAGATTCAAAGGTGCAATGGTCTCGTACTTACAAGCATCACATGCATCTGATGTGATCAGTAAGTCATCTATATAATGTACAAGGGTAGACTCACAAGGCATCTGCAGAGACTCAAGATTTGTCTTTAAGATCTGATTAAAAATAAAGGGTTCTCTTTGTATATCCTTGAGGAACGCGACACTACGTGATTGTCTTTGCTGGAAGGTGAAAGAGAATAAGTACTGGCTATCTTCGTGCAAAGGTACGGTAAAGAAAGCATGGCACAGATCAATAACTGAAAACCAATCTGCAGTACAAGGAATTTGGAACAGTACGGTAGCAGGATGTGTCACTATGGGACAACAAGACACCACAATTTCATTGATCCGCCTCAGGTCCTGAACAATTCTGCACTTGCCATTAGGCTTTTGTAAAACCATTATAGGTGAATTACATGGACTTCCAATCAACTATCTTAATATGTCTTTCTGGAGCATATCTTCGACCCCTGGCTGTATTCCTGCAATAGTCTCTGGGGACAAATGATAAGATGGTGTTCTGGGAAAACAGCATTCGGTTTTAATTTGATTTGGACAAGTTCTACACCTTTTATAAGTACAATGTCTTTCCCTGTGAAATCCAAGACTTAGGGACACATGCATCAAGCCTTTCCGTTTGCGAATGGAAAAAGGCCTTTTCCTCTGCATGTAGATTTCCGCATTCGCAATTTAGGTAATCGCAATTATTTGCGACTACCTAAATTGCGAATGCATTTAGGGAATCACAATTTGCGATTCCCTAATGCCGATGCATGTAGCCTTTCCTAAATGCGAACTGTGCATTTAGGAAACGCTAATTACCATCAACTTCAAGTTGATGGTAATATGTGCATGCTTTGAAAAATGCACAAAAATGCATTTTTCAAAGTGCCATGTAGTGCACACATGCCCTTAGGGCATGTGTGTGCGTTACATGTGCACACTTACCTTTTTTTGCGGGGTGCTTCAGGGGGACCTTAGGCCCCCTGGCACCCTTGGATCTGCATTCGCTATTTGCTATTACCAATTTGGCAATCGCAATTAGAGAATGCTATACCATTCATTCCTATGGGCCTGTAGGCCCAT
Organism: Calotriton arnoldi; assembly: GCA_963921515.1. Taxonomy (NCBI): domain Eukaryota; kingdom Metazoa; phylum Chordata; class Amphibia; order Caudata; family Salamandridae; genus Calotriton; species Calotriton arnoldi. The sequence goes on along the minus strand of CAWUFW010000564.1, from coordinate 3,284,318 downwards.
ACGAATGAATTGAGTCACATTACCTAACAGCGATTCGCAATTTCCAAATCTCTATTAGGTAGTGTTAAGGAATCGCACATTCTTTTGAGATTCCTACATGCATAGCATTTTGCGATTCCCAAATAGCGAATCAGTAAAATTTACTATTTGGGAATCGCAAAATGCAGGCTTGATGCATGTGCCCCTTAGGCTTTTACAGTACCTCTGAGATCTTCTGGCAATTCAGAAATAGTCAGAAGAGGGAACATTCCAACGTCAGCATTTTGTCTTAACATTTTAAAATCAACATCCTCATCATGGGCTTGGAAAGCAACACTGTCCGGTGTGCAGTATATTGTGCAATTTAACTTACACAACAATTCTCTTCCTAACAGATTTACTGGGCTAGTATCGCAAACCACAAATTGGTGCTTTTCTTCGAAGGCTCCTATTTTTACTGGAACTTCCTTCGAAATAGGATTTAGCATCTGTTTATTTGTAACGCCAACTACTAAGATTGTTTTCCCTGAGAGAGGTAAGTCTGTTACTTCCACTGTTCTAACTGTGAGCGGGTAGCTCCTGTGTCAATCAAGAAAGACACATCGTGACCAATGTTCCCTCTAATTTTTCTTTCTCATGTGCGGCAATAGAATGTTGGTGTGCACTCTTTTATTGCCTGTGTGCGCAACTGAGTGATAAGATGTGCAACAAGGCAAGTGGATCCGCTACCACTTATAGGTAAATAACAAGCATTGGCACTGTCAATAAGCCTTGCTTTTAATTTAAAGTGACTTCTTGGTCACTGATTGGTTTAAGCACTGAATAAGTCATCACACATGCACCCTGTCAATCATCCTTGCACTTGTGCATCCATAAATCACTTATTCATTCTTGCATTCACCAACTTACACAACCACAATACAGCACATTCACAAGTTGAGCCACATTTGCAAGATAAATTGAAAGAAAAAGTAGTAGAAAAAATACAACATGCTATCGGCTAAAAATGGCAGACATATGTGTGCAATAATAAAGTTAAACAAAGTAGCTCATTTCTTGCCCTCTGTTTGTGCCTTCTCCGCTCATTTCTTGCCCTCTGTCTGTGCCTTCTCTGCTCGTTTCTTGCCCTCTTTTTGCCTTTTCTGCCCATTTCGTGCCCTCTGTTTCTGACTTCACTGCTAGTTTCTTGTCCTCTTTTTGCCTTTTCTGCTCGTTTCTTGCCCTCGGTTTGTGCCTTCTCTGCTCATTTCTTGCCCTCTTTTTGCCTTTTCTGCTCAATTCTTGACCTCTGTTTGTGCCTTCTCTGCTTGTTTCTTGCCCTCTTTTTGTCTTTTCTGCTCGTTTCTTGCCCTCTTTTTGCCTTTTCTGTTCACTTCTTGCCCTCTGTTTCTGCCTTCTCTGCTCATTTCTCACCCTCTGTTTGCCTTTTCTGCTTACTTCTTGCTCTCTGTTTTGCTTTTTTCTGCTCGTCTCTTGCCCTCTTCCTGCCGTTTTCCTCCCTCTGCCCAGCGCCCCTCCTTCCCCCAGGACACCTTCCCTGGCGGAGTTCAGAAACAAACTCTAAACTTGGCTTTTTGACAGAGGCCTTGCATCCCAGCACCCAGATATCCTTAGGGGTGACAGCGCTGCACACTAAAAATGCTGAGTGATTGATTGATTCAAATAAAGATACTTTACAAAAGGTTATGATTGTTTGAAAAATGTTGATTTGCAACATTTCTAATGGAGGTGAGTGGGAGAACTTGGTGAACTGGTTTGTGGGCAAAGGCCTATTGTTTGGGAAGTCCACTGCCAGTCCTTGCTTTCTGGCTCACGTTCCGAAGTACTTGACGTTGTTTTTATAATCAGATAAGTAATATTACGAAATCATTCCCCAAATGCCCCTAAATGCCTGATGACCTTTTAAGTACTTAGTGCCTGGGCAAGTATTTTCAGTGGCCACTTAGAGTGTACTCTCTGCTAAGCCTAAAATGTTTGCCCTATTTGTTCATCTTTTGCTTTGTCATGTGTATACAGTTGGCAATAACCTGTTTCACTAATAAAAGATATGAAAAGGGCACTCACTTGTTCCTAATCTGTCTGGGGCCCCAAAAGCCCTAGAACTAGCCCTGCTGCTGTGTGTGTAATCGCTGCCTAAGTGTCAACGGCACATACTGCAGAGCTCCTGGCAGTTTCGAGAAGTGGAATGAAAAACTAACATATTGAGCAGTTTGAGGCGGGAGACACAAATGTGAATGGCAGCATGCAGTAGGGAGCATTTTAGGAGTCACTGCATATGTAACTGACTAACAATAAAAGCTGAAGGTGCTGTACTGGATGGAAGCATCTTACAAACAGTAAAAGCACATGTGAAGCCAGTGACGCCACACAGTGCAAAAAAGAGAAGTACTGGAGAAATCAGGAGGTGGCCTGGTCGGAGGCAGTGATGTAAGGTGCAGCACGCTGGTGAAGAGCATTTAACAAGTCACTGCAGAGGTGAATGGCCAGCAAAAATAGCAGAGGCTGCTGAACAGAGACCAACCAGCATACAGACTGATAAGGCCTCAGACAAGCCTGTGTGACGCCACAGCCAGACACAGAAGGAGAAAACAAAAGGTGGAGGCAGCTCTGCCAAGTACCACGCATCAGGCGTTAGACTAACGCATTTCAGTGTGGTGATCCGCATCACCGCACTGAAATGCAAAGTCATGCATTATAGCACCTCAGCTGTAAAGCTGAGAGCGCTGCTATAATTATAAAGCACCATACAAGCTGCAGTGGCAGCGCGCAGTGTGCGCTGCTGCCGGCAAACTAAGGGTGCTCTTTGGCTGAGCTATAGCTTAGTTCAGCTGTACAGAGTGGTGTGCTACAATGTTACAAAGTTACAAATACACCAACGTGCCGCGATATCCCTGACGTCGGAGGAGGACGGGTCAGAGCCCAATTGCTACCTAGTGTCTTGACTGACAAGTGACTTTAGGCGGGCCTGTGTCCAGCTTCCTGAGGCGGGAGCGGGTGGGCCGCCACGCAGATCAAAGTTGGCTGATGGAGCAATCGTGATACCGTCCCCATGGCTACCTGCCGCAAACAATAATGGCTTACTTTTAGTAGCTTGCACACCTGCGGTATCCGGCAGCTGCTACTGGACCCGGCCCCACCAGCGCCGTCATGGATACATGTGTGTAATCAGGGCTGAGCAGAAGAATCATTGCCACAGGACTGAGCCAGTCATTCCACGGTACTCAGCATAATCATTGCTTACGGCCAGCGGGGCCGCCAATTGCCGTTGTCCGTGTTCCCAGTCAGGTCAGTGTTTATTTTATATTGATATATCCTCATGACCTGTGTTCCGCTGCGCCTTGGGTGTCTCTCTGTGGAGCCTTGGGAGAGCGGGTATCTGAAGCGGTTTATGGCCTGTTTTATTTCTTGGTCAAGGGCCCCCCTCCCTGTTTCTTGACAGCGCCAGGTCTCTCTTCCTCACATGCAGAGGGAAAAAAGTCAGAAACCGCACATGAAGGTGGATTCTTCACTTAGTTAATCCAGAAACCCTCAGTCTGCCCGGCCGGCCAGATCAGCTATCACAGCACAGCAAACCATCTCCCATAGGGAACGAATATTTATTAGAGCGTCTTGTAAAATAGCGTAGGCTGTGTCCGGTTTATTCTTGGTGCCCAATTAAATGGCACAGTTTACTTTCGATTTATTAGGGCATCTTCTTAAAATACAAAGAATTTCGAGCAATTATTCTAATGGAAACGGACAGTGCAAACATAGGTGAACTGCTCACCCAGTTGTACGTGTAAAGTGTGGATCATGTCAATCACAGTGCCTTCCCATAAAGTACAGCTGCCTGCTTAGTTGTGACCTAAATGCATGTCTCCCACTCTCAGCTTTCGAATGCAGCTGTGCTTACTGCTCATGTCGCTGTGTGTGAGTCTGCGAGTCACGCAGCTTTCAGTGTGCCTTATCTTTTGTCTGCAATTTTGGCTAGAGTCTGATAAAGCGAAGTCGTTTATATTTCTTACGTTTTGCAGCAGTTAACTTAGTTTCTTGTTGCTCAAATGGGTGATCTTTCTGATATTTTTGTGTTCCCCTTGTCTTCATTGCTTGATTTTGCTCACGATAAACTGAATGCCATTAGTTTAGGAAACAATAACACCTGTTATATAGAGAAGTGAGAAGCGCCAAAAGTGCAGTGAAAAATGCTATATAAAAATCAACGTATTATTATGGGATCTCTAGTAAAGCACATTTTACTAGTTTCCTTTTCAGTGTTGTAGGATGCTATATTTTTTATTGGACCTAAAAAATAAGTATGGTGTCGCATCTTAAATACATGGGCTTTCACACCGCTCTACTTCCTATGCCAGACCAGTAAAACGAATCACATACAAAAACGAACATGCAGGCATTATTTTCAGATCAGTCGGGCGACAAAAAAAACTTATCTGACACAGCATGTAATGCTATCGCTATCTGTTACATGAGAGAGATTTAGCAATACAAATTTTTTGGATCGATATATTTATTGGTATAGTGGATAAATATATTTTGTTTTAGTTTCTGAATGTAATCGATTTCGGTTAAGGGCACCGCTGTCCTGATTAACGGCAGTCTAATTATATTTTACACCTCCTTTGAAAAGCGCGTACTATAAAGAAGCGCGCCATTAGGACCCGGGCCCCGGGATCCCGGCCACGCCCTCGTGGCTCCTGGCTGAAGCAGTGGTCGCCGCGGACGGCGGGAAGTACTTCCGGGGCGAAGTGACGTCACTTCCGGCCGGGGCCGGTAATGAGGGGGAGGAGAGGGCTGGGGGCCTATTTAGGGCACATTGCCCAGACCCTCGCCTCTCTTCCTTGCAGCGCTGGCCCCGTGTGCAGGGGACTTCACTTCAGTGATCAAAGTTGATAAATATATGTCATGAAATTTGAAGATTATTGATATATTGTCATGTTTATATGTGTTCGTGTATAATAAACATGGCCTCTTTACCCACAGCGCTGGTCGTCAAGTCTTGATTTGTGGGTTCTGATGGGGGCGGGGCCGGGGACAACCTGGGGGGTCCGGGTCCTATTACTTCACTTTAAAAGCTTGAAAGATTTCTCATATACTTTCAGCAAAAAATATTCTCAATTTTCTTTATAATGAAATTCTCAGTGTCACTCATAGTCATTGAAATGCACTCATAATTACTCTAAAATTACGAAGATGTCACACATGGCAATCTGAAACCTTGGCAGCTATGTGGAGGAGCCAGAGGTCCGTGGACTTTGCAAACGGGACTCGGGCTGCAGAGAAAGCTCTGGGAATACTCTCCTGCTGTTTAATGACAGCGTTGCAGGCATTTAAACGTCCTCCATTAGCATTTCTAAAGACGAAAAACACGTCTTTAGAAATGCATTTGAAAGCGCAGCAGCATCACCATGAGCCGCACTTCAGAGGCTCCAGTGAAGTATTTACTGAATGCATGGAATCCTTTGTAGTGCGCGCTGATTGTAGGTGTCTGCGCGGAGGGAAACTTAGGTGTGCGCGCCCGCTCAGGCACGCAGGTTAGAGGGAACCATGATCGTGACCATAAACGTTTGTGTCTACATGTAGGCCACTTTGATCTACGTCTAAGACTGCGCCAAGTACTCAATCTTATTCCTATCTCAGGCACCATCATTGGGAATTATAAGAACCAAACTCGTCTGTCTCAAATAAAGGATATTGTCCTACAATGTCATGTTTCTGGTTCAGGAACTGTAGCATTGCATTCTGGAATTGATTTGCATTAAGCTTTGGCATTTGATTTAAATTCAATTTGGGGTTCCCCATTTGCGTAGGAGCAATGGGCACCATCTGGGCTTGATTTTGCATGGGAGTCTGCATTTGCTGTACAGGCATCTTCTGACCTGCCATAACTTGTGAATTTTGCATTAATCCTCCAACATTTTCAGGATTAATTTGACATTCTCGTTTCCAATGCCGCACCGATTACAAACGTGACAAGCAGTAACCTTTTTCATAGCAGCAATATCTGTCTCAGATCCCGCACCTGCAGGAACACCTCTACCCCTGTCATGGGGCATTCGTATTCCATTCTGATTTCCTTCAAATCCAGCCTGTGGAGCAACCACTCCCTGCATCATTCCCTGATTTCCTGCAAAAGAAGGATTCTGAAAACCATTCTGAGCCAATCTTGTCTGAGCCAACATGAATTTCTCCTTTATTTTTGTCTGCTTCATTTCCAATTCATCAATGCAATACTTTGCATAACGCAAGATCTCGTCTAGTGTCTTTGTCTGCCAGCAGATAACACTTTGCGCAATGTGAGCACTGATTTCAGTTTTCAATCCTAAAACAAAACTGAGAGATAAAAATCCACGTATCCTTTTCTTCAGGATATTCACATTCACTGTTCTTTTTAAACACCTTCAATAACCGTTCATAGTATTCATGAACCATCTTCTTCGGCTCTTGTGTGGTTCTTTTAATTTTTAACCAATCAGTATCCCTGGGAGGTATTTTTCCATTCAAAAAAGTCATAACTGCTTCATATTTCTCCATCACCAATGGGGATGGTGCGCCAGTTCCTCTCTTTCTCTGTGGTTCTGCTTTTGGCTGTTGCACTGCTATCTTGCATTCTGCCCACAAATCAGCTGGTACCACAATGTCAAGAAACGTATTTAAGTCTCTCTACAGCCCCTTCGAAATCTTTATGAACCTTTCCACTTGTGCATACTACTGCACTGGTTTGTCTCTCAATTTTGTAAAATTGTTTGTGAATGCCGTCAAATCACCTCTGTTCCATGAAACATGTACATAGGTACCTCCAACTTGTTCCCTCAATGGATATGCTGCTGCCTCGTCCAACTCATCCTGTTTTTCCTCTGCCTCTCTCTTTTTCTTTTTATCTTTCTTTGCCCATCTGAGTTTAACTTTTCCACATCCTTCCACCTGCGTATGCATTTGCTTAGTTCAGTAATGTGCATACACATTCCTGTAATCCTCATGTTTTCGTTTGCCTGATCATCCAACTCGACTCTATAGTCACGATGCAGGTTCAGATTATTGGAAAGATCCACATCGTACTTTTTCACTACCCTGCCAACGTGTCGTGTATAATAGCAGCTCTCTGAGTAATCTCCTTACACAGGTAAGTTAACTCTGTTTCTGGTATTGATCTAGATGATCAAACTCCAGGCAACCCTTGATCAGTTCTTCTAAATTTACTTTTAATCTAGGAATATCCAATGGTTTATCTTTTCTTGCCTCTAATTCTTTAGGGGGCTCTCTGACTTCCACTCTTCTCTCCCTTGTAAGTTCTTCAAGCCATGCTGGTAAACCTACGTCTTCATTGCCAGTTAACTCATTTGAAGATAAGGAAGTAAGCCGTAAACACTAGGGCTCCTCCTCCATCTACTAGAGAGTGCACATTTTGTGGGGGTCTCCACAGAAATAACTGTGTACTTTGAGTAGTCAGTACATTTCCAACAACTTGTGTCATTAAGACCACTGGTCTTCTCTCAATTTGGTGTGGTGCAATAGGAACCACTCGAAATGCAACTGGATTAGTATCAATGGGAACCACAACTATTGATCGTCTCACAACTGGCGGAGCAATTTGCAAAACCTGCAAAGGTCGTCCAATAGGAGGTGGATCTGAATCCACTGGAGATGTAGCTATGGTCCGACTAGCACTAGCCCTCATTTCTCCTGGATCAGTGGTGATGGTCAGGAAGACAACATTTGTTCTAATATCTCCTCTCTTGAATAAGTATCTGAATCATCTCCTTCTTGCTTAGCGACATCCTTACTCTTTCTCGTACTTTCTGATGTAAGAACTGGATATAATCTGGTTCCTTCAATAATTGCCTTTCTCCATCTATGCTGTTCTTCATTCCATAGGGCATTTGCATAATTTTTCATCACCCTCCCTGTCCTTCTCTGATACTTTTCCTTCTCTTTTTTTCCTCGCAACCTATCCCAAGCATTAAAAGCCTCATATTGCATGGGCCGAGATGGTGGCTTCATCTCGTACAATTTTCCCTTCAAATAATCTAGGATTCTGGCATTAAATGTTCCATACCTCGAAAATCTAAAAGCACCCTCATTTTCCGTAATTCTTTCTCATTGTTTTAGCCATAGACATGAATTTAATCCATGTTCAGTATTTATAATGTATGCCGGAGTATCCTCAAGAGGTACCTTCTTACCTTTCTGTACAGGAATAGTGACATCTCCCCTAACAAATCTCTTAAAGTCCTTAAAATATTTCATAATGACAGTCGAATTTTCCAAATTTTCATGTAAAGCCAAATGTTTTGATTCTGTTTCCATATACGTCAAATTTCGTTCACCAATTAAATGACTTCTTTAAATTTCACGTGATTCTTTAACAAATCCAAAGGAAGAACTCAAATCAATAATGTCCAATCACAGCATGGCACTAAACACCTTCTAACGAATGACAGTGTGAAAGTACACCAACCGTCTAATCCCAGCACGAAACACTATGACGAATGACTCACACCTCACAGCAGTTCACCGTCCTTCACAATTTGTCTTCGCATTCGCACACACTTCCAAATAACCTCATAAATCTCTTCTTATTTTCTCATCTAAGGAAAATTAAGTATCACAACCACTCAAGAATAGTCTACACTCGCAAGTGACTTCTCGACCAGCGAAAATTGACACAAATTAATGCAGCTTCACCTGTTTGCGCAATAAGATTCCACGAACATTAACCAAATTAATCAAACACAACAGCTTGTTCCTAACATTACCGATGGAAGTGATGGTACCTCACATTCCACATCAACTTCTCCTGCAAACAAGTTTATAACATTTGTTATTATCCAGGGATCTTTCAACTTCAATGAGCCTGAAAATCAACTTCTCCCCTTCAACAACTTTTCAATGTTTCTCATTACTAACTCATAGAATCTGCAAGGAAAAACATATACAGCCACTACACTCACAACCACAACATATTCACCATATTAATAATCACATCTTCAAAACCGCAACCGCCAAACCGCTACTGCTGTCAGACATTGCTTCGCCATGCCATCTGAATCTGGACACTGGAAACTGGAATCGGGGATTATTTTAGTATAACTGGTGTTAATCATTACTTTGCTACCAGAAACTTTGGGAGCCTGAGGAGTAGCCAAGAATGGTATTAAAACTAAACACCCAACTTACAGATTTCGTCCTTTGAGAAATCCTGATGGCTCTTGAAAAGGTCAATGGACCTTTGCCACAATGTTAGAACAGAGCTAGAAAGAAAACATAAACTTTGTATGTATCTTCAATGGTCAGATTAATATTCAGTCAATGATGAGAGGTTGATTACATTTTCAACACCTTTATTTACCTTAAAGGATTAGTATTGATTTTGTCAATCTTTCTTCAGTTAGTCACTTTACAGAATTATCAATAGAAAGGTTGATTAGTGACAGCATAAATCAATACTGAGTGTTCCATAAAGGAAATTGTTACTAAACTAGCTAAGGAACCTAATCCAACCCAAATAGAACCCCCCATGAAGAGTTCTTTTCGGAAAAGAGCAACATTTAGAATATAAGATGAACTACCCATAAAGAGTCATTTTGGAAAACTCAGCCGAGTTCCCTACAGCTGCAGTAGCAACCGTCAATAATAGAATATTCTTTGCAGTAGCCTTGATCAGGGAAGGGTCTCTAGATAAAGGAAAAATAAAGTCACCCTTAGCAGGAGCTGTTGGCAACATAAGTACAGGGCCACTTCTCTGGTAGAAGAGTCGCAAGGCAGGGTAAAGAGATCTGTGTCAGAGTCTGAGAGAGTCTTCTGTACTAACTAGCTAGGAACACTCATTAATATAAAATCACCCAAGAATGTATCTAAACTTGCTAGACGTTAGCTCCTTTCATTCAATGGAAACCGCTCATCCGATGGTGTCGTCAACTTCGGATGCTTATTCTCCTGATTCCCATGGTAAACATTCACACCGATATAGTGTAAAACATTGTTTCAGGACTTTGTTACATGTAGGAAAGTTCTAAGGAGAACCTTCTTACCTAAGCTTAAAGATGCACTCTGTGTCCCTTGTGAATACAAAGCCAGTCGGATATGGGGGGGGAGGGGTGTGGCTTGACGCCGATGGAGTAGGGAACTTTGATCTGAGCTCCCTGTGGCGGGCCACTGTCCAGTGCCATCCTGAGTGTGCTACCGGACCCTGGGGGCCCCAACATGAGGCATTAGCTCCTGGGAGCACGGGCAACCCTGATGTGCGAACAGAACGGTTGCCGGGAGCACCGAGAACAGACATCACGTCAGAGACGAGTGAAATGGGGACCAGGCAAGATGGAGCCCGCTGCATCTGAATAGGCCGCTGCCAGCATGCTCCCAAGGAGCCTTGGGGCTGGATGCTCCTTGAGGGGCCCGCCGAGTCGGGGGCTGACCTGGCGGAATTCTGTCTATATGGGGGCTGATGGGAGTGCCGACAAGAGGTCGGAGCCTGACCACGACCAGCCGCCAAGAGCACTGTGGGCCACGCGCTGCCGAGGAGGGCCTCCGAGGTGTCCTGATTGCGGAGGATGAACAAGCGTCTGCTGCGGTGTGAGGTGCTGCCCCAGAATAGGAGAAGGCGGAGGTCTCTGGGAACGGGGGACCCTGACTGGCAGATGCGCAAGACCTATGATGCTCACTGTGGCCTGAGATGAACGAGGACTGCAGGTGAGTGGGGGAACTAGATAACTGAGACTCCGTCGAAGGAACTGCCCTGACAGCGAAGCCCGAGTGCTGGGCCGCTGGTTCTGCTTACAACCGACATTGGGAGTTGCGTGCAGTATGCGTGGGGAGGACTGAGTAGAGGCCTCTGATAGAGTTAAAAGGGGCGGATCCGGGCCCGGGAGGTGGCCTATCAACTGCACGCAGAGAGAGTGGTACCCATCTGTGACAAGACGCCAAAATTTCAGAACAAGGGAGCACCTTACCCCCCTGCCATGAGAGGGCGAATGGAGCTTTTGAGATGAATGCCATAAGTGATGGGGGGGAATTGAAGACGGGCCAACTTACTCTGCCCACGATAATAGTGACTGGAGGGCTTTGATATCCTGTAGAGGCCCCTGAGGGCCCAACCTATGAGTATTGGCGCTCCAGTACAGCTTGAGGGCCTCCCCTATACAGTCCAGCTCTACCCTGAGAGCCAGCTGAGCAGGTTACCAAGCAATAATGTTGAGAGCTGCAGCGGGACCCAGCTACTACTGAAGAGAGACACCACCCAGCAGAAGGTCCACAATGGGGAAAACCGCCAGGAAGCGGGTCCCGGAGCCACCGGACTTGGGGCCGGAAAACGTAGAGAGCTCTGAGCTGGGGAAATCTGGACACACAACCCAAAGAGATCCTTCCACCGGTCCTACACTTCAGGATATCCTCCAAGCCATTGAGTCCACAAGGACGGCTGTGGAAACTAAAATAGACACCCTCAGAGAGGACCTGGGACTTTTAAGGGTGAACCACTGCCGCCTAGTGGAACGAGTAACCACCAATGAGAGTGCCATAGCAGGCATAGAACTAAAGCTGACCTCTACGGTGGATAAACTAGCAGAGATGGAAGCACAATTGCACACCCTCGAACTCAGGGCACAAGACGCGGAAAACAGATCAAGCTGCAATAACCTGAGAATCGTGGGTGTCCCCAAAAAATGGAAGGCAACAATATGGTTGGATACATAGAAAAAGGGATACAGGAGGAAGTAGCTGAGGAAGGACTTGCTCCCTATTTTGAGTTGGAACTAGCCCGCAGAGTACCAGCAAAGCCCACTCCACCAGGGGGACCTCCATGACCAGTGGTGGCGAGACTCCTCTTCTTTAAAGACCGGGATCAGGTGCTCCAGCAGACCCATCTGAAAGGTCAACTGGTGGTAGAGAACAGCACGGTCAGAATCTTCCAAGATTTCTCGAGGGAGGTCCAAAGGCTATATGAATCTTTTTTAGCGGCAAAGACAAAACTATGTCAAATGGGAACTCAATACTCGATGATATTCCTGGCACGGCTCAGGGTGGTGACTGCGACAGGGACACGATTCTTGTACACGCCCTGTAGGAATAGGAGTATGGGACTGGATCGATCAGCAGGCACCCCGACCACAAGACCGAATCCCACAGGAATGGAAGGAGAGGAAGATGGGATGACAGAGAGAGAGTAAGGGTAAACCTTAGGTTTCCAGGACTGAGACACAGCAGGAGAGGGAAAAGGCAGGCACGGCGGTCGCATCGCTTAGTGCCTCGGCAACTGGAGAGACATCCTCATTAACTGGGGAGGAGTCCCGGGACTCGGACTCTGACCAAAGCTCCACTATGATGGGAGGCCTCAGCCAAGAGCTCCCAGTGGTGAACCCCGGAATGGCGGATGACATCATGTGACCTATTTCCTGCATGCAAGAATCGGGAAGGGGAGGAGAAGGGGCTGGGAGATCTCAGATGAGACTATGCTACCTGGACCCCTGGGACTGTCACTTATCACCGACATATGGAACACTGGATTGGGGGGTGCTCCAGGAGGGTTGTGGGGGGGATGCTTACCCTTCGCCTACGTGTCTTGCACAAACCTCCAGGAATTTCTTTCTACTTGGTTGCATAGATTGCGCACAGTTTGGATGGGGGAGAGTTACTCACTTGTCTTGGGTTGTGGGAGTTTGGGGGTTATAAAGTTCTTAGTTGGGGAAACTGCAGGAGGTACATTCCAAGCACTGAGGTGCTGAGAGGTAGTGGTGGACACACAGCTTCTTGCCCAGGGGACAGCCAAAGGCAGGGGGAGAACCATGCCCTACATCAATGGATAGCACAACGACATACAAAATCATAACCTGGAAAATTAGGGGAATGCATACCATGAGCAAGCGCCATAAAATATTCTCCTATTTGAACAGGAGGGTGGTCCACATTGCCCTCCTGCAAGAAACACATATCTTAGCCACCGAGGGGGCCTCCTTACAAAGCAGATGGCGAGGACAGGCATATTACACCTCATACTCGGCATTCGCCAGTGGGGTGTTGATCTGGATTAGAGTGGGGGTCCCCTTCCAACACACTGGAGACTTAGTTGACCCAGAGGGCCGAAATGTGGTGGTCACTGGCAGATTGGACAGCCAAGATGTGGCGATAATTAACATATACGGGCCTAACACAGACCAGAGTGCATTTCTAACCAACATGTCTGGCAGGCTGGCCCCTTATCTGCTGCATTCTACCATTCTGGGGGGAGACTTCAACTGCGTGGCTGACCCGCTGCTGAACTGCTCCCATCCCCCGCTCAGAGATGCCCCTATTACCAGGATTGCGATGGCCTTCACAGAGAGGCAGAATAGTTTGGGGTCCGATGACTAGGGACTACTGTCACTTCTCACACGTACATGAGCTCCACGTACAGTTAGATACCTTCTTGTGCTCCACTGATATTCATGCCTCGGTCCAAGGGGTAGAATACTTGACGTGCACAATAGCTGACCACAGCCTGGTCCTACTACGACTAAAATGGGGGTTGCGGCAACAGCCCATTCCCACCTGGCGGCTCAAACCGGAGGCATTAGAAGACCAGGTCTTTCTTGAAGAGACTAGGGAACACATAACATACTATTTCTTGGACAATGCTGACACAGCCTCATTCAGACTGACTGAAAGGGATGCCTTTAAGGCAGTAATCTTGGGTCAGTGCATGGCAACTTCCATTGGTGTACGCCGCACCCTGGATTCAGACGTGGAGAAGGCAGACCAAGAATAACGTGAGCTGGAGAAACGAAGGCCTGAACATCCGGAGATCTGGCAGGCACTCCTACATGCTAAAGAGAAAGTAGCTGCCGAGGAGAAACGGCTGAGATGCTTTGACTACAAGAGGTATATGAAACGAACCCTTGCGGAAAGAGGTATTGCGAGTTCCCTGCTAGCTTGGCTGGCCAACCCGGCCTGCAGAGGTATGCCTATTGTAGAAATAGAATATTAGGCCGGACACTGCCTCTAGAGATAGGAGGAGATAAATGGCCGTTTCTGGAGTTTTATGTGACTTTGTACGGAAGCATTGGGGGACGGGGGGAGAGAGAGGTGGTAGACTTCCTTGCACTGCTCCTCCTCCCCACCATAACAGAAAACGGTGCGGAAGCGCTGGGGGCAGCTATTACTGCACAAGAAGTAAGGGCGGCCATTAAAGGACTCACTATGGGCAAAACTCCGGAAAAGGATGGGCTCCCTGCCTAGTTTTATGCTTCCTATGTAGAGGAGTTGGCCCCGAGACTGGTGAAGATGTATGAGGCGGCAGTAGAGGAGGGCACACTTTCCCATACTATGAGGGAAGCGCTAGTGATCTCGCTTCTCAAGCCAGGAAAATCACCCCTGGACTGTAAAGCCTACAGGCCTCTATCTATGCTCAAGCTGGATTTTAAAATATTGTTCAAGATTCTAGCGACGAGACTTCTCCCATTCATGACCACTCTTGTCCACTTGGACCAGTCAGGGTTAATTCCGGGACAAAACATGGCACTCAACATAAGACGGTTGTTGTCCATAATGGAGGTGAGTGGGCTGGGGGAGAGGGAGCCGTCTTCACAATCAACATAGAGAAGGGGGACATACCCATCACACTGTGCTCTATGCTGACGACTTGCTATTGTGCCTTAGCAATCTAGGAGGGGTATTGTGAGGGGCCAGAGAAATGATGACTAATTTTGAGTCTCTGTCGAGGCCCATAAATATTGGCAGAAATCCAGGCTTTTCCCACTTGTAGAGGGTAGGGCTCCACCTGATGGATTAGGCAATCTCATGTTTGAGCCCTGATGCCTGGGATACATGGGAGTCAAGATCTACCACTCCCCAACAGATCTACAGGAAGGGTACTTAGGAGCTATTAGAAGGTCTTTGAAGGCCAGAATGTCTTTCTGGGGGACTCTCCCTCTGTCGGTTGTTGGTAGAGTAGCGCTTCTAAAAATGGTGGATGTCCCAAGGCTATTGTATTTCTTTACCACATTGCCTCTGGCTTCCGAGAACGTGGTTCACTGAACTGGACTCCCTCATGATATCATTTATCTGGGGGACGGGCCGCTGGCGGTTGGCTTTGGTGACACTGAAGCAACCGACAGGAGAGGGGGGACTTGCAGTCCCTGACTTTGAATTATACTACCTTGCGGGACAATTACAATGGTTTACACAATGGATAGCGGGGAGACAGACGCAGGGAAGAGAGATGGGACCATTTGTCCCTGAGCTTGATGTACTCTTACGGACACTATTGAGGGTCGGTGGGATACCATGAGAGTGCACAAATGAACTTCAGGTGATACTGCGTTGCTGGGGAAGGTGTCTCCAGAGAACACAAAGCAGAGTCCCCTACTCACCAGACCTCCCACTGACGATGATACATACCCTGCCACATGGGGGGCAATGGAGGGGATTGGAGGAGTGGCTACAAGCGGAAGCGACAAAGTTAGGGGACCTGTATAGAGAGGGGAGCTTCTTCCATTTGAGGAGTTCCAGGCAAACTGGGGTATACCCCAGGGTAATTTCCTGTTCCACAGAGCACTAACGGCGGCCGTCAGACGTCATCGGGGGATAGGCACCTCGGAACCCAAACATCACTCCACCTGTCATTATTTAGGCACAGCAGGGGCAGGATCAAGGCAGTCACATGCCTGGATAGAGCGATCAATAAAGACTCCCGACAACCCCTGACAACACTGAGAGAATGCTGGGCAGCGGACTTGGGCATTCCTATGGAAGATAAGGACGGGGGAATACACTTGCCAGGATCCCTACAATCTCGAGAAACGCCTGATTCAAACTAATTAATTTTTATATTCTTCACCGGGTGTCTCCCACCCCAGAACATATTAATCAATACTTCCACAGGGAGGAGGTGGGATGCCCACAATGTGGAGAACTTGGGGCAGAAATGTTACACATGCTTTGGGACTGCCCGACACTGCTCACATACTGGAGGGAGGTCACGTCTGTAGTGGAAAAAGTAACTGAACGGGTGGTTCCCTGCGTGCCAGCCCACTGTCTCCTTAGTCTGTTTCCCCACACTTCTAAATCAAAAGTTACTGAGAGATTCCTGGATCTGGCCTTCATACTAGCCAAGCGGGAAATCACAAGGCGCTGGAAGGCGCCCGAGGGTCCTCAGATAGCAAGGTGGAAAAAGGAACTGGAAACATGGGCGGTTTGTTAGAGTAGAGTATTACTTAGAAATGCACGCCGGGGAATAGGCACAATTGAAAGAGCCAGAGCCTGGGAAGCACTAGTAGAAGGGATGAAAGACCCAGAACCAGAGTGAGGTGAGTCCTCGCCCTTGATACAATCCCCACCGGAGAGCCCAGGGCATTAACACTCTGTAGAGAGTACAAGGAAAGAGCATATAGTTGAGTGAAAACAAGATAGAATGAGGAGGGCATGTTAACAACATTGAAGAGAGATTACAGCAAACTGAATAGAGGCTGTAACTTGATCAGAATTGTGCCACTTCATATAACTGATGTCTAGATGTGACCTGCAGTGGGTATTGGGAGGGGGACGTTTGTAAAGGGATGTTTACTTATAAGATAAATATCAGATATATGTCAAGATATACAACTACACAAATGTATGTAACCAATAAGATGATGAATACATATCCAAGTGTAAGTGCATGGAACGACATAAAGAACAAAACAATAAAATCTGTTTTAAAAAAAAAAAAGCAAGTCAGATATGATGGGGCAAATTAGCGATATTATTCTGTGAGGATTCATAAAATATACCTGAATCACTATTTATTCGAACAGTTACAGCAGCTCATTGTATTAAAGCAGATGAACTAATATAGTGCGATAAAGGTAAAGAAACATAGATTTGAAGTCAGTACATTCTTAAGCAAGTTGCTGGTGCTATCAAAACATTCTAAATAAATGTCTATTGAGCTATGAGCAAGAGTCGAAAGAAAAGGCTTTTAGGCCTAACTAAAGAGGCACATTTAAGAATGAAAGCCTGGTGCACTAAGAATTTCTGTTATATTATTTCCTACTCGTTTGGGTACTACACATTTTTCCTGCATGTGATTAATGGATGAATTATTTGTGATATAAATAATATGTTTGAATATGGTTCTTTCACGTTATAAAGCAGGCACATTTTTCCTACATTTCATTTTCTATGTGAAAACATGTCTGCAGCAGTTTAAAAGCATTCTTAGGTGCAATTCTAACATGGTCTGTGAGTCGAATTTCCATTTTTGAAATAATTTCCTTCAGTAGATAAGGCTTTGCTTCAAAAAGTATAGATACGGGAATGCCCATGTACCACCCATGTAATGCCCCTCCGGCACAGAGTAACACAAGGCTCTGCGCTGCTTTGTGTTACTTTTAGGCAACTTTCCAGAGTAAAACTTGAGTAAATCCGACAAAAAACGTTTTGGCTAGCAGTGCAAAAGGTTTGTAAATCTGTCCCGTAGTCTTCGATGCAGGAACCCTTTGTGCCTATCAATCACACTTGTAAAATTAGAAAAATGTTTTTGAGCATGTGATGTTTGCTAAGAGAATGTTTGAGGTACCTTATTTTGAGTTGTTTGTTCTAAATGTAATTAAGACTATGCCTGCTGAATATTAGTGGCTGGGATTCTGACTGGGTCACATTGACTGTCTAGAGCATGCAGACTTTTTAAAAAAAACATATTTGGGAAGTTTGTATCTTGGAACGGTATCAAACCTTGGTTTGCCATGTTATTGCTGACTGCAAATATCTGTTCTTTATGCATTTTTATTGAACAAGCACGGCCAGAATAATTTAATGAGCTCAGACTGGCTTTTAACAAGCTGCTTTGGCCGTGCAGACTACCATCAACAGCAAGCAGATGCATTAGCAAAGGCCGCCACCGAAGGGGGCCTAGAGGGCCGGCACCATAACCGACACCAAGCCCCGGACGAAACCGGTTTTTCGCGCCAAGGAGCAGGGAAGCTCCCTCGCCCCCCGCTGCGACCGCCAGAGAGGCGCCGGCCCCCCCGGCCAATGGGGGCCCGGGCGCGATACGAACCCCCCAATGGGGGAGAGGCCATGCAGAAGGCGGCCCAGCACCGGGGGGGGATATAAGCGCTGCTCCCCCAGGTAAGCTCCTATCTTTTGGGAGCGGGGGAGCAGCGCCGGCAAGAATCTTTCTTTTCGGAACCACCAGTACTGGAGTCGAGGCGAAGCCCTGGGCGAGCCATCAGGAGCAACCGCCGCCGCCGCCGAAAGCAAGGAAGGAAGGTGACTGAGAGCTTCCACCAACTCCAGTGCTTGGAGCAGAGCGGGGCCGGCCAGGAGAAGCACATCCGAACTCGCTGGTCACCAGCGGGGATCGGAGCCGCCGAGAGAACCCGGCTGCCTGGTATCAGGGGCATTGGGAACCGACTCGAGTTCACGCGGTCCCGAAGCCTGACTCTGCCCCTGAAAACGGGGGGGGCACGGACCCGCAAAAAATATTTTTTAGGGTCTCCCCGCGGCTAAGGCTGCCGGCACTACAAACCCCAGCACCCCCCCTCCGGGGACCGGAGCAAAGACTGCGGTGGTGACCTACCCGGTATCCAGAGAAGGACGGCAGCCCGGTCAGCCCCTCCGCATCAACGTCTGGGTTGTGGCGCAAGGAGCGGCGGGACAAGGAGCGGCATCAACGAGGGCCGCTGGAGCAGTGGGGTTCACTTTCGTGCCTGTTCAAAGGCGGGCTGCGAAGATTGATCGGAGCGTGGGCAGGGGCAGCGGGACCGGAGCCTGGTGGCAGGGAGAGACACGGCGCGAGGCCCCGCACCCCGCCTGGACAGGAGCTGCCTGCAGTCACGCCGCTCCCGGGCTTTCCGCTGACTTACTACTAAGCCGGGAGCGCGCGCCAACGAGAGGGCAGAGCCGGCGCCGGAGCGAGCCTTAAAGGGGCAGGCGCATTGGTTTCGGTGCTCGACAGAGCAAAAAAAAAAAAAAAAAAAACGACAAAAAAGGCTGCACAGCGAAGGGCAGGGTCGTGATATATAGACCTGCACCCCGCATTAAGAAGGTCACACGCGGAGCCACAACAAAGTTTGGTGCATACATTGGCGGCAGCACCCCGCATTACAGCACAGGAGGAAGACGCGGCAGGAGGAACGCAGTTGGGACAACTGCGGCTGGGGGGCAGATGGCAAAGAAGGGGAACAAGAGGCAGCAGAAGGAGCTCGATGACCTGCTGCGCCGGATCCGGGCGGCATCGGAAGTCCACGGGAACGACTGGCTGCAGCCCCATCTGCAGGAGGATGCAGAAGAAGGGCCAAGTCACCGGCAGCAGAGCGTGCCCAACGCACCGGCAGCCAAGCGGCAGAGGAGGGCTCCGGCCAAACTGGCGGATGCGGCGGCCCCCAAACAGGCCCCCAAGAGGAAGACCCAGCCACCTGTAGCCAGCACGGCGGCGGCGGGACCGAATGGGGGGACAACGGATACAGCGACAAACGGTGAGCATATCAGTGCAATTGTGCAGGAATGCATAAAAACTATGGCACCACTCATTATGCAAAGGTTAGCCAGGCAGGCTGGAGCACCAGGTGCACCGGCAGGGGAGGGGCAGGGAGACACGGGAGGGCCGGGAGAGGTAGATGCCCAGGCAGAGGAAGTGGCATCGGGGTTACCATGGCACCTGATAGACCCTGGCCACGTACGCCGACAACGCTTAGGGCACCAGGTCACCTTAGGGGGTGGGGGCGAAGCAGGATCACCCACATTGGCTTGGGGATGCGCACCCCCGTCACCCACCCCGCCTCCCGCAACAGCGACTGACGCATATTCACGCCCCTCACCGGGCCCCGCGTCCTTAACCACCAGGGCCACAGGGCTAGCTAGCCTCATACCGCTGGCGGTCAAGGAAAGAATTTGGAGGAAAGAATTCATTGACATTTTTTCATTATTAGAGATACAGTTAGACGGGCTTGACTTGACCACTTGCGATAAGAGGGATGAGGACAAAAGGGAAAGGAGAAAAGAGCGCAAGGAGAGAAATTTCGATAATTGGCTAGACGCGTTCCGGATAATGGCCTGCATTATAGTGGAAAAATTCCCGCGCTGCGCAGCTGACCTATGGCTGTACGAGTCCAACATCCACAATGCGCAGAGACAGTTCCCAGGCGAAGCATGGCTGGAATATGATAAGGGGTTCAGGCTAAAGATGCAAACACACCCAGAAATGGAGTGGAACGAGGAGGACGTATCTGGTTTCATTCACAAAATGATGGTTGCGAGGGAGGCCAAGTCATGGGGGGGTAGACACGAGCAGTCCTTTCGAGGGTCCGCCCACAAGGGGAAGGGGAGGCCATTTAATAAGCCCAAGCAAGTTAGCTCGTGGAGAGCACCTCACAACAACTGGACACCAGCTATCTGTTGGAAGTTCGAATCAAACGAATGTACCTACGGGGCAGCGTGCAAGTTCTAGCATACCTGCTCCTCTTGCGGGGGGGGTCACCCGGCAGCAGGGTGCAAGCGCAAAAAAGACCACAAGGGAGACAGGAAAGAGAAAAAGAAGCAATGATCTGGGGGAAGGGGGCGCAGGGGGAACAACAGGTTTACATACCTACAGGCTGGCACGGTCCCCCATTAACACGCACCTGTTGCGCAAGCTAGCCAACAGCTACCATAACAAGACTGACGCCGACACCCTAGTCCACGGCTTTGAAGAAGGTTTCCCCATCCCGTTTACAGGCCACCGCCCACCAGGCAGTGTCAGAAACCTGAAATCAGCAATGCAACACCCGGGGGTAGTAGCGGGAAAAATAGAGAAAGAGAGGGCCCTGGGGAGGATAGAGGGCCCCCTGCCCGATCACATGATCAAGGAACTGGTGATCTCCCCTTTAGGGGTAGTCCCCAAGAAGGAACAAGGGCAATACCGATTAATCCATCACCTGTCATTCCCTGACGGCGCTTCCGTCAACGATGGGATTAGCACGGAGATATGTTCAGTGACCTACTCCACGATAGACGATGCCATCGACCTAGTTAGGGCGACGGGCCCAGGGGCCCTTATGGCGAAAGCAGACATCGAGTCCGCCTTCCGCTTACTCCCAGTCCACCCCTCCAGTTTTCATCTACTAGGTTTCCAATGGGAGGGCGAACTATACTTTGACAAAGCAATGCCCATGGGGTGCTCGGTGTCGTGTGCCTATTTTGAACTATTTAGCACCTTTATGGAATGGGCGCTGCACGTAAGACACCCGTCAGGCGGAAAGCTCCACTACTTGGACGATTTCCTATTCACGGGTCCCGGGGAATCCGACGAGTGCGGAGACACCTTGTCAGCATTTATGAAGTTGGCTGGGGAACTAGGGGTCCCACTCTCAACAGAAAAAACAGTAGGCCCGGCGACAAAAATCACATTTTTGGGAATAGAGCTAGATTCCGTCGCCAGGACGTCCAGGCTCCCACCAGAAAAGGTAGAAGATTTCAGGGGGGAAATCAGGAGCCTCCGCGGGCGGGAGAAAGCAACGCTGAGGGACCTCCAGAGACTCATAGGCAAACTAAACTTTGCGGCTAGGGTAATCCCAGCCGGCAGGGCATTCGCCAGGCGTTTGACCCAATTGACATGTGGGCTCACCCATAGACACCACCATGTCAGGCTAGGAGCAGAAGTCAAGAAAGACCTAGCAATGTGGGACACGTTCCTGGCAGACTTTAACGGTGTACTCATCTGGAGGGAAGGCTGGGTGACCAGCAAACAAATCGCGCTATACACAGACGCGTCAGGTAGCACAGGCTTTGGGGCAATCCTGGGTAAGAAGTGGTGCGCAGGGCAATGGCCTGGCAGCTGGCACAAGACAGGCAGGACCAATAATATCACCTTTCTGGAGCTATTCCCCATCATAGTAGCACTCACAGTCTGGAAGCGCGAGTTGCAGAGCATGAAGCTGACACTATGGTCCGACAACAAGGGGGTAGTGCAAGCAGTTAATAAGGGGACAGCCAGGTGCCCAGACACACTTCGACTAATGCGCAGATTGGTTAAGTTACAGCTGGAAGGCACCATAAACCTGCGGGCGCGCCACGTACCAGGGGTGGACAACGAAGTGGCAGACGCCCTGTCCCGGGCACGGATGGAGAAGTTCAGGGAGTTGGCGCCCAGCGCAGAGCAGGAAATGACCCCTTTCCCGGGCCAGCTGTGGGACCTGGCGGGATAGATTTGTCAGAGCTGGTCAGCCAAGCCCTCACCCCGGAAGCCGCCAGGAGATACAAAACATATATCAGTACGGTAATGCGGGTGGGGGGATCCGGTCACTGGGCAATAGGAGAGCCACCTGCAGGGCGGCAGAACAGTTCATACAGTGGGCATTTGACGCCCAGAAGTCCAGATCATGGACACAAGCCCACCTGTCCGCCCTGGCATATTACGCCAAGCTAGAGACCGGGCAGGATCCCGTGGCCACACACTACACCAAGGCAGCAATGAAGGGGTGGAGGCGCGCGGAGGGCGCAAGAAGGGACTCCAGACGCCCAATAGACTATACAAAGCTGAGGGCCCTGTTGGGGGCACTACAGGGCACAACAAAGGACAATTTTGAGCATCTACTACTCAGGGCAGCTTTTTCTACCGCATTCTTTGGGGCGTTCCGCATTAGCGAACTAGTAGCGCCCGCAAGGACAGGCCCAGCGGACTCCTGCCTACAGGCGGGCGATGTCACACCGAGAGCAGGGGAGATAGAGCTACTACTAAGGCGTTCAAAGACAGACCAAACCGGGAAAGGGGTGGTGGTGAGGTTACGGTGCATTGAGGACAAGAACTGCTGCGTGGTGTGCTGTTTGCTCGCCTTCATGACAATACGGCCAGCCGGCGAGGGCCCTCTATTCAAGCACAGCGACGGGACACACCTTAGCAGATTCCAGTTCACCTCGATCATGCGCCTCACACTCAGCGAAGCAGGGCTGCCACCGTCAGTTTTCGGGTTCCACTCATTCAGGATTGGGGCCGCCACGACAGCCGCACAGCATGGGATGTCTGAGGCTGGGATAAAGGCCGTGGGGAGATGGCGGTCTAAGGCATATCGGACATACGTAAGGCCCCAGCTGGTATAAAAAAATTTTTTTTTAAAAAAAAAAGAGACAAACCGCCGCGCCGGCCCAGCCAAACAAATAAGTGACATGTTCTCATTCCCCCGGCAGGACGGAGACCGCACTTGGTGTGGGTGGTGGGTCACTCCTTCATAACCCGGATGCAATCCTGGTGGCGCCAAACGGGGTACAAGCAGGAAGGACGGCCAGCGGACACCTGCATAAGGTGGTTTGGCCAGCCGGGAATGAGATGGGAGCAGCTGCCGGCAAAACTGGCTGAACTACAAGCGGAGGCGGTTTGGTATCCGGACGTTTTGGTCATACACCTAGGGGGGAACGATTTGGCCAGACAAGGGAGGCGCAATCTGCTTCAAGCCATACAGAAGGATTTGACTGAGGCAGGTAAGGCGTTTGGGGGCACCACCATCATTTGGTCAGAACTGATAAGCAGGAACGAATGGCGAGGGGCCTAATCACAGAGCGCTGTTGAGAACTCACGGAAAAAGCTGAACCTCACCGTGAGCAAGTTCTGCAGAACCAATGGGTTTGAAGCGGTTAGGCACGGGCTCATCCACACGGGCCGCCCGGAGTTCTATGCGAAGGATGGGGTACACCTGTCTGAGGAAGGCATGGGGGTCTTCTGGAGGAATCTTTGGGGCGCAATGGTGTTAGCAGGATGCAGATGAAAGAGCCGAAAAAAGGGGGAAGGGGGGAGCCGCAGGAAGACGGAAGCCTCCCTGGCGGCGTGGCGAGAAACTACGGGGATAATGGTTGGTACGGAGGCACACCGGAGTGCGGTGCGCCGGAATAGGACCACTCACCTTGGGATGCCTTACGGCTGGGTGAGTTGGCCTAAGGGGGATGTGTAGGACCACTCACTCTGGGATGCCTTACGGCTGGGTGAGTTGGCCTACCACAAGGGGGTAGCTAACGGAGACGGCGCTCGCTGCCCAGCCCCCGCCGGATGGCAGGGCACAACAAGAATCGGCAAGGTAGCGAGTTGTGGCCTAACTCCGGGGACGGAAGCTACACACCCTGCAAGGGGCAACTCCAACCGAACTAAGCAACGACCCAGTAGGGCCAAGAGACAATGTAAGCCTGCAAATGACCTGTACAACGAACTGTCAGTCTAATCTGCTATTGTGCAATGTACATATGATTTACGCAAACGCAATGTATAACGAGATGCAAACAAGGCACGACACAAAGATGACAGCTCGCCAATAATGAGTTATGGCAGGATGCATAACAATAGGCAATATGTATATACGTGTATTCCTAATAAAACTGCGGCCAACAAAGGACCACCAAAAGAGAAAGTTTACGTTGGCTTATTTATGACAAGGAATACAGGGAAGGAAAGTTGGGAGTGGGCAAAGTGCGGGGGTTATAGCAAAGGCCGCCACCGAAGGGGGCCTAGAGGGCCGGCGCCATAACCGACACCAAGCCCCGGATGAAACCGGTTTTTCGCGCCAAGGAGCAGGGAAGCTCCCGCGCCCCCCGCTGCGACCGCCAGAGAGGCGCCGGCCCCCCCGGCCAATGGGGGCCCGGGCGCGATACGAACCCCCCAATGGGGGAGAGGCCATGCAGAAGGCGGCCCAGCACCGGGGGGATATAAGCGCCGCTCCCCCAGGTAAGCTCCTATCTTTTGGGAGCGGGGGAGCAGCGCCGGCAAGAATCTTTTCCCACCCACCCACACCTAAGGAACGGCTATGTCGCAGTACGGAGGGACAGGCAAGACGCTGGCGAGCGAGAAACTACGGGGATAATGGTTGGTACGGAGGCACACCGGAGTGCGGTGCGCCGGAATAGGACCACTCACCTTGGGATGCCTTACGGCTGGGTGAGTTGGCCTAAGGGGCGATGTGTAGGACCACTCACTCTGGGATGCCTTACGGCTGGGTGAGTTGGCCTACCACAAGGGGTAGCTAACGGAGACGGCGCTCGCTGCCCAGCCCCCGCCGGATGGCAGGGCACAACAAGAATCGGCAAGGTAGCGAGTTGTGGCCTAACTCCGGGGACGGAAGCTACACACCCTGCAAGGGGCAACTCCAACCGAACTAAGCAACGACCCAGTAGGGCCAAGAGACAATGTAAGCCTGCAAATGACCTGTACAACGAACTGTCAGTCTAATCTGCTATTGTGCAATGTACATATGATTTACGCAAACGCAATGTATAACGAGATGCAAACAAGGCACGACACAAAGATGACAGCTCGCCAATAATGAGTTATGGCAGGATGCATAACAATAGGCAATATGTATATACGTGTATTCCTAATAAAACTGCGGCCAACAAAGGACCACCAAAAGAGAAAGTGTACGTTGGCTTATTTATGACAAGGAATACAGGGAAGGAAAGTTGGGAGTGGGCAAAGTGCGGGGGTTAAAGGTTTATTTGGAATTTGCTCCCCGAGTAACAAGAGGGAAGGGGTGTATCTTGTTGATGGCTATTATAGCTCTTCCTGTTCAGAAACAAGCATTATCAAAGGCAAATACTCTCATTTATGCAAGAGCTATTTGGCTTTGTCAATGTTATTTTTAGGGGGCACGGAATGGGCAAGCAAAGTGGAATGGGGCGGGAGAGTTTAAAGTGCTATGTTGCAGCCATCATTTGTTGGGGCTGACCAACCTGGGCAGCAGGAGGGGGACAGAAGGGGCAAGCAGCACTAGGGTTGACCCCAGAGCCCAATATGCATGAGGGGTTGACCCACGGCTTGCGAGGGGGCGGGGCAGCTTTCCAAATACTTTTTCTTGGTTTCTCTGTCGTAGTTCATTTGCTGCGAACGTCGACAGTGGGTGGTTAGGGATTGCAGTTGCAAGTTGCCTTCTGTACGTTGCTTTCTGTACCAGTATCATGCAGGTACTAGGGGGCTTTTATAAATGAGGGGTGGTCCCATTGTAATCAGGCGTTGCAAGGGAAAATTCCCTCAAAGTTGGAGGTTTTCAAATTCTTCAATGCAGTAATGGTTGACATGGAGTTTTGATCTTGAGCCGTGATAGTTTTGCCTTCATGTTTGTTACATGGGAATTGATTTTGCAGATTGCCTTGGTGTTGTTAGAGTTCATGATGCAGGCAGGGCTGTGCTGGGTTTCCAACTTGTTTTGTTGCATGGACCTTTTATCCTGGTAGCCTTTGCTTCTGGTACCCAGATCATGAACTGGATCCAATAAAGTGCATTCAAACGTTATGGAGTTAGGTTTTCACTAATTCAGGAACAGCATGGTTGCCTGCTTTTGAATTCATTGACATTTTTGCTTTAGATTTTTGGGGACATCCGTACACATCTTGACAGTAGTCTAGGCATAATAGAACCAGTATTCTTATCCATTTTACCAACTGGTTTAATTGTTCAAGGTGGAGAAATTTCATAGCATCATTAGTTGGAAGATGGTATTCATAAAAACGTAATTCACCGGCAGAATGACTCAAATCTCTTAATTATACAGGACACCTAGATCTATGATGTTAGAGCCGGTGCAAGAGAAACTCCCAAGACTTGAAGCCCTGAAAAAACATAAGAAGTTCTGAGTGTGTCCCACATTATCCCAATCTCCATCCTGGACCCACTACAACATAGAAAGCAACTTTAGTTCCCTTTGTAAACATGCCTTTGGCATATAGCTATGTCACCTCTAATTTATTGTCCAATCAGAGGTGTATCTCAATAATGACAACATAGATTTGGAAATAGACTATTGCAAGACAAAGTAATATCACTGAACCTTGTGGAACCAAGCAGGATGTTATTCATGAAGGACAGGATGGTACTAAACTGCTGATTCCTGTTGGAGAGGACTAAGGGACTCAACTCCAGTGCAGTTCCTGATACCCATGGTCAGCTTTCCGGCAGAGCCATAAGGACCATAGTATTTGTTTAACTGTAGGCGCTACATACTTTGTAAAAAAAAAAAAAAGATGCAGGGGCCCAAAGCAGTTCTTAGGAGCCCACAGCAAACATTGCCATGGTTGCTTAATACCAAGGTTGTTGACCCTTGAATCCTCCTCCTGCTTTTTCCTAGCACTGCATTATATGTTGTTTCTCTTTTTCTCACTCTTGCAAGTTCTTTTTTTTTAGGTCTCGCCTGGCGTTGCAGCGCGCATGCGCTGCTCACTCTGCGAGGGCTTCTTGGAATCAATACGGTTTCAGAAGCTTTCAGAAGCGGACTTGAAGCCCCGCCCATCTTTTTCATTCGCTGGCGTCATCCTTTATGCTAAACGCTGGCTCATGATTGAAAAGGAGGCTTCTTAGTCCCTCCTTGCTACCGCCCTGTCCACTTTTGGCCCCGCCCACCTGGACTGGATCGTGTACTCGCGGAGTTACACGCTCTCCTTTATAAGTCTGGAAGCACTCTTTCTTTGTCATTTTGAGCGCGGGCTGCCTCGGCCGCGCTTGTCTTAATGTGCCTTGCTTTTTTTTCCCCGAGTGCTTGTTTTTAAGTTACATGCGCGGTCCGCTTTCACTTTCGGGACCGCGAGCACTATATATATATATTTTTTTATTTTAAGTTGCATGCGCGGTCCGCTTTCACACACGGTCCGCTTTCACTTTCGGGACCGCGAGCACTATATTTGTTATTTTTATCTTCACTTCTTTTCACTTCACTTTTTGTGTTTCTCATCTTACATGTTTCTACTTTCTCTTCGTCTCTTTTCACCCAGTCTTTCTTCTACCCAGTTTCACACCTCCCTCTTTGGCATTCTTCTAATGCTCCCTTCTCTAACGTTGTTCCACGGCCCACTTCCACCCAACTTCTTTCCCTCATTGCTTCTCAGCGCGCCCCCTCTAAGCTTCCCTGACTGCCCCAGTCCCACCCCTCGTGCTCCTCTTTTTCTCCGCGCGTGTTTGCTCCTCTTTTTCCCCACGCCTCGTTTGCTCCTCTTTTTCTCCACGCCGTATTTGCTCCTCCTTTTCTCCATGCCGCGTTTGCTCCTCCGTTTTCCTCGAGCGCCCTCTACATTTCTCTTCCACGCTCGTTTCTTCCCAGACCAGGCATATTCCCGGAATCCAACGCCTTTCCCACTACTTTCTCTTCGTCTCTTTTCACCCAGTCTTTCTTCTACCCAGTTTCACACCTCCCTCTTTGGCATTCTTCTAATGCTCCCTTCTCTCCCATTGTTCCACGGCCCACTTCCACCCAACTGCCCCAGTCCCACCCCTCGTGCTCCTCTTTTTCTCTGCGCCTTGTTTGCTCCTCTTTTTCTCTGCGCCGTGTTTGCTCCTCTTTTTCCCCATGCCTTGTTTGCTCCTCTTTTTCTCCACGCCGTATTTGCTCCTCCTTTCCTCCACGCCGCGTTTGCTCCTCCGTTTTCCTCGAACGCCCTCTACATTTCTCTTCCACGCTCGTTTCTTCCCGGAACAGGCTTATTCCCGGAATCCAGCGCCTTTCCCACTTGAATGTGCCCTGGACCTGCCCTGCTCTGCTCTTCTTCCCTCTCCCGGGACAGGCTGGCACGTCCCATAAGATGAATGCCACCTGCGACCAGGTCTTCCCTATAGCTATACTGGTCACTGTGTCTACTGGTCCCTTCTTATCCTGCTGCCATGCTTCTGAGAAAAAGCGTTGGCAAAGTGAATGGGTCTGCAAAATTCCAAGTCAGACTTATTTATGGGTTATAAGAAATCCAAACCAGACCTATAGGCTTTGGCAATGCTGGTTAAGGTTGTAAGTATGTGGTGAAACCCCCTCACATGCTTAGCACAGTGGACTCTTTACCATATATGACCTTGCCTTGAAGGCACGGGGACTCAGGTGAGGGGTCAGCTGGGAGCCCCCCGCCCCCGGCCCCTACACCGGGAATGCTGCTTCCTTAGAGGGTGACTGCATGTGATCTCACCGGCCGCAGCTACTGCTCCGGTTATGTGGATGTTTCACAGCAGAAATGGCTTTAGGCTATGACTTTATTCGGAATTTTTACTTGAAATTATTGATTTTAAAATGAGGGTTCTGCTTTGCAGGAAAACTGTTAACAGCCAGAGCTGTTATTCGCTCCTTGATTTGGTGCTAAACTCCTTATGTGAACGTGTGTCCATTTAACTTGTTTTAATAGATTACAATTTCCTTATGTCGTGCATTAGTAGCTCGGTCAGTCCTATTTTCTTTGGATCCTGGTACAGTGTTTGTAAATCTGCATTTAGGAGTAAAATCCAAACTACAAGTACCAGAATATATTTTTTAAAAAACAGGTTGGTGTCTCTTTTCACCTTGCTAGGTGTAGCTCAAACAACCCTGTTTTTGTTTGCTTTCTGGTACTGGTAGGCCTGTATTTACCAAGTGTGGAATCTATTATTGCTTCAAACATTCACCAGCGCTGTTCAAACACGGCTGTGGGATGCAGGAGAGAGGGCTTTCACAAGAGAAGGGGCATTTTATAGGGCTTGGGGGGTGGTGTGTTTTCGTTCCTCTGTCTATCCTTCTATCTCCTATTTTTCTTTTCCCAGTGTTATCATTCTGTCTTTTTCATCCGTGTACTATTCCATGTATGTGTCTGCACCCGTGTACTATTCCATGTATGTGTCTGCACCTATAAAATAAATTGCCTGCCGCCGCCTCGGTGCTGCTCTCTCTCAAAGATCGGCTGCACCTATCTCTGGCTCACACTGCTGCACTGTTATCTTCTTTCCCCTCTCATGCCCATCCCCTCCCCCACAACCAGCTGGAATTGGTAAGGAAGCCTCGGCCAGTATGGCTCAGTGGCTGAGTCTAAACCTACCATTGTGTCTTGGGCACTCATTACAGTGTGTGCGTGTATCTCTAGCCCATTCTCTCTCTTATGCTCTCTTTCTTCTTCCCAGTCTTATGCTCCTCGTACCTGTCACTTGATCCATACCCTCAAGCACTCTTTCACTGCATTTCTCATGTTCCGCAGCCAATAGTTCTTTTTAGAAAGACATTCCCATCTCTTTCTCCTTACCTCACTCTTTCTCCCTACCCATGTATTTTACCCCACCCCTGTCTTCCTACCTACTCCCCTCTATCTTCTCTACTCCTCTCTCTTGCATTCCATTCTTAAGCCCCTTACCTCAGTGTCTCTCTACTGCTCCATCTCTCCTCCCCTGGTAGGTGTTTCGGACCCGTGGCCTCTTTTTGTGTAACATTAATTTGGTGGGGAGTTGGTTCACGTAGGTCCTTAAATCTCCTCTAGCCCCCAAGTGTATTCATCATCATCAGGTGAAATACATTGCCATTTACAATGCCATTAGCTCTAACTCAATGCGAGACATAGTGCATTTCCAATGCAGCAGCTCGTGTGTTGTGCAGTAGAGCTTAGAATGTGCAGTTTGACAGTAGGGCGCAGCTTGTTGAATATCACAGTCAGACAGTGCTTAATTTCTAAAAACAACTTCCGGGGCCCTCGTCAGGAGGCCACTGCAGATTGCACCACCTATTGCCCCTGTCAGCGCTGCCAATGAAAGCACCAGCACAACTGTGTGAAGAGCAGCTGCTGTTTGTGCATTTTATTGACAACTCCTGTTTCTTCCATTAAGATGAAATACCGCCGGTGCACGGGTCCCTTCATTTTGTGACAAACGATGTCTGCTTTGAGGTGAAGTTGCTGTCCGTTCAGTATTCTGAGGTGCTTTCATCTGCGCCAGTCGAGGTGTTTGCTCTTTGACCTGATATATCTGAAGCGCCCTTTCTGTTGGTATAGATAGTGAGGTTCATTGCATTTTTTAAGCTATTAGTATTGTAAATAACAATGCCTTGTATTTATGTTTTAAAACCCAAAACATAAATCGAAGGCATTGTCATTTACAATGCCAATAGCTCAAAATCATGTAAATGAGAGACCTATTGCATTTCCAATGCTTGTTATCAGTTTCCCCCCCTTGTCGTTGTTTTCTTTTCTGTTTTCTACATTTTTCTCTTTTGCTGTGGGTCTGATGGTGGAATTTAGGTCATGTCCCCAAAAATGAGTGACAGTGCCAAATACCTGCAACCACCAGCACAAATTAAGCACTTACTGCATGCCACTGACATAGCAAAACAAGAGTTTCCTCCTAAGAGAGAAATCTGATCAACTTCACAGACTTACACACAGCAATAGCACTTAGAAGATATGTACAATATTTGAGCACTTCGCTTAGATGGCCTCAAAACATAGGTGAGGCTTTCACCCCCAACAGGCAACCCACATTTCCAGGCATGCGCTCTCCATGGGAATCCATGCATTGCATCTGAATGCCTTAGCAAACAATTAGCTTCTAGAAAGTTGTTTGGATTTTCATATGTTGTATCTTATGCTTAGAAAATGATTCTTTTTACTTCATGTTGGAATAAATGCATACTCTGTAGTCTAAAACGTACTTCTCGATAGCGTGGTTCACACGGTTGTGCTGTCAGTCTCCCATGTGACTAGGTGGAGACCCTATGCACGTTGGAAATGTGTAATATTTCTGTTTTGTGATATCACCAGATACTAATATTTGCCATGAAGTAATATTTTTAAGGACCTGATTTTCATCTTTTCTTCATTCTTCAAGGTAATCTTTATGCACGAGGAGCAACTGATAACAAAGGACCTGTACTTGCTTGGCTACATGCAGTGGAAACATATAAAGCTCTCAAAGAGGCATGTATAAAATATGTATTTTGTACTACTTCTGCTCCATATGCACACGCCTCATTTGGTGTTTCCCAGGAAAAGGATATTCTGTGTGTAGAAAGTCCCTTTCCAACCTCCCTTACACTTACTGTATCCGCTAAAGAACTATTCAAGGTCTTAAAGGAACACACAAAACCTTGTGCCTGCACCTTAGCCATTGTGGCCTCCCAGACACTCTGTGACACCTTAGCCACCCACTTTGTAACTAAAATAGACAATATCTACCGCAATTTCCACAATAATACTACGGCTCTGATACATATTTGTCCTACCAACTCTTACTGTAACAACTCTCAGGCAATATTGGACAGGTTTGAATCCATCACACATGCTCAACTGCTAGGGGCCATATGTATCAAAAAAGAGTTTTGCGATTCTCAAATTGCGATTTTTAGCGAATCGCAATTAGAGAATCGCAAAATGCAATGTATGTAGGATTTGCTAAAAATTTTGCGAATCCTACATATTCCTTATTTGCGAATCGCAAATTGAGATTCGCAAATAAGGAATACCTTCCCATTCATTCCTATG
Organism: Calotriton arnoldi; assembly: GCA_963921515.1. Lineage (NCBI taxonomy): Eukaryota > Metazoa > Chordata > Amphibia > Caudata > Salamandridae > Calotriton > Calotriton arnoldi. Next base: position 3,252,203 of record CAWUFW010000564.1, on the reverse strand, counting down.
GGCTAGGAGGCCCATAGGAATGAATGGGAAGACATTCTCAATTTGCGATTACCAATTAGAGAATCGCAAATTGAGAATGCAATTTCAAGGTTGCAAGGGTGCCAAAAGGACACCCTGTTGCACCCTGAAATATGCATGTGTGCACATTTTGCGCACATACATGCCCTAAGGGCATGTATGTGCGACATATGGCACTTTTAAAAAATCAAAAAGTGCTTTTTAAAGAAAATCGCAAATTACCACCAACTTGAAGTTGGTGGTAATTTGCAATTCCTAAGGCCAAATAGCAAATTTCTGGTGCTTCCAGAATTGCATTTAAGGAATCGCAATTTGCAATTCCTTAATTGCATTCGCAAAATAGAGAATCTCAAATTTTGCGATTCTCTATTTTGCGATGGCCTTTTGGGATGATACATCCCAAAAGGCTTTTTCCCATTCGCAAACGGGCAGATTCTGAGAATCTGCCCATTTGCAAACGGGAAAAAGGCTTGATACATATGGCCCCAGATCTTTTAGCGAAAACTAAATCTGGCTCCCGGGTTGACTCGTGTCCCCCTCATATCACAGCTATGTTATCTACTTCTCTTGCACCATCAATCACATCCTTATGCAACCTATCCTTATCCTTAGCTGCAGTTCCTCAGGAATGGAAAGCTGCCTATGTCACACCCAATTTAAAAAAAACGCATGCTGATCCTACTGATCCGACAAATTACCGTCCGATCTCTCTCCGTCCATCGATAGGCAAGGTTCTTGAGTCCTATGTTAATAAGCAGCTTTCCTCCTACCTGGAAACTCATCACCTGCTGGACACCTCCCAATTGGGTTTTTGCCCCTCCGACAGTACAGAAACTACCCTCTTAGCTGTAGTAGACTACTCAGCCTAACCTTGGACGCCGGCATGCCAATTATGCTGGTTCTCCTGGGTATGTCAGCAGCATTTGATACTGCGTCACATCCCATCTTGATTCAACGGCTCTATGCGATGGGGATTCATGACTCCGCCTTAAATTGGTATATAGACTTTCTTAAGGACAGGACTCAAAGTATCACACTTGGCCCTTTTCAATCTAAAGCTCTGTCGCTGGGCAAGGGAGTCCCTCAAGGCTCTGTTCTAAGCCCTACACTTTTTAAGATTTATATTGCTCCCCTCGCTCAGCTAGTCAAGTCCAGTGGTCTTGAAATACTCTCTTATGCAGGCGATACCCAATTGGTCATCTCCTTTGGGCAAGATTTTGAGAATGTTAAACATCGCTTTATCACATGTATGAGAAAAATTGCCACGTGGATGTCCCTGAATTGTCTTCAATTAAATGGGGCCAAAATGGAGATTCTACTGTTTGGCAAAGTGCAGCTCCAGTGGACAACTAAATAATGGCCTGTTGAATTTGGTCCTTCTCCCTCTCCCAGAAGCACAGTGAGAAATGTGGGCATTTTGTTAGATAACAAGTTATCTATGAAAGACCAGGTGACATCTATCTGTGGCACGTGCTTCAGGACAATGCGCCATCTTAGGAGGATCTTCCAGGGGCTTCCGCTGTCCTTTCGGAAGACCCTCATCCAGGCCCTGATAATCAGCCGCCTGGACTATGGAAATGTACTTGTTGTAGCATCAAATTAATCCCTTCATTCTAAAAAATGCAGGTGGTACAAAATACTGCAGTTCGACTGGTTAACAAACTGCCACTGGGCACATCCTCAGCCCCCCTCCTCCAAGCCCTTCATTGCTCCCCACAAAGAAAAGAGCTATTTTTAAACTCCTCTGCCTGACGTATAAAGCCCTATCAGGTAAAGGACCCAAATATCTACAGGACAAACTTGTTCCCTATCTCCCAGGAAGAAACCTCAGATCAAGTAGTCAACTTCTTCTTCGTCCCCATCGTATTCGCACATCTAGGTATGGCGGACGGTCCTTCTCGTACCTTGCTCCGTACCACTGGAACAAGCTTCCCTTTTTATCAGGGCATGCACCGAGTTCTCAGGTTTTAAAAAAACATCTTAAAACCTGGCTGTTCTAATGGCTGTTTCCTGACCTGTCTGCTGCCTCAGCGCTGAGATGCTCCTCCAGGGGTGAGTCATTGCGCTATATCAAATATCCATTAACATAACATTGGTTCACTGAATCAACAGTGTGCCCGATTAACAAATAATTTGCCGTGGTTTACTCCTGAAGTACTTGTGGCTTATTACAGAATCACAGGAGCAAGCCAGGAGAATTAAAAGAGTTGGTTGCACCTGCTCAAGGCAAAATATTTGTGAATTGGACCTAGTAAAAATTTGCTATAAAATGTAGGGTGTTGGGATAGACCCCATCTCGTAAGCAGCCAAGAAATAAGCATAATGTTCTCAATGATTTCAGATAGTTTGAAAAATATGCTGCTTCTCGGCTTGGGAAGGAAGTTGAGATTTAGTATGTTTTCTTTTTGTTTATGTAACAATTTGCCTGGGTTACATTGTATTTTCTTCAGGTTGTAATATGTTAGCAAGCTTCGTTTTAAAAAAAGTATACAGGAACGATCAAGCATTGCAATTTATTTCTGATTTTTTTTCTGACCCTTAAAACATTTAGTGGACTTGATTTAATTGATTTCAATATACCCTAATGCCAAGTAGAAGCGCATACTGGTAATATTAGATTACCTTTGAAAAAACAGACCTATATGATATAGTCAGATGTAACATTTAAGCTATCATCAGAAACGTGCTGGGGACACCGCTAAGGATTAACCCTACTGAGAGGCATCTATAGAGCGGCAATCAGTATTGTCCTGTTTTGAAATCCCTATGAGATTCTGGGTTTTCGCTCACAGAATGGATAATAATGCCGGATTTATCCTGGTAAACTTTGCCCACAAAACGTATAATTCCAATTCAGCCAGCATTATCTTGTAACAAAATCACCTCAACATACAGCATCTTCAATCCTCAACCGGACCCCGTCACCGTAGCACCTCAACTTCCCCTTGCGGCCAAAGAACTAACCCTGACCTTGTGGCCCACTATCACCATAATCGAAATCACTGCTACCATAAAGACCATCCACTCGGGGCCACCACGCTTTCACCAAAGGATTACTACAGATCAGCAAACAACTAACACCCATCTTCAACTATTCCACTGACTCAGCCGCATTCCTGGACTCCTAGAAACATGCCACCATCATGCCCCTTCTCAAGAACCCACCCACTGACCCAACCACGCTTTCCAACTACAGACCCATCTCCCTCCTACCATATCCGACAAAGAAGGTCTTAGATAAACTGATCAACCAATGTCTCACCAACCACCAGCTCCTTCACAACACGCAGTCCAGATTCAGGCCCAGCCATTGTACAGAAACAGCATCATTGTGACAGCCAGCGTCAGCATGATCCTTGACAGAAGAGACATGCCGCCCTCATCCTCCTGGACCTCTCCATTTGGCACGGTCTCACACCCCATCCTCATCAGATGTCTGCATGGGTTTGGCATCCAAGCACCTGCTCTCCACTTAATCTGCAACTTCTTAATGCATAAAACACAAGCTGTCAGCCTAGCACCTTACTCTTCATTAGCTCGCAAACTCATCTATGGAGTGCCTCATGGTTCATCACCCAGCCCCACCCTCTTTAACGCATACATGATCCCTCTTGCCAACGTCATCCATGCACACAACATCCTCTGCTATTCCGATGACATCCAACTCATACTCTACCTCTTGGATAAGAACACCAACACAAAAAACAAGTTCACCGTCAACATGACTGAAGGCGCTAGCTAACTGGATGAAAGCGAACAATCTCAAGATCAACCCAGACAACACAGAAGTAGTGATCTTAGCAAGAACACCTCACTATGGAACTCCAGCATGTGGATGGCCAAACTGGGACCCACATCCAAAACCCACACCAGGAACCTCGGAAAAATCATCAACAGCAAATTGGACATGACGACACAAGTCAACGTCATCATTCCATCCTGCTTCCACACCCTGAAGATGCAGAGGAAGATGTTCAAATGGCTCGCAAGCAACACTTGAAAAACTGTCACTCACTCTCTAGCCACCAGCAAGTTGGACTACAGAAGCACCCTCTAGACCGGGATCACCAAGCAACTCACTAGAAGACTAAACACCATCCATAACTTGGCACCAGACTCATCCTCAACCTCCCATACAAAACTCACACCACACCACACCTCAGGGAGCTCCACTGACTCCCGATACACAAACGTGCTCATTTCAAACTCCTCACATACACACTACACAATTTAGGGCCCACCTATCTGAACAGTTTCATCTCCTTCCACCAACCACCAAGACATCTCCGTTCTACAGGATTTCTATTCGCACACATCCCACACATACACAGAACCAGATCAGGAGGAAGGGCATTTTCTTACATTGTTCCTAAAGCTTGGAACAGCCTCCCAATCCACATCAGAGCCTCCTCCTCTCTTCTTGAATTTTGAAAGAAGCTGAAGACCTGGCTTTTCAATTAACCAACCTGCCATAGGCAGAGCTAGGCACATACAATTGCTCAGTGCCAGGATACCCTCGTGGGTGATAGTGCACTTTACAAATATAGATAACATAACACAACTCCTGTTACCAGCCATGTCAGCACTACTTCCCCCCTTGTGATGAAGGCCTTCGTGTAAATTTAAATTTTCCTAGCTATTGTGAAGAACAGTTTTAATTCTATTAAGCGCATGGCAGTGTGCATTATGCTTAATCTCTTTAATTTCATCTCAAAGCAGAAAATAATATAAAAAATAAACGATGACTGCCAAAACTACTTTGGCCAGAAAGCCTAGGAACAAGTTGAATGAATCTACAAATATGTAATGAAATCAAGCCACAAAAATGTCATGTGCATTAGTTTATGCCTTCAGTCTCCCAGCACATATTCTTTCGTTAGACATTTTTTTCAAACTTTTGCTCTTTGAACACCAATAATTCCCTGGAGACCAGATCATCTCATCAACCAGTACTATTTTAAAGTTGTATGTGATTTCATATAAAAAACGATTTCATGGACTACCATTACTGAGATACCATTTCATCTAAACTGTTTAATGGAAATTTTCAGAATGAATGTCAATTTCCTTTTCCTAGAAACCAGTTTATAGAAAGTCTTTTTGGTCGTAATTGGCTTTTGAATGCTTATTTATTATGTGTAAATGCAATGGTTGCAGGTCTTAATTTCAGAAACATTTTTCTCAGGAATATTTATTTCAGTGCTTTACTTTGGGGGACATTATTCCATATTTATATTGTCTACAATGTCAGACAACTGCTTCAGATGTTTTTAAATCTCTGACCCATCACCACCCGTAAACAACATAAATCGCTGACCCTCCCAACCCCTAAACACCATCAATCCCTGCCCCTAAAATCCCTCACCACACCTAAACAACACTCACCCCTGAAGCCTAAAAGCCCTTTCTACCCCAAAATCTACCATGTCTGAACCATAAATCACTCACTACCCCTAACCTCACCCATTCCTGAACCCTAAAACCCCTTTCTACACCTAAACCCCACCCATCCAATACCCTTAAAACACCTCAGCACACCCAAACTCCATCCTTCTTTGAACTCTAAAAAAACCTCACCACCCTTAAACACCAGCCATCCATGATCCATAAGAAATCATCACCCTAAACTACTCATACCTAAACCCTAAAAACCCCTTTCTACATCTAAACTCCACCTATACTTGAATGCCTAAAACCCCTCACCACCCTAAACTCCACCACCATCCTGACCCCTAAAAGCTTTTCACAACCCTAGCCCCTACCCATAATTTAACCTTAAAAACCCTCACCAGCCCTAAATGCTGCCCATACATCGACCCTAAAACCTCTTGACATCCATACACTCCACCCGTCCCTGAAACCTGAAACCTGAAACCACCTCACACACTTAAACTCCACTCATCCGTGAACCCTAAAAAGTCCTCACCACCCTTGCATTCCACTCATCTCTGAAACCTAAAAATCCAATTCTATGCCTTTAACGTCAATTTTTCCTGACCTCTAAGAACCACCTCATCACCCTGAACATGATTAATCCCTGAGCCCAAAAACCACACCCTAGACTCCACTCACGTTTAATGTAATTTTGGATTTTCTTTCAAATTGTCTTTCCTTAAAAATGCAAAATGTTTACTTTAACTTTCTTTTTTTTTTATTTCCTTAAAATTGCCTTCCCATAAATAGTTTTTCTATGATTTGTTTTCCTCCAATGTGGTTTCTGTTTTCGTTTTTCTATGAATTAACCTACCACCCGATTTTAATCAAGACTGTTTGGTTTCCCAATCCTGAAACAAAGAAACCAGGAAACCCCATCGATTGAGAGATTATACATCTGCCATTGCAAGCCTTTAAATATATTCTTCACATCTTTTAAGCCAGTGTGGGATAATGCAAATCTTGTAACCCGGTGTAGGATAATGATGATCCTTAATGCTATGGTTCTTAATAGATCCAGGTTTTGCTTCAAGATGCTAATAAAATATATTTTCTGTTCCAGGCTTAGAAGTGGCTATTATGCTCTTTCAAAAGTTAGTGACACCAACAAAGCCATGTGATCTGAAAACCATCCTAAGATGGACTCCCCAAACCAGTCTGACATTTTCATAGTATCCTGCATTCATCCCCAAGGAATCAGAAAGGCCTTAGTTTAAATGGCCTTGCATGCCCGATGCGCCTCAAAAGACTTTTACCCTCCAAGACCCAGTTAAGCCATATAGCGAGGACAGAGCTAGCAGCCAGTGCAAATCATCTCCTGAGGGTTATCAGCAATTGACCTCTAGCAGATTGTCGCCTCTACCTGGCAATCAACTCATACTTTTTCAGGCCCCTTAGCACATACAAGCTAGAGGGATCTGGAATTAAGATATAGAAGATTGAATTTGGTATTTTGCTTTGTGCTTTTATAATGTTAATAATGGCACAACGAGCTCTGGGAACAAAAGGGCATAAAACCGCAGGAAAATTCTAGCCGGTCTAGGAATCAGACTGGGGAGACAATGCTTGGAATCCAATAAAGCTTGTCAATGAACTGTTTGGCCATTGACAATATCCGGCCCTTATTTATGAAGGGCTTGCGCTGCCGTTGCGTCACTTTTTAGTGACGCTGCGACGGCGTAAACAATGCACCACACTACTCCTTATTTACAAAGTGACGCATCTAGGCAGATGCGTCACTTTGTAAAGGCTTGCGTTCCATCAGGTATAATGTATGCAGGGTGGGCGTCCCCCCATAAAAAAGCCTTGTAGAAGGTTCAGTGGAATCTATGAGATTTCACTGCGCCACTTCTATGACTTGACTGTGTCATAATCCTTACGCCTGCTTGAAGCAGGCGTAAGGAGTGACGCAGGGCTTTTCCCATGGGACTCGCCCATGTGTAATGACACATTGCTGGAGTTGCATCAGTTATCCAACCCACTCCAGCAATGCATCATTTTTGCGCCACCAGATACGTCAGGATTCCTGACATAAATGTAAATCAATGCGACACAATACGAGCATCCATGGTGTCATAAGGATGGCGCTATGAAAATAGACGCATTGCTATTTTTGCCCAGAGATGCGCCACTTTTCATAAATGAGGACCTTAGTGAGTAAGACAAGGTTACCTTCCATTTGTGAATGAAAAGTTCTTTCTCCGCCCTTGTGGAGGAGGCACTTCTGAAGCATTTTCTTTTGTCTTTTGTCGGTAGGGATTTGGCATAACTTATCTTGTCCTCCCACTGATTGTAGGCATCTCTGTTTTGAAGGCAAGCACTGGAAGCCTTGAGATGAAACCATCAGCATGAAACACTTTTATTGGGTAATAATTGTGCTTTGTCTAAGGCAGTGAAAGTGGTAACATACTTGCTAAATTCCTTTACGTCTGGGCCACCAAAAAAGCAACCAATTTGTCACAGACCATATTAGTGGTGGCCAAGACCACCATCTACAAAAGAAGGTTCCTCCATCATACAACCAAGAGCACACATTATTTGCTGTGCAAACAGATGGCTCTTTGTCCACATCCTTCTAAGTTTTGTGGGTCTTTGCTGTCCCTATCACATGAAGAGTTAGCCCTACCCAGCCTTTTAAAGTTGTTTTCATTAGGGCCCACTAAACCATGCAACTCGTTTAGGTATGCTGTCCAAGGTCCGCCCAAAGCCTTGGGTCTTATAGATATCTTTGGTTAATTTATTTAGACACAAGGCCCTCAAAAACACTTTACATATAGAGTAAGTAAACAGTACATAAAATTCAGCATAAAATACACCTTTTGACAAAGATCAAAAAGTTTGCCAGCACTGCTGCTGCCAAATCAAGAGACTCCATTTTTATCAGCAATTTAAAAACCAAAAGATGAAAATAAGCACTCTCGATGTCAAAAATACCAAGTGGGGATGCCTATGTTAATTGATTGAAAAGAGAGCAATCCAACAGCAAACATTCTATGGAGCATGTGACCCGCAGGCAGAATAATCATAAATCACCTCTAGAATTAATTTCTTGGATCAATCCATTGTGCCTTAAAACTCGATTAATACTGATTATAAACTTAAAAAATTCTGGGCCTTATTTATGAGAAGTAACGCATAGCGTGCATGAAAACAGCGATCCATCACTTCTCAATGCGCCTTTCTTGCGACATGATGGATGCGTCATATTTACTGTATGACGCATCATGTCGCAAGGAATGTCAGATACGTCAATATTACTGACGTATCTGTTGGCGCAAAACTGACGCAATGCTGGGGTGTGTCTGAAAACAGATGCAACTCTAGCAATGTGTCCTTTCACATGGAGCAAGCCACATATGAAAGAGCCTGCGTTAGTCTTACACCTGCTGTGAGGCAGGAGGAAGAAATTGATGCAATGGCGTCCTAGAAGTGGTGCACTGAAATTTCACTGCACCACTTCTACGAGGCTTTTTGCGGGGGAACGCTAACCCTGCATACATTATACCTGGCGCAGGTATAATGTGGCGCAGGGGTTTACAAAGTGACGCATCTGCCTAGATGCGTCACTTTGTAAATAGGGTGCACCATGGCGCATTTTTTACGCCGCTGGTGCGTCACAATAAGTGACGCATCAGCAGCATAAAAGTGATGCAAGGGCTCATAAATAAGCCCATCTGTTCTTATTTGAGGTCAGGTGGAAGGAGCTGATAATCAAAAAAATATTGACCCAAAGAGTCCAAAGTCAGCAAAACTAATTTTTTGGAACTGAATTAATTGACATGAGCTGAGAAACTCAAAGCTAATGCCAGCTTTACTGCTGCTGTGTTAGTTAAATTCCAGGAACAAAAAAACTCCCTGCTCCACCATAACAGCGTGCACCATAGAAGCAGACCAGACCGTCAAGGTATATGTTAGGTTGTATGTTCCTGTATGTGCGCGCGACTTCACTTGTTTCCAAGAACCCTCGTTCTTGGAATTCTAGAACTGCGCTGGTAGACCGGCAGTTACTGAAGCAGTGGTGTGGCGCGGTGCTGTTTGTCCCTTGCTGTGTCTTGATGGCAATAAACCTCATTACTTACTCGACGGAGTCCTGCGTCTTCCTTTCACTGGCGACGATCTTCCTGCCATCAAGACCTTCCACGCGTGCCTCACGTCTCAACTCTTCCCCACTGAAGACCACGTTCAGCATCGGACATCCTCGCCGCTGCAGCTTGTCACGGAAACTCCGCACCTTCAAGCCACACCATCGTCAGACTCTGCGGTGAGACTTTATGAATTTTTATTCATTTTGCCACCTTTGCAACTACGCACTCTCCTCGCGCACCGCACTCCGTCTTTGGCGTTCACAAATGTTCCTTCTGTGACGTACTCACATCAAGACTTCCGCCTGTTGCCTGGACGTTGCGTCCGTGTACGTGCAGCCATTTTGTGCCTTTCACATTCACCGCTATCGTTACCTGGCAACAAACAAGGAGCCTGACGCTTCATTTTAAAAGTCTCGTGCAACTGCTCACAGCGCTCATCTTCACTGATGCGCACAGTTTAAGTACATGTATGTACACTGGAGTTCCTGCTTTCACTAATATGCACAGTTTCACTGCGCATAGTTCAAGTACACATGTATGTGCACTGCAGTTCCTGTTTTCACTAATGTGCACAGTTTAACTTCAAGTTTAGCACTCATCTTCACTGATGCGCACAGTTCAAGTACATGTATGTGCACTGCAGTTCCTGTATTCACTGATGTGCACAGTTTGACTGCGCACAGTTCAAGCACGCATGTATGTGCACTTCAGTTCCTGCATTCACTGATGTGCACAGTCTGACTTCAAGTTTAAGCACACAGTTGGTTACTTTACCTATCCACATGCTTCAAGCCCATAATTTTTGGCGCATATTTTAAACAACTACTAACACACACAGTTTTTCTGCTGTCATTGTAGCGCTCGGTTTAGTCCTTGATTCTTCGGACTAGTTGCACGCCCTTTATTGTCATTTCTTCCGACTTAAGTGCGACGTTATACCACCATGCAACAATCGTTACAAGCTCCTCCAGTATTTTCTCCAAATCCTTCATCTCCAGAATCAGATTGGGAGAAATGGAAGGAAAGTTTCGAGGTTTATTTAGATGCCCTCGACGGTGAGTCTTTCACAAGTAAGAAAAAATTTGCTATCTTAAGACATTGTTTGGGATCGGATGGTCGCAAGATACTCAAACATATTCCTAAAGTTCTCGTGCTGTCCATTGAAGGTGAAGGTGATGGTGTTGAGGATGAATATGCCACCGCCATTAAGTCACTGGATACCAGATTCAAGGCGTGCAAGAACACAACATTGGAAAGGCACAAATTCTACAAGAGAGCACAACTTCCTGGGGAGTCTGCATCCAGTTTTGTTTGTGCTTTATGAATTCTAGCAGGTACATGCGAATACAAGACATTTGAAGAAGAAATGATAAGAGACCAACTGGTGGAAAAAACTAACAGCAAAAAAATCCAAGAAGCTCTTTTATCCAAACCGTCTCTATCTCTACAAAAGGCTTTGGAAATTGCCTCAAGAATTGAAAGCACTACCTCATATCTGGAAGAGATGTCTGTTTCTACCTCATCTTCTCCTACTCAAGAGGTTTTAGCTATAAAGAGTAAATACAAGTCGTCAAGAGTGACGTCACATCAAGAGAAACATAAGGATGATACCAAGCTCAACACCAACCCCCCTAAAAAACGTTGGGAGTGTTATCGTTGTGGGAGTGCTTCCCATCTTGGTAACGCTACGTTTTGTCCTGCTTTAGAGAAAATTTGTGCTAAATGTTTTAAAAAAGGACATTTCACCAGTGTTTGTAGATCTAATAAGAAACCGTCTACTAGTTCGAAAGCATTCACTAATTCTAGGTGGTCTTCTCACAAGAAAGTGCTCAACATCGAGCAGCCCACCGCTGAATCATCTTCAAGTGATGAAGATCAAATTTGTTTAATCACTGAATCATCCCAAACCAATAATATTGTGTCAGCTGTTCTGCAAGATAGAAAACGTCCCTTGTGTGTTCTATCTGTTAATGGTATAGATGTCAACGTGTTAGCTGATTCTGGATCCCCGTTTACCATTATAAGTGATAAAATATGGGAAGATCTCTTTCAAAGTTTAAAATTAGATCATTCAAATGTTCATCCTGTTGGCTATGGTGGTAAGTCTATTCAGGTGTTAGGTGAATTTCAAGCCAACTTATGTTTTAAGGGCAATTGTGCACCAGGTGTCATCTATGTGGCCAAGGATGATACTTGTTTACTAGGATGGCATGACCAAGGCAATTTAGGCATCATCCTAGATCCCAATGATCCTAACCAGGTCATATTAAAGAAAGATTTGATTCAAATTCAAGCTGTCAAAGAACAGTCATGGGGATCCACGTTTCCTGGAATCTTTAGTAATAAATTGGGTCTTTTTAAAGGATTTAAACATAAAATCAGATTGGTTGATAATGCCAAAGCAGTTATACACAAAGTTCAGTAGGGTACCTTTAGCGTTACGGGATGCACTTAAGGAGGAACTAAGCAAGTTGTGTTCTAGTAATGTAATAGAACCTATCGAATCCTCTGATTGGGTGTCCCCCATTGTTTTGGCCCGCAAGGCAAATGGATCGTTGCGCATGTGTGTTGATCTCCGCGATTTAAATGGTAATATCTGGATAGATCAACATCCCTTGCCCAACATCACGGAAATGACCTCTACATTGAAAGGTGGCATGTGGTTTAGTTTACTTGACATGACCTCGGCCTACCACCAAATAGATTTGCATCCTGATTCTAGACATTACACAGCGTTCATTACCCCTGAAGGTTTATATCAATTCAAACGTATGCCCTTTGGACTTGCGTCTGCGTCAGCAGTATTTCAAAGAGTTGTCGAGAGCATGTTCAAGGGCATACCTGGAGTGGTGGCCTTTCAAGACGATGTATTAGTTTACGGTTCCAATCAGAATGAGCACAATGAGAGGTTGAACAATGTTCTTTCTATTTTACAAGAAAAGGGGGTCACATTAAGCCTTGAGAAATGTAAACTTAATGTACCTTTTGTAGACTATTTAGGATACAAGATATCGGCTGCAGGTGTGGAGCCAAAAGAATCGTTAGTAAGAGCTATTGAAGATTTTGGTGCTCCTAAGGATAAAGATCAGTTAAGATCCTTCATGGGGCTCATCGAGTTTTACGCAAGATTTGTACCCAATTGTTCAAGCAAGACGTTTCACATGAGAAATCTGCTTAAAAAGAATATTGTTTTTAAATGGAGTTCTGAATGTATGGATGAATTTCAATTAATCAAGGAAGAGATTGCTCATGCCATCCCACTGAAGCCTTTCGATATTAATGACCACACCATAATTATGACTGACGCCAGCCAGAAGGGTCTAGGAGCTGTGCTTATGCAGCATAGAAATGGTAGAGATGAAGTGGTAGCTTTCGCTTCTAGAAGTCTCAGGGATGCAGAGGCCACCTATTCTGTAATAGAACGCGAAGCGTTAGCCTGTTGGTGGGGCATTGTCCACTTTAAGCAGTACTTATGGGGGTCTAAATTCACTGTAAGAGTAGACCACAAACCCTTGGTCCAGTTATTCACTACCAAGGGTGGTGATAAGGCCACTCCTCGCATTGCCAAATGGCAGTACAGACTTTTAGACCATAATTTTGATGTTGAGTATATTCCGGGGATACGAAATGTCCTTGCTGATTGTCTGTCCAGATTGCCATGCGATACACATGCGTTATGTGATGATAGTGAAACAAATTTGGATTCTGATGTTTTTTGTTATACTGTATCTCTTCAGAATGCTGCTGTTTCGGAACAACAATGGAGAGATGCACATGATTCTGACACAGATATCAAGAAACTAATGAGTGTAGTTCACACTGGTTGGACTAGGGAATGTTCCCAAGACCACGATCTGTGCAAATTTAAACACATATTTGATGAGCTTTCAGTTGAAAATGGTCTTTTGTATCATTGTTCCTTGCTTGTAGTTCCTGTAGGGATGAGGGACAAGATTCTTAATCTAGTTCATGAAGGGCATATTGGTATACGTGCTATGAAAAGAAGAATAAGAGAACGTTTTTGGTGGCCTGGGCTAGACAAGCAGGTTGAACATTTCGTGAGGGATTGTATGTCCTGTGCTGTGAGTGACAAATCTCAGGTTACAGTTCCTAGTCCAGTTCAAGCTGTGAGCGTTCCATCCAAACCCTGGTCAAAACTTGCCATCGATATCATTGGTCCTCTAATTTTATCTGAGAATGGTGTTCAAGAGTATGGTATAGTGCTAATGGATTACCATAGTTGGTGGGCAGAACTAAAGTTTGTTAAAACTCCCACTACTGTTTGTGTAGTGGATTTCCTTGAATTTCTGTTTGCCAGGGAAGGTGTTCCAGATGAAATTGTTTCTGACAATGGTTGCCAATTCACCTCCTCAGAATTTGAGAAATGTTTAGATCTCATGGGAATTAGACACACCAGAACCTCACTCTATCACCCTCGAAGCAATGGTCTCGTTGAGAGGTTCAATAGGGTAGTTAAGGATAACATACAGTTATCAAAGGCCAGTGGTCTAAATTGCAAAAATGAACTCAAAAATCTATTGTGGGCTGATCGTACTACTCCTAATGCTGATACTGATGTCTCTCCGTTTATTTTATTAAGAGGGCGTCTTCCTGCTTCGAAATTGTTGAGGGAGTGGATGGGGTCGTTTAAACTTCCGTCTACTAAGATAAAGGAAGTAAACAAAAACAGACTTAAGGCTCAAAGCAAGTACATACAACAGTCTTCTAGACTGTTGAAAGTGAAGGTGGGTGATCAGGTCAGAATCAAAAGTTCTAGGATTTTGCCCAAGGGTGAATCCAAATTTTCTGGTCTCAAAACCATTGTGAGAGTTAACAAGAGTGCTGTACAATTGGAAGATGGGAAGTGGTGGAACAAGAACAAAATTTCTATTTCCAAATTACCCCATGTTCTGACTCCTGATTTGAAGCGTCCAGATTTCAATAACCGTTTTCCTTCTTCCAGAGTGTCCAGATTACCAAAAAAATTTCAAGACTATGTAATGTAATGTACTAGTATGCAAAACTAGTTTAAAGTTTATCTTACGTTTCCATGTCTATGCAACAGCATTTTGTACTTCTATTTAGTGTTTAATTTTCTTTATTGTTGTTTTCTCTTTTATCCTTATAAGGGGAAAGATGTGTTAGGTTGTATGTTCCTGTATGTGCGCGCGACTTCACTTGTTTCCAAGAACCCTCGTTCTTGGAATTCTAGAACTGCGCTGGTAGACCGGCAGTTACTGAAGCAGTGGTGTGGCGCGGTGCTGTTTGTCCCTTGCTGTGTCTTGATGGCAATAAACCTTCATTACTTACTCGACGGAGTCCTGCGTCTTCCTTTCAGTATACAATACATTTTTATGTGTTTTATGCTGTATTGCATTGGTGGAAAAAGGTATAAACATTAGTATGCGCACAACGTGACATTCCCTCCTCCCCAAATTCCGCCACCTTACCGCCCACTACGTCCAAAAACTCTCAGAATCAGAGTATGTTGTCCACGGCGTAGCCTTTTATTCACAACAATCCAAGTAATTTCCACAGACCATTCCCTCAGAAAAGTATCCTTCTTGGATATATAAGAATTATTCACAGCATCCCACTTTAGCTGCATCAACATGTCAATGGCAGTAAGGAAATTAGGTACGACATTACACTTTAACTCGGCCGTACACTAGAACAACTTGGCCGTACATTTGAACTTTACACTTTAACCTTTTAACTCGGCCATACACTAGAACTTGGCCATACATTTGAACTTGGCCGTCTCGGCCACCAATGTCCCACTCTGCTGCGCACATTGTGCCATCAGGCCCCAACGCGCTACAGCCAACAGTTGCACTACTTGACATCCAGGGCACCGCATACTGCACCGGCCCACCGGGGTACCTGAACACAGGCAGCCTCCCCAAGATTTTTCTCAGTCCATACGTTGTGGGTTAGGGCAGTAGAGTCCAGGACTACCGGCAGGTCAGTCCCTCCTCCCCGCCGACCCACTGCACACATGGAATCTACCCCCTACTGGGGTCCATCGAATGGCTGCAACTCCATTGTTGTGCATCCCTCTTTGTTGTTAACTGTCAGCGCTCCGCCACGTGGTGAGAAGCTCCCCAGCGCACTCGCCCTCCCCCCCACAGACGCTGACCGTGCTCCACAACACCTGCCTTTTGTGCCTACAGACGTACCTTACTCTTACAGAACAACGCCAAATTCCTGACTAGAACGAGTTGAGCCAATTGTGCCTATTGTTGGACCTGCTAAAATTGTTTTGATCGAGTTAATTGTTCCGCTTGGACTGGAGCCCCCCCCAGCCTATACCGCTGGTATTATTAACCCCCAAGCTAGAAGCTGAATACCCAAGTGAACTATCACTTTTCCCATTCTCAGAACGTCCAGCACATATTAATGTGACATCCGCTGCGCCCAGTGTGCCCGTAGGCCCCGCTTTGAAACAACCTTTCCCAGGTTCCTATCCGTACAGCCCTGCCCGTTTATAAGTGGCATACACTGGATAATATGCGGGATCACTTCACCACATGCCCATTTAGTCCACCATCAGTGGAGAACATACCCGTTTATAAATGGCATACCTTGGAACATATGCGGGATAACTTCGCCACAAGCCCTTTTCGTCCACCATCAGTGGAGAACATACTTCTTGAGACGTCCGCTGTGCGCAGCGTGCCAGAAGGCCCCGCCACATGCCCATTTCGTCCACCATCAGTGGAGAACATACCCGTTTATAAATGGCATACACTGGAAAATATGCGGGATAACTTCACCCCATGCCCATTGCGTCCACCATCAGTAGAGAACATACTTCTTGAGACGTCCGCTGTGCGCAGCGTGCCAGCAGGCCCCGCCTTGGAACAGCCTTTCCCTATGTTCCACCCGAGGCATACCTGCCCGTTCCTGCAGGAAGTTTGCTGAAAAAGTATTCTGACCATTGCACCAACTATGGGCACTGCATACCGCATTGGCCCACTGGGCAGCTGTTATTTGGCGTCAGAGAAAGCCCGTATTGTGCACTAAGTTATTTGCATGGACTGGCACTTATGCTTGAATAGTAGGCATTGGAGCAGAAGAAAATTGGGCACCTGCCCTCACTGTTTCACAAAGGAAGCACTGCCACCGGGATACCTGATCACAGGGCTTGTAGTGATAAAACTATGAGGATCCCCCCCATACTGGTATTGTTGGACACTTTATGATGAGTGCTAACTCGCCACAAAGCGATGTACTTTGATAACAATGCATACTAAGTAACTGTCACCTCCCAGGTGCTCATTGTTGTTTTAACAGTAGCTTTTAATGTTAGCTCAGTGTTTTTAAAGGACTATTGCTACGGCCACCATCCTGTGGCGACTGTGCCCTGCTCCCTTCATCCAGTAAATTGGGGTTGGGATATGTGTGGCTGCAAACATATTGAGGTTTTATCACGGCTTCGTTTCGTGTTTTGCGGGCCGCATATTAGAAGCTAGTACCCATTCTTATAGAGAACGCTAAATCCCATATTGGCTGCAAGCCTCACAATCTCCCCGCTGACGAGGTCTGCTATATTCTCCTGTAGAGGTTGAAGAGTGACACCATATAAGAACCCCCTCCACCATATTTCTGACGCCGAGCATATAGAATATATGAAGGTACAATTAGCCATTGTAGAGGCCTTGCCCTGCGCTCCTGGGGGCGTACTCCGCTTGTATTCTTAGCTGTTAAACAAACCTTCAACCGCCCCAGCGCTGAGAGCTGCTGAGGGATAGAGCGCTACAAACATATGCCGTGTTCCATAATACATTCGATATAACAGTGAAAATGGTAGTGGACGTTTTATTGACCCCACCTGCCTGTGAGCCCAGCAAATCACGCCAAGAGTCACACCCAGAAAGTAAGTAAATAGAGGAAAAAAGTTAAAAATGCAAAAGAGGCCCTTTTAAGGTTGCATTGATAGCAAACAAATTATTTCACCTGCTGGACATTGGTCAGCACTGCATGGAGCCTTAACCCAGCCCTTGGCTTCACCACCGATCCATAGCAGAATCAACGGCGGTAGGTGCCCGCCATGAGCTAACTGTCCTGAACGGCGACTAGCAGCTACACAAGATGATATGCTCTGCTTGCCTGGATAAAAGGGGGTTGCAACCCTCATGCTGTTAACGTTGAAGCACCAAGTCATGCTACTGACTATCACTGGAACTGGCGTGTTTAACCAAAACATGAGCCAACTGACCACTACAACTCAGATAAGCACTGCCAACCACACGGATTACCCATGTACCAGGCCCCTGGTACCAGACACCACAATTTTCTCGATGTTTCCCTGTTAATTATCGCAAAAGACTTCTGGGCCCCTACTCCCCAGCTCCCTGTGGAGGCTCCTGGTGTGGACCCCTTGGCCCTACCACCATCATTCTCTGTTTCCCTGGTAATTATCCCAAAAGACTTCTGGGCCCTCACACCCCAGCTTCCTACAATGCCCCCTTCACCTAGTCGAGGAGAGGCTGTGAAAGCTTGCTTAATCTCCAAGGTAAAAAGCCTGCACAAAGATAATATGTATTGTGCAGCGCGCCTCTTGCGCCCCGGCACTGAAAGATATGCGTACCCTCTTGTGTAAGGCATGAATCATTAAAGAATATCCAACGTACTGTACTTTCATATGGTATCTTGAGGGACCACTTCACGCCAGAGTGTGCGTTTAGGGCCGCACTACCGCCACCAGATAATGTGGCCCTATAGCGTTCCTTCGTTAGAACTTGTGTAACCTTGACGCAATCTTTAACACTGAGTAGCAAATGTTACATTTCTTCAAACGTAAGTCGCACATCTATACCTAAGTTATGGTGCTCTCAACCACCCCCGTAATTCCCGGTGCTAATTACCCCCAGTAATAGGCATAAAATTGACCTTGGAAGGATGAGAGGCTGAGTGATCCTAGACCAGACTCTCCAGGCTGCCCTCCCGGAACCTGTACAATCCCCCTGCGTCCTGCCTGGGCCTGTGGCCGTGAATGCGGCCCCCACCAAATGTAGACAGTTTATAAACATTTGCAATGTACCTGTGAAGCTCTCCTGGTGTATTTCCCTAGAATCACAGAATGTTGATGTTGATGCCCCCAGACTAGCACCTGGTTCCAACCGGCTTCGAAGTCAACCGCCCCGGCCGTCGTGCCACATCCACTCCCGTGGAGAAGTAACTAATTTATACTTTTAAACGGCCAAGCACCCTTGAAATGTACTGTCTGAACCATTTAACAGCATCCCCTGTACTGCCCATGCTAAGTTTACAGCGGTGCCCACTGGCACTGCACTGACGCGCCTAATACCTGTGAAATTTGGGCGATCACGCTGCGTGTTGCAGACCATCCTCGCAGCATGGCCATAAAAATTGGACCATGTGATCATGGGTCACCTTTATTAAAAACCTTTATTAAAACCTAGCACCCTGGCCCTATTTAGAGAGTGCCTACCACCGCCCAAGGGCGGTATAGCGCATTATGGCGAAACCGCGCAACATGCCGGCTTGATACCAACCGATACCCTAGGTGCACCTGATACCAGGTGTGCTGCTTTTGATGGACTTCAGGAACGTTGCGTGTCTACTTCCGCCGGCTGGCCGCGCCCACTCCGAAAATGTTGGTCACTTTCTCGGGACCTTGCTGCCGCCATCTCCGCGAGGACCACATACCGGCAAGAGAAAATTCGAGCAGCACTGTTAAGTGGGGAGCACACAGACATTCCTGCACAAAGATAAACACACTAGTCCCTTGCACATTCCGTGCCACAAGTCTCATACCCCAATTATTATTTTCCCTGTGCACCCTTCCCCTACTGTGCGCCTGTGCAGTCACTCTTCCCCACTCCCCTAGACTGCCCTTCCTTATGGCACTGCTCTATTCTCTCTTATTGACACAACGCAGTATTGCGTCTAAATTTACGACATTTGACCCAAGGTGTCATATGCCATATGTTCCCAGACCAGCCACTAGGGTAAATGGATTGTGCTGGCATTGTTTTAAGCCCAGGGAAAATCACCTACAAATATGCCTCGATTTTCTCCACCCACTACGATACTTTACCCTAGGATGCCTGAGGAAGAGGTGTTATGCCTCGTTAGGATTGAAGCAGGTGCTTCCGTAGAGCTTCAGAAACTTTAAAAACATGCGTATTTAAAAGTGGAATATTTTGCTAAACAGGTTCCATTGATTTAAGGCTACTAAATTTCAACTTTGTGCCACCAAATTTGCAAATCTGTGCCACAATATCCTGGGGGGGTCTGCTTAATGGAGCTCCCAGAGACACTGCTCAGGCCACTCCCCTTCTCCCCGACACACTCACCCCCCTCCCCCAGTACAAAATACACTCAGTGACATAATCGCAAAATTCACCACAAAGGTCACTGTGCAGGGCCAGAACCAAAGACAGTGGCAGGCCCGTTCTCTGTCCTGCCTAGGCCCACCATCCGCTCCAGATCAAGATCTCCAATATGCATCCACTCGACTTCTCTCGAGCTGTGTCAACCTCCCATCTCCATGTTGGCACTCCGAAATGACTGACACGCTCCTCCATCAAAGCCTGACTGCTCACCGCCACACCACCTGGACCGAGCCAAGGATTCATGAATATCAAAGATGTACTACTACCGTGGTCCATAAAATACTATGATAATAAACCACCTTTTTTATATATTCAAAAGATAAATGACACATTTAGTTACATGTCGATCGCCTCTGCTTCCTTTTAATTTGTATTAAATTAATTGGCACCGAGTGTCGCTAATAATAAGGCAGACCTCGTTTTTTGCACCAAATGTTTTTGTATTGCGACTTTTCTTCACTTTATACTTTCCAGAACAGACCTCACTGCACTGTGAGTCAACTGATAAACAAGCGTACCTCTCTCTCCTTCCACGTGTCCCCATCCGTTTCCATGTCTGCCAACGTACACAACGAGAACATATTTAATTGTGTTTTCTAGTGTCTTAGTTTTTCCTTTTCATAAACGATGATGACTTTCCCCGTGACAAAGGAAAAAAAAAAAAAAAAACAACACGGGCGACATTTGAGGCACCGAGGGACAGCCACTGCTCCCCCTGGCATGCCCCCTGCCATCTCTGGCACACACACATTCCTACAGACCCGACTCAGACTGGAGACTCGACATTCCAAAGACAAAAATAGCTGTATAGCCCTCGTCAGTCGTCACAAAGTTGCCTCTGCTTCAATAGAAGCCAACCGGGCAAATTGTTCCCTCGATTTTTTATCTATTTTTCTCTTTCTTTTCCTTTTTTTTTTTTTTTCTTTTCAAATCTCCCACTTTCTGTCGTTGGCATGCCATGGGCACCGCCACTGCCAGATGTGATGTTGCCCAAAAGGTACGTTGGGGCAGGCAGCGCGCAGTACAGGGATTGTGGCGCTGCGGCATGAATTAGAGACAACCACCACTGGTGCTGGATGTCGGCCGGACGTCCCGAGCGACCCCAGCCCCTTTATTTAAGCTCTCTGGCCACGCCTGGCCAGAGAGTGTTACATGTGTGTGTCTGCTTCCGGGGCACACCATGGGACGGTGTGTAGGGATAAGCTAGACCGCTACATCCCATCCTAAATCAGTTCTTTAACTAAAATTAAATAACACAAATCAACACACAAAATCAGCCAGTCTCTGGTTCGGTCTGGGGTTAGACCTTAGGTCATATCGATGTTGGCGACCACCTTGGCTTCCTCTTTGGCTGACCACCCCCTGTCCGCCAGCTGGGGCTCTGGAGCTGGTGTCTGTATCTGGTGTTGAGGCTGAAGGAGTGTGAGCTAGATCCTCATCGGGGCTGGGTACTGTTTCCTCATTTGTGACCCCTTCACTCATAGATTGTCCTGAGGTCTGTCCTTCGGCCTCTGTTCCGGGGACCCTCTTGAACCATGAAATGTTCCGGGTTATCGTTTCCCCATTTCGCTCGGCAGTGATAGCTGTTCCTCTGACTGTCCTGACAGTCCATAGCCCAGATTCATAGGGGGTGCGGAACTTCCCTTCGCCCCGGCGGTTCCTTACTAGGACGGTACATCCAGTCGTCAGCGCTCGGGTTCGCGCTCTCCTCTGTCGACTGGCTTTCTCATTGGTTGACAACCTCCTGGCTTGGGTGTCCGCAGGGTCATATGGTTCTTGCTCCCAATTATCAGCTACGGGGAGGGTGTCACGTCGGGGACCTGCCAGCATTAACGACCACGGAGACCTTTGAGTTGTGCAGTGGGGGGTACTCCGATATTCTCTCAGGAATGTTTGGAGAGTAGCCTCCGGATCTGTTTGTTCGGCCACTGCTATGCGTAGCACTTTGTTCACAGTCCGCATGAAACGTTCTGCCTCCCCGTTGGCTTGTGGCCACTGTGGAGTGATGCGGTGATGCTTTATTCCTAGCTGAGTTAGGAAGTTCTTGAATTCGCTACCCTGGAACGGGGGACCGTTGTCTGTCTTGACTACATGGGGTAGTCCGAAGAGCGCGAAGGTTTTCTCCAGTATAGGCTGCAGGTGGTTGAATGCAGTGGACGGCAGGACCTCCACGAGGGGATATTTTGTGTAGCTATCAACCAAAACCGCCGTGACTCTCCCATCCGGGAAACTCCCGAAGTCGAGGCTTACCCACGACCATGGCGATGGAGCAGGATCTTCGGTTATCACAGGAGCCGGTGCCTCTGGATTCCCGGTGAGTTGACAGGCTCTGCAGTTCCGTACCACGGAGTCTACTGCTTCTTCTAGGCCAGGGAACCATACTTTTTCCCTCATTCGGGACTTCATTCTTCCTGTTCCCTGATGGCCTTCGTGCGCTAAAACAGTCGCCCGCTCTTGAAGGCTTTGCGGAATGACGATGCGAGACCCTCTCAGTATTACGCCACTTTCGGCTGCGCTCAAGTCGTCTCGGACTCTCCAAACTTTTCCTAGCCGAGCTCGGTCCAGCTCATTCCATCCATGAACATCATGAAGAAATCCTTCCCATGATCCCTTCTGCAGAGCGTCTGCCACCCTTTTGAGGACCATGTCATCTCCCGTGTGGGTCTTGATTTCTTCAATAGAGAGGGCTCGTGGACACGACCACTGGGAAATCATGTTGACGAAGTCTTCTGTCATTTTCTCCTGGTCAGAGGTTTCCTCTGCTGGGTGTGCAGGGTGACGCGACAGGAAATCGGCTGGATTCTTTGCACCAGGCCTGTATACCAGTTCCAGCTGATAGTGCTGAAGTTGTATCGCCCACCGCTCAATTCGGGGTGGTGGATGAGGCGCAGTCCCTTTGAAGAGCGGGAGCAGTGGTTGATGATCTGTTACCACTCTGAATGGATTCCCACTGACATACAGATGGAAGTGGTTGCATGCCCACTTGATAGCAAGTGCTTCCCGTTCGATCTGAGAGTAACGGGTTTCGGTCGCAGTCAGCGCTTTGCTCGCGAAGGCTAGTGGAACCCAGGTCCCTGGTTCGGTTTCTTGCATCAGCAAGGCTCCTAGTCCCACCGGACTGGCATCCACTATCAATTCCATTGGCCTAGCCGTGTTGAAATAGGCCATGGTCGTGCTTTCCAGTAGCGCCGCTTTCACTTTACAGAAGGCTTCTTCTTCTACTGGAGTCCATCGCCAGATAGTTTCCTTCTTGGTTAGGTTCCGTAGCGGCTCTGCAACGGTGGCGAGATTCGGAATAAATCTTCCGCAATATGTTGCCATGCCTAAGAAGCTTCTGACTTCTGATGCAGTTGTGGGAGCTGGAGCGAGCTGTATCGCTTGTGATTTCCTGGGATCCACCTTCACCCCCTCCTGACTAAATACATATCCCAAAAAATCGATGGACTTCTTGAAGAATTGGCATTTCTCCTTGTGGAGAGTCACTCCATAGTCTGCGAGGCGTTGGAGGGTGGCTCGAAGCTGACGATGATGGTCTTCTATTGTTGCCGAATGTATTAAAATGTCATCACTGACGTTGATGACACCCTGAAGCCCCGACAGGACTTCTCTTACAGCATTTTGGAAAATCTCTGCTGCTGACGATATTCCGAAATTTAACCTTTTGTAGCGTCGAAGCCCTAGATGTGTCGAGAACGTGGTGATGTATCTGCTACTTTCTGCTAGCTTTAACTGATGGTAACCAGCGTTTAGATCGAGTTTAGAGAACCACTGGGAGCCGTTGAGGTCGGCCAGGATGTCGTCGACCGTTGGTGTCAGGTGTCTCTCTCTCTTTATTGCTTGGTTGGGCATTCTCATGTCGATGCAAATCCTGATTTTCCCAGGTTGCTTTGGCTTTTCGGCGATGACCATGGGAGATACCCAGGGGGTCGGTCCTGTCACTTTCTCTATTACTCCCTGTTGCTCAAGCTTCAGTAGCTCTTGTTCTACCAGCGGTCGTAAGTGAAACGGTACGCGTCGATGCCGTAGGGCGACAGGCTTTACTGCCGTATCTATGTGTAGTTTCACTGGTGGCCTCTTCATGCTTCCCAGACCGTCGAATAGCTGCGGGAACAACTCCAAGATGTCTTCTGTTTGGAGTGATTTCACAGCGTTTGCAAATGTTATTAGACTCAGATCCTCCGCGGTATGACTTCCGACGAGTATGTCTGCTTCCCTGTCAACTACTGGAACGTGGTCGTGACTTCTTGGTTTTCTGACTTTACTTGAACGGACATTTTCCCTTTTAGGGGAAGCGGTGTTTGACTTCCGTAGGTGAGGATTCTGACTTTGGACGGCACAAGCGCTGGTCTTGGGCTTAACTTCTTGTAGTGCTGGCACCCCATGACGTTCACGGACGCCCCGGTGTTGATGAGAGCTGTGACGGGTGATCCGGCGATCTCAATCGTGCATGTCGGCTGTGGCCGTCGTCTTCGTTTTAAGTCGTTTGCAAAAGATATTAGGTAGCATTCTTCTCCTTCGTCTGTGGACGAGTCTTCAAGACACTGTCTGCGATGTGCCGCTGTCGACGGCGTTCTCGATGTGGTAGGTTCTTCTAGTGAGAGGTGTCTCACTGCTCGTGACGGTGGTCTTCGTCCGGGAGTTCCTTTGTTCCGCAGTCCTCCTCGACAGACACTTGCAAAGTGGTTGGGGATTCCACATTTTGCACAGGTCTTGCCCTTAGCCGGGCATTCATCTTGGGAGTGTTCGTCCTTCCCACAGTAACCGCACTGTGGTCGTCTCGAGCTTCTGTTAGGCCATCTCCCTCGCCCGCCGCGAGTCGGCGTGCGGACGGCATCTACTCGCTCCGCCTTGACTGTCACCGCTGGTTCTGCCTGTTGGTTGAGTGCGGCTTCCATGGCAGTTGCTCTGACATCTGATAGCTCATGTGAGCGTGCCAGAATAAGTATGTCTCCGAGGGAAATGCGCGGTTGTCGAAGAATCAGGGTCCGCAGGGTCTTGTTGCGGCATCCCTGGATGGCCTGTGCTCTTACCTCCTTGGTTTGATCATCTTCGGTGCACGTGCTGGCCAGCTCTCTTAGGCGCGCATGAAATGTGTCCATGGACTCCCCTTCTCTCTGGCGGGCTTGTCGGAGTTTAAAGCGCTCGTAATCGGGATTAAGTTGTGGGTCAAAATGGGCGTTCAAGGCCCTGACTGCGGCATCGTAATCGGCGGGTGCATCTGTGTCCGGTAGATGTGCGAACAATTTGTATATTTCGTCCCCTGCAAAATGCAACAGCAACGTCCTCTTGACCGCACCATTTGTTTCTCTCGTTGCTATAAAATAGTTGTCGAGGCGACTGATCCATATTTTCCACCTAGGCGACGCCGTGGCAGGATCAATTAACTCGCTGAAAGGGGGAAGTGCGCTGACTTGGGAGTGCATGCGAGTTGGTGGTGCTGCTGGTTGTTGGGCTGCTGCTGCTGCTGGATCAGTCATGGTAGGTGTCTACCTCGTGGCCCTCTGCACTTGTGGTTGCCAATGCTTGTTTGTTGTTTTTTTTTTTTTTCCTCTTCTCAGTGCTATCGGCCAGTGTCTTGAGTAGATGCCACGGGGTGGCAGTTGAGTGTGGCAATGCTTGCTGTACACACTGCTGAGCAGGCTGAGGTTTGCAGGGTGTGTATTCTTTTGCAGCCACTGGGTGTCAGTAGCACGCTTCTGACTACGGAGCTTGGAGGTGTCAGGGAGCTACTGCGCATGCGCGCACTGCAGGCGTGAGCGTGGGCTCGACCGGAGCTTCACCGGGAGCACCAGCGCTGCGCACAGTCGATGCGGTTCACTGTTGTGGACAGGACCCGGGGATCTCGCTCCTCACGTCACTCACCCGGCGGTCAGACGTCTGCTCAGCTTACTGCTCTGCGCATCAGCGCGCCGGTCGCGGTCTGCGGGTCTGGCGATGCCCTGACAGGCTGACTGGCTCGACACAGCTGATGTTTTCTTGCGGGCGTCGTGTGCCCACCCTCGTCGCCAGTGTGATGTTGCCCAAAAGGTACGTTGGGGCAGGCAGCGCGCAGTACAGGGATTGTGGCGCTGCGGCATGAATTAGAGACAACCACCACTGGTGCTGGATGTCGGCCGGACGTCCCGAGCGACCCCAGCCCCTTTATTTAAGCTCTCTGGCCTCGCCTGGCCAGAGAGTGTTACATTGTGTGTGTCTGCTTCCGGGGGCACACCATGGGACGGTGTGTAGGGATAAGCTAGACCGCTACACCAGACTCGGCCTCGGGAGCAAACAGCTCCCTCCGTTACCAGTGCAGTCACCAGAGGGATGTTGAAGTCCAATGATGGCTCACCGCCACGGGTCAAAGGGCACGACCTGTCTCGGGGGACAACCATACACAATTGCAAACACTCGCACCCTCATGCAAAGTGAGTCCAGGCCCCGAGACAAGAAGACACGAGGTCCGCCGGCCACCGCATGCCCTCCACTCCGCAGCCCACGGGCCGCGAAGAAGTGCCTCCCCCCTAACTAGCATCAATAGAGGCATGTGTGTAAACAGAGAATGTTGCCATGATGGCCTCGGCTCCACGTCTTAAACGTCCGAGTTCCATACTCGGGCGCAACATGCTCTTCGGATAGGCAGCTGCTCCAAGGCAAGCCTCTGTCCACGAAAACGCGCGCCTCGGGCACACTTAAACAGCATCCATTCTACAATTAACATTATCAAAGAAGGGACTACCGGTGTGCTTCACCTGCAGAGTGCAGCTCGTTGTCGATGTCGAACAGAACAGATGCACAGCCCATTCGCAATGCGTCCACCTCATATGTAGCACTTCACAACTAGGAAAAGGAAGAATGCCCGGTTACTCACCGGTAATATTCATTACTCCGAGTCCTGGTCTTCCCGTCCCATTCCTTAACAGTGAGCAGCTAGTCTGCTCCACAGAAACCTACTACCTAGCAGAGCTTTTCGCACTTCCCCCAACATGGCGCCACCATCAGGTGAGGATAAAAGGGGAAGTGCGTCACAGAACTATCCTGAGAATACCAAAGAAAACCCAGAAAGGAAACAATCACCAAACACAAAACTCAGGGAGGGAGGGAAGGGCTCAGGAATGGGACGGGAAGACCAGGACTCGGAGTAATGAATATTACCGGTGAGTAACCGGGCATTACCTCCTCGTCCTGTCTTCCTGTCCCATTCCTTAACAGTGAGCCCATACCCAAGCACACGGTGATTGTAAGAAAACAGACCAGAAATGCGAAAAGCAGGTCCATTTAATCAACACAAAGCAGTACAAAACATAAACCATGTACAGCAGACAAAACATGGGTGCCAAAGGCAGCCGAGCCCGCCATCCCCAACCGAAGGCGATAACGGGAAACAAAAGAATGGGGAGAAGCCCATGTGGCAGCAATACAAATGTCCCCAAGGAGGCCCCATTGAACATGGCCCAGGAGGAGGAGACACCCCTGGTAGACCGACCCTGAACCGAAGAAGGGAGAGGACAGCGGGCGGACTTGTAGGCCGAAACAACAGCACCCTTGACCCAACGAGTCAAGGTAGACAAGGAAGGATGAAGACCCCTCCCAGAGAGGCCGCAGGTGACAAACAAGGAATCAACCTTCCGGAAACCACCGGTCCGATCCAAAGAGATGCGGAGAGCCCTCAGCACATCCAAAGAACAGAGGACCAACACCTCCGGGGAGGCAGGGTCCGGAAAAAAAACAGGGAGAACAAAAACCCCCGACAGGGAAAAGAAGACAAAAACCTGGGCAGAAAAATTTGACTGGGACGGAGAATTACCTTGGCAGCGTAGAAACGCAAAAAGGGGGCGAGAGTTATCAAAGCACCAAGCACACCAAACCTCCGCCCAGAAGCAATGGCCACCAGGAAAAGAACCTTAGCAGAAAGGAACGTAAGGTCCACCGAAACCAAAGGCTCGAAAGGTGGCCCGTCAAGGCCTGGAGAACCAGGGTAAGACCCCAGGCCAGCACAGGAGAGTGAGAGACAGGTCGCTGAATCAAGAAACCCCGCAAAAGGCGAGCCACTAACGGGGAGACAGAAGACACAGAGGAACCCCGAAAAGCAAGAACGGCAGCCCAAAGCGCACGGAGCGAAGAGACAGCGAGTCCCAGGACGAACCCATCCCGCAAGAAGTCCAGCACCCTCACAGCCTCACAGGAGGAAGAAGAGAGACCCTACCCAAGACACCAGGAGGAGAAGGTCGTCCAATGACGGTCGTAGGACTTCAAGGAGGAAGGGCGCCGAGACAACTGGATGCACTGGGCAACCTCAGCAGAGCAACCCTGACCCAACAAACTCAATCCCTCAAGCGCCAAACCCCCAGCCGGAGGCGGTGCAGGGAGGCAACCCTGAGAAGAGGAGCCCGGAGAGGGGAGGGACACAGTGCGGACCGCCAAAGGGGGCATACTGACAAGGACAGAAGCAGGGGAAACCAAGGCTGACAGGACCACTGCGGCACAACCAGAAGAACCTCCGCCCGGTCCAACCGAATCTACCGGAGGACCCGGGGAATCAAAGCAAATGGAGGGAAGGCAAACAGGAGCCCCAGCGACCACGGAACAGAGAAAGCGTCGATCGCCCAGGCCAACCGGGAGGGAACGAGGCCGCAAACCCGAGGCAGAAGGGCAGAGTCCTCCAAGGCAAAAAGATCCAGCCAGGGAAGGCGGAACCGGAGGACAATCAGATCGAACAGAGCCGGGGATAGACACAGTCACAGAGGAAGGGAACAGTCCGCTCGGAGAGTCTGCAGGCCCAATCTCCATCCCTGGAAGATACCCAGCCGCCAGAGATACCGTTCGGCTCAAAGACCGAACACCCTGGAAAGGAGAAACAAAGACCGGCACATGCCCCCAAGGCGATTGACAGAAGCCCGAACAACCTGGCAGTCGGTCCGAACCGAGACAGCATGGCCCAGAAGGAGAGGCGCAAACCACTGAAGAGCCAACCAAACCGCCCGTAACTCCTTCCAGTTCGAGGACAGGAGAGACCCGAAACGGGACCACCGACCCGAGCCTCGGAAGCACCCAGGACCGCACTCCATGGACAACACAACCACAGTCCGAGGAGGAATAAGGTTGAACCCCCGGGAAAGAGAAGGAGGGGACAACCACCACTGGAGAGCATCCCGAATCCCCGGTGTGACAGGAATCAGGGCATCTTAGACCAGAGAGGCAGGATCCCATTGTGACAGGACATGAAGCAGGAGGGGATACAAATGCAGCCGGGCCCAAGGGAGGAGAGGCAGAGTGGAAGCCAACACCCTTGACTCCGCAACCAGAGACGGGCAGACACCCGGGACTGGGACAGAACCCAAGAAAGGTGACGGAACAAAGTCAACAGGCGCTCCTGGGAGAGGAACACCATCCCCATAACCATGCGGAACAGAGCACCCAGGAACCC
The DNA here is from genome assembly GCA_963921515.1 of Calotriton arnoldi. Lineage (NCBI taxonomy): Eukaryota > Metazoa > Chordata > Amphibia > Caudata > Salamandridae > Calotriton > Calotriton arnoldi. The sequence continues at coordinate 3,222,897 of CAWUFW010000564.1, read as the reverse complement.
CAGAGTCTGGGAGGGCAGCAGGGAGGACTCCCGGTGATCGACGAGGAACCCATAGGACCCCAGAAGACGACACACCCGGTCCACATCCGACAGATGCAGACCTCTGGAATGGAGAACACTCACCAGAGGGGCCAAGAGCTGCGTGAAAACCCATGGCGCTGAGGAAAGGCTGAAAGGAAGCACCCGGAACCGGAAGTGCCGGGAACCAACCGTAAACCGGAGAAACCGCTGATCCGCAGGACGGACCGGGACGTGCAGATAAGCAGCCATCAGGACCAGGGATGCCAGGAAGCCCCCAGGAAGCACCAGAGGCAGGATGGACAACAAAGTCACCATCATGAACGTACGGCGGGGGACGAAGAGAACGACCCACACCAGATCCAAGACAGGGCGCAGATCCGAAGCATCGTACCCGGAGACCAGGAAGAGAATCGAAGAACAACCCATGCCCCTCCCCAGAGGAGGAATCTCCATGATAGCCGCCTACTCCAACAGGAGGCGCACACCGACCAGCAAAGCCTCACGCCGTAGAGGATGACGGAGCAGGGGGGTCACCCGGAAGACCAGGGGGGGAGGAGAGGAGAAGACGATCTGATAACCCCCGGACACAGTCCGCACCGCCCAGGCATCCGGAACCGCTAACCACTGGGGCAGGAAACAACGATGGCGACCCCCAACCGGAAAAAGCAGACAGTCACTGCGCAGAGGCAGGAACAGCACCACCGGCAGGGGCACGGGACTAGGCACCTCCAGGGGCCTCCTGGCCACGACCCCTGCCACGAAAGGGCAGCAAAGCATCCCGAGCAGAAGGCCCCAAGGCACGGCAGGAGCCAAACCCACGCCTCCGAGAAGGAGGGCGGACAGGAGCCACAAGCTCGCGGTTCCCTGCCGACAGCACGATCATGTCCACCAGTGGAGGCCCGAACACCCGGGAACCCACAAAGGGCAATTTAAGCAGGACCGACTACTGAGAAGACCCAGCCTTTCAGGAACGCATCCAGATAGGACGCCTCGCAGCAAACGAAGCACCAGAAGCAGCCGTAGCGGCACACAGTGTCAAACGAAATGTCAGACAAGCAGCGCACCTGCAACTCCAGGAGGGCCAAGAGAGAGGAGGCATCCTCTCCATCCCGTAAAATAATAGCCAGGGCCTGGAAATCTGACAGAAGGGAACGGACCATGTAAGTGGAACAGGCCGTCACCGGAAAGAAAAGTGGGAAGCAGCATAGGAACGCTTCACCGCCCCCTCAACACGCTTATCCACAGCGCCAGAAGGAAGGGCGTCGTCAGACAAAACCAAACCCTGCGAGGAAAGGTCAGCCATCAAAACGCCAACCAGGACGGATTGGGGGAACTCAGCAGCAAACCCCTCCAGAGGAGAACGCGTAGACAAAAAGCGAGGAAAGGCAGACTCGTCCACCTCCCACCAATCACGAACCAGCACCATGCGTACATCCCAAAGCATCCCACACATGGATGAACAAGTCAGAGAGCTCTGCACCCTGAACAAAGCTGCCATACACACATCCCTCATCATCAGGGCCCACCCGGTCAAAAGGAGCGTCAGGTGCATCTACAGACCCACGAGGCACCTTGGCAGGAGGGCCAACAGCCTCCCGAGCCCGGAAGGCAGCAGCAACCGCTACATCAAGAAGCAGGCGCAAGGAATCCTGAGGAGGTGCGGAAGAAGAGGCACCCTGTGCCATGGCAGCAACGCAAGAGAGGATGAAACAAAACAGCCACAGAGGACGGAAACCAAGAAAAAGAGACCCGCCTCGAAAGGCACGAAGTCCCGAGGCCCCGTCCTCACACGGGACCAGGAAAAGAGGGAGGACGCTAAAAAAGCGGCCGGCCGCCCCAAAAAATCCCCAGGGAGATGCGCACGCTGCAGGATACACCGCCGAAGAATCCCCGCCCGCTAAAGCAGGGCGCATCGGGACCGGCGTGGAGAGCAACGGCCGCTAGAGCAGGCCGGAGGCACAGGTGACCAGCGGCAAAAAAGATGCACAAGCGGCCGCTAGAGCGGACCGCGCAAGTGATAGGCCCCCCCCCCACATACAAGTACATGAAGGCGGAGCCACAAAGTGCAGGGATCGAATCTCCGGTAGTCACACATGCAACAAAAAAAGAAAAAGGCGGCCGCTAAAGCAGGCCGCGCCAAAAACAAAAAATGGAGAGAAAACTTACCTCCAACAGCTCCTGCTAGGACATCAGTAGACTGCGAAGGCAGAAAAAAAGAACAGGATGTTCTGTGACGCACTTCCCCCTTTTATCCTCACCTGATGGTGGCGCCATGTTGGGGAAGTGCGAAAAGCTCTGCTAGGTAGTAGGTTTCTGTGGAGCAGACTAGCTGCTCACTGTTAAGGAATGGGACGGGAAGACCAGGACGAGGAGGTAATGAGGTGTTTCTGAAGCAACACAAGTCACAATACGACGTGAACCACGCCATCACCCCACCGCCGCGCCCCCCCGCCCATTTTTGCAGTTCTCGGCGCAGCACCAGTCAAAAATCTATAAATAGTATCTATACCAACACAATAATATAGTAAATGAACTTAACTAGTAAATACACTACGCCACGGCCCCCTCCAGCTCAGCCTGCCACCTCTGCCCGCCGCCAACAGGACACCTTTCTCCACATCGACGACGTTCCTGTAGCCCAGGCTGTAGTCCGAGGGGACAAAGAGGACGAAACCCCCCGGGGCACAGCCTTAAATAACCTGCTAGGTTTCGTTTCTGCTAAGTTTCATTTCTCCATGCCACACGATGACATCACCTCAGACAGCCAACCCCCTTCCTTGTCCAGGGGCCCCGGAGGAGGCTCAGCCCTGTGGTGCTACTAAGGGCGCCCCTCCCCTAGGTGCGGGGGCGCCTGTTCAGAAGTACATGTGAAGAGAAAAGGCTAATTTCTCATTCCATTTGTGAGAACATGCCACCATGAGGACTGCACGTGTAAGGCACAATACTGGCAATCAAATCTACGATTCCCAAAGTGGCCTGCATCATGACTAAATAAAGCATGAATAATGAAAAAAAATAAGTACATATATGCCTACACCAGCATATGAAAGCATTATGAGCCTGCATAGTTTCATAAGATAAACAATAACGTGAAAAAAATATGCATTATGGCATTATATTTATTGTAAGTGATGCTTGTTCTGCCTGAATTAGACATTCTGCCCGTAGCACCCTTCAAGACTAAGCCTTGACCATTCGACTTTACCTCCCCCTTAAAGTGATTGGGCCCCATTTGGAGCACATCCAATGGGAGCTAGTGTGGTGATTGCCCTGGCAATTCAGCTGGGCCGGCCCCTAGGGAGGGGGGAGTGCAGGGGGTGCTAGTGAGAAGCAGTGGTGCTGCTTCAGCACTGCTACCATCCGCTTTAGCATCACTGCTGCCGCTTTTGTTACAGGCAGCCGATATTACAACACTGCTGCAAAATCGGCCCCCCACCCTTCCGGCCCACTGGGAAAACACCCAGTGCCCGCTACGGCCAGTCCAGCCCTACCTCTGCCCTTCAAGGGGGCTTATTTACAAGCCCCTTGCGCCGCAAGTGCGTCACTTTTAATATGAGAAAAAGTGTTGTACCAACAGATATTTATCCTGCATGTATGCAGCACGATTCAGCGTAAAAAAGTCAGGGAAGGCGGCTGTTTCATGCAACAACACGAGGATGCCTGATAGATCCTGATTTCTTTAATCTGTGGGCCTGGTCCACTGAGTGTTAAAAATGGCGCTGACCTGGCTGAGGGGAGCAAAACGGGCCTGAGAGTTGATGAATAAAGTATAAGCACCTACCGAACAAATATAAGGATATGTTTGCATTTGAAAAGTGTACATTTGCAATGAAAAGACAACTTGAAATGCTAAAGGCCTTCAATTAATATATTTTTTATACTAAGAGGAAAGGCGACAATATTACCTAAATTCCTAGGCACATTTGAGTGTCTGTGAAAGTGCAAGGAATTTAAAATATCTATTTACCTGAAGAACACAGAGTAGAAAGGAAGACTTACTTTCAACAGACTCAAGGGCAGTGGTGCTGGAACAATCTTCAGAGTGGGGGTGCTGGCCATCAACATCATGTTAATAAAGTCAAACGTGCCGTGAAAAATCGAGATGTAATTGTATGAAATGAGACAAACCCGTTCAGGTCAAGTAGTGGAGGTTTGAAGGAAAATGTGGTAACATAAACTAATAATAAAATTTGGTAAAATAATGTCTTTGGAAGAGAGCGCATTCTCCATTCAAATTGCCTTCTTGTGTTACTGAATCGTGGAAGTAACCACTGGGCTGCAAACTCACTTACAACTGGGAAGGAGTGAGGCCTTCATTGCTTTTAAAAGACGCCCCAGGCAAAAAAGCGCCACCTTTTATTACAGATTGACACTGTGGTATGAGGTTTTCCATGTCAGGTAAAAAGGTTTAATCTTCACTAGTGACTGGTCTGACTACTACTTGGTGTACTTTGTCTCTTCATTTATGAGTGGATCCTCTCTCAAGCACCTCTTCACTAGTTTGGCACATTCAAAAAATGAGTGGATTGTGGCTTACTCAAGTAGCTAGGGATGACTGGGACTGGTAAAGGTTTGTCCCTTTCTTTCTACTGTACAGAAATCCTTCTATTCTTTATTCTCTTAAGTTATGTTGGTGCAAGAAAGAGAAATTAGGCCTCTATTATTGTCATTGCAGTTGTGGAAATAAGATTTGCATAATTCTGCTGGTGGAAGTGTAATAGCTCTTAGGCGCCCTCATGTGGTTCAAAAAAACTTAAAAAAGGCAAATCTGATAGTGACCTTAAAAAATCCTGACTTACTTCATAGCTTCCAAATTTAGGTTAGTCCACACAGTTCCTGAAACTATTATCAAATAATTCCAATTATTGTGTGCCGAGATTGAGCCATTTTAGAAATGTCCTCCTTCTTAAAGCATTACACAAGGCACAGGTAATGCCCATGGTAAATTATGTGCCAGAAGTAATGATCATCAGAAATAATGTAAAGTAAAGTAAAAAAACATAAAATCACCCATCGGGCCAGACAACAACTGCCATTAGGAGTACACTGTGCCCTGTAGATATAATTTCCCAGGAACGTTGCACTTTAGTGGAATACTATGCATTAATACTGTACCACAGAGCTGGGCTTCTTGGGTTATAGACCAAGATTAACGACCTGGGTCCATATTTATCATAGTGTTGCATCGCCCTTGCGCCACGCTAGGGGGTGCAAGGGCGATGCAACAGTAAAGTCAGATTTATCAAGCCACGAAAGGCCACCTTGCGTGGTCCTGCATGGCTAGATAAAAATGGGGTAACGCAAGGCAGCATAAATCGTCACTAATGAACTACGAAATGTTTATTTATTTATTTATCAATCAATCAATCAATATTCCTTATTTCGCTACAGTTAAATAGCATAAAAAGGCATATTTAATACAAATTTGCAATACATTAAAGGTAAAAAAGAGCAATAAAATATATGGATATATTAAAATTCCATAAAAAAATCTTTCATAAAATGCTTTCAAAAATATTATAAGGTGGGGGGACAGGTGCAGTTATCGACACAATTAACAATGTATGACTCATTCAATCTTCCAGCCTTATGGTTGGGATCTCCTACTCCTCAGAGAGGACCAAAGAAATGATGCTAGACAATAGCATGTTAAAGGGTCAATCAGAATTTGCATCAAATATAGAGCTGGACGACATTTTCTAAGATTGTATTTGCGAATAAGCGGGAGAATGTATCTTTCCCGTTGCACATAATGAAAATTACAGAAAAATATAAAGTTCAGGTCTGTTTGAGGGTATGTGCCATCACAGGGACAAGCAGGAAGGTCATCTATGATATGGGTGTCAGTGGGATGACCTAACATCAGTGGCATTTAATTTAATCAGAACCTCACTAGGATGGATCGATGTTGGGAGTTTGTCACAAAATTTAAACAGGAGTGTATATCTGTTGATATGTGGGGCCCTCTGATATAGCCTCACCGTGGGTTTGTTGCAATTGGACTTCATTCTTTCTCTTGCCATTTTGGAGAAGAAAATTCCCTTTATTTTTGCCCTAGATATTGTCGCACAACTAGGGGGGTTCTCAAATAACTCCCCCCCTAATCCCATGGATCTCAGAGTGTCCCTAATGTATTGTAGCCATGTGCGCTTGGTCAAGTTTCAGGCAATCCTTCAGGATGTTCTGGGTGAGGTTAACTGTCTCCCTTCTCCAAACTGAATGCCAACAACAGGATCGGTGCTCTACGAATGTAATCTGTAATGTATGCTACGCCCAACTTAGTGTGGCAATTATAATTAGAGCAGCTTCAGGGAAGGGCTACTAGCCTATTAAGAAAAACATCCTCCGTTCGTTGGAGGGAAGCTAGGTCCAGCCTTCCCCATACACCAGCCCCATATGTGGCAACGGAGTTGGATTTGGCCAGATACGCCTTTTTTATTGCCTTTATTCATTTGGAGCCTAATTTCTTGGTAAACCTAAAAATGGCCATAATGTTTTTTTCCAGTTGGAGGATTCTGCTAGCTACCATATTGGCTCATGCATTCTTTCTGTTGAATAAAATCCCTCGGTAGGAAAAGGTGTCTATCACCTCCACCCTGTCCCCCTCTATATAACATTTTGGGGGTTTCTTCAAGCTTGCAAAAGCCACCAATACGAAAGATTTCGGTTCATTTACCCAAAGATCTAAATCTTTCATAGATTTCTTGTACTCCACAATGAGTTTCTACAGTGCTATTCCTGTGCAGCCTGTTCACACTGCATCATCTGCATAGAGTAGTATCAGGACAAGGGCTGAATTCCCTAAAGGCACATCTTTTGTAGACCCAGATGGGGCTGCTTCCACACTGTTAGTGTAAATTAAAAACAGGAGGGGCGCGAGTACCCACCCCTGTCTGACCCTGCGTTGAATAGAGAACTGGTTTGTGCATTCCCTGTTCCTGACATACCATACACAGGCCGTCGCTTGTGAGTACATCTGTGGTATAAACGTTATTATAGTGTCATCTATTCCCATGCCTTCCATAACTGACCATAACTTGGAGTGAGAGATACAGTCGAAGGCGACTGATAGGTCCATAAACGCCATGTAAACTTGACCCTTCTTAGCCGCAGTGTATTTTGAAATAATCAGACTCAAATTGAGACATTGCTCCAGTGTCCCTTTCCCTTTTTTAAAACTGTACTGCTAGGGTATTAGTATGTTCCTTGGCCGGGTCCAGTCCTCCAATCTATTCAGTAGTAGACAACCCATTAGCTTTGCTGCACCGTCCAATAAGGAGATTGGTCTGTAGTTTTGGGGCAGGGCCTTGTCGCCTTTTTTATAGATAGGAATTATTACTGACTTTTTTCATCATAGTGGTGGGCCTATTTTGGCTATGACGTTCAGAACATAAGTCAATACTGGAGCCCAGAGATCATGATTATCTAAGAAAAAGTCTATGGGAACCCCATCCGGTCCCGGGGCCTTGGTAGTGCTATAATGCTCCAACCCATGTCTCACATCCGCCAAGTCAAAAACCATATTACCCCTTTGGTCAACCTGAGGGTTACCAGGTAGGGGCACCATGCCCTCGTCTAACACTCAAACAATTCTGACAAAATGGGCGACCCAGGCCAACAAACAATTTCATTATAAGTATTGATATAAATATTAATTTACTACAGCATGAAAAAAACAAATAAGCGCAAGAGAAAATAATGAGAAATACAAATAAATGTTCACATTTAACCCCTTAACTGCCACCCCCCACCCCCAGTGCTGAGCCTTTTTTTGCTATTTGGGGTAGTTCATGCTTAGGCCTCCATAACTTTTTGTCCACATAAGGTATCCATGTCAAATGTGTGTCCTTTTTTCCGACATCCTGGGGATTCTAAAAGTACCCAGGGTTTGTGGATTTCCCTGGACGGGACCGAGAAAATAACCCAAATATAGCTAAATTTTGAGTTTTTGGGGAACAATAGGAACAAAGTGCTCTTCATAAAAGTGTCTGTTTTTTCCATAAAAACGGCATCAATGAATGGTTTGCTGTGCTAAAGTCACCATCTTCCCAGCTTTCAGGAACATGCAGAGCTGAATCAAAAAACATAATTCTTTACAAGAGTTTTGGCATTTTTTTAAAGAGGTAGTCCATTTTTCCTGTTTTTTTGTGCTTTCAACTTACTTCCAGTTTGTGGTGGAAACCAGTATGAAACCCATGGGTGATCCAGGAAAGCTATATATTTCTGAAAAGTGGGCTACATTTTGAATTCAGCAAGAGGTCATATGTGTATATCCCTGGAGTGTTATTAAAATATTTCATCATTAAATATCATTTATCTTTTATATATATTTTTAACATTAAATTATATATATACATATATATCATTAAATATATGTGTATGTATATATATATACATGCATATATATATGATACACACACACATACATATTTCAAAAGTTGAACTAAATTACTATACTATATTTTAACATTAGTGCCGATGGGGTTCTATTTTAAGACCTTGTCTCCATTATTTTCTACAGGATGGTTTTGCATAATCAGTGTTTGGCCTTGTGAGGTGCTAGACTTATGGCAGGTCTGAGTTGGAGTACATTTACTACTTTTTTGGGTCCTTTTTGGCTGTAGTAAATTTGGATGGCCAGTTTTTGAACAGCAATGGTATTACTCATTTGTGGGTGGATCTTTTTCCCTCCCATAAAACCCTCCCTACTCCTTCCAAAACCCCTCCACTTTAGTAGTAAGTTTTCCCTATTTTCCAGCCACTCTGCCCCCATCCTTACCACATTTACTACAATAATGTATGCGCAAGTGTACCGATATCTACACAGTCTGGGGGAGATCTCCTCACATAAAAGATAGGAGAGGTGGAGACGGAGGCCTCCACTCATAGTTTTTTTAATAGCATTTTATAGCATATGAGTAGTGCTGTTGTAGTATCACCTGGATGTAGTACAAAAGCCAGTTTGTGACTAGGCTGCATGTGTGAGAATGTACATGTCTGTGTTTTTAAGTATCTAGTGTATTCTATCCACCTGAACTCCAAGCTACACAGGAATATCACACGACACATACATATAGCATTGATTCATAATGTGCCAATTGTTTGTTAATTTAACCATTTACAATGTGTATCTTGTAACATATAATCAGATGATGATCACATTTTGATTTATGTTCTTGACAATTCGGTAGTAGCCTCATTCTTTGTTTCCTTTAATTTTTCATTTGGTCACAAGTTATGTGGTTTCATTTAGTGAGTAAACAATGCTCATTACAAACACAATATTTATCTTTTTTTACACTTCTGTACATTAGGACATTCCAGTAAACCTAAAATTCTTAATCGAAGGCATGGAAGAAGTGGGCTCAAAAGCTCTGGAAGAGTTGATCAAGGGCCAGGAAGCGTTTTTCAGCAACATTGATTACATCGTGATTTCTGACAACGTTTGGCTCAGTCGGAAGCCTGCCCTTACATATGGAACAAGGGGAAGTTCATATTTCTTCATAGAGGTACTGTTTAGTACATTAAAACCTACATTTAAAAAAAATTAAAAGATGAGCTTTTGTGATAGTCTAAAGCCCTTAGATCAAATGAAATTCAGGCAAATGATTTGCCAGATATTCTGTTGTATAGGTTTTCATACTGTATATAATCTTGAAATGTAGGCGCAAAAATGAGACAGCTAATGTTACAGGCTTAACTGAAACACAAGCAAAATACCATTATATGTTTTTGACGTTACTGTTTTCATAATCCTTCCATTGGTAGAACTCAAAATTAATATTAGCTAGTTGAAACGAAAGTGAACATTTTCTGAAGTTACAGCTGAGTGCATTGTAATCAGCTGCTACTCTCAGTTATCGCCCTCCACCTTGAAGAAAACCAGATTGGCTAAGCATCAAGCAACATAGCAAACACAACAAGATGATGGCCGAAGTGTTGAAACTTTTCAACCACTCACCCCAGTCAAGAGATCTGGGTTGAATCTATCGTTCTTTTGCTCACTATGCTACCCTAGTATGGACCCAGCCATATGCTCACCATGCAAGTGGATTCAAGCTAGTCTGGCTGATGAGAGGTGATACCCTGAAACTGGTCCAAGGATGCTTGTTTCTGGTCCAGGGAGGACCTGGCCTGGCAGTTCGTGCTGAACTGTTCCCATGGTGAGCAGGGTCAATCAAGACTGATTTACTTATGGCTGGGATTAAACTGGAAGGGCATGGTGTGCAAAACAATACAATGGATTTAGGGCCAGATCTCTGTACTGGGGCTGAATGTTTGACATTGTTCAGCATTCTGTCCATCAATTGTTCTTTTTGCATTTGTCACCCAAGTGGGACGGGTATGCCCAGATGCGGGTCCCATGCTCACCATGCCAGTGGATTCAAGCTAGCCTGGCTGATGAGGGGTGATATCCCAAAACAGGTCCCAGGATGCTTGTTTCTGGTCCAGGGAAGACCTGGCCTGGCAGTTCGGGCAGAACTGTTTACATGGGGAGCAGAGTCAGACTGATTTGCATATGGCTGGGTTTAAACTGGGATGGCATGGTGGGCAAAAAAACGATGGATTTAAGCCCAGATCTCTGTTCTGGAGGTGAATGTTGGACATTGTGCAGCATTCCGTCCATCAATAGTTCTTTTCGCATTTGTCTCCCCAAGTAGGACCAGTATTCCCAGATGTGTGTCCCGTGCTCACCATGTTAGTGGATTCAAGCTGGCCTGGCTGATGAGGGGTGATACCCCGAAACCAGTGCCAGGATGCTTGTTTCTGGGCCAGGGAGGACCTGGCCTGACAGTGCGGGCTGAACTGTTTCCATAGGGAGCAGGGTCAAGACTGATTTGCATATGACTGTGTTTAAACTGGAATGGCATGGTGGGCAAAAAACGATGGATTTAGGCCCAGATCTCTGTACTGGGGGTGAATGTTTGACATTGACCAGCATTTCTTCCATTAATTGTTCTTTTTGCTAGCATCAAACAACAGGCAACCAATTCAAAAGGTACAAACCCAACTTCATTTCTATATTATACCAGATAAAGTACCCTCTCTAGGTACATGTAAAGGATATTATGTCACCCATGTGTTAAGCGCCTTTTTAAAGCACTGACTGGAGAAATTCTCTGTGATATATAATGTCTTTGCAATGTACTCTTAAGAGAGTCCGCTATGCATGTATATTTGGTAATCATGTACTACTAGAGATTGTTTAAATCCAACATAACTTGTTTTACTAATGATTTTCCAAGTATAGTTTAAGCTTCTCATCCCTGCAAACATATAAATTGACTTCATATCAGGAAATTAGAACTAGACACGTGATATTCATTGCTTAACTTTATAATGACCCTTCTGACAACAGTGTCAACACTATTTTCTAGTCACTTGCCACTCTTTTGGGTTTTCTCAAACATAACGTTTTAGTCACAAACTAGTTATATTTGATGAGAACACAATAAATCTTGTCTATCTAGTATATAAAAGCACAACCTACAACACACATCAAACTTAGAATAGATAGAATGATGCACCACTTTTTCCCAGCAAACTACATTTTGAATTTTCATGCAAAATATTACAGTCCTGCAGTGGAAAACATGATCAATTCCCCTGCATACAAGTACAACTTTAGGCCAAAAAACACAATACCTGTGTTTAAAGTACTAGAAAACAATCACTGCTGAATCCAAAATACCCGATTTTTAAATAAGTGAAATTGCATCTTCTAAGACTGGTCAGTTTTTGTATGTGGTTGTATGGATCTGTGAGAGGGTGAATGTGAGAATGAACCATTGTTGACTGGGTAAGTTAATGAGTGCATGTATGGATCAATGAGTGACTAAGTGCATTGATGGATACATGGGGGATTGAGTGTATGAATGGATAAGAAGCTGCATGGAAGAATAAATGATGAGTCAGTGCATGGGTAGATGGCTGGATGAATAGGTGAGTGGGTCAATGAATGGGTGAGTATGTCATTCATTGCATGGCTAATGGCTCAGTGGGACCGCCTGCAACAATGGAATTAAAGCTTATAGTGCTCGGGTTCTAGCACCAAGGCAAGGCTAGGCTTACCAAACCAAATTACAGGTGCCATGCCTATCTCTTACTGTCTCAAAGTTGATCTCACCCCCAAGGTGTAGATCACTCACACCACACAAACCCATCACTAAATCACTAGGGAGAGAAACCCTATACAAACTTGTCAAGAGGACCTTATCTTCTAAGCTTTCCTATTCACCCAATGGACTGTCACACACAGCAAGGCCGGTGAATGGAAACTCCAATTAACTGTTTTGTGACTAAGTACCCATTAGCTAATTTTTTAACCCTGCTGAAAATTCCAGTTATCTGTGTAGAAGTGAATATTCGATCCATTTGGTGGCATATAACAGCGGCAGCCCAGCCATAAGGGTGGAGGGGCCATCCTCCTCCTCCCCTTTTCCCAACATGAAGAGTGCCTGTCAGGCTGAGCAAAGGTGAGCCTGACAGACACTCTTTATGTTCAGGTCAGGCAGCCAGGCACTGTACTTGCACTAAATACGCAGGCGCCTGGCTGCCTGAACGGAACTTTGAGGGGCTGAAGATGTCACAGCCCTGTGGACTACACCTCCTCAGTCCAGCAAAGTCTTGGTGGCCTGCCCCCTCATGAGAAAGCGCTGGGCTCTGGGACTTGGACGCTTCAGTTTTAAGCCCTGAAGTGCCCATTGCCAAGTATCTATCAATGAGGCTGTCATGGAGTGGAGTGGAGTGGGGTCAGCAGTGTCACTGACCTCATCCCACTCTGTGACGAGGTAGGGACTGCGGCCTTCTCTTATTAGCTGAAAGTCAGCCATTAAGATGAGGTAGCAGTCCCAGTCCTCAGGAACCACCAAGGCTTTCCTCGTGTCACCAGAGATGACCGCTGCAGTCTGGTAAATGTAATTCTTTTAATGCTTGGTGCATGTGTGAGTGTGGTGTGTAAGTATGATTGTATGTATATTTGTGAGTGCGTGCTGTGAATGGGTGTGGGTGTGCGTGTGTACGTCCTTGTGAATGGTGGATGATTGTGGGCATGTATTTGAATACATGGGTGTGAGTGAGTGAGTGAGTGAGTGTGTGTGTGGCCCAAACACCCCATCCCCTTCTCGAATTACCGACCGCTACTGGCGGATAGGTTTTTGGACTTTTTAGGAACCACTGTGGACTAAATTCCAGTTACCAATGTAGAAGTGAACACTCTGTCAATTTGGTGACGAATAGGTGTTTGGACTTCTTATGAACTTTTAGGGGGAAAATGGCATTTTATTTCAATTGCATTTTGGAACACTTTATGAATGCCTACTGTGAACTATGTGTTTCATTTGTTGTTTTTTTTCACCATTGTGGACATGTGTTGCCCTAACTCCATACCCATATGCTGCAACTGCTTCAAAAAGAAAACCAGAGGCCTTGTGTGTGACTGACAACAATTTACAGACGAGATAAGTCCTGCCTTCGAACGTTTCTTCCAAACAGTGGAAAAGCTGACTGTGCTCATCACCTGATGAATACTAACCATGTTGTTTTTAAGATATACATTCGGGCCCAGGTCCACCGACCAGTGGCTATGGAGCCAACGTAGGTGGCATTCCCACATATTAAGTTTTTGTATTTTCAAAAACATTATGCGATACTTTGCTGCCCAGGCACATTACATGTATAACTGAGGAAATCACAACAAATGTGTATCCTTGGATGATCTAGTTTTGAAGCCTGACAAGTCTGCAAACATTTTACTCTCCCTATAACTTATATGAAGCATTATTAAACACTGCATTGGGCAGAGAAATCCTTGCTTACCAAACAAAAATATACCAGACTATCTTGACTCCAGTCAGTTATCCCAGAGCAGTACAGAAAAGACACAAAGAATTCTAAAGCCCTGTACACATAGTGGAAATATGGTGGAGAAATGCAGATTGCGTAACACAACATAACCTTCTGGAATCCAGGGTAGCTTATCAACCCCAATAAGAGCTTTCCACATACAGATCATCGCTTCCCGCCAATTTTCCAAGATGTCCCATAGCAAATTATGTGTTCATCTCTTTAAAGTATGGAGTCTTAAATGTATTGAAACAAGCTAGACAGTGTTTGTCCGAACAATGCTGAGGTTGCTTCAGCTCTTGTAAGATGCTTTTCTGTGGTGATGTAAAGCGCAGGTTTCTCGAAGAGCTCATGATGCCATGACACCGAAGACCAGTATAAAAGGAACACATTAAACAACAATGGTTCCTAATGGAATCAACAGTTATATAACAAAAACATTTATTTCATCATGGAATTAATCAAAATCAAACATTGACATTAGCAATCACTAGTATTTGATATGTTTGTATTCCTAGAGTGTTTTATATGTTAGACCGGTGCTCAGTGCTCAAAGAACTCACTCAGTGTGTGACAGTAAGAGAAACATATATGTTTATCCCACTAGGAGCCATTGTGTTTAATGTGTCTATGGCCCCTGGTTCCAGGTGATAAAAGGGGTGCTTCTATTTTACATACTTAGTATAAGAGGAGCAGCTCAGCCAACCACTCAAGCAAGAACTGCCAGGCTCATTCACATTACACTCTCTATTGTTGAGTTACTTGCTCAGCCTATCCTCCTCGTCCCATTCCTGATGTACTCTGAGCTGTGACTAGCTTCTCCCCTATTCCGGAAGTGTTGTATAACTCCCCTCCCCTTCCTACAACAGCGGCGGCTCCTCCGCTAAGGTGGAGGAGCATCGTCCTACTGCTATGATAGCAGTAGTTAAAGGAAAACTAATATGATTATGACCAACATTATTATCATTTTAGTTTTCCGTTTCCTGGTGCAGGGCGGGGCGGGGCTGCTCCGCTTACAGAGCAGGAGCCAGGAGGAGGAGTGGTTTGCTCACTCAAAGTGCGCATGACTGTTTGGCCGGCCATCTCAGGCCAGCCAAACATTCAAGCGCACCTTGCATGTTCTCCACCCAAGCTTCATTACAGCCTGGGTGGAGGACTTGCCCAGGCTCCCATTCCCTATCAACCTGAACGACCTGCAAGGGGCAGGCCCAAATGTGAACTGGCCCTACTGTAAATTACAGCCAGTTTCTCCATGATGTACAGTAATTGTCATTGAATCCCCTTTGGATGTTTTGAATCCTTCCTTTTCTTTTTTTCCTATCTGTCCTACACTTGACCACAACCCTCTCCCCCTCCCCTTCTTTTGAGCAACCTCTTATCTTGCTACTAATATGACAATTTATTTATCTACTTGAATATGTTTAAATTTGAAATTAAATAGTTCTCTTTTTTTTAATTGATTGGGTGCCGTCGCTTTTCTTGGGAGTGCGCATATATGTATATATTCTGAGAGAATTACGTATGTACTCATGACAATATGCTAATCAATTTGCATCTCTAATGTGTCTTTCGAATCATGAATGTAGTACAATTTAACTGTATGATAAGTTAGTCTAGGACCAAATGTTCTCTATACCAATCGATACCCAGGTCCGTGGACATTTTCTTGGGTTATCCCATTATACTATAATGTCCGTCTTGTATTGGCATTTCTTGGGCTCTGGCATCTTTGGGCAGGGTTTCCTACATTTTTATCTTTCTACTTGAGTCTGGTGTAGGGCCAAGCGAGGCCCAACAGGAAGTACCATGGTAAGAAGGGGCATAGGCACCTCTCTGTCAGAGCACAGGAAGTCTGTGCCAGAAGCTTTCCTGCCCTGCGAACTTTCTTCAGCTCTGTTGTAAGATGTGAGAGTGAGAACCTTTGCTGAGCCCATGGTGGAGCGAGAGCCCAGGAGAATGAAAGAGAGAAAAAAAAAGCAGTGACCACCTACCCTATTGACATCGCAGCAAGTGACATCATGTGACCTCTGACCCCGTGCCATTAACAAAAGTGAAATTAAAAAAACTAGAATAAACAGTAATAAAAACTAAAAAAATATTCAATGTGCATTTTTCTATTCAGTCAAAATTGTAAAATTACTGATGCCCCTGAAACTGTGATAAACTTAGCAAACTTCAAGAGGCAGTTTTACTAACATTTCATGCAACACAGCACAGCAACCAAAGTTGCTCTGTTAGCTTGAGTGACAACACTATAGCTACTAAAATATGTTGCTGTTTCCCTCCCTCCCAGCGCTGCCATGCACCAACACACAGACCCTTGCACCATAAGACAAGGGTGTGCGCGTTCTGTCAAGCTTACATTTTGTACTGGAAGGGAACCATTCTAGTATAAAAACTTTGGGGCCTATTAGCAATAACCGGCGATAATTATCGCTAAGCGCAGTTAGCGCTAGGATAATTATCGCCGGCTAGGCTGCAGGTTTCTATCGCGGAGATAGCGTGCTATCAGCAACGCTTATCTCCAAGCGATAGGAAACCCTGGAAAGCTAGTGTGAATATCGGCTTGAAAACAAGCGGTATTCACACTGTGACCAGTGTTAGCTTGGCGATAGGGGCGAGGGGATTTAGCCATGTAATCCACCTCCCATTGGATTACATGGCTAAGTCAGGTTTAGATCAGGCGTTAACAAACCAGCGCTAAACGTGTTTAGCGCTGGTTCGTTAATCACCTCCCCTGCCTCGCTAATAGGCGATAGCGACCTTAACGACTGTTTCAGTCGCTTTTAGGTTAGGAACGCCTACTTTGCATGCCATTAGCGATAAATATCGCTGGCATGCAAGCGACACCAACTCGGTCGCTATCGCCTAGAAGCTGTCGCTAACAGCAGTTAGCGACAGCTTGCTAATAAGGCGTTTGAATTATCGCCGCTTTAGCGGGAAAAAGTCCTGCTAAAGCGGCGATAGAGCCCTTGATAATATGCCCCTATGCTTTAATACTTTTTCTACTTTGTATGTGTGCTCTACAGTGCAGCACACATGCAAAGTTGGAAACACATGGAGAGCATTTGCATGTGAATGCCCATGTACCAGCTATGGTATGCCTCTTTGACGCAAAGAAGCGCAAAGCAACATAGAGAGTCGTTTTGCCTTACATTGGGCAACTTTCCAACACAAAATATGGTTTGTGTTGGAAAGTAAACCCCACCACAACACTTTGCACCAGGTTTGTGTTACAAAAGTAAAGCAAACCTGGCGCAAAGGGCTAGTAAATCTAGGCCCAAGTTTCAGCTGAAATGAAGGTGTTCCCAGCAGATTCTGTAATCTCTGTGGTGCCATTAACGGCTTCATTGGAATTGAATTGCCACTCTTAGTGAGGGCATTAGTGTCATTTTTAGAAGTGCGTGTAGGCACCACTGTCATTTGTTTATTATAATTAGCTGTAATACAGCCCTGTCCTTCATTTCAATTGAAACTTGATGTTTGCTCAATTTTTCGCAGCTTTAAGGGAGTCATTAATTTTACAGTTTTGAATGGACAACAGCATTATTTTCTTTTTTTAATAAAGTGTCAGTCATTAACAGATGTAAAATTAAACATTTGTAATCTTGCATGTGCATTTTCGGGGTCAAGCCTTCCATGCATCCGCCTGCTACGTGCACATTGCTGCCCTCTGTGCCTGTGAACAGTGGGTTGTGACATGACCATGTGACATGACCACAGTCAATTCAAGTCATCGCAGACACAGACAGATGGCATGACAGGCTCAATAAGCTTCCCTTTCCCCATACAGTGGTGATCCAATGGCAGCTCCGCACACGGCTTGGTCAGTTAGATTGCGGGAGGGGGTGAGCTTTTGATTTTCCACCAATCACGCTGGCATATCATGTTATCATACATTATATGAGAAACACGGCATGAGGAGGGCTTAGGAACCAGTGGAAAGGGGGAGGAGGGCTGATTGATAGTGATGCCTCGGGTTGGCACGGCGGGCAATCAGGCATCGGCCGATGGGCCTCTGGCTGAGCCCAGTTGGTGGGCCGGTTTTTGGTCTCCTAAGGACTCCACCCCTGGTGCACAGTGTGAAAGGCTGGTGTTACAGCCTTAACAAACATGACCCCATGCACATGAAGTCAGGCCAGCGGGCTAATGTCAAAGGCAGAACGACAATGGGCTGCTGCGCTCCGACTGTCGCAGCATGAGGTGTGCCTGCCTCCCTCCAGGTGTGACAGAGTCTGCAAGGAGCTGCTGGTGGGAAGCCATTAGCACTTACTTTTCAGGGGACTGCAACAGGGGGGAGGACTGGAGCATGGGGTGGTGAGGGCCAGCCAGGGAGCTCCTCAGTTCATTTTTGTCCTCCTCCACTCCATGCAGGCAGCGGAGATAAATCAGCCAGATAACAATTACTGCAGTCAACAGGGACAGGTTGTGGCCTTAGTTGACTTTGAAACTGGGAAACCAGTTCAAGTCCTAGCGTCAGTTCGACATCCTGTGATTCTGGGCAAATCAGTTAATCTACATGAACCTAAAAGAAATAATATGACCCTCTGTAATGTTATCCGGTGCTCACGTAAAGCGCTCCAATGCCTCCGGGCATAGTTCATGCTATATGAAAGTGACATTCTTTTTTATTTATTTTTGCATTTACAAACTAGCATCATTCCCTTTCTCAGAACATACACGTGATGCTAGCTGCAGGTAAAACAAAAAACAAAGATGCACCTTTCACCAGTCTCTGAACATTAGAGGGCCTCTCTTAATTACTGCAAAAATAAAATGAATATCATAAAAAGTGAGTGTAAAAGGCCGTTTAGACCTGTGCCATATCATGTTTCCCAGTTAACATTAATCAAAACATCCACAGCAAACGTATGGATAAAAAGCACAATTAAAAGTGAGTTCCTAGTATTTTTGATAATTCTGTCCTTTTAAAGTATATTTTTTATCGGAAAGTTAATTTGCTATTTAAGTACTGGCCCGATAAGCTGTAAAATACTTTTATGACAGTTGCGATCTGCGAATGTGGGCCACTTTTTTTGGGGGGCTGCTCGGGCCGAATTGTGGCTTCAATCCAACCCTGTTAAAACCCATAGGGGCATATTCTCAAGGACTCATTGCCGAGTTAGCGGTACTTTATCGCAGCCAAAGTGGCGATAAATTTATCGCACTCATTCACAAGCAGGTGCTAACAGCCGATATCACCAGTTTTTCCTGCGATAGCAGCCTGCAAGCTATCGCCACAAATGACACCGGCAACTAACGCTAATGAGATGCAGAGTAGGCGTTCCCATGCAAAAAGCCGCAAAAACACCACTTCGCAACATTCGCAACGACTAGCCAGATCGGCGATAAGAATCAAAAACATGCGATAAGGCGCGTTAGCAGCAGGGATTTAACACCTGCTCTTACCTGATGTTAAGTCGGGCGACGACCTGCACCATGAAAGGGAGCCCAGCCCACAGCCACACCAGAAGAACAACAGATGCCATGGACCTACTGATCATGCAGCTCGGAGCCCCAAGAGGGCCACAACACCCACCGCCACCACCCCCAAGCCCCCCCCCCAGGACCCCCACCCTGGACTACCACACCGGCAGTGGGGTATGTGACGTGCTAGGCCCCTTTGATTGGCAGGGTCACATGTCCTGTGACGCCTGTACTGGATGGGTGTGGTGTGGGTCTGAACGAGCCCTCAGGGAGTGGCCGTGGCATGCTGACGACTAGACCAGTGATCAGCAGATCACTACAGGTACGACCTGGGACATTTAGCGTTGTCGTCCCCCCCGTAAGCGTAAGCGGAATGGACTGGCCTGGCGTATGGCAGGCCTGCGTAGGGGTGGGAACAATGAACCCGGGGCTCTGGGCGTGCTCCAGTGCTGGGCTGGACATGGAAGTAACTGATGCGTGTGTCCCTGTTGTAGTGACTACGCCACCCGGACCGCAATCGTCACTGTTGCACCCTGTCACTCAAGTTCCACGACATGACCAACATGGACGTCAGTGGGAATCTCTCACCCTACATTCAACCATACTCACATACGTGAATGATCAAAGGCATGACACATCTGTGCGATTCTGAATGTTTAATTCACATCCAGTGGAGTGTTGCAGCTGGAGCAGTACAGGGCCATGCAAACCCCACTTCACATTATTGGCCCGTGGAGGGCCAGCCAGAGTCCTTCAGGGAATGACAAGTACATCGGAAGGGGAAGAGTTCAGTCCGCAGTCTGATCGCTGTGTCATTGGTAACCAAACAGGAGATGGCAGTCCATGTCGAGGTCCAAGGTGAGTGTCGTCAGAGTGTATCGGGGGACAGTGGAAGGTGATGATGCAAAGGGCAGGACCAAGCAGAAACCCGCCATTTTGCGGAGATGAATGCTACTGCCTCCTCCTTACCAGTGAGGTTGGTTCACCCGCATCTTCGTCCTCCTGATGGCACATGTGCCTCACACGTGGGTGGTGGTGGATTGCCTGCCGCACTGTGAGGCACTGAGACATCAGGGGAGAAGATGTGGATGTAGAAGCTGCAGCAGCACTCATCTGAGCAAGGCCTTGAGTCAGCAATGCCATGACGATGTGCTGCAGGGCATTGAAGGCCCCAGCCACATCCCGCTGGTGTGCAGCCATGGCAGCCATCCTGTCCGCCGTCATCCGCACCATGTTCTCCATGAGCCCCCGCATCTGTCCCAACTCCAGGCAGACATCGCTGGAGCCACTCTGACTGGACAGTTGTTCTTGTCTCAGTATCATGACTCCAGCGATGTCAGCCATGGATCGCTGGAGAGCATGGAGCGGACTGTGGGTGTCCATTAGGGACTGAAAGTGGTCCCTGATGGGAATCAGACACCCATGTATGGCATCAAGTTTGGCTGCCATGCGGTCGAACCCCACCTGCACCTGATCAGCCACCTTCTCCTGGCACTGCAACACACAGCGTTGGAAGGCCATGTGTTGTTCGTGGGGGTCCTGGGAGTCAGCCGTGGTGGTAGGTGCTTCCTGCTGTGTGGTCTGTGCAGGGGGTGGGGTTTCCTCGATGCAGCTGGGCTGCCCTGCTCCTGGGCGTGGGCTCCTGAGGGTGTCCATGAGCTGTTGGAGGGCGTCGGGGCCGATGCTGGTGTGGTCCTCTTCGTCATCAGTGAAGAGCTGTTGGGTCTGCTCTGCAGGAGGTGTTGGTTCTCCCTCTGCAATGTGAAGGGTAGATGCAGTTTAACATTGTGTTTACATGTATGTTGACGCATTGTAAAAATTTACATACAGACTGCATGACAATGTACATTGTGACTGTTTGGGAGGAGATGCCTATTTGATGCGGGACAGTGGACATTTCGACAACATCACGGATGTGTGTTTGTACTAGTACATTTTCATCCCACGTTTCCCTGCTATGCCAAATGTGATTGGCTAGTTTCTACACGCAAGCGGCACCACTTGGGTCCTCTGTTCTGTTGTGAACGTGTTGCAGTTCATACCACATTGTTGTCAATGTTGATGTGCTCTGAATATTATGTGTGTGTGCTGCATTTTGGGAGAGTCGCCCCTGCAGCTCTGATGTGGCTGGCCCTTATCCCTTTCAGGTGGTTTGCCTTGACTTCTGTGCTTCTACAGTGCTGAGATGTTGCATACTTGGGTAAATTGGGCTCTTGGTGGTAGTTGGGACTGTGGGGCATGGTTTGTCCGCAGGTGTGTTGTTGAGGTCAGGGGTTGTTTGTGCAGGTGGATGTGTCAGAGTGTGACCTGCTCCTTTACGGATGTGGTCCACACTCAGCCACCTCAGTGTCGTGGCGTGCAACATGTCATGTTATATTGACTGCAGCTATGCTATTCGTCATGCAGTGTCACTTGCATTGTCAGTGTGGCTCACTGACACGCCGCTTTGCTGGGTTCGGCACATGTGCATGGGTTTTTTGTGAGATTAGTGATGTGTGGGGAGTGCCCCCTCTGTGCACATTGTGGACGCGGGCCCACTTGCTGTTTCTATGTGTGCTGCAGTATGCCAAGGAGATCAGGGGCAAGATCCAGAGTCATTGTGTGTGTGCAGTGTGCTATTCTTGATTGTGCATGTGTGCCATTGTGCCCATCTCCCCCTGTCCCCCCAGCCCCTGGTTGTTACTCACCCTGTTGCTGTTGGGTCTGGTCATGTTGAGCAGTGTACGGTCCCCCAACTCCTGCCAACGTCTCCCCACTGATGACTGTGGACACCATTTCCTCCATGTCATCCAGCTTCTCCTGTGGCGCTGGACTCCCACCTCCAGTCTGCATTGCTGCCTTCTGGTTGTTGGCGAGTTTCTGCTTGGTTTTGCGCTTGACATTATTCCAGCGCCTCTTGACCTCTTCCATTGTCCTCCTCAGCACTTCGACTGCATTCACCTTGTCCAGGATGGACTGCCATGTTGCCTTTTTGGTTGCCAATGACACAGTGGAGGTGACGAACAGTTGTTGATGGTGTTCTACCACCTCCGTGATCAGGATCCTGTTTTCCTGCGGACTGAACTTCGTCTTCCTCTTCTTCTTGTCCTTGCCCTTCCCTGTCCCTGGGGTCCCAGGCTGGGCCTCCGTGGGGCTTGTGGGGTTCTGGCCGTCCTCTGTACCTGCTCCAGCTGCCTCCATTGTGCTTCGCTGTGGTTCGGTTTTTGTTTGTGTTTTGTTTTTTCTGCTTTTATGGTGATTTTTCCCGCCTGACGTGTGTGATTTGGAGGCCTGGCGCTGCTTTTCGCTGATTGTCTTATCGCGATTGGGCCCATCGCAACTTTTTTCACGTTCGGCTTTGGATTTTTATCGCCGTCCTGGTGAGTTACTCGCGGTCATTTTCCGCGTTATCGGGCAACTATCGCATGTTACTGCCGTCTTGGGAATACGACGTTAACACGGTGTTATTTTCCAGGGTTAGACTGCGATGTGAGAAGTTGCGTTAAGTGAATTTGGCAATAGTTAACACACGTTCTTGAGGATATCCCCCATAATTTTGTAAAATAACCAACATGTTTTAAGACCTTCAAAATAGAGACAAGAGAGTGTGTGTGCTTTTGTCTGTGTGTGTTTCACCCCAGGTGAAATCCGACAGACACCTCACCATACTCGACTGAAAGTACGTGTAGCCAACTTTTTTATCAGAGAATACATTTATTAGGGGGTGCAGCACCAAAACACCCTCCCCGAAGGCTACACCAGGGTCCGATTGTGACATAAAGTAGGCCCGGGCACCAAAATAAAAGTGGCCCCATTAACGCATCAGATAGCGAAAAGAGTGGCCCACATTTGCAAATCTGGCAGGTTTGAACTTGTAAGCACAAGTTGCATAAGTGTTTTGCAAGGTATGAACGCATTTGTGTCTGCTACAAGCAATGTTTATGGTAATATCAGGGAAATCAACAGTGAAAACTGTCCCACCAGATCATAAAACAGGCCCACAAACCTTCAAAAAACCGACTCACACTATCGTATCAGCCCAGCCCTTCGGGCACTACCTGATTGCCCTATATGCCAGTTCGACCCTGAGCTACACCCCTGGGTAAACCAACTATGGATGCCAAGACTATTTCTCGCGCAGACCCTTTTGATAAAAATTGGACTCAGCTCTCAGCAAGACCTGGGAAATATGCAACTCAATCTTCCCAGACAAAGGATGTTGATACATTTATATATCTCCTGTGAGATCTAATACAAAGGATTCTTAATTGTTTATGTTCCTGGTTACAAATTCCTTGGTCCATTTCTAAACCATTAATGCATTCCTTACTCCATAATTGTAACCTCAGCATCTTTGTTGCATTCCGTGCTCTATTACCAGGACCACTGGAATTATGCGATTGTGCGGCAATTTTCACATTATTATAGATTTGCCCCATTATTAGCCACATAAGCCATCATCTGCTGCATAGTCTGCAGATTTTAATGAAAAAAATGTTGTTTCTACCTCATACGGATCAAAAGTTACTAAAAATGCAGCAGCACATGTTGCCGCGCAGTGGAAAGCCATTTGCAAAGCTGGGCTGGTCACCTTTCTGTTCCTTATTGCTATATTTGGGTATTAAACTGATGCTAATAAGGTGCAACCAATGCTCAGACAGTGTTACCAAGTTAAAAAATGGCAAAATAATGAAGTAATAGTATTACAAAATGTGACGCATTTTGCTGCATAATTTGCCTTTTTGCCGCATAGTTTACTCAACCCTTCCGCATAATTTGGCCCTCTCCTGTCACATAAATCCAGTGGCCAGTGGCCCTGTTTATTACCTATTTTATCTGTAAGCATAAAACACTATGTGGGTTGTGTTACCAACAATATGGTGCCTTAAAACATATATGATATAATTGTTTCACAGTTTTTGTACCTTATATGCAGTTTACTGACACATTCTTCACCTTTCAGTATTTGTTTTGATGCAGCACATCAGCCGAAAACCCAGTTTGATTTTCTGCCATCTTCCGTCGCTTTTAATTATGGTCTGTTTTTAAAAAAATTTTTTTTTAATTTAAACAGAATGGGGGCATCCCATAATAGATTTACACTGCCCATCCGGAGGAGGTTCCCGTCCGTTTCGTTGACATATTGCATCCAGCAGATTATTTTATACTTTAGGAATACCGTTTATCCATATATTCAAACTATTGGTTCATTTGTTAAAAAATTTGGACCGTTTTTAAATTTTGTATTATATACTAATGACCACTGTGCCGACTGTATTTTTACACTTCTAGTTTGTCCACATATGTGTCTTTACATTTATTGTTATTTAAATGAAAATAACTTTTGTACAGGAAATTGGCTATTCTTGATCCATTGACAGGCCTCATAGTGCATCTCCACTTTCGTTACTAAAGTGTGTACACAGTGATATAATGTCTTAAAAATCAAGCAAATGTCACCATAGGGAACTTCATTCATTCTTTGCTTTATGTATTTCACAGCCGCTGTAATGAATGGAGGCAGTGTTTTAAATAGTCCAGTACTCACCGGTACTGAGTACTGGCACTTTTTAATCTTCTCCCCGTGATTACTGGAACTTCTCAGACAAGGAGAGTGCCAGTACACTCACGACTCCTGCAGTAGCGCAGGTGCTCAAACTGCTACTCAAACCACCAGCACCAAGAAATGTCCTGTACCCTCCCCAAAGCTGAATTGCACGTGTTCTGAGTGGCTGGCTGAAGAGGGTCCTGAGAGCATGCAGCATCAATCCAATCAGAGAGCAGTTTATTCTTTGCCCACTGTAATGTGCAGTGGGTATTGGTTTGCGACTTCGTGTCGCTAGCCCACCCATAACTGTCACTTTGCATAAGCTGAATATGTTCAGCTGGAGAAGACCATAGGACATGCAGGCAGTTGGGCACACAATCTCTGGTTGATTGTGCCACCTCTGCTCGGCCCCACACTCTTGGTGCCTCCTGTGCTTTCAGGTAGGGTGTGTGACCTGGCCTGTGACTCAAAGCATCCTAGCAACCTCAGGTAACTTGGCTCAATCCCTGACCCCTGTAGTGTCGCAAGGAGCTGGGTAACACCACAGTGTATGTTACACACAAGGGGGTAGGCTTGTAGACCCCTGCGTGCGCGAGTGTAATGAGAATGTCTGGCATACGGCGGAGCTCCCTCCTTCTTTCCTCCCATCAAGCGCAAGGGCCCTGCCTCACCCGAAGGCGCGCTGCATCTGCACAGCGGCCTGGGACTGCCCTACTGTGCCCAACAGTGAAACACCCAACCCAGGGAAGGGCCTCCAAAGGTCAGTGACCCACCCCTCTCATTTCCTGCAGAACTGAATGAGCCAGTGCACATATTCTGCATCACTGACGCCCCTCAGAGTGGCTTATAAAAGGAATCTGTGTAGCATCGACTGCCTACAACCTGATTCCTACATAGTAGGCCCTCCCGCCTGTCCCAGCACGTGAGATCTCTGTCCAGCTGCCGGCCCGGTAGTGCCTCAGATCTCTGTCATGGAGCTACACTAGCTTCCAGACGCCCCTGCTGTGGTCAACCACGTAGCCTCATGGCTTCCATCCCTGCATTAGAAGACTTCATTGTCACAGGACCTACACCCTCCCAGGCTGCCCACTGGAAAGCATGGGTGGAGCGGTTGGAAAACTATTTTGAGGACGTTGAGGTGCCTGCAGGCCACAGACCTCCCATGCTCCTGCATATAGGTGGGGCCGACATCCATAAAATATCAAAGACGGTCGTGGAGGCAGGCCCTCCACGGAGTTACACAACCCTGAAGGACGCTATCATAGCGCACTTTGAACCTTATGCTAATCCCGACTACGAACGAACGGTTCCTCCTGTGCCAGGCTCTGCAGCATCCGGAGGAATCTGTGGATGTCTTCAACAGTCGGCTGAGAGAACTTGCTGGCACCTGTACTCTCCCAGACCAAGATGATGAGGTCCGCGCCCAGTTCATCCAGGGGTGCGCATCCTCCAAGCTTAGGGAAAGGATCCTCCAGAAGCCCAACATGTCCATGAGAGACATACTGGCTTTGGGTCACTCCAAGGAACTTTCAAAAGCTTGGGCAGCCCACATGGACCCTAACTCACCCGTCCCCATCAAAGAGGAGCGCATCAATGTCATTCAAAAGGAGTTGCGAGTAGATAAACAAGAACCCTCCAAGCACTCATCAGGCCTCACCAAACAAGGATCGTAAACCTGCCAATGCGGGTGGTGTGGTGGCCCTTACTCTCAGGGTGGAATCTGCCCTGCGAATGGCAAAACCTGCTGCGTGTGACAAACCTAACCACTTTGCCAAGGTCTGTCACTCTTTGCAAGGACAACAACCCAAACCTTCACGGAAAGCAGTCCGTGCAGTGGAGCCACACCCAGACAACCTGTCTCACGATGACATGGATGAAGACGATGCAGCTGTTGTTCATGTAGTTCGGACACTTGACACCCTCTAAGCAAATCATCAGACAGCCCCCATGGGCCATGTCGAAGTGCAGGACCACACCGTCTCAGCCCTCATAGACACGGGGGCATCAATAAATCTCATGGCCAAAGATGTCTACTCCAGCTTGCCGGACCAACCAACACTCAGTCATACCAGCGTGCAAGTATATGCCTTCGGCAACCACTCTCCACTACAGCTTCGTGGTGTGTTCCATGCGGACCTGTCCCATGAGTCCACCTGACAAAGGGCAAGAGTGTACATGTCACAAAAAGGGTTAGGATTCCTCCTCAGCTGCTGCTTTGCCCAAGATCTCAATCTCATACTGTTCGCCTTCAGCGTGCATGAACAGGATCTGGACCGCCTCCTGCAGGACTTCGCACCCTTGTTTAAAGGGATTGGCTACCTGGCAGGACCGTCCATTCAACTTCACAACTGACGAGTCCGTAGCTTCCGTCATCCTCAGATATCGCAGGATAACCGGCCACCTTTGGCCCAAGGTGGAGGCCGAACTGAAGCTCTTGGAGAAGGCAGGCATTATTGAGTGGGTGAGGGGCCCCACTCCGTGGGTGTCCCCGATTGTGGTGGTGAAGAAGCCCAAACAGCCAGACGCAGTCCACATTTGTGTGGATATGAGGATCCCGAGCCTAGCGATCGAGCGTGAATGACACCTTATGCCAACCATAGACAACATCATTTGGGAGTTGTCGGGCTCCAAATGGTTCTCCAAAATGGACCTCAGATCGGGTTACCACCAAATCCCGCTATGCCCAGATTCTCACTTCAGTATACATTCTTTGAGTTTGAAAAGAGTAAAGTTTATTGAAGTAAAAGGGAAGGGGTAAAAGAAAAGGAAATGCAATAAAGATACATAT
This sequence comes from Calotriton arnoldi, assembly GCA_963921515.1. Classification (NCBI taxonomy): domain Eukaryota; kingdom Metazoa; phylum Chordata; class Amphibia; order Caudata; family Salamandridae; genus Calotriton; species Calotriton arnoldi. Next base: position 3,195,289 of record CAWUFW010000564.1, on the reverse strand, counting down.
ATACTATGTTATAAAAACAAAAATATACATGAATGAGTGGTTGTTCTAACATTAGAGAAAAGATACATGGAGATATAAAACAAATCTGGTCATTTATCTGAAACGTAACAGTATAATTCTATTAAATCTATGCAAATAATGTTAAAAATAGAGAAAAAACAGAATGTCAAGGAGGTTTGGAAACCTCTTGCTCCGAAACCTTGCGTGTATGTGAGAGTTTAGCATGACAATCAATAAACATCGTAACTGGGGACCATATATTCAAGCGTTTTACAGCCAGAGACATTGTATATACATAAACAGTGTCTAATCTATGGTTACGACATACAGCATACCACCAGGCCTGGAAAGAGAGGTCAGACACATTTTTCCAATATTTGGTGATTTGTTGAAATGCTACCCCCAAAAGTAAATCCAAAACATGCATGTTTAAAGGACATTGAGACCAATCATCGGAAAGAGAACCCAAAAAAATATTGGCAAAAGAGAAGGGCACCACATATTGAAAAATTAGGGGGATTTGTTTCCAAACACTTTTCCAAAAGTCATGAACAAATGAACAAGTAAAAAGTAAGTGCTTTAAATCTGCATCCGTGGAGAAACATGACCAGCAAGTATCAGGTAGTGAAATGTTTATCTTGTGGAGAAAGGTGGGGGAAAGAAGTAACCTATTGTAAATAAAGAAAAGCGTCTGCGTGGTGTTAGCTGCTCTAGATGTTTTCCTAATCTTAAGCCAAATTTTGTTCCATAATAGAATGGACCAATTGACATCCAAATCCCGTTCCCATTCCAACTCCACTTTAGTTTTATCTCTGAAGGGGGTCAATTTACGTAAATATGTATACATTTTTGATGCTTTGGGACCTGAAATCAAAAACTCATGAGAGATGTTAGAGGTAATATTAGGTGGATCCGAAATTAGATCAGATTGATCAACAGCTAAATTCAAAGCATGTTGCAGCAATTGATATTTATTAGAAAATGAGACAGGAAGGTTAAAAATAATTCTAGCTTGGTGAAAAGATATAATTATATCATTTTGAAATAGCTGGTGGACCCAGAGAAGACCCTTTTGTCTTCATGATTTCCAATAGATGGATTTGCCGTTAATCGTTATTCGATTGTTGTGCCAAATGGAGGATTGTAAAAGAGATTTCATATTGGTAGAACTATCTAATAGAAATGTATCTAATAACTTGTGAGTATATTTAACAATAGGAGTAGATAATTTCTGAGGCTTTCGAGTAAATTATAAGTATTCTTGAAAAGAAAAGGGGGCAAGATATGATTGTTCAAGGGTAACCCAAAGAGGAGAGTCTGACGAGGAGACGGTGAGCCAATGAGATGATTGACATAAATTAAAAACTTTGGGGCATATTAGCAAGGGCACTATCGCCGCTTTAGCGGCACTTTTTGCCGCTAAAGCGGCGATATTCTTATCGCCCTATCAGCAAACTGTCTCTAACAGCAGTTAGAGACAGTTTTGGGCGATTAGCGCCCGTGTTTTTACCGCTTTGCTTGTCAGCGATATTTATCGCTAATGACATGCAAAGTGGGCGTTCCAACGAGACAAACCTGGGAAACACCCGCTAACAGGCCTATCAGCCTATTAGCAAGGTGGCCATGGCCCCAGTTAGCGGCGTGAAAAGTCGCGCTAACCGGGGTCATCGCCATTATTTAACACCTGCAATTAGCAGGTGTTAGCCATATCCTAACATGGGGGGTGGATTATGCTGATACGACCACAGGGTTGTATCAGCAAGGTTACTCGCCGTTTTCCATGAAACATCGCTGGAAAACCAGCGATGTTTCATGGAAAACACCGCTATGGCTGGAATAATTATCGCTATAGCGCTAAATGTCGCTAATACAGCATTAGCATGGCAAATTATTCCGACGATAGCCGGCGATAAAAAAGTGCTCGCTAAACACGCTTTGCAATGTTTAGCGCACGTTTTAGATAATATGCCCCTTTATGATAAGTAGGAAAATCAGGAAAATTAACACCACCTTCTGAATTAGGACGGATAAGTTTTGCCATTGACATACATGCTCTTCTCTTATTCCAAAGAAAGGAAGATAATAAGGAATTAATCTCTTTGAAGAACTTTTGGGGTATGGCAACTGGAATGTTAGAAACAGTAAAATGAACAATCGGAGATAACATAATTTTTATTGTATCCAACCTTCCCCACCAAGATAAATATAAAGGATGCCATTTATCAATTAGGGAAGAAATCTTTAAGCAACATTTATCCAAATTAATGGAAATCGATGAGTTAATTGAAGTAGAGAAATATATACCTAAGTACTTTATATGGTTAGTGTTCCAATTGAAGTTAGTTATTTTAAAATCATCTTTAAAAGTAAATTTAGTTAAAGGTAAAATTTCGCACTTGTCATTGTTAAGTTTATAACCAGATACAAAAGAATAAGCCTCCGTCTCAGAGAGAAAAGCAGGTAGAGAAGATTGAGGATTCGAGAGGAATAACAAAATATCATCTGCATATGCTGCCAATTTAATATGTGTGTTCTCATAGTTAAAACCTTGGAACTCTGGATTTTGACGAAGTCTAGATAGGAAGGGTTCTAAAGCTAGATTGAACAAAAAAGGGGATAAGAGACATCCCTGTCTAACATCTCTACCCAAACTGAAATATGAAGAAGTAAGGCCATTAGCAAATATAGCTGCTTTAGGATTTGAATATAGAAGACAAATTAAATTAATAATTTTAGGACCAAAGCCAAACCACTTAAGTGTAGAAAAAATAAAAGGCCAATAAACTCTATCGAAAGCTTTTTCCGCATCTAAAGCTATAGCCGCTAGAGATTCGGAAGAATGAGATGATTTGGAGAGTATATAAAAAAATAGACGTGTGTTATCAGTGAGAAAACAACCTTTCACAAAACCTGATTGTTCTTTACCTAAAAGATCAGGGAGAAAGGATTCTAATCGTAAGGCCAGGGATTTTGAGAACATTTTATAATCTATATTCACTAATGAAATCGGTCTATAGTTTTTACAAAAGCGTGGGTCCTTATTTTCCTTGGGTATAAGGCAAATTAGGGCCTCCAAAAGGAACCTGATGAAGTTCCTGTTAGTAAAAAAGAAATTAGAAGATTATGTAATTTGGGAAGGAGAAGATGGGAAAAATGTGAAAAAAATTCAACAGTAAAACCATCTGGGCCTGGAGCTTTATCCTTCTTAAGAATGAGTAAAGCAGTGCGTAGTTCTGTCAGTGAAACATCAAGCTCCAATGAATCAAAATCTAAGGGAATATCAAGAGGTTTATCAATAGAAGAAAGATAGCCCATAATGGATAAATCTGTAGGAGTAGTTTCGGGTGTATACAGAGAGTTGTAAAACGTATGGAATTCTTGCAAAATCTCAGAGTCTTTAAATTTGGGTATTTGCTGATCATCAAGGATCGAATCAATGTTAAATTTTTTTTTTTAACTTTAAGATAATTTGCCAATAATTTGCCTGATTTGTTTTGGCCGCAATAGAATTAAGCACTGGATTTGAGCAAATACAAAGAAGCGCTTTCAGTAGATTCCTTATTGAATTGAAGTTTGGCAGCTATTAGATCTGTTAAACAATCTTTTGATTTAGAAGTATGATAGGAATGTTCCAATCTCTTTATCTTGGCAAAAAGATCTGTGGCGATTTTTCGGGCATTATGACGTTTCTTAGAAACGTAATTAATAATAAAGTCACGTGCAGCAGCTTTAAAAGCGTCCCATATGACATGAAAAGGGAGGGTATCTGATTCATTAAAACGGAAATATTCTTTAAAAAAAAGAAGTGAATGAGGAGGTAAAAACAGGGTCAAGCAACAATGAATAATTAAAACGCCAATGCTTAGGAACAGAAGGTTCGTGAAGTATGTCTAGAGAAATGGATACCGGGGCATGATCAGAAATCAAGATAGAGCCAATATCTGCAGATCTTATGGATTGAGAAATGTCATGAGAAATAGAAATATGGTCAATGCGTGATTGCATTTGATGGACTGGGGAAAAGTAAGTGTATTCTCTCAGGGTGGGATTGCACAATCTCCATGCGTCAATTAAATGTCTGTGTTGAAAGGAGTGTAGGAACGATTTATGAGCTTTAGAAGATATAAAAGAAGATGAGGAATTGCGGTCTATGAAGGGATCGATAATTTGATTACAGTCTCCAGCCAAAATCAGGTTGTTATGAGAGAGTTGCATTAGTTTTTCTGTAAGGTGAGACCAAAAAAGGCAATCACCCATAGTTGGTGCATAAATATTAAACAAAGAGAGTGGAACCCTGCCAATAAATAAATCTGTAAGTAACCAACGACCCACATCATCTTTTTCTTGAGATACAAGTTTAACATGGAGAGACTTGTGGTATAATGCAATGACACCATTACGCTTACCATCAGCTGGAGAAAAGAAAACATCCCCAACCTAATCTCTTTTTAACTTTAAGGATTCGGATTCTGTGAGATGTGATTCTTGAATCATTGCTATATCAGCTTTCAATTTAGACAAATGCGATAGTACGCGTTGCCTTTTGATCGGTGAGTGCAAACCTCGGACATTCTAAGTAACAATATTTAATGACATCTAATAACCATTAAGAGAACAAATTGAATTAGACCAGATATTATAAAAAACTTGATATATGGTAAACCACAACATTATGTAAATGGAGAAAAGTATAACAATATATGAAGGAGGAAAAAAGAAGAGGATCAAAAATGAAAAATTAAGGATAAACAGGTGAGGTAGAAAGGTAAGATAGAAATAGATAATGAAAAAGACTAAAAGTAGAATATAAGATTGATGAAGAAAAGACCACAACATCATGTAGATGAGGCAAAAGGTAATGTGAGTTAACTCAGAAGGAAAAGAAAAAGTTGCCAGAGATGAAAAGATAGAGAGATGGCAAATAAACAAAAGAGAAATCAGAAGAAGAAAGAGAGAAATTTTACGCAAAAGAAGAGTGACAGAAGATGTGAGAAGAAGACTAACACAAAAGAAAAAACACATACCTATAAAAATCCAAAAATGAGGGTGAGGGGGTGAAACCACATGGAAAGACGGTGCATCCGGATCTCACGGAAAGGAGCACAAGGGCAACTGGATATGACATGGTACGAGACAACAGGGTAAACATACAGCAAGGATGCCTATAAAAGGAGATAAAAACGATTAGGCTACAAGAATATTACAAAACAGTTACAATATATGAGGGATAACAACAAAGACAAAAAAGACGTAAGGATAACAATCACAATATAATCCAAACGATCTGAAATAAGAACGACCTGAGAAAAATGGTTAAAGAGTTAAAAAAAGAGATACAACAACATCATTAGAATATGTATATATTCTCAACCAAATTGAGAAGTTGAAGCACCAGATGTGTCCATAGTTTCAATTCGACATGTACTGAGAAAACTCTTTAGCTTAACAGGGTCATCGTAGGATGTCGTCTTGTTCTTATATGTGACTTTAAAAAGGCACGGATGGAAGAGGCCATATCTAGTGCCAAGAGTGCAAAGATCCGATCGCATGTTTAGAAATTCTCTGTGTCTATATCTGCAGCGCTTTTAGCATAGTCCTGTGAAAAGAACAACATATGACCCAACCAAGAAATACGTGGTGACTTTTTGGAGGCTGATAGGACCTTAAGAAGGTCTGTATACTCCAAGAAATATAAAATGACACCTCTTGGACGACTAGGACCAGAGGTATTAGCATGCAAACGGTCCAGTCTGTGAGCGCGTTGAATGTTCAAATTAGTATTTTCAGGTAGAGCTAACTCTTTAGGTAAAAAACTTTTGAAGAAGGTGAGAGGATCTGTCCCCTCTGTGTTCTCTGGTAAGCCATATATGCGTAGATTATTTCTCCTATTTCTGTTCTCCAAATCCTCGACATGCTTCTGCAGGGAAGAAACCTGTGATTGTAAGAGGTTAACCTTGCTTTCAGTTGCATTATGTGAAGAGACACTCAGTTCCACCGCAAGGAGACGTTCGTCCATTTGGGACCATCTGTCTGTTAGAAACTGAAGCTTAGTGTTTGTTTCTTCCATAAAGGGTTTTAATGCACGTATTTCTTCCAATAACAGATCCAATGAAACAGGAGGTGGAGACTTGGTGGGAGAAGGAGGGTCTTTTTTGAGGCGTTTGGGATTGGTTTTGGCAGGATTAGCCAAAGTAGTTGCTGTTGACGTCATGGATGGAGAAGCACCAGCTTTTTGTTGGGAGGTTAAAGTAGATTCCATTGCAGCAAACTTCGTGAAGATTGTTGAATTTTTAATGAACCGATGTGCTGGAGATGAAGTAGAAGAAGTAAGCCTCCTTAACCTCCCCATAGGCTGTGCAAAAGCAGAGATTGCAGATAGTCAGAGTGCTTGGAATAAAAAATTTTTTTTTAAAACTCAGCTGCCTCAGCAAACGCAAAGTACTGACTGCCGACAGAAATTATGTCAATTATGTAGAGCAAGGCCTTTCAACAAAAATCAAAACGAAGAATGTTCAAAACACGTCTTTTTGCCGCTGAAACATGTCCTCTCTTGCTCAAATAAACATTCCAAGAGTATCGAAAACAAGAGGAACTTGCAGATTCCTCAGTGAAACAGAGACTGCATTAATGAAATGTTATTCGATGAGCAGAGGGGTAATGATGAGTGTCAAACAGGCAAAGTTATTAAAATGAGACTCTATGAAATGTAACAGAAGAAAGGACAAAACCGGAAACACAGAAGATAAACTTTTCAATGAACATATCTTCCTCTGTCTGCATGTAAAAGTATAAAAATGTAGAATATGCAGAGTAAATGAAGTAAGTACCTCAATTTGAAGCTAGGAGGAGACAACGACATTTGAGGGTGAGATAGTAAAGTTGCTGAGGCACACGACCTCAGTTCTAAAGAAATAGTAGTTGCAGTAGCTGTATTAATAAAAATGTGAAGGGCTTTACTGAAGCATTATCGAAATACATGGGCAATCCAATTCTTCTTTTCTGATGAGTGCCGCATATAAACTTGTGGTCATCAAATAGAACATCAGAGGATAGACGACAAGCATCAATAATCCATATTTCCATCAAGGGAGGAAAACAATGGAAATATTAAGTGCATGTCTCCTCAGCGCTGTCGGAACGTTAACTGTGTGCACGGCCGCATACCAAAATGGCGGCCGCGTCTGAGGCGATAACAAAAAAACGTCCATGTACCTTCACTAGTGAAGTTGGTGCGCTTCGCGCACTATCAGGAGGTCGTCGGGTCACTCACATCATGGAATCAGCAGGTTGTGAAGAGAAAATGTCCCGGGACCTGCAAGAAACTGCCGCCAACTCGCGCCGCCGCACCGGAGCTCACGGTGCAACCACCATCTTCCGTGGGCGTCAAGCCACGCCCCCCCTCAGTATACATTCTTGACACATGCCGGCCTGTGGAGATACACCAGACTAAACTTCGGCATCTCCAGCGCTGCCAAAGTTTTCCAGAACATCGTAAAGAATGTCCTGCATGGCTTACTCGTGGTGCTGAATGTGAGCAACGACATCCTTGTTCACTCGGCTACACTAGGGCAACACCTGACCCGCCACCATGCGATCTTCACACGGCTAACAGAATGAGGGCTGACATTACACTGAGAGAAATGCGACTTTTTTGCGAAAGGACATCAGCTTTTTCAGATACTGTTTCTCAGAGAAAGGCATCGGTCCCGACCCCAAGAAAGTAAAGGACATACAGGACGCTCCCACCCCCTCCTCAGTATCAGGTGGCCACAGCTTCCTGGGGATTGTGACGTACTGTGGGCGCTTCATGAAAAATCTATCAGACATCACCGGTCCTCTCAGGGAGCTCACCAAATTGTCCAGTCCTTGGGTGTGGGGGCCAGAACAGGGGGAAGCATTTCGGAAGACGAAGGCCGCCCTATCAGCCGATACCACTCTGGCATATTTCAGTCCACAGAGAGAGTCGCAGCTAGTAGTCGATGCCAGCCCCACAGGTCTGGGTGCTGTGATAGCTCAACAGCAGGAGTGCGGAGAGTGGGCACCAGTGGCGTATGCCAGCTGCACGCTTACACCCATGGAACAGCGCTATTCTCAAATAGAGTGTGAAGCAATCGCCATCTTGTGGGGTTGCTGGATTTTTTACATCCACCTATATGAATACCTCTTCTCCGTCATCACGTACCACAAACCGCTGATCCCGCTGTTCCAAGGGTCTTCATCGAGGCCTCCTCCCAGGATCGAAAAATGGATCCTACTGCTGCAGGAGTTCCAGTTCACGGGTAGCTACCAACCTGGCACTCGGAACCCAGCGGATTTCTTATCCAGGCACGCTCAACCGACCTTCTCCCCCCACACCCCCCGAGACAGCTGAAGCCAGGGAAACAGAAGAATACACCCGGCTGATCATGAATTGCTCCAGGCCTCTCCTGATGTCTTTGGGGGAAGTAGTGGAGGCCACACAGCGGGATGACTGCCTGCAAATAGCCATAAAGGAAGCCACCACCAGTGACTGGCGGCCGCTCCAGAACCCAAAAGCCTTCCGCAGAGATGCAGCCCACTCCATCCACTGAGGGTTGCACAACATCTGCCGGGAACTGTCAGTTAGCAGTGAAGGGTTTCTGCTACGAGGCCCGCAGCTACCAGAAAGCCTGACACAGAAGGCTGCCCTCCTCTCACATGGAGTGCTTCAAGGTATAGTGAAATCCAAGAGCAGACTCAGGTGCAAGGTATGGGTTCCTGGGCTGGACTAGAAAGTGGAAGTGACACTACGAGAATGCCCAGTCTGCCTTGCAATGAGCCAGCACGACCAGCCTGCACCCGTCTTCACGGAGGCAGATCCTAGTTCCCCATGGCAGAGAGTTTGTGCAGATTTCGGCAGACTCCCGAATGGAGTGCACATGCTAGTTGCGGTAGACAACTACTCACACTATCCCGAGGTTGAAATCGTAAAGACAACATCGGCCTCTGAGGTCTTCCCAAAGCTCGAGAAACTCATGGCCACGCATGGCCTGTTTGCATAGATCCGCACCGACAATGGCCCCCCCTTCAATGGTTCCAAACTGGCTGAATACCTGAGATCCCAAAGCATCAAACACCGCCGTATAACCCCCAGGTGGCCCAAAGCCAATGGGGAGGTAGAACGCCTGCTGAGAACTCTCACCAAGGTGATCCAGATCGCGGTAGCAGAAGGCACCAGTGTTGAATATGCCCTGTACTAGTTCCTGCGAGAGTACAGACTCACACCCATTCCACAACAGGCGTTTCCCCCAGCAAGCTGTGTTTCGGAGATCCACGATGGACACCAATCCCCACCACCCCGCATGGGAGAGTGTGCCTAATCCCTTGAACCGATCTGACTCTTGAAGACTCCACAACAATGAGTACGCTTCCCAAAAGCAGTGAGCGAAAGAGAGTCCCCTCAAAGTGGGTGACCACGTGGTGGTGAAAGATCGCCACCCCGGAGAATAGCTTATGCTGCCGTTTGAACTCAACCCATGGACCATCACTAATGTCAATGGCACGAAAGTAACAGTTCAGAAAGCAACGTAGTGCGTCACACAGAGTATGTCCCAATTCAAGAGGAATCTGCCTATATCAATAACAGAACCCAGATCCATCGACCCGCTTGAGGACTTTGAAGAGGATGACTGCCCTGACCGGGAGGAAGACAGTATCCAGGACCAGGAGTGGGATGCTCACTCAGAAGATTTGTTCCCAACACTCTCACCTGTCCCTCCGTCACATGCATCGAACACATCCCCAGCAGCAATCAGCAGACACCAAAGACTGGCTGGGGCTTCGAGTCCACAGGGGTCCTCACCAGGCCCCTCCGCCAGGGGTGGTCAAGGATGGTACCTGTTGCAACCACACCCTGAACCATCCCAGAAGTATAAGGACTTGGTGTGCGGCTGGCCAGAAGCATATGGTGTTGCTGTGGTCGTGAGTAACCCAAAAGAGAACTGTCATAATGTTCATGATAATGATGGACTAGAGCAATGTGTTCCTTTAATGTTTGACATTTAATGTTTGATGTTTTGTTTCCCGTGTTATAGGAGGAATGTAGTGTTGTAAGGAGTTGGGCGACACCACAGTGTATGTTACGCACAGGGGGGTAGACTTGTAGACCCCCGCATGCGTGAGTGTAATGAGAATGTCTGGTGTAAGGTCAGACACATTGAATAGAAAGCCGGTTGGAGCCGGGCGTGGCTCAGTTTGGAAGACCACTAATTAAACCGCTGTGCTCGTGTGGTCATTCCATGCATGCTTGGGGCCTACTCCCCAACACTACAACCCCCACACTGAGGTGAACTGCATGTCATTAACACACTTCCACATGGTGAACTTCAGATACATATCCGAGGAAGGACGAGAGCAGACATTGTGGTCCCAACCAGTCACAGAGAGGCACCCATGTCTGGAACCTTGGCCTTTGTTTTGCTACATCATACGATGGATGGCCACTGGAGCTCACGATGACTTTTATTATTTGTAATATTTTGCTTGTTTTTCTCAATGTGTTCTTTTGTTTTATGGGAGCGTTCCATTCCAACTCGGAATTGTGACCTTTTCTGGAGAGGGTACAAGACGTGCCTTTTCTGCTTGTTTTTTCTTGATTTGGGGTGCACAGATTGCAGCATGTTTTAAACGTATTTCTTGTTTTCCTCCTAATGAGTTACTTCTTTGAGTGGGTCTGGCTGTGCTTACGCTAAACCCAATCAAACGAAACCGTGGATTTCCAGAGAACTAGTTCATTCTCCTCACCCCTGCTTTTTGATAGCAAGCACTCTTTGGGGCATATTATCAAGAACTGCGTTAAAATTATCGCCGCTTTAGCGGCAGAAAACTGCCGCTAAAGCGGCGATAATGGGCTTGATAATATGCCCTTGAGAATTCCAATAGAAGCCCATGTTGACACCAGAACATGGGCTTCATTGGAATTCTCAAGAGCATATTATCAAGCCCATTATCGCCGCTTTAGCGGCAGTTTTCTGCCGCCAAAGCGGCGATAATTTTAACGCCGTTTCTTGATAATATGCCCCTCAGTCTCCCAAGCAGGCAGACAACTAACTACTTTGAGACCAGTAGAAAAAGTGAAGGTGAAGCAAGTCTGAGGTGGGCTGAGTTAGTACCATGTACATTGGCTGGAGTGGAGGGACAATTTAAGGCACTGGTGCTGATGTCATTAGTAACAACACTAGGCACAGAGCTCTAAGTGAACCGGGTCCTGCAGGTGCTCAGCACTGGCTGTAGGAAGCTGGCTCTGTATATACTATACCAAAGTGAGGTATAGTGTGCACAGAGTCCAGTGGAACCCCAAAGGTAGGCAGAGGTAAAGTTAGATAGCACCTCACTCTCTATTTGTGGTAGTGTGGTCGAGCAGTAAGGCTTTATCAGAGGACAGTGTTAAGCATTTGTTGTACACACTCAGTCAGCAAATGAATTCACACACTCAAAGACTGAACTCCAGACCAATTGTTTTTGTATAAAGATATTCTTTTAGTTATTTTATTTTCTAGAACCAAGCAAGCCTGGCACAGGAAAGTGATAAGTACTTTGCAGTAAATATACAGTTTGTAACACAGTTTGGATTGCAATTGTAAATGCAGTTTGTTTTGACTTACAGTATTGTTACTGAGAAATGCAATGCTTTGTAAATACATGACATATACTTTGTATAGGATTTTCAGTAAGATTACAGGTAAATTACTTTTGAGGTTACTTTTCTTACACAGTGTAGTATACCTGGATACTACACTGGGACATTTCCTGTAAACAGGTAAGTAAAATCGTTTTTGTTAGTTAGTACAATTTTAAAGAATTTCTTTAGGTTTTCAAACTCCACACTTAGAAACTTTTCCAAGAAAAACAGTCAATGTTATCCTATGGAGGAAAATAGTGTTATCGGTTTTAGGGTAAGTATTCGGTAGTGGGAGTTGAGGTTCTGGGGTTAGACTCAGGGGTCCCCCAGGGTCAGGGATGCACTCTTGTTGCACCCTCAGCGGCACTAGGGCGGCCGGGTGCAGAGTGCTGAGGCCCAATGTTATCCAATGGGGGATAGGGGGCCTCCGGTTGGTGGCTGCTGACGAGCAGGCCACTTGGTTGTGGGAGCAAAGCTCCTAGACTTTAGCTCAGGGCAAATGGGGAAACAAAGTAGCACCAAAGGTGCACCCTCAGCGGCACTAGGGCGGCCGGGTGCAGGGTGCTGTTTCGACGTCGGGCGCCCTGTTGTTTGCAATGGGGAACCTCCGGTTTGCAAAGGCACTGCAGGCTTGGGGACGAAGGTCTTCTGGGTGCGACTACCACTTCGAGAGGTAAGTTGGGATCTTGGGGGTTGGCTAGGCACCGTCGGTTGGACCACCCAAGGCTGTGGGGCGTCGGGTGCAGGGGTGCCTTTTAGGGTCGGATCTTCTTACCTGGTCGCGGTTGGGGGGACCTTCCGGATTTAGGCTGCAGGCGTCGGCTGGAGGTTTGAGGCAGGTCAGGGGTCGCCGGATCTTGGATCAGGATCGCTGGGGGGACCTCCTCGTGGTGTTTGCCCTCTCGGGCCGTGGACGGCGGGTGCAGAGTGGTGTGGATTCGCAGTGTCTGGCCGGAGCCAGAGGTTGGAGATGAACAAATCTGGTGTTCACGGGAGACACATTCTTTGTGGTTGAAGGCAGGCAGGTCCTCCAGGGTTTTCGAGGTTGCTGGCTGCAGGACACACCGGGATTTTGCAGGAGCAGGTTCGAGGTGGAGAAAGGCCGGTAGGGCTGGGGCCAAGTCAGTGGGCGTCTTCCGCTTGTTAGCTTCGGCACGGCTGTTCGGTCCTTCTTCTTCTTTTCTTGTAGTTTCTTCTGGTCAGCGGAAGCAAGGTTCAGGGATGCCCCTAAATACTAGATTTAGGGGCGTTACAGGTAGGTAAAAGGTTGGGACCAATGGTCCCTTCCCTGAGGTGGGTACACCCCCTATTATGCCACCCTCCAGTGGGAGGGGGCATAAGCCTTTCCCTGGTTGGCTGATCCCCCCATCTGCAAGATGGCGGGGACTGAGAGTTGTGCTTCACCTCGCCTCCCCCACCTGAGGGGTGGAGTTGGCAGAGGTGGGCACACCTCTCTTCCTCACTTGTTTTTCCCGCCAGTTCTCCCGCCCAAAGTGGGGGTCAGAACCAGTGGGGACCAGTTGCTGAAAGCAGCAAGTGGCCTGTGGAAGCTCACAAAGGCGGCAAGCCTTTGAAGCTTCCCCTTCATGGACCCTGCCTATCCTGGGGGAGGCGGCTTGGCACCTCGTCCCAGGATGTGCATTGTTTCAGGCCCCCGAGAGCAGCAGGCTCTCGACCCAGGGGTCCAGAAACATGTCTGGTGCTGGCAGCTGAAAGCAGCCACTCAGCCTGGACACTAGTGGTAGGTTAGTTAGTTTTCAGGGGGCATCTCTAAGATGCCCTCTGTGTGCATTTTTCATTAAATCCCACACTGACATCAGTGTGGGTTTAATGTGCTGAGAAGTTTGATACCAAACTTCTCAGTTTTCAGTGTAGCCATTATGGTGCTGTGAAGTCCGTAATGACAAACTCCCAGCACCATATACTCTTAATGGCAGCACTGCTCTTTCAATGTCTCAGAATGGACTTAGACACTGTGGGGTACAGGGCTCGGGCACCCAGCTAGAGGGGTGACTGACCTGTGCCAGGGCAGTGGGTTATAGGCATGGCACACAGGGATGTATGCCATGTCGACTCTTCACTTTGTACTGCACCAAAACACGCAGCCTGCAAAGGCAGTGTGTGAGTGTGAAGGTACAGGAACTCTAAGGGTGGCACAATAAGTGCTGCAGCCCTTAGAGGCCTTCTCTGGTCACAGTGCCCTGGGTACCTGTGGTACCATTTACCAGGGGCTGACCTGTGGCAAGAGATGCCAATTGGGTTTAGGCTTCAATGCAGTTTTAGGGAAAGAACATAGGCCCTGGGTACCTGGTTAGCAGGAGCCCAGGGCACACTCAGTCAAAGCACATCAGCAATTCAGCAAAAAGTGGGGGCAACCATGCAGAAAGAGGGCACTTTCTCACACTGGCAGTTCTAAAAAGCAGGTGCTCCATTTTTGCCCTTGTCTCGGGTGAAAAGAAAAATCTTAACTCTGCAGCAGTACCACCCTTTGCTGTCTTTGATGTAACTTCAAAGACACTCGTTATATTTTTTTTCACAGTCCCATCATTTCAGAACTGAAGCATTTTCAATGTTATATACAACGAAGACATAGTTGTTGCTTATTTAGCTTGTGCAACTAACAACTATTGGCAAAGAAAATAGTCCTGGCTTGTTCTAGGTGGAATGTTACTTGTTGTATTATTTATCTGGATGCAATGACAGTAGCAGCAAATTTACCAGTCGGGCGGCACACTATGCTAAGCACAGATATTTTAGCCTATGTGTTTTAAAGCCACGCCCTTAATTACATAGGCCACGCCCATTTGAGGGACCCGCCTGTTTTTTCATCCCACTTGAAGCCCTGACTAGGGATGTACAGAAAGCCAGATGTGGCCCTCGGCTCAAGAGGAAGGACAGCCAATGGTCTATTTCTGGCCACCAGGACTCTCGCTGTCAGGCAGACCTATCCCCAGGCCGAGTCTTCAGTGCCAGACCTATGCTGTCTGTCTGAAAATCATGCCACAGCATCAATAGGTGCCCATCAGGGCTGGGAGGAAGAAGTGGCACCACCTTTCTCCTCTCCCTTCCCATTCTCTTGCTTTTCCCCTTGGCTCACAAGGTAGAAATTTGTGAGATGTTGTTCTACCACTGGGGAACAAAATCTGTGGGGCCTGCTCCTGATGCCCGACATCAGCTCTTTCAAGATGGAGGAATTATATCACAGCTGAAGCAAGTAAGTGTCTGCTCTAGAAAGTGTCAGTCTGGCCTATAGGGCAATCAGGCAATGCCCGATGGACTGGTCTTACAGGACTATGTGTGAATTGTTTTTTTGGCTATTTGTGGGCCTGTTTTATGGTCTGGTCGGACAGTTTTTACTGTTGATTTCCCTGATATTAAAACAAACATTGCCTGCAACAAGCTCAATCGACCTAGTCTTCCAGAACTTGCAAAACAGCTTGTCTTTACAAGTTGAAAACTGCCCAAATTCACAAACACAGGCCACTTTTTTAGCTTTCTGATTCAATAATGGAGGCCGCTTTTATTTTGGTGCCTGAGCCTCTTTTTAGTTCTAGTCCAACCCTGCTCTAGCATTGTGATCAGTGCACTGATCTCTGGTGCCTTCTCTACAGGGGCGGCTCCTCCATGTGGGCGGAAGACCGTCGCCCGCTGCTTTCTTGCAGTGCGAGAAGCAGAAACATAAAATGGTATTATAAATACCATTTTATGTTTCTGCTTCACGCACTGCAAGAAAGCAGAAGGGTTTGGTTTGTGGTTCTGCTTTAGGGCAGGGGAGGAGTGGCTTGCCCACTGCTGAGGGCGCTGACTGTTTGGTCGGCACTCTGGGGCCGACCAAAACAGTCATGCGCACTCTGCTTTTTCTCCATGTAGGCTGCATGCAGCCTACATGGAGAAAATGGCCTCCCCATAGATGCCTGGCTGGTTGGCGTCCCGACCAATCACAGCGCTGCCATTGCAGCATTGTGATTGGCTTAGGGAAGGGGAGGGAGGCTGCCTGCTTCCTGTTCAGGAGAGGAGCAGAGAAGCAGAGATGATGCGGGACCGGACCGGCAAAGGATAATTAATTATTCCCCCCTTTCCCCGCACGACCCCTCGCCTACCCACCCGCGAGTCATGCCGGCCGTGCCTGCTTCTCTACCTTTAGTATGCCACTTAGCCTCTTGATTGCTATTTCAACCCCTATTCTCCACATTGCCCCTTGCAGTGCCACCTCTGCTTCTAGTCTCACTCTTACTCTGTCTGGTGCCACCCCATATTCTAATCTCTACCTTGGCCCCGCTGGCGGCAAATCTGCCTTCACAATCCAGGGCCAGGTAAAGTCACCATGCATGACTTTTCATGGCCTTGTAAATATGGGCCCCTTTCACGCATTACCCAGTGTGAAAGCACCGTTCGATGGGTGTTGCTGTGAGTGTTCCCACGCAACATCCATGAACCTGACACATTCCCAGATTTACAAAGTGTTGTAAACCTGGCAATGAGTCAGAATCCTCTGCCTCCCCAGGGGAGGCATAGGAGTGGCGCAAAGAGGAGAAATACTTTTATTTCTCCAAGTTTTCTGCTCTTTCTATGTGTGCTGCACTCTGCAGCACACATAGAAGGAGCAAAACACCATTAACAATCGTTTTTGGGAAGGATTGTGTCTCTTCCTGCATTTTTGGGAAGGATTCTGTCCCTTCCTGCACAACAACAACCAGCCCTATAACACAGGCACCATGGAGCAAGGGTGTCTGCATTGGTGCACGGCTGCTGTTTGTGCACCGGCGCAGGAGAGAAGGATAGGAATGTGCCATATCTTGTAGATACGGCGCATTCCTGCCCTTTGATTTTGACACAGGGCTAGCGTAGCAGGAAGGCTTGCTGCTCTGCCGTGCGTCAAAATATAGTAAATGAGGCCCCTAGTGCCTACTCTGCTTCCATATTTTCCCCAATACCCAACAGTGCCATCTGTCCCTTCCATCTGTACACAGCATCTCTGACTCCAGATACTCTCCACTGCCCCTAGTGCCACCTCTTTCTCCTCAGTCTCCCCACTGCCGACCTAGTGCCATTTCACCCATCCACAGACTCCACATTGTCCCCTTGTTCCACCTCTTCCTTCCCAGTGCCTCAGTCTTGCCTCTGCCTCTACAGTCTTTATACTACTCCCACTGCCATCTCTGCCTCCAGCATCTCCCACTGCCCTTGAGTCTCCCCACTGCCCCCCCCTGGTGCCACTTGTGCCTCCCCAGTTTCCCCATTGCTCCTTCATGCCATCTCAGGTGCTACAATCTTCCCACTGCCTCCCAGTGCCCTTTCTGCTCCTGCAGTGTCCCTATTAACCCCAGTTGTGCTACAGCTACATGTGCACCCCTAAAACTTTACTGATGCTGATGGCTTCACACATATAGAGAAGACTCTGGCCTTTAGGACTGAGACCGATGCACTCTCATGAGACACGCAGCATGAAGTTGTAGTTATGTAACTAGTAACATTACGTGAATATTCAAAATATCTTTACATGCTATATGTTCAGAGGCAATCTGCACACTAGGGTGATCACCCGTCCATAATTTTTTAACGTACTGTCCGTAAATTAGCGTTTATGTCCATTGTGCGTGATTAATGTCTTATTGGGTGGCACTTGTCCATAATTTTAGCCAATCCCTATGGTGTAGAGCGTCTTGTACAACTCATAGTGCTAGGTGGTGGACATGAAATAGGGCATTTAATGATTGTTTAAGGTTTGTAAGAAAGGAATTGACCCGGGGAAGACTATATTATGCCATAAGGGTTTTAAAATCTAGGAGCTCACCTTCAACAAACAAATCCACCAATTTTGAGAGGCCTGCATCATGCCACTGATGGAGTTACCCTGAGCAAAGCCGTCCTGTGTGAGTGGGGAGGCCTAGCAAAGATATTGCAGGGATGTAGGGTTTCTTTGTGTTAGTGAGTTTATGGGTTCTAGTAAGTCAAGAGAAAGCCAGGCGGAATAACCCCGGTGGCACTGCTTAGAATGGTTAGTAGGAAACAACAAGTAGTGCAGTAGGCCCTCCTTAAAGTCTTTACAGGTACACCCCATCTCATTTAGGAGGCAGGCAGACAGCCAGCGAAACACCAATTGGAGCTGTGCAGCCTAATGATAGCGTTCGAAGTCCAGAAGGGCTAATCCACCGAATTCACAGGTAGCTTTAGCGTGAAAAGAGCTGTCAAGCTGTGCCCCTGCCCTCAAATCAGAAGGAGGACATGTCAGAGGTCTGAAAAAGGAATGAGGGATGAGCAGGGGAAGGTTTGCAAAAATATACAATAACCAGGGTAGCACCCCCATCTTCACTAGTGCCCTGTGGCCCATTACTGAAAGCGGAAGAGAAGACCAAAAAGCAAACCTGGCTCAGAAGCACCAGGTTGCTAGGCCCGGATTTACATCCTGTAAATCAGTGGAGGGAATAGTAGATATTAATCCCTACGTATTGAAAGGTAACTGATTCCCAGTTCAATCTGACGTCTAATAGTATATAAAGGGGAAAACACTACCATATGCTAAAGAAACACTTCTTCCGTTATAAAATCTTTATCATGTTCTTACATTTTGCTTGTGTAATTCTCATCAAAATATTTTGAAGATTCTGCATGTACTTTGGCACTTCGGGATTAGCCAGATCACTGGTTAGGCCATAGCGGAACTGCAAAACCATTTTAAGTCATGGACAGAGTAAGCTAATGCCCAGGGTGAAGCCTTCCAAGGGGACTGGCCCGTGCTCATCCTTCACAAACAGTGGACAATGGCCCTGGCTCACCCTTCACAACCACAACCAGTGGACGATTGCACCAGCAGAGTTCACCAGAGTGGACGGGTGCTGCTTGTTCAACCACTCCACACTGCCTCTTCTGTTTCTCCCTTCTCTGCTGAAACAAATCCCGGGTACACAATACTTTGTGATACCCATAGCGGGCCCATCATGTCTGATTTTAGGAATTAACCCACCGTGTTCTTCACTTCCTTATTTGTCTGGTTTTTAGCAACAACCCTTTGAATCAGTTGCTGTAGGTCTCCCATCTGATCAGGATTACATCTTGCTCTTTAATTCTCTTTAATTGGTAGTCCGCATTCTCAGTTCTGAGATAAATGTAGAGTCCTGGACACACACTCTAGCGGTATATTTACAAGTGAAGTGGCGGAGCGTGGCGTTAGCCTTGTTGGCTTAACGCCGCACTCCACCACTTCTGAAACGCAGGGCTGCACGGTATTTACAAGAATACGGTGCAGCCCTGCATTATCCCTTGTGCTAGTGTTAATTACAGCTGCCTAGCGCCAACGCAGGCACCCTTGCACCATAGTGCAAGGGTTCCTTTGTTGAAAGGAAGGATTGTTTATGTGCAGGAAGGTGTCCCTTCCTGCACATAAACAATTTGAAATAGCGTTTTGTAACTTCTAGGTGTGCTGCTTTGTGCAGCATACATAGAAGTTGCAACTCATCATTTGTTTTAAATGATTGTTTATCTGCAGTTAAGTTCCTGTCAGGATTGGGTACTCCTCAGGGTCCGGATGAAGCAATAATGGTTCCACCCCCTGACATCCCCATACTCCAATGTATATATAACAGAGAAATAGGGCGATCAGGTGAGGGATAGGAAGGGGTAGGAACAGCTGGGATGAGAACCTGAAAAAAGAGAATAACAATAATGAATAACAGGTGTTGAAACCTCACTACTCTCAATAAATCTCGCTACTGTTTTTAACATATACCTTTTGTCTCAAGCAGCCTTTATACAAATGGCCCCGTAAGGGCTTCACATGAGGGTAGGTTGTTTGTCGAAAAGCCTCCCGACATCCTAGAATCATGAGCAAGAAAGTTATCGCCAATGACACAACCCCTCTCTTCCAAAGGACAACCGAAATAGAAAACAAGGTTTCCTCCTTCCCGTAAGTTAGACACCACTGCGGTTACAGCACCGCCACCCACCAGTGAGGATGTGTTGGAGAACAACGAAAGAAAAAGGCTTCCACGGTTTAGTACACCGCCGCCTTAGGAGTCTACACCAATAGTAATAACAAAGTATGCTCACGGTTTTTTAGGCTTCCGCGGTTTAGCACACCGCCGCCCTCACCGCGTGAGTCCACTCACCTGACCTCCTCCGATCAGGCTAGTTCCAAAAGAAACAGAAAACTCTCCCGAGTTCTTCCAGGATTTGGACCTCCGTCCAGCAACGACGGGCTTCCGCGGTATGGTACACCGCCGCCTGCGCCGTGCTCGTGAAAGTAGTGGATCTCCTCCAGCCGGTGAAGACCCCGCAGCACACCTCGATGCTGCCGCCGTACACCAGGAAAGTAAACTCTTCCCTGCCACTAGAATTACGCACGCTGGTTGTGCGCTCAATGCGTCGTCTTATAGACGCGTGACTCCGCCCTCTCCCTGGGCCTCATGGGAGTTGTAGGAATCAACGGCTAGGTAGGCGCTACACGGCCCGACTCCTGACAGTAGGCCCCCCTTCCAGCGCCTCCTAGACCCTGGTTTGCCGGGACACCTACGATAAAATGCGGCCACAGCCGCAGGAGCATGGACGTTGACACACGGCTCCCAGGAATCGTCCTCCGAGGTGTACCCCTTCCAGGAGACCAGATACCACAGCCTGCCCCTGCGATACTGCGCGTCCAGGATCCTTCTCACTTCGTACTCCAGCCCGCCCTCACAGGAGACCGGAGGTGGCGACCGCCTCCTAGCTTCCCTAGCTGGCTTCAAAAGGCTGCAGTGGAAAACTGGATGGATACGGAGACTGGCAGGCAACCGTAGCTTGAAAGCCACCGGGTTCACCTGACGTACCACTCTATATGGACCAATATACTTGGGGTGGAACACACTGCGCATCTTAAACTTGATATTTTTAGTAGACAACCAAACCCTGTCTCCAACCTGATACACAGGACCATCGATTCGGTGTCTGTCCTCCCACTTCTTATACAGCAACTTGGCCTCCACCAGGTGTTTCCTTGTTTTCCTGTGGATAGCCCGTAGTGTCTTCATGTGAGCTAGAACAGACGGTTGGTCGGCTAGGTCTACTGGTAGATCAATGGGCAGAGTCTTTGCGCTGTATCCGAAAGTCGCCTCGAATGGTGAGACCCCGATAGAACTGTGCAGAGCGTTGTTGTAGGCTAACTCCGCCATCCATAGCAACGACACCCATGAGTCCTGTGCCTCCATGGCGTAACAACGCAGATATTTCTTCAGGGTCTGGTTTAACCTTTCGGTTTGTCCATCGGTTTGAGGGTGGAAACTCGTTGAAACAGCCGATTCAATCTGCAGGGCCTTACACCACGACTTCCAGAAGCTGGCGATAAATTGGGGGCCCCTATCTGACACGATCACTTTGGGCAATCCATGTAGTCTGAATACTCTGTCCATCAATAATTGTGCGGTCTGGCCGGCAGTCGGGAGGCTTTTGCACGGTATGAAATGGCCTGTTTTGGTCAGGCTATCCACCACTACCAAAATTGCGGAATATCCTTGATCCACAGGCAGCCCTGTGATGAAATCCATGCTCATGTGTTGCCAGGGTAGGTGTGGAGTTGGCATCGGCCTAAGTTTTCCTTTTTTCCCAGAGGAATCGCTCTTGCACCTGGCACAGACCTCACATTGCGCAACCCAAGCACGCACATCAGATACCAACGATTTCCACCAAAAATGCCGTTGTACCAGATCGATGGTTTTACGGATTCCTGGATGCCCGGCCAAAGGAGACACATGGCACCATTCATATGCGGCTTTCTGTAGGGTTTTATTGGAAAGGTACAGTTTGCCGTTCTGGAAAGGCAAGCCTTGTTTTATGCTCCGAGCTTCGTCCTCCTGGGCCCATCTCTCCCACCTCTCAGTGGATCTATTTTTCTTCACGTCTGCCAGGAATCGCTCCACTCGCATTACACAGATGACCTTTGCTGGATCTATGATGGCTTCAGGGATGCAGGCTGGTTTCTCTACCACAGATTCCTGTCTAGAAAGGAGTCGGCCTTACGATTGTCAGTGCCCGGCCGGAAGGTAATGACGAAATCATATTCCGCAAAAAACAGGGTCCATCTCATTTGCCTCTGTGTAAGATGACGGGCCGTCTTCATGTACTGTAAATTGCGGTGGTCAGAATACACCGTGATTGGATATCGTGCTCCCATCAGGTAATGTCTCCATTCCTGGAAGGCCTTTTTGATTGCTAACAGTTCCTTCTCAGCAATAGTGTAGTTCTTCTCTGTTGCACTTAGCTTCTTGGAGAGGTAGGCCACCGGGTGGAGTTGTCCGGTGTCTTTATCCCTCTGAGACAGTACGGCTCCGATGGCTTCATCTGAAGCGTCGGCTTCCACGATGAATGGAGCCCCCATTGCCGGATGTGTTAGTACAGGGGCGGTGGTAAACGCCTCCTTCAAATGACCAAAAGCCGCAGATGCCTCAGGTGTCCATACAAAGGGAACCCCTTTGCGAAGCAGCCGGGTGATCGGGACAGCCACCTGTGAGAAGTTCATGATGAATCTGCGGTAGTAATTAGCAAAACCCAAGAAACACTGAACGTCCCTGGTGCACGTTGGAATGGGCCACTTCTGTACGGCTTGCATCTTGCGTTCCGCCATACTCAATCCGTTCGGACACAGAATCACCCCTAGAAACTCCACCTCACGAACCCCAAACTCACACTTGCTAAGTTTGCAGAACAGATGGTGCTCACGCAGCCTCTCCAAGACCCACATGACATGACTGTGATGTATATCGACCGACACAGAGTATATGAGGATGTCATCGATATACACTACCACAAAGTGGTCCACAAATTCTTTTAGAACGTCATTCAAAAAATACTGGAAAGCCGCTGGGGCGTTGCACAGCCCGAACGGCATCACAGTATACTCAAACAACCCATATCGCGTTTTAAACGCTGTCTTCCATTCGTCACCTTCTCTGATGCGCACCAAATGATACGCCCCTCTCAGGTCTAATCTGGTATAGATGGTAGCTTCACGCACCTGATCTAACAGAACTGGTATCAGAGGCAAAGGGTAGCGATTACGAACTGTAATTTTATTCAGCGCTCTGTAATCGCAACACGCTCTAAGCTCTCCACTCGCTTTCGATATAAAGAAAAGAGGGGAAGCTGCAGGAGATCGTGAGGGTCGAATGAAACCTATTTCTAGGAAATGGTCCAGGTATTTTCTAAGATGTTGGGTTTCCGGCTCTGATAACGCATAAACTCTACATGCTGGAATGGTGGCTCCCTCAATCAGATCGATTTGACAGTCGTACGCACGATGAGGTGGGAGTTGTTCGGCCTGAGTCTTACTGAACACTTCCTCAAACTGCGTGTACTCTTCTGGTAATACGACCTCCTTCTCTGCTGCTGTGGCTGCGCAAAATGGGTGTAACAAAGCGGCAGCTTGAGACTCGTACCCCTGTAAACAGTGTTCCTCACATTCCCTAGACAAGAACTTAATGGTCTTATGTCTCCAATCTACCGTAGGGTTATGACGCCACAACCATGGCATGCCCAATATCACCTCATACTGGGGGGCTTCTATGATATTCAATGAGATGTCCTCCACATGTTGTCTAACTCCATCATCTATGGAGATTATTAAGGTCTCAGTTTGCTCTGTAACTAGACCTGATTTGAGCGGCTTCCCATCCACCGCGAGCACTTCCTCAGGGGTCTCACGAGTTACCTTACCGATAGCTAGTCGCCTCACCAACCCGCTATCAATAAAATTCCCTGTGGCCCCCGAATCTAGCATGGCTAACACCTGGTGTACCTGATGCTGAGTTTCTAGTCCCACCGCCACCACTATGTGGGATTCGGTGTCCCTAACTTTGGTACTCGACAAAGACGGTATTTTCCACTCTCTTTCTCCCAAGCCAAGGGGAGGAGGCTCCACTGACAACCCTGACCCATTGCTCAACACCGACACCGCTGCTTTCTTATTCCGGTACAATGGTCCTGGTGCCTTTGGTTTGGAGGGACACTCACGTACAAAGTGTCCTCTTTTCCCGCAATACATGCACAACCCTTGTATACGTCGGCTCTCTCTCTCACTCCGCGAAAGTGGTGCTCGGATGGCTCCCACCTCCATGGGTTTGCTGTGATTATCGGTGGTAACAGCCTCCTTCCTGGAGGTCTTGTCTGACCTGTAAAACATTCTCTCCCCTCTAGACCTTTCGCTACTTCTCTCATACATCCTACCATCCAACCGTAAGGACAAACTGATGAGATCAGCACAGGAACCAGGCTGGGGATCTATTTGGGCAATAACATCCTTGAGTTCTTCTCGCAACCCCTGATAGAAAAGAGACATTCTCTTTTCCTCGGGCCACGCAGCTTCAGCCACCAAACGATTGAAGGAAGTGAGGTACGTGACCAGATCATGCTTTCCTTGTCGCAGCTCAAGGAGTTCCCGGTCCGCACTGAAAGTAGTAGTTCGTCTGTCGAACACATGTTCAAACGCGGATCGGAACGCTTCCCAATCCGACAACACCGGGTCATTGTTCCTTACCAAAGGAACTGCCCAATTGGCGGCATCTCCGATCATGTATGAGATTGCAAAAGCCACTCTGGAGTGGTTATTTGGAAATGATGAAGGCCTGCAGGAGAAATGAAGCAACACCTGTGTAAGAAAGACCTGGATCTTCTGCGGATCCCCTGCATACCTCTCTGGGCTTGCCAGTGGTATGGGAGGAGGAACCGTAACCTGTATTTGTGGGGTGCTAGAGACCGTTGCATCAAAAGGGTTTCTAGCCAGCCTGTCTACCCTTTCTCTCAAGGCCGCTGTTTCTAACCTGGAAGCCGCAAGTTCCTGTTGCACTAACGCCAGGGCCTGTACAACATCGTCTAGGGACGCCATCTATTGCTACCCCCGGACCGGGAGGGGTATCGTATCTTAGGTGCGTAATTCTGTCAGGATTGGGTACTCCTCAGGGTCCGGATGAAGCAATAATGGTTCCACCCCCTGACATCCCCATACTCCAATGTATATATAACAGAGAAATAGGGCGATCAGGTGAGGGATAGGAAGGGGTAGGAACAGCTGGGATGAGAACCTGAAAAAAGAGAATAACAATAATGAATAACAGGTGTTGAAACCTCACTACTCTCAATAAATCTCGCTACTGTTTTTAACATATACCTTTTGTCTCAAGCAGCCTTTATACAAATGGCCCCGTAAGGGCTTCACATGAGGGTAGGTTGTTTGTCGAAAAGCCTCCCGACATCCTAGAATCATGAGCAAGAAAGTTATCGCCAATGACACAACCCCTCTCTTCCAAAGGACAACCGAAATAGAAAACAAGGTTTCCTCCTTCCCGTAAGTTAGACACCACTGCGGTTACAGCACCGCCACCCACCAGTGAGGATGTGTTGGAGAACAACGAAAGAAAAAGGCTTCCACGGTTTAGTACACCGCCGCCTTAGGAGTCTACACCAATAGTAATAACAAAGTATGCTCACGGTTTTTTAGGCTTCCGCGGTTTAGCACACCGCCGCCCTCACCGCGTGAGTCCACTCACCTGACCTCCTCCGATCAGGCTAGTTCCAAAAGAAACAGAAAACTCTCCCGAGTTCTTCCAGGATTTGGACCTCCGTCCAGCAACGACGGGCTTCCGCGGTATGGTACACCGCCGCCTGCGCCGTGCTCGTGAAAGTAGTGGATCTCCTCCAGCCGGTGAAGACCCCGCAGCACACCTCGATGCTGCCGCCGTACACCAGGAAAGTAAACTCTTCCCTGCCACTAGAATTACGCACGCTGGTTGTGCGCTCAATGCGTCGTCTTATAGACGCGTGACTCCGCCCTCTCCCTGGGCCTCATGGGAGTTGTAGGAATCAACGGCTAGGTAGGCGCTACACGGCCCGACTCCTGACAGTAGGCCCCCCTTCCAGCGCCTCCTAGACCCTGGTTTGCCGGGACACCTACGATAAAATG
Source organism: Calotriton arnoldi (assembly GCA_963921515.1). NCBI lineage: Eukaryota > Metazoa > Chordata > Amphibia > Caudata > Salamandridae > Calotriton > Calotriton arnoldi. The sequence goes on along the minus strand of CAWUFW010000564.1, from coordinate 3,169,730 downwards.
CGGCCACAGCCGCAGGAGCATGGACGTTGACACACGGCTCCCAGGAATCGTCCTCCGAGGTGTACCCCTTCCAGGAGACCAGATACCACAGCCTGCCCCTGCGATACTGCGCGTCCAGGATCCTTCTCACTTCGTACTCCAGCCCGCCCTCACAGGAGACCGGAGGTGGCGACCGCCTCCTAGCTTCCCTAGCTGGCTTCAAAAGGCTGCAGTGGAAAACTGGATGGATACGGAGACTGGCAGGCAACCGTAGCTTGAAAGCCACCGGGTTCACCTGACGTACCACTCTATATGGACCAATATACTTGGGGTGGAACACACTGCGCATCTTAAACTTGATATTTTTAGTAGACAACCAAACCCTGTCTCCAACCTGATACACAGGACCATCGATTCGGCGTCTGTCCTCCCACTTCTTATACAGCAACTTGGCCTCCACCAGGTGTTTCCTTGTTTTCCTGTGGATAGCCCGTAGTGTCTTCATGTGAGCTAGAACAGACGGTTGGTCGGCTAGGTCTACTGGTAGATCAATGGGCAGAGTCTTTGCGCTGTATCCGAAAGTCGCCTCGAATGGTGAGACCCCGATAGAACTGTGCAGAGCGTTGTTGTAGGCTAACTCCGCCATCCATAGCAACGACACCCATGAGTCCTGTGCCTCCATGGCGTAACAACGCAGATATTTCTTCAGGGTCTGGTTTAACCTTTCGGTTTGTCCATCGGTTTGAGGGTGGAAACTCGTTGAAACAGCCGATTCAATCTGCAGGGCCTTACACCACGACTTCCAGAAGCTGGCGATAAATTGGGGGCCCCTATCTGACACGATCACTTTGGGCAATCCATGTAGTCTGAATACTCTGTCCATCAATAATTGTGCGGTCTGGCCGGCAGTCGGGAGGCTTTTGCACGGTATGAAATGGCCTGTTTTGGTCAGGCTATCCACCACTACCAAAATTGCGGAATATCCTTGATCCACAGGCAGCCCTGTGATGAAATCCATGCTCATGTGTTGCCAGGGTAGGTGTGGAGTTGGCATCGGCCTAAGTTTTCCTTTTTTCCCAGAGGAATCGCTCTTGCACCTGGCACAGACCTCACATTGCGCAACCCAAGCACGCACATCAGATACCAACGATTTCCACCAAAAATGCCGTTGTACCAGATCGATGGTTTTACGGATTCCTGGATGCCCGGCCAAAGGAGACACATGGCACCATTCATATGCGGCTTTCTGTAGGGTTTTATTGGAAAGGTACAGTTTGCCGTTCTGGAAAGGCAAGCCTTGTTTTATGCTCCGAGCTTCGTCCTCCTGGGCCCATCTCTCCCACCTCTCAGTGGATCTATTTTTCTTCACGTCTGCCAGGAATCGCTCCACTCGCATTACACAGATGACCTTTGCTGGATCTATGATGGCTTCAGGGATGCAGGCTGGTTTCTCTACCACAGATTCCTGTCTAGAAAGGAGTCGGCCTTACGATTGTCAGTGCCCGGCCGGAAGGTAATGACGAAATCATATTCCGCAAAAAACAGGGTCCATCTCATTTGCCTCTGTGTAAGATGACGGGCCGTCTTCATGTACTGTAAATTGCGGTGGTCAGAATACACCGTGATTGGATATCGTGCTCCCATCAGGTAATGTCTCCATTCCTGGAAGGCCTTTTTGATTGCTAACAGTTCCTTCTCAGCAATAGTGTAGTTCTTCTCTGTTGCACTTAGCTTCTTGGAGAGGTAGGCCACCGGGTGGAGTTGTCCGGTGTCTTTATCCCTCTGAGACAGTACGGCTCCGATGGCTTCATCTGAAGCGTCGGCTTCCACGATGAATGGAGCCCCCATTGCCGGATGTGTTAGTACAGGGGCGGTGGTAAACGCCTCCTTCAAATGACCAAAAGCCGCAGATGCCTCAGGTGTCCATACAAAGGGAACCCCTTTGCGAAGCAGCCGGGTGATCGGGACAGCCACCTGTGAGAAGTTCATGATGAATCTGCGGTAGTAATTAGCAAAACCCAAGAAACACTGAACGTCCCTGGTGCACGTTGGAATGGGCCACTTCTGTACGGCTTGTATCTTGCGTTCCGCCATACTCAATCCGTTCGGACACAGAATCACCCCTAGAAACTCCACCTCACGAACCCCAAACTCACACTTGCTAAGTTTGCAGAACAGATGGTGCTCACGCAGCCTCTCCAAGACCCACATGACATGACTGTGATGTATATCGACCGACACAGAGTATATGAGGATGTCATCGATATACACTACCACAAAGTGGTCCACAAATTCTTTTAGAACGTCATTCAAAAAATACTGGAAAGCCGCTGGGGCGTTGCACAGCCCGAACGGCATCACAGTATACTCAAACAACCCATATCGCGTTTTAAACGCTGTCTTCCATTCGTCACCTTCTCTGATGCGCACCAAATGATACGCCCCTCTCAGGTCTAATCTGGTATAGATGGTAGCTTCACGCACCTGATCTAACAGAACTGGTATCAGAGGCAAAGGGTAGCGATTACGAACTGTAATTTTATTCAGCGCTCTGTAATCGCAACACGCTCTAAGCTCTCCACTCGCTTTCGATATAAAGAAAAGAGGGGAAGCTGCAGGAGATCGTGAGGGTCGAATGAAACCTATTTCTAGGAAATGGTCCAGGTATTTTCTAAGATGTTGGGTTTCCGGCTCTGATAACGCATAAACTCTACATGCTGGAATGGTGGCTCCCTCAATCAGATCGATTTGACAGTCGTACGCCCGATGAGGTGGGAGTTGTTCGGCCTGAGTCTTACTGAACACTTCCTCAAACTGCGTGTACTCTTCTGGTAATACGACCTCCTTCTCTGCTGCTGTGGCTGCGCAAAATGGGTGTAACAAAGCGGCAGCTTGAGACTCGTACCCCTGTAAACAGTGTTCCTCACATTCCCTAGACAAGAACTTAATGGTCTTATGTCTCCAATCTACCGTAGGGTTATGACGCCACAACCATGGCATGCCCAATATCACCTCATACTGGGGGCTTCTATGATATTCAATGAGATGTCCTCCACATGTTGTCTAACTCCATCATCTATGGAGATTATTAAGGTCTCAGTTTGCTCTGTAACTAGACCTGATTTGAGCGGCTTCCCATCCACCGCGAGCACTTCCTCAGGGGTCTCACGAGTTACCTTACCGATAGCTAGTCGCCTCACCAACCCGCTATCAATAAAATTCCCTGTGGCCCCCGAATCTAGCATGGCTAACACCTGGTGTACCTGATGCTGAGTTTCTAGTCCCACCGCCACCACTATGTGGGATTCGGTGTCCCTAACTTTGGTACTCGACAAAGACGGTATTTTCCACTCTCTTTCTCCCAAGCCAAGGGGAGGAGGCTCCACTGACAACCCTGACCCATTGCTCAACACCGACACCGCTGCTTTCTTATTCCGGTACAATGGTCCTGGTGCCTTTGGTTTGGAGGGACACTCACGTACAAAGTGTCCTCTTTTCCCGCAATACATGCACAACCCTTGTATACGTCGGCTCTCTCTCTCACTCCGCGAAAGTGGTGCTCGGATGGCTCCCACCTCCATGGGTTTGCTGTGATTATCGGTGGTAACAGCCTCCTTCCTGGAGGTCTTGTCTGACCTGTAAAACATTCTCTCCCCTCTAGACCTTTCGCTACTTCTCTCATACATCCTACCATCCAACCGTAAGGACAAACTGATGAGATCAGCACAGGAACCAGGCTGGGGATCTATTTGGGCAATAACATCCTTGAGTTCTTCTCGCAACCCCTGATAGAAAAGAGACATTCTCTTTTCCTCGGGCCACGCAGCTTCAGCCACCAAACGATTGAAGGAAGTGAGGTACGTGACCAGATCATGCTTTCCTTGTCGCAGCTCAAGGAGTTCCCGGTCCGCACTGAAAGTAGTAGTTCGTCTGTCGAACACATGTTCAAACGCGGATCGGAACGCTTCCCAATCCGACAACACCGGGTCATTGTTCCTTACCAAAGGAACTGCCCAATTGGCGGCATCTCCGATCATGTATGAGATTGCAAAAGCCACTCTGGAGTGGTTATTTGGAAATGATGAAGGCCTGCAGGAGAAATGAAGCAACACCTGTGTAAGAAAGACCTGGATCTTCTGCGGATCCCCTGCATACCTCTCTGGGCTTGCCAGTGGTATGGGAGGAGGAACCGTAACCTGTATTTGTGGGGTGCTAGAGACCGTTGCATCAAAAGGGTTTCTAGCCAGCCTGTCTACCCTTTCTCTCAAGGCCGCTGTTTCTAACCTGGAAGCCGCAAGTTCCTGTTGCACTAACGCCAGGGCCTGTACAACATCGTCTAGGGACGCCATCTATTGCTACCCCCGGACCGGGAGGGGTATCGTATCTTAGGTGCGTAATTCTGTCAGGATTGGGTACTCCTCAGGGTCCGGATGAAGCAATAATGGTTCCACCCCCTGACATCCCCATACTCCAATGTATATATAACAGAGAAATAGGGCGATCAGGTGAGGGATAGGAAGGGGTAGGAACAGCTGGGATGAGAACCTGAAAAAAGAGAATAACAATAATGAATAACAGGTGTTGAAACCTCACTACTCTCAATAAATCTCGCTACTGTTTTTAACATATACCTTTTGTCTCAAGCAGCCTTTATACAAATGGCCCCGTAAGGGCTTCACATGAGGGTAGGTTGTTTGTCGAAAAGCCTCCCGACATCCTAGAATCATGAGCAAGAAAGTTATCGCCAATGACACAACCCCTCTCTTCCAAAGGACAACCGAAATAGAAAACAAGGTTTCCTCCTTCCCGTAAGTTAGACACCACTGCGGTTACAGCACCGCCACCCACCAGTGAGGATGTGTTGGAGAACAACGAAAGAAAAAGGCTTCCACGGTTTAGTACACCGCCGCCTTAGGAGTCTACACCAATAGTAATAACAAAGTATGCTCACGGTTTTTTAGGCTTCCGCGGTTTAGCACACCGCCGCCCTCACCGCGTGAGTCCACTCACCTGACCTCCTCCGATCAGGCTAGTTCCAAAAAGAAACAGAAAACTCTCCCGAGTTCTTCCAGGATTTGGACCTCCGTCCAGCAACGACGGGCTTCCGCGGTATGGTACACCGCCGCCTGCGCCGTGCTCGTGAAAGTAGTGGATCTCCTCCAGCCGGTGAAGACCCCGCAGCACACCTCGATGCTGCCGCCGTACACCAGGAAAGTAAACTCTTCCCTGCCACTAGAATTACGCACGCTGGTTGTGCGCTCAATGCGTCGTCTTATAGACGCGTGACTCCGCCCTCTCCCTGGGCCTCATGGGAGTTGTAGGAATCAACGGCTAGGTAGGCGCTACACGGCCCGACTCCTGACAGTAGGCCCCCCTTCCAGCGCCTCCTAGACCCTGGTTTGCCGGGACACCTACGATAAAATGCGGCCACAGCCGCAGGAGCATGGACGTTGACACACGGCTCCCAGGAATCGTCCTCCGAGGTGTACCCCTTCCAGGAGACCAGATACCACAGCCTGCCCCTGCGATACTGCGCGTCCAGGATCCTTCTCACTTCGTACTCCAGCCCGCCCTCACAGGAGACCGGAGGTGGCGACCGCCTCCTAGCTTCCCTAGCTGGCTTCAAAAGGCTGCAGTGGAAAACTGGATGGATACGGAGACTGGCAGGCAACCGTAGCTTGAAAGCCACCGGGTTCACCTGACGTACCACTCTATATGGACCAATATACTTGGGGTGGAACACACTGCGCATCTTAAACTTGATATTTTTAGTAGACAACCAAACCCTGTCTCCAACCTGATACACAGGACCATCGATTCGGCGTCTGTCCTCCCACTTCTTATACAGCAACTTGGCCTCCACCAGGTGTTTCCTTGTTTTCCTGTGGATAGCCCGTAGTGTCTTCATGTGAGCTAGAACAGACGGTTGGTCGGCTAGGTCTACTGGTAGATCAATGGGCAGAGTCTTTGCGCTGTATCCGAAAGTCGCCTCGAATGGTGAGACCCCGATAGAACTGTGCAGAGCGTTGTTGTAGGCTAACTCCGCCATCCATAGCAACGACACCCATGAGTCCTGTGCCTCCATGGCGTAACAACGCAGATATTTCTTCAGGGTCTGGTTTAACCTTTCGGTTTGTCCATCGGTTTGAGGGTGGAAACTCGTTGAAACAGCCGATTCAATCTGCAGGGCCTTACACCACGACTTCCAGAAGCTGGCGATAAATTGGGGGCCCCTATCTGACACGATCACTTTGGGCAATCCATGTAGTCTGAATACTCTGTCCATCAATAATTGTGCGGTCTGGCCGGCAGTCGGGAGGCTTTTGCACGGTATGAAATGGCCTGTTTTGGTCAGGCTATCCACCACTACCAAAATTGCGGAATATCCTTGATCCACAGGCAGCCCTGTGATGAAATCCATGCTCATGTGTTGCCAGGGTAGGTGTGGAGTTGGCATCGGCCTAAGTTTTCCTTTTTTCCCAGAGGAATCGCTCTTGCACCTGGCACAGACCTCACATTGCGCAACCCAAGCACGCACATCAGATACCAACGATTTCCACCAAAAATGCCGTTGTACCAGATCGATGGTTTTACGGATTCCTGGATGCCCGGCCAAAGGAGACACATGGCACCATTCATATGCGGCTTTCTGTAGGGTTTTATTGGAAAGGTACAGTTTGCCGTTCTGGAAAGGCAAGCCTTGTTTTATGCTCCGAGCTTCGTCCTCCTGGGCCCATCTCTCCCACCTCTCAGTGGATCTATTTTTCTTCACGTCTGCCAGGAATCGCTCCACTCGCATTACACAGATGACCTTTGCTGGATCTATGATGGCTTCAGGGATGCAGGCTGGTTTCTCTACCACAGATTCCTGTCTAGAAAGGGAGTCGGCCTTACGATTGTCAGTGCCCGGCCGGAAGGTAATGACGAAATCATATTCCGCAAAAAACAGGGTCCATCTCATTTGCCTCTGTGTAAGATGACGGGCCGTCTTCATGTACTGTAAATTGCGGTGGTCAGAATACACCGTGATTGGATATCGTGCTCCCATCAGGTAATGTCTCCATTCCTGGAAGGCCTTTTGATTGCTAACAGTTCCTTCTCAGCAATAGTGTAGTTCTTCTCTGTTGCACTTAGCTTCTTGGAGAGGTAGGCCACCGGGTGGAGTTGTCCGGTGTCTTTATCCCTCTGAGACAGTACGGCTCCGATGGCTTCATCTGAAGCGTCGGCTTCCACGATGAATGGAGCCCCCATTGCCGGATGTGTTAGTACAGGGGCGGTGGTAAACGCCTCCTTCAAATGACCAAAAGCCGCAGATGCCTCAGGTGTCCATACAAAGGGAACCCCTTTGCGAAGCAGCCGGGTGATCGGGACAGCCACCTGTGAGAAGTTCATGATGAATCTGCGGTAGTAATTAGCAAAACCCAAGAAACACTGAACGTCCCTGGTGCACGTTGGAATGGGCCACTTCTGTACGGCTTGTATCTTGCGTTCCGCCATACTCAATCCGTTCGGACACAGAATCACCCCTAGAAACTCCACCTCACGAACCCCAAACTCACACTTGCTAAGTTTGCAGAACAGATGGTGCTCACGCAGCCTCTCCAAGACCCACATGACATGACTGTGATGTATATCGACCGACACAGAGTATATGAGGATGTCATCGATATACACTACCACAAAGTGGTCCACAAATTCTTTTAGAACGTCATTCAAAAAATACTGGAAAGCCGCTGGGGCGTTGCACAGCCCGAACGGCATCACAGTATACTCAAACAACCCATATCGCGTTTTAAACGCTGTCTTCCATTCGTCACCTTCTCTGATGCGCACCAAATGATACGCCCCTCTCAGGTCTAATCTGGTATAGATGGTAGCTTCACGCACCTGATCTAACAGAACTGGTATCAGAGGCAAAGGGTAGCGATTACGAACTGTAATTTTATTCAGCGCTCTGTAATCGCAACACGCTCTAAGCTCTCCACTCGCTTTCGATATAAAGAAAAGAGGGGAAGCTGCAGGAGATCGTGAGGGTCGAATGAAACCTATTTCTAGGAAATGGTCCAGGTATTTTCTAAGATGTTGGGTTTCCGGCTCTGATAACGCATAAACTCTACATGCTGGAATGGTGGCTCCCTCAATCAGATCGATTTGACAGTCGTACGCCCGATGAGGTGGGAGTTGTTCGGCCTGAGTCTTACTGAACACTTCCTCAAACTGCGTGTACTCTTCTGGTAATACGACCTCCTTCTCTGCTGCTGTGGCTGCGCAAAATGGGTGTAACAAAGCGGCAGCTTGAGACTCGTACCCCTGTAAACAGTGTTCCTCACATTCCCTAGACAAGAACTTAATGGTCTTATGTCTCCAATCTACCGTAGGGTTATGACGCCACAACCATGGCATGCCCAATATCACCTCATACTGGGGGGCTTCTATGATATTCAATGAGATGTCCTCCACATGTTGTCTAACTCCATCATCTATGGAGATTATTAAGGTCTCAGTTTGCTCTGTAACTAGACCTGATTTGAGCGGCTTCCCATCCACCGCGAGCACTTCCTCAGGGGTCTCACGAGTTACCTTACCGATAGCTAGTCGCCTCACCAACCCGCTATCAATAAAATTCCCTGTGGCCCCCGAATCTAGCATGGCTAACACCTGGTGTACCTGATGCTGAGTTTCTAGTCCCACCGCCACCACTATGTGGGATTCGGTGTCCCTAACTTTGGTACTCGACAAAGACGGTATTTTCCACTCTCTTTCTCCCAAGCCAAGGGGAGGAGGCTCCACTGACAACCCTGACCCATTGCTCAACACCGACACCGCTGCTTTCTTATTCCGGTACAATGGTCCTGGTGCCTTTGGTTTGGAGGGACACTCACGTACAAAGTGTCCTCTTTTCCCGCAATACATGCACAACCCTTGTATACGTCGGCTCTCTCTCTCACTCCGCGAAAGTGGTGCTCGGATGGCTCCCACCTCCATGGGTTTGCTGTGATTATCGGTGGTAACAGCCTCCTTCCTGGAGGTCTTGTCTGACCTGTAAAACATTCTCTCCCCTCTAGACCTTTCGCTACTTCTCTCATACATCCTACCATCCAACCGTAAGGACAAACTGATGAGATCAGCACAGGAACCAGGCTGGGGATCTATTTGGGCAATAACATCCTTGAGTTCTTCTCGCAACCCCTGATAGAAAAGAGACATTCTCTTTTCCTCGGGCCACGCAGCTTCAGCCACCAAACGATTGAAGGAAGTGAGGTACGTGACCAGATCATGCTTTCCTTGTCGCAGCTCAAGGAGTTCCCGGTCCGCACTGAAAGTAGTAGTTCGTCTGTCGAACACATGTTCAAACGCGGATCGGAACGCTTCCCAATCCGACAACACCGGGTCATTGTTCCTTACCAAAGGAACTGCCCAATTGGCGGCATCTCCGATCATGTATGAGATTGCAAAAGCCACTCTGGAGTGGTTATTTGGAAATGATGAAGGCCTGCAGGAGAAATGAAGCAACACCTGTGTAAGAAAGACCTGGATCTTCTGCGGATCCCCTGCATACCTCTCTGGGCTTGCCAGTGGTATGGGAGGAGGAACCGTAACCTGTATTTGTGGGGTGCTAGAGACCGTTGCATCAAAAGGGTTTCTAGCCAGCCTGTCTACCCTTTCTCTCAAGGCCGCTGTTTCTAACCTGGAAGCCGCAAGTTCCTGTTGCACTAACGCCAGGGCCTGTACAACATCGTCTAGGGACGCCATCTATTGCTACCCCCGGACCGGGAGGGGTATCGTATCTTAGGTGCGTAATTCTGTCAGGATTGGGTACTCCTCAGGGTCCGGATGAAGCAATAATGGTTCCACCCCCTGACATCCCCATACTCCAATGTATATATAACAGAGAAATAGGGCGATCAGGTGAGGGATAGGAAGGGGTAGGAACAGCTGGGATGAGAACCTGAAAAAAGAGAATAACAATAATGAATAACAGGTGTTGAAACCTCACTACTCTCAATAAATCTCGCTACTGTTTTTAACATATACCTTTTGTCTCAAGCAGCCTTTATACAAATGGCCCCGTAAGGGCTTCACATGAGGGTAGGTTGTTTGTCGAAAAGCCTCCCGACATCCTAGAATCATGAGCAAGAAAGTTATCGCCAATGACACAACCCCTCTCTTCCAAAGGACAACCGAAATAGAAAACAAGGTTTCCTCCTTCCCGTAAGTTAGACACCACTGCGGTTACAGCACCGCCACCCACCAGTGAGGATGTGTTGGAGAACAACGAAAGAAAAAGGCTTCCACGGTTTAGTACACCGCCGCCTTAGGAGTCTACACCAATAGTAATAACAAAGTATGCTCACGGTTTTTTAGGCTTCCGCGGTTTAGCACACCGCCGCCCTCACCGCGTGAGTCCACTCACCTGACCTCCTCCGATCAGGCTAGTTCCAAAAAGAAACAGAAAACTCTCCCGAGTTCTTCCAGGATTTGGACCTCCGTCCAGCAACGACGGGCTTCCGCGGTATGGTACACCGCCGCCTGCGCCGTGCTCGTGAAAGTAGTGGATCTCCTCCAGCCGGTGAAGACCCCGCAGCACACCTCGATGCTGCCGCCGTACACCAGGAAAGTAAACTCTTCCCTGCCACTAGAATTACGCACGCTGGTTGTGCGCTCAATGCGTCGTCTTATAGACGCGTGACTCCGCCCTCTCCCTGGGCCTCATGGGAGTTGTAGGAATCAACGGCTAGGTAGGCGCTACACGGCCCGACTCCTGACAGTAGGCCCCCCTTCCAGCGCCTCCTAGACCCTGGTTTGCCGGGACACCTACGATAAAATGCGGCCACAGCCGCAGGAGCATGGACGTTGACACACGGCTCCCAGGAATCGTCCTCCGAGGTGTACCCCTTCCAGGAGACCAGATACCACAGCCTGCCCCTGCGATACTGCGCGTCCAGGATCCTTCTCACTTCGTACTCCAGCCCGCCCTCACAGGAGACCGGAGGTGGCGACCGCCTCCTAGCTTCCCTAGCTGGCTTCAAAAGGCTGCAGTGGAAAACTGGATGGATACGGAGACTGGCAGGCAACCGTAGCTTGAAAGCCACCGGGTTCACCTGACGTACCACTCTATATGGACCAATATACTTGGGGTGGAACACACTGCGCATCTTAAACTTGATATTTTTAGTAGACAACCAAACCCTGTCTCCAACCTGATACACAGGACCATCGATTCGGCGTCTGTCCTCCCACTTCTTATACAGCAACTTGGCCTCCACCAGGTGTTTCCTTGTTTTCCTGTGGATAGCCCGTAGTGTCTTCATGTGAGCTAGAACAGACGGTTGGTCGGCTAGGTCTACTGGTAGATCAATGGGCAGAGTCTTTGCGCTGTATCCGAAAGTCGCCTCGAATGGTGAGACCCCGATAGAACTGTGCAGAGCGTTGTTGTAGGCTAACTCCGCCATCCATAGCAACGACACCCATGAGTCCTGTGCCTCCATGGCGTAACAACGCAGATATTTCTTCAGGGTCTGGTTTAACCTTTCGGTTTGTCCATCGGTTTGAGGGTGGAAACTCGTTGAAACAGCCGATTCAATCTGCAGGGCCTTACACCACGACTTCCAGAAGCTGGCGATAAATTGGGGGCCCCTATCTGACACGATCACTTTGGGCAATCCATGTAGTCTGAATACTCTGTCCATCAATAATTGTGCGGTCTGGCCGGCAGTCGGGAGGCTTTTGCACGGTATGAAATGGCCTGTTTTGGTCAGGCTATCCACCACTACCAAAATTGCGGAATATCCTTGATCCACAGGCAGCCCTGTGATGAAATCCATGCTCATGTGTTGCCAGGGTAGGTGTGGAGTTGGCATCGGCCTAAGTTTTCCTTTTTTCCCAGAGGAATCGCTCTTGCACCTGGCACAGACCTCACATTGCGCAACCCAAGCACGCACATCAGATACCAACGATTTCCACCAAAAATGCCGTTGTACCAGATCGATGGTTTTACGGATTCCTGGATGCCCGGCCAAAGGAGACACATGGCACCATTCATATGCGGCTTTCTGTAGGGTTTTATTGGAAAGGTACAGTTTGCCGTTCTGGAAAGGCAAGCCTTGTTTTATGCTCCGAGCTTCGTCCTCCTGGGCCCATCTCTCCCACCTCTCAGTGGATCTATTTTTCTTCACGTCTGCCAGGAATCGCTCCACTCGCATTACACAGATGACCTTTGCTGGATCTATGATGGCTTCAGGGATGCAGGCTGGTTTCTCTACCACAGATTCCTGTCTAGAAAGGGAGTCGGCCTTACGATTGTCAGTGCCCGGCCGGAAGGTAATGACGAAATCATATTCCGCAAAAAACAGGGTCCATCTCATTTGCCTCTGTGTAAGATGACGGGCCGTCTTCATGTACTGTAAATTGCGGTGGTCAGAATACACCGTGATTGGATATCGTGCTCCCATCAGGTAATGTCTCCATTCCTGGAAGGCCTTTTTGATTGCTAACAGTTCCTTCTCAGCAATAGTGTAGTTCTTCTCTGTTGCACTTAGCTTCTTGGAGAGGTAGGCCACCGGGTGGAGTTGTCCGGTGTCTTTATCCCTCTGAGACAGTACGGCTCCGATGGCTTCATCTGAAGCGTCGGCTTCCACGATGAATGGAGCCCCCATTGCCGGATGTGTTAGTACAGGGGCGGTGGTAAACGCCTCCTTCAAATGACCAAAAGCCGCAGATGCCTCAGGTGTCCATACAAAGGGAACCCCTTTGCGAAGCAGCCGGGTGATCGGGACAGCCACCTGTGAGAAGTTCATGATGAATCTGCGGTAGTAATTAGCAAAACCCAAGAAACACTGAACGTCCCTGGTGCACGTTGGAATGGGCCACTTCTGTACGGCTTGTATCTTGCGTTCCGCCATACTCAATCCGTTCGGACACAGAATCACCCCTAGAAACTCCACCTCACGAACCCCAAACTCACACTTGCTAAGTTTGCAGAACAGATGGTGCTCACGCAGCCTCTCCAAGACCCACATGACATGACTGTGATGTATATCGACCGACACAGAGTATATGAGGATGTCATCGATATACACTACCACAAAGTGGTCCACAAATTCTTTTAGAACGTCATTCAAAAAATACTGGAAAGCCGCTGGGGCGTTGCACAGCCCGAACGGCATCACAGTATACTCAAACAACCCATATCGCGTTTTAAACGCTGTCTTCCATTCGTCACCTTCTCTGATGCGCACCAAATGATACGCCCCTCTCAGGTCTAATCTGGTATAGATGGTAGCTTCACGCACCTGATCTAACAGAACTGGTATCAGAGGCAAAGGGTAGCGATTACGAACTGTAATTTTATTCAGCGCTCTGTAATCGCAACACGCTCTAAGCTCTCCACTCGCTTTCGATATAAAGAAAAGAGGGGAAGCTGCAGGAGATCGTGAGGGTCGAATGAAACCTATTTCTAGGAAATGGTCCAGGTATTTTCTAAGATGTTGGGTTTCCGGCTCTGATAACGCATAAACTCTACATGCTGGAATGGTGGCTCCCTCAATCAGATCGATTTGACAGTCGTACGCCCGATGAGGTGGGAGTTGTTCGGCCTGAGTCTTACTGAACACTTCCTCAAACTGCGTGTACTCTTCTGGTAATACGACCTCCTTCTCTGCTGCTGTGGCTGCGCAAAATGGGTGTAACAAAGCGGCAGCTTGAGACTCGTACCCCTGTAAACAGTGTTCCTCACATTCCCTAGACAAGAACTTAATGGTCTTATGTCTCCAATCTACCGTAGGGTTATGACGCCACAACCATGGCATGCCCAATATCACCTCATACTGGGGGGCTTCTATGATATTCAATGAGATGTCCTCCACATGTTGTCTAACTCCATCATCTATGGAGATTATTAAGGTCTCAGTTTGCTCTGTAACTAGACCTGATTTGAGCGGCTTCCCATCCACCGCGAGCACTTCCTCAGGGGTCTCACGAGTTACCTTACCGATAGCTAGTCGCCTCACCAACCCGCTATCAATAAAATTCCCTGTGGCCCCCGAATCTAGCATGGCTAACACCTGGTGTACCTGATGCTGAGTTTCTAGTCCCACCGCCACCACTATGTGGGATTCGGTGTCCCTAACTTTGGTACTCGACAAAGACGGTATTTTCCACTCTCTTTCTCCCAAGCCAAGGGGAGGAGGCTCCACTGACAACCCTGACCCATTGCTCAACACCGACACCGCTGCTTTCTTATTCCGGTACAATGGTCCTGGTGCCTTTGGTTTGGAGGGACACTCACGTACAAAGTGTCCTCTTTTCCCGCAATACATGCACAACCCTTGTATACGTCGGCTCTCTCTCTCACTCCGCGAAAGTGGTGCTCGGATGGCTCCCACCTCCATGGGTTTGCTGTGATTATCGGTGGTAACAGCCTCCTTCCTGGAGGTCTTGTCTGACCTGTAAAACATTCTCTCCCCTCTAGACCTTTCGCTACTTCTCTCATACATCCTACCATCCAACCGTAAGGACAAACTGATGAGATCAGCACAGGAACCAGGCTGGGGATCTATTTGGGCAATAACATCCTTGAGTTCTTCTCGCAACCCCTGATAGAAAAGAGACATTCTCTTTTCCTCGGGCCACGCAGCTTCAGCCACCAAACGATTGAAGGAAGTGAGGTACGTGACCAGATCATGCTTTCCTTGTCGCAGCTCAAGGAGTTCCCGGTCCGCACTGAAAGTAGTAGTTCGTCTGTCGAACACATGTTCAAACGCGGATCGGAACGCTTCCCAATCCGACAACACCGGGTCATTGTTCCTTACCAAAGGAACTGCCCAATTGGCGGCATCTCCGATCATGTATGAGATTGCAAAAGCCACTCTGGAGTGGTTATTTGGAAATGATGAAGGCCTGCAGGAGAAATGAAGCAACACCTGTGTAAGAAAGACCTGGATCTTCTGCGGATCCCCTGCATACCTCTCTGGGCTTGCCAGTGGTATGGGAGGAGGAACCGTAACCTGTATTTGTGGGGTGCTAGAGACCGTTGCATCAAAAGGGTTTCTAGCCAGCCTGTCTACCCTTTCTCTCAAGGCCGCTGTTTCTAACCTGGAAGCCGCAAGTTCCTGTTGCACTAACGCCAGGGCCTGTACAACATCGTCTAGGGACGCCATCTATTGCTACCCCCGGACCGGGAGGGGTATCGTATCTTAGGTGCGTAATTCTGTCAGGATTGGGTACTCCTCAGGGTCCGGATGAAGCAATAATGGTTCCACCCCCTGACATCCCCATACTCCAATGTATATATAACAGAGAAATAGGGCGATCAGGTGAGGGATAGGAAGGGGTAGGAACAGCTGGGATGAGAACCTGAAAAAAGAGAATAACAATAATGAATAACAGGTGTTGAAACCTCACTACTCTCAATAAATCTCGCTACTGTTTTTAACATATACCTTTTGTCTCAAGCAGCCTTTATACAAATGGCCCCGTAAGGGCTTCACATGAGGGTAGGTTGTTTGTCGAAAAGCCTCCCGACATCCTAGAATCATGAGCAAGAAAGTTATCGCCAATGACACAACCCCTCTCTTCCAAAGGACAACCGAAATAGAAAACAAGGTTTCCTCCTTCCCGTAAGTTAGACACCACTGCGGTTACAGCACCGCCACCCACCAGTGAGGATGTGTTGGAGAACAACGAAAGAAAAAGGCTTCCACGGTTTAGTACACCGCCGCCTTAGGAGTCTACACCAATAGTAATAACAAAGTATGCTCACGGTTTTTTAGGCTTCCGCGGTTTAGCACACCGCCGCCCTCACCGCGTGAGTCCACTCACCTGACCTCCTCCGATCAGGCTAGTTCCAAAAAGAAACAGAAAACTCTCCCGAGTTCTTCCAGGATTTGGACCTCCGTCCAGCAACGACGGGCTTCCGCGGTATGGTACACCGCCGCCTGCGCCGTGCTCGTGAAAGTAGTGGATCTCCTCCAGCCGGTGAAGACCCCGCAGCACACCTCGATGCTGCCGCCGTACACCAGGAAAGTAAACTCTTCCCTGCCACTAGAATTACGCACGCTGGTTGTGCGCTCAATGCGTCGTCTTATAGACGCGTGACTCCGCCCTCTCCCTGGGCCTCATGGGAGTTGTAGGAATCAACGGCTAGGTAGGCGCTACACGGCCCGACTCCTGACAGTAGGCCCCCCTTCCAGCGCCTCCTAGACCCTGGTTTGCCGGGACACCTACGATAAAATGCGGCCACAGCCGCAGGAGCATGGACGTTGACACACGGCTCCCAGGAATCGTCCTCCGAGGTGTACCCCTTCCAGGAGACCAGATACCACAGCCTGCCCCTGCGATACTGCGCGTCCAGGATCCTTCTCACTTCGTACTCCAGCCCGCCCTCACAGGAGACCGGAGGTGGCGACCGCCTCCTAGCTTCCCTAGCTGGCTTCAAAAGGCTGCAGTGGAAAACTGGATGGATACGGAGACTGGCAGGCAACCGTAGCTTGAAAGCCACCGGGTTCACCTGACGTACCACTCTATATGGACCAATATACTTGGGGTGGAACACACTGCGCATCTTAAACTTGATATTTTTAGTAGACAACCAAACCCTGTCTCCAACCTGATACACAGGACCATCGATTCGGCGTCTGTCCTCCCACTTCTTATACAGCAACTTGGCCTCCACCAGGTGTTTCCTTGTTTTCCTGTGGATAGCCCGTAGTGTCTTCATGTGAGCTAGAACAGACGGTTGGTCGGCTAGGTCTACTGGTAGATCAATGGGCAGAGTCTTTGCGCTGTATCCGAAAGTCGCCTCGAATGGTGAGACCCCGATAGAACTGTGCAGAGCGTTGTTGTAGGCTAACTCCGCCATCCATAGCAACGACACCCATGAGTCCTGTGCCTCCATGGCGTAACAACGCAGATATTTCTTCAGGGTCTGGTTTAACCTTTCGGTTTGTCCATCGGTTTGAGGGTGGAAACTCGTTGAAACAGCCGATTCAATCTGCAGGGCCTTACACCACGACTTCCAGAAGCTGGCGATAAATTGGGGGCCCCTATCTGACACGATCACTTTGGGCAATCCATGTAGTCTGAATACTCTGTCCATCAATAATTGTGCGGTCTGGCCGGCAGTCGGGAGGCTTTTGCACGGTATGAAATGGCCTGTTTTGGTCAGGCTATCCACCACTACCAAAATTGCGGAATATCCTTGATCCACAGGCAGCCCTGTGATGAAATCCATGCTCATGTGTTGCCAGGGTAGGTGTGGAGTTGGCATCGGCCTAAGTTTTCCTTTTTTCCCAGAGGAATCGCTCTTGCACCTGGCACAGACCTCACATTGCGCAACCCAAGCACGCACATCAGATACCAACGATTTCCACCAAAAATGCCGTTGTACCAGATCGATGGTTTTACGGATTCCTGGATGCCCGGCCAAAGGAGACACATGGCACCATTCATATGCGGCTTTCTGTAGGGTTTTATTGGAAAGGTACAGTTTGCCGTTCTGGAAAGGCAAGCCTTGTTTTATGCTCCGAGCTTCGTCCTCCTGGGCCCATCTCTCCCACCTCTCAGTGGATCTATTTTTCTTCACGTCTGCCAGGAATCGCTCCACTCGCATTACACAGATGACCTTTGCTGGATCTATGATGGCTTCAGGGATGCAGGCTGGTTTCTCTACCACAGATTCCTGTCTAGAAAGGGAGTCGGCCTTACGATTGTCAGTGCCCGGCCGGAAGGTAATGACGAAATCATATTCCGCAAAAAACAGGGTCCATCTCATTTGCCTCTGTGTAAGATGACGGGCCGTCTTCATGTACTGTAAATTGCGGTGGTCAGAATACACCGTGATTGGATATCGTGCTCCCATCAGGTAATGTCTCCATTCCTGGAAGGCCTTTTTGATTGCTAACAGTTCCTTCTCAGCAATAGTGTAGTTCTTCTCTGTTGCACTTAGCTTCTTGGAGAGGTAGGCCACCGGGTGGAGTTGTCCGGTGTCTTTATCCCTCTGAGACAGTACGGCTCCGATGGCTTCATCTGAAGCGTCGGCTTCCACGATGAATGGAGCCCCCATTGCCGGATGTGTTAGTACAGGGGCGGTGGTAAACGCCTCCTTCAAATGACCAAAAGCCGCAGATGCCTCAGGTGTCCATACAAAGGGAACCCCTTTGCGAAGCAGCCGGGTGATCGGGACAGCCACCTGTGAGAAGTTCATGATGAATCTGCGGTAGTAATTAGCAAAACCCAAGAAACACTGAACGTCCCTGGTGCACGTTGGAATGGGCCACTTCTGTACGGCTTGTATCTTGCGTTCCGCCATACTCAATCCGTTCGGACACAGAATCACCCCTAGAAACTCCACCTCACGAACCCCAAACTCACACTTGCTAAGTTTGCAGAACAGATGGTGCTCACGCAGCCTCTCCAAGACCCACATGACATGACTGTGATGTATATCGACCGACACAGAGTATATGAGGATGTCATCGATATACACTACCACAAAGTGGTCCACAAATTCTTTTAGAACGTCATTCAAAAAATACTGGAAAGCCGCTGGGGCGTTGCACAGCCCGAACGGCATCACAGTATACTCAAACAACCCATATCGCGTTTTAAACGCTGTCTTCCATTCGTCACCTTCTCTGATGCGCACCAAATGATACGCCCCTCTCAGGTCTAATCTGGTATAGATGGTAGCTTCACGCACCTGATCTAACAGAACTGGTATCAGAGGCAAAGGGTAGCGATTACGAACTGTAATTTTATTCAGCGCTCTGTAATCGCAACACGCTCTAAGCTCTCCACTCGCTTTCGATATAAAGAAAAGAGGGGAAGCTGCAGGAGATCGTGAGGGTCGAATGAAACCTATTTCTAGGAAATGGTCCAGGTATTTTCTAAGATGTTGGGTTTCCGGCTCTGATAACGCATAAACTCTACATGCTGGAATGGTGGCTCCCTCAATCAGATCGATTTGACAGTCGTACGCCCGATGAGGTGGGAGTTGTTCGGCCTGAGTCTTACTGAACACTTCCTCAAACTGCGTGTACTCTTCTGGTAATACGACCTCCTTCTCTGCTGCTGTGGCTGCGCAAAATGGGTGTAACAAAGCGGCAGCTTGAGACTCGTACCCCTGTAAACAGTGTTCCTCACATTCCCTAGACAAGAACTTAATGGTCTTATGTCTCCAATCTACCGTAGGGTTATGACGCCACAACCATGGCATGCCCAATATCACCTCATACTGGGGGGCTTCTATGATATTCAATGAGATGTCCTCCACATGTTGTCTAACTCCATCATCTATGGAGATTATTAAGGTCTCAGTTTGCTCTGTAACTAGACCTGATTTGAGCGGCTTCCCATCCACCGCGAGCACTTCCTCAGGGGTCTCACGAGTTACCTTACCGATAGCTAGTCGCCTCACCAACCCGCTATCAATAAAATTCCCTGTGGCCCCCGAATCTAGCATGGCTAACACCTGGTGTACCTGATGCTGAGTTTCTAGTCCCACCGCCACCACTATGTGGGATTCGGTGTCCCTAACTTTGGTACTCGACAAAGACGGTATTTTCCACTCTCTTTCTCCCAAGCCAAGGGGAGGAGGCTCCACTGACAACCCTGACCCATTGCTCAACACCGACACCGCTGCTTTCTTATTCCGGTACAATGGTCCTGGTGCCTTTGGTTTGGAGGGACACTCACGTACAAAGTGTCCTCTTTTCCCGCAATACATGCACAACCCTTGTATACGTCGGCTCTCTCTCTCACTCCGCGAAAGTGGTGCTCGGATGGCTCCCACCTCCATGGGTTTGCTGTGATTATCGGTGGTAACAGCCTCCTTCCTGGAGGTCTTGTCTGACCTGTAAAACATTCTCTCCCCTCTAGACCTTTCGCTACTTCTCTCATACATCCTACCATCCAACCGTAAGGACAAACTGATGAGATCAGCACAGGAACCAGGCTGGGGATCTATTTGGGCAATAACATCCTTGAGTTCTTCTCGCAACCCCTGATAGAAAAGAGACATTCTCTTTTCCTCGGGCCACGCAGCTTCAGCCACCAAACGATTGAAGGAAGTGAGGTACGTGACCAGATCATGCTTTCCTTGTCGCAGCTCAAGGAGTTCCCGGTCCGCACTGAAAGTAGTAGTTCGTCTGTCGAACACATGTTCAAACGCGGATCGGAACGCTTCCCAATCCGACAACACCGGGTCATTGTTCCTTACCAAAGGAACTGCCCAATTGGCGGCATCTCCGATCATGTATGAGATTGCAAAAGCCACTCTGGAGTGGTTATTTGGAAATGATGAAGGCCTGCAGGAGAAATGAAGCAACACCTGTGTAAGAAAGACCTGGATCTTCTGCGGATCCCCTGCATACCTCTCTGGGCTTGCCAGTGGTATGGGAGGAGGAACCGTAACCTGTATTTGTGGGGTGCTAGAGACCGTTGCATCAAAAGGGTTTCTAGCCAGCCTGTCTACCCTTTCTCTCAAGGCCGCTGTTTCTAACCTGGAAGCCGCAAGTTCCTGTTGCACTAACGCCAGGGCCTGTACAACATCGTCTAGGGACGCCATCTATTGCTACCCCCGGACCGGGAGGGGTATCGTATCTTAGGTGCGTAATTCTGTCAGGATTGGGTACTCCTCAGGGTCCGGATGAAGCAATAATGGTTCCACCCCCTGACATCCCCATACTCCAATGTATATATAACAGAGAAATAGGGCGATCAGGTGAGGGATAGGAAGGGGTAGGAACAGCTGGGATGAGAACCTGAAAAAAGAGAATAACAATAATGAATAACAGGTGTTGAAACCTCACTACTCTCAATAAATCTCGCTACTGTTTTTAACATATACCTTTTGTCTCAAGCAGCCTTTATACAAATGGCCCCGTAAGGGCTTCACATGAGGGTAGGTTGTTTGTCGAAAAGCCTCCCGACATCCTAGAATCATGAGCAAGAAAGTTATCGCCAATGACACAACCCCTCTCTTCCAAAGGACAACCGAAATAGAAAACAAGGTTTCCTCCTTCCCGTAAGTTAGACACCACTGCGGTTACAGCACCGCCACCCACCAGTGAGGATGTGTTGGAGAACAACGAAAGAAAAAGGCTTCCACGGTTTAGTACACCGCCGCCTTAGGAGTCTACACCAATAGTAATAACAAAGTATGCTCACGGTTTTTTAGGCTTCCGCGGTTTAGCACACCGCCGCCCTCACCGCGTGAGTCCACTCACCTGACCTCCTCCGATCAGGCTAGTTCCAAAAAGAAACAGAAAACTCTCCCGAGTTCTTCCAGGATTTGGACCTCCGTCCAGCAACGACGGGCTTCCGCGGTATGGTACACCGCCGCCTGCGCCGTGCTCGTGAAAGTAGTGGATCTCCTCCAGCCGGTGAAGACCCCGCAGCACACCTCGATGCTGCCGCCGTACACCAGGAAAGTAAACTCTTCCCTGCCACTAGAATTACGCACGCTGGTTGTGCGCTCAATGCGTCGTCTTATAGACGCGTGACTCCGCCCTCTCCCTGGGCCTCATGGGAGTTGTAGGAATCAACGGCTAGGTAGGCGCTACACGGCCCGACTCCTGACAGTAGGCCCCCCTTCCAGCGCCTCCTAGACCCTGGTTTGCCGGGACACCTACGATAAAATGCGGCCACAGCCGCAGGAGCATGGACGTTGACACACGGCTCCCAGGAATCGTCCTCCGAGGTGTACCCCTTCCAGGAGACCAGATACCACAGCCTGCCCCTGCGATACTGCGCGTCCAGGATCCTTCTCACTTCGTACTCCAGCCCGCCCTCACAGGAGACCGGAGGTGGCGACCGCCTCCTAGCTTCCCTAGCTGGCTTCAAAAGGCTGCAGTGGAAAACTGGATGGATACGGAGACTGGCAGGCAACCGTAGCTTGAAAGCCACCGGGTTCACCTGACGTACCACTCTATATGGACCAATATACTTGGGGTGGAACACACTGCGCATCTTAAACTTGATATTTTTAGTAGACAACCAAACCCTGTCTCCAACCTGATACACAGGACCATCGATTCGGCGTCTGTCCTCCCACTTCTTATACAGCAACTTGGCCTCCACCAGGTGTTTCCTTGTTTTCCTGTGGATAGCCCGTAGTGTCTTCATGTGAGCTAGAACAGACGGTTGGTCGGCTAGGTCTACTGGTAGATCAATGGGCAGAGTCTTTGCGCTGTATCCGAAAGTCGCCTCGAATGGTGAGACCCCGATAGAACTGTGCAGAGCGTTGTTGTAGGCTAACTCCGCCATCCATAGCAACGACACCCATGAGTCCTGTGCCTCCATGGCGTAACAACGCAGATATTTCTTCAGGGTCTGGTTTAACCTTTCGGTTTGTCCATCGGTTTGAGGGTGGAAACTCGTTGAAACAGCCGATTCAATCTGCAGGGCCTTACACCACGACTTCCAGAAGCTGGCGATAAATTGGGGGCCCCTATCTGACACGATCACTTTGGGCAATCCATGTAGTCTGAATACTCTGTCCATCAATAATTGTGCGGTCTGGCCGGCAGTCGGGAGGCTTTTGCACGGTATGAAATGGCCTGTTTTGGTCAGGCTATCCACCACTACCAAAATTGCGGAATATCCTTGATCCACAGGCAGCCCTGTGATGAAATCCATGCTCATGTGTTGCCAGGGTAGGTGTGGAGTTGGCATCGGCCTAAGTTTTCCTTTTTTCCCAGAGGAATCGCTCTTGCACCTGGCACAGACCTCACATTGCGCAACCCAAGCACGCACATCAGATACCAACGATTTCCACCAAAAATGCCGTTGTACCAGATCGATGGTTTTACGGATTCCTGGATGCCCGGCCAAAGGAGACACATGGCACCATTCATATGCGGCTTTCTGTAGGGTTTTATTGGAAAGGTACAGTTTGCCGTTCTGGAAAGGCAAGCCTTGTTTTATGCTCCGAGCTTCGTCCTCCTGGGCCCATCTCTCCCACCTCTCAGTGGATCTATTTTTCTTCACGTCTGCCAGGAATCGCTCCACTCGCATTACACAGATGACCTTTGCTGGATCTATGATGGCTTCAGGGATGCAGGCTGGTTTCTCTACCACAGATTCCTGTCTAGAAAGGAGTCGGCCTTACGATTGTCAGTGCCCGGCCGGAAGGTAATGACGAAATCATATTCCGCAAAAAACAGGGTCCATCTCATTTGCCTCTGTGTAAGATGACGGGCCGTCTTCATGTACTGTAAATTGCGGTGGTCAGAATACACCGTGATTGGATATCGTGCTCCCATCAGGTAATGTCTCCATTCCTGGAAGGCCTTTTTGATTGCTAACAGTTCCTTCTCAGCAATAGTGTAGTTCTTCTCTGTTGCACTTAGCTTCTTGGAGAGGTAGGCCACCGGGTGGAGTTGTCCGGTGTCTTTATCCCTCTGAGACAGTACGGCTCCGATGGCTTCATCTGAAGCGTCGGCTTCCACGATGAATGGAGCCCCCATTGCCGGATGTGTTAGTACAGGGGCGGTGGTAAACGCCTCCTTCAAATGACCAAAAGCCGCAGATGCCTCAGGTGTCCATACAAAGGGAACCCCTTTGCGAAGCAGCCGGGTGATCGGGACAGCCACCTGTGAGAAGTTCATGATGAATCTGCGGTAGTAATTAGCAAAACCCAAGAAACACTGAACGTCCCTGGTGCACGTTGGAATGGGCCACTTCTGTACGGCTTGTATCTTGCGTTCCGCCATACTCAATCCGTTCGGACACAGAATCACCCCTAGAAACTCCACCTCACGAACCCCAAACTCACACTTGCTAAGTTTGCAGAACAGATGGTGCTCACGCAGCCTCTCCAAGACCCACATGACATGACTGTGATGTATATCGACCGACACAGAGTATATGAGGATGTCATCGATATACACTACCACAAAGTGGTCCACAAATTCTTTTAGAACGTCATTCAAAAAATACTGGAAAGCCGCTGGGGCGTTGCACAGCCCGAACGGCATCACAGTATACTCAAACAACCCATATCGCGTTTTAAACGCTGTCTTCCATTCGTCACCTTCTCTGATGCGCACCAAATGATACGCCCCTCTCAGGTCTAATCTGGTATAGATGGTAGCTTCACGCACCTGATCTAACAGAACTGGTATCAGAGGCAAAGGGTAGCGATTACGAACTGTAATTTTATTCAGCGCTCTGTAATCGCAACACGCTCTAAGCTCTCCACTCGCTTTCGATATAAAGAAAAGAGGGGAAGCTGCAGGAGATCGTGAGGGTCGAATGAAACCTATTTCTAGGAAATGGTCCAGGTATTTTCTAAGATGTTGGGTTTCCGGCTCTGATAACGCATAAACTCTACATGCTGGAATGGTGGCTCCCTCAATCAGATCGATTTGACAGTCGTACGCCCGATGAGGTGGGAGTTGTTCGGCCTGAGTCTTACTGAACACTTCCTCAAACTGCGTGTACTCTTCTGGTAATACGACCTCCTTCTCTGCTGCTGTGGCTGCGCAAAATGGGTGTAACAAAGCGGCAGCTTGAGACTCGTACCCCTGTAAACAGTGTTCCTCACATTCCCTAGACAAGAACTTAATGGTCTTATGTCTCCAATCTACCGTAGGGTTATGACGCCACAACCATGGCATGCCCAATATCACCTCATACTGGGGGGCTTCTATGATATTCAATGAGATGTCCTCCACATGTTGTCTAACTCCATCATCTATGGAGATTATTAAGGTCTCAGTTTGCTCTGTAACTAGACCTGATTTGAGCGGCTTCCCATCCACCGCGAGCACTTCCTCAGGGGTCTCACGAGTTACCTTACCGATAGCTAGTCGCCTCACCAACCCGCTATCAATAAAATTCCCTGTGGCCCCCGAATCTAGCATGGCTAACACCTGGTGTACCTGATGCTGAGTTTCTAGTCCCACCGCCACCACTATGTGGGATTCGGTGTCCCTAACTTTGGTACTCGACAAAGACGGTATTTTCCACTCTCTTTCTCCCAAGCCAAGGGGAGGAGGCTCCACTGACAACCCTGACCCATTGCTCAACACCGACACCGCTGCTTTCTTATTCCGGTACAATGGTCCTGGTGCCTTTGGTTTGGAGGGACACTCACGTACAAAGTGTCCTCTTTTCCCGCAATACATGCACAACCCTTGTATACGTCGGCTCTCTCTCTCACTCCGCGAAAGTGGTGCTCGGATGGCTCCCACCTCCATGGGTTTGCTGTGATTATCGGTGGTAACAGCCTCCTTCCTGGAGGTCTTGTCTGACCTGTAAAACATTCTCTCCCCTCTAGACCTTTCGCTACTTCTCTCATACATCCTACCATCCAACCGTAAGGACAAACTGATGAGATCAGCACAGGAACCAGGCTGGGGATCTATTTGGGCAATAACATCCTTGAGTTCTTCTCGCAACCCCTGATAGAAAAGAGACATTCTCTTTTCCTCGGGCCACGCAGCTTCAGCCACCAAACGATTGAAGGAAGTGAGGTACGTGACCAGATCATGCTTTCCTTGTCGCAGCTCAAGGAGTTCCCGGTCCGCACTGAAAGTAGTAGTTCGTCTGTCGAACACATGTTCAAACGCGGATCGGAACGCTTCCCAATCCGACAACACCGGGTCATTGTTCCTTACCAAAGGAACTGCCCAATTGGCGGCATCTCCGATCATGTATGAGATTGCAAAAGCCACTCTGGAGTGGTTATTTGGAAATGATGAAGGCCTGCAGGAGAAATGAAGCAACACCTGTGTAAGAAAGACCTGGATCTTCTGCGGATCCCCTGCATACCTCTCTGGGCTTGCCAGTGGTATGGGAGGAGGAACCGTAACCTGTATTTGTGGGGTGCTAGAGACCGTTGCATCAAAAGGGTTTCTAGCCAGCCTGTCTACCCTTTCTCTCAAGGCCGCTGTTTCTAACCTGGAAGCCGCAAGTTCCTGTTGCACTAACGCCAGGGCCTGTACAACATCGTCTAGGGACGCCATCTATTGCTACCCCCGGACCGGGAGGGGTATCGTATCTTAGGTGCGTAATTCTGTCAGGATTGGGTACTCCTCAGGGTCCGGATGAAGCAATAATGGTTCCACCCCCTGACATCCCCATACTCCAATGTATATATAACAGAGAAATAGGGCGATCAGGTGAGGGATAGGAAGGGGTAGGAACAGCTGGGATGAGAACCTGAAAAAAGAGAATAACAATAATGAATAACAGGTGTTGAAACCTCACTACTCTCAATAAATCTCGCTACTGTTTTTAACATATACCTTTTGTCTCAAGCAGCCTTTATACAAATGGCCCCGTAAGGGCTTCACATGAGGGTAGGTTGTTTGTCGAAAAGCCTCCCGACATCCTAGAATCATGAGCAAGAAAGTTATCGCCAATGACACAACCCCTCTCTTCCAAAGGACAACCGAAATAGAAAACAAGGTTTCCTCCTTCCCGTAAGTTAGACACCACTGCGGTTACAGCACCGCCACCCACCAGTGAGGATGTGTTGGAGAACAACGAAAGAAAAAGGCTTCCACGGTTTAGTACACCGCCGCCTTAGGAGTCTACACCAATAGTAATAACAAAGTATGCTCACGGTTTTTTAGGCTTCCGCGGTTTAGCACACCGCCGCCCTCACCGCGTGAGTCCACTCACCTGACCTCCTCCGATCAGGCTAGTTCCAAAAGAAACAGAAAACTCTCCCGAGTTCTTCCAGGATTTGGACCTCCGTCCAGCAACGACGGGCTTCCGCGGTATGGTACACCGCCGCCTGCGCCGTGCTCGTGAAAGTAGTGGATCTCCTCCAGCCGGTGAAGACCCCGCAGCACACCTCGATGCTGCCGCCGTACACCAGGAAAGTAAACTCTTCCCTGCCACTAGAATTACGCACGCTGGTTGTGCGCTCAATGCGTCGTCTTATAGACGCGTGACTCCGCCCTCTCCCTGGGCCTCATGGGAGTTGTAGGAATCAACGGCTAGGTAGGCGCTACACGGCCCGACTCCTGACAGTAGGCCCCCCTTCCAGCGCCTCCTAGACCCTGGTTTGCCGGGACACCTACGATAAAATGCGGCCACAGCCGCAGGAGCATGGACGTTGACACACGGCTCCCAGGAATCGTCCTCCGAGGTGTACCCCTTCCAGGAGACCAGATACCACAGCCTGCCCCTGCGATACTGCGCGTCCAGGATCCTTCTCACTTCGTACTCCAGCCCGCCCTCACAGGAGACCGGAGGTGGCGACCGCCTCCTAGCTTCCCTAGCTGGCTTCAAAAGGCTGCAGTGGAAAACTGGATGGATACGGAGACTGGCAGGCAACCGTAGCTTGAAAGCCACCGGGTTCACCTGACGTACCACTCTATATGGACCAATATACTTGGGGTGGAACACACTGCGCATCTTAAACTTGATATTTTTAGTAGACAACCAAACCCTGTCTCCAACCTGATACACAGGACCATCGATTCGGCGTCTGTCCTCCCACTTCTTATACAGCAACTTGGCCTCCACCAGGTGTTTCCTTGTTTTCCTGTGGATAGCCCGTAGTGTCTTCATGTGAGCTAGAACAGACGGTTGGTCGGCTAGGTCTACTGGTAGATCAATGGGCAGAGTCTTTGCGCTGTATCCGAAAGTCGCCTCGAATGGTGAGACCCCGATAGAACTGTGCAGAGCGTTGTTGTAGGCTAACTCCGCCATCCATAGCAACGACACCCATGAGTCCTGTGCCTCCATGGCGTAACAACGCAGATATTTCTTCAGGGTCTGGTTTAACCTTTCGGTTTGTCCATCGGTTTGAGGGTGGAAACTCGTTGAAACAGCCGATTCAATCTGCAGGGCCTTACACCACGACTTCCAGAAGCTGGCGATAAATTGGGGGCCCCTATCTGACACGATCACTTTGGGCAATCCATGTAGTCTGAATACTCTGTCCATCAATAATTGTGCGGTCTGGCCGGCAGTCGGGAGGCTTTTGCACGGTATGAAATGGCCTGTTTTGGTCAGGCTATCCACCACTACCAAAATTGCGGAATATCCTTGATCCACAGGCAGCCCTGTGATGAAATCCATGCTCATGTGTTGCCAGGGTAGGTGTGGAGTTGGCATCGGCCTAAGTTTTCCTTTTTTCCCAGAGGAATCGCTCTTGCACCTGGCACAGACCTCACATTGCGCAACCCAAGCACGCACATCAGATACCAACGATTTCCACCAAAAATGCCGTTGTACCAGATCGATGGTTTTACGGATTCCTGGATGCCCGGCCAAAGGAGACACATGGCACCATTCATATGCGGCTTTCTGTAGGGTTTTATTGGAAAGGTACAGTTTGCCGTTCTGGAAAGGCAAGCCTTGTTTTATGCTCCGAGCTTCGTCCTCCTGGGCCCATCTCTCCCACCTCTCAGTGGATCTATTTTTCTTCACGTCTGCCAGGAATCGCTCCACTCGCATTACACAGATGACCTTTGCTGGATCTATGATGGCTTCAGGGATGCAGGCTGGTTTCTCTACCACAGATTCCTGTCTAGAAAGGGAGTCGGCCTTACGATTGTCAGTGCCCGGCCGGAAGGTAATGACGAAATCATATTCCGCAAAAAACAGGGTCCATCTCATTTGCCTCTGTGTAAGATGACGGGCCGTCTTCATGTACTGTAAATTGCGGTGGTCAGAATACACCGTGATTGGATATCGTGCTCCCATCAGGTAATGTCTCCATTCCTGGAAGGCCTTTTTGATTGCTAACAGTTCCTTCTCAGCAATAGTGTAGTTCTTCTCTGTTGCACTTAGCTTCTTGGAGAGGTAGGCCACCGGGTGGAGTTGTCCGGTGTCTTTATCCCTCTGAGACAGTACGGCTCCGATGGCTTCATCTGAAGCGTCGGCTTCCACGATGAATGGAGCCCCCATTGCCGGATGTGTTAGTACAGGGGCGGTGGTAAACGCCTCCTTCAAATGACCAAAAGCCGCAGATGCCTCAGGTGTCCATACAAAGGGAACCCCTTTGCGAAGCAGCCGGGTGATCGGGACAGCCACCTGTGAGAAGTTCATGATGAATCTGCGGTAGTAATTAGCAAAACCCAAGAAACACTGAACGTCCCTGGTGCACGTTGGAATGGGCCACTTCTGTACGGCTTGTATCTTGCGTTCCGCCATACTCAATCCGTTCGGACACAGAATCACCCCTAGAAACTCCACCTCACGAACCCCAAACTCACACTTGCTAAGTTTGCAGAACAGATGGTGCTCACGCAGCCTCTCCAAGACCCACATGACATGACTGTGATGTATATCGACCGACACAGAGTATATGAGGATGTCATCGATATACACTACCACAAAGTGGTCCACAAATTCTTTTAGAACGTCATTCAAAAAATACTGGAAAGCCGCTGGGGCGTTGCACAGCCCGAACGGCATCACAGTATACTCAAACAACCCATATCGCGTTTTAAACGCTGTCTTCCATTCGTCACCTTCTCTGATGCGCACCAAATGATACGCCCCTCTCAGGTCTAATCTGGTATAGATGGTAGCTTCACGCACCTGATCTAACAGAACTGGTATCAGAGGCAAAGGGTAGCGATTACGAACTGTAATTTTATTCAGCGCTCTGTAATCGCAACACGCTCTAAGCTCTCCACTCGCTTTCGATATAAAGAAAAGAGGGGAAGCTGCAGGAGATCGTGAGGGTCGAATGAAACCTATTTCTAGGAAATGGTCCAGGTATTTTCTAAGATGTTGGGTTTCCGGCTCTGATAACGCATAAACTCTACATGCTGGAATGGTGGCTCCCTCAATCAGATCGATTTGACAGTCGTACGCCCGATGAGGTGGGAGTTGTTCGGCCTGAGTCTTACTGAACACTTCCTCAAACTGCGTGTACTCTTCTGGTAATACGACCTCCTTCTCTGCTGCTGTGGCTGCGCAAAATGGGTGTAACAAAGCGGCAGCTTGAGACTCGTACCCCTGTAAACAGTGTTCCTCACATTCCCTAGACAAGAACTTAATGGTCTTATGTCTCCAATCTACCGTAGGGTTATGACGCCACAACCATGGCATGCCCAATATCACCTCATACTGGGGGCTTCTATGATATTCAATGAGATGTCCTCCACATGTTGTCTAACTCCATCATCTATGGAGATTATTAAGGTCTCAGTTTGCTCTGTAACTAGACCTGATTTGAGCGGCTTCCCATCCACCGCGAGCACTTCCTCAGGGGTCTCACGAGTTACCTTACCGATAGCTAGTCGCCTCACCAACCCGCTATCAATAAAATTCCCTGTGGCCCCCGAATCTAGCATGGCTAACACCTGGTGTACCTGATGCTGAGTTTCTAGTCCCACCGCCACCACTATGTGGGATTCGGTGTCCCTAACTTTGGTACTCGACAAAGACGGTATTTTCCACTCTCTTTCTCCCAAGCCAAGGGGAGGAGGCTCCACTGACAACCCTGACCCATTGCTCAACACCGACACCGCTGCTTTCTTATTCCGGTACAATGGTCCTGGTGCCTTTGGTTTGGAGGGACACTCACGTACAAAGTGTCCTCTTTTCCCGCAATACATGCACAACCCTTGTATACGTCGGCTCTCTCTCTCACTCCGCGAAAGTGGTGCTCGGATGGCTCCCACCTCCATGGGTTTGCTGTGATTATCGGTGGTAACAGCCTCCTTCCTGGAGGTCTTGTCTGACCTGTAAAACATTCTCTCCCCTCTAGACCTTTCGCTACTTCTCTCATACATCCTACCATCCAACCGTAAGGACAAACTGATGAGATCAGCACAGGAACCAGGCTGGGGATCTATTTGGGCAATAACATCCTTGAGTTCTTCTCGCAACCCCTGATAGAAAAGAGACATTCTCTTTTCCTCGGGCCACGCAGCTTCAGCCACCAAACGATTGAAGGAAGTGAGGTACGTGACCAGATCATGCTTTCCTTGTCGCAGCTCAAGGAGTTCCCGGTCCGCACTGAAAGTAGTAGTTCGTCTGTCGAACACATGTTCAAACGCGGATCGGAACGCTTCCCAATCCGACAACACCGGGTCATTGTTCCTTACCAAAGGAACTGCCCAATTGGCGGCATCTCCGATCATGTATGAGATTGCAAAAGCCACTCTGGAGTGGTTATTTGGAAATGATGAAGGCCTGCAGGAGAAATGAAGCAACACCTGTGTAAGAAAGACCTGGATCTTCTGCGGATCCCCTGCATACCTCTCTGGGCTTGCCAGTGGTATGGGAGGAGGAACCGTAACCTGTATTTGTGGGGTGCTAGAGACCGTTGCATCAAAAGGGTTTCTAGCCAGCCTGTCTACCCTTTCTCTCAAGGCCGCTGTTTCTAACCTGGAAGCCGCAAGTTCCTGTTGCACTAACGCCAGGGCCTGTACAACATCGTCTAGGGACGCCATCTATTGCTACCCCCGGACCGGGAGGGGTATCGTATCTTAGGTGCGTAATTCTGTCAGGATTGGGTACTCCTCAGGGTCCGGATGAAGCAATAATGGTTCCACCCCCTGACATCCCCATACTCCAATGTATATATAACAGAGAAATAGGGCGATCAGGTGAGGGATAGGAAGGGGTAGGAACAGCTGGGATGAGAACCTGAAAAAAGAGAATAACAATAATGAATAACAGGTGTTGAAACCTCACTACTCTCAATAAATCTCGCTACTGTTTTTAACATATACCTTTTGTCTCAAGCAGCCTTTATACAAATGGCCCCGTAAGGGCTTCACATGAGGGTAGGTTGTTTGTCGAAAAGCCTCCCGACATCCTAGAATCATGAGCAAGAAAGTTATCGCCAATGACACAACCCCTCTCTTCCAAAGGACAACCGAAATAGAAAACAAGGTTTCCTCCTTCCCGTAAGTTAGACACCACTGCGGTTACAGCACCGCCACCCACCAGTGAGGATGTGTTGGAGAACAACGAAAGAAAAAGGCTTCCACGGTTTAGTACACCGCCGCCTTAGGAGTCTACACCAATAGTAATAACAAAGTATGCTCACGGTTTTTTAGGCTTCCGCGGTTTAGCACACCGCCGCCCTCACCGCGTGAGTCCGCTCACCTGACCTCCTCCGATCAGGCTAGTTCCAAAAAGAAACAGAAAACTCTCCCGAGTTCTTCCAGGATTTGGACCTCCGTCCAGCAACGACGGGCTTCCGCGGTATGGTACACCGCCGCCTGCGCCGTGCTCGTGAAAGTAGTGGATCTCCTCCAGCCGGTGAAGACCCCGCAGCACACCTCGATGCTGCCGCCGTACACCAGGAAAGTAAACTCTTCCCTGCCACTAGAATTACGCACGCTGGTTGTGCGCTCAATGCGTCGTCTTATAGACGCGTGACTCCGCCCTCTCCCTGGGCCTCATGGGAGTTGTAGGAATCAACGGCTAGGTAGGCGCTACACGGCCCGACTCCTGACAGTTCCTGTGGCAATAGGGGCTTGTAAATATGCCACCTAATGGTGTGAGACTACAGACAAGTTATGGATACCTCACATCCTGACAGTAGGTGTGAGACCGCCGCTCACACCATCTTCTCTGCCTCGTTAATTGTTTCTTAGGCTTAACGTCCACTGGAGGTTGAGGTGAGCCAGGTGTTTTTGTTCAACTTGTCTAAACTAGTCGATGGTCACTTACCTTAATATTTTCCAAACTGTTTGCCATGGGTTTTCAAATGTTTAGAAACATAATCAAAATTTTGCTGTTGGTTTCGCTCCAAAAAAGGTTGGGTAAATTTTATGTTTGGTGATGCCCTTGATACCGTGCTCCAGGGCATTAATTTACGATTGAACAAGGACATAATGTGCCACCTGAATGTAGTATGCCCAGAGGCAATCACATGAAGATCCTAGGGCAGAGGTCTTCAAACTTTTTTGCTCTGAGCCCCCCTAAGGTAAATGTTTTGAAGTCGGGCCCCCCGCCAAAACTTTATGGCAAGACATGGGGGAGCGGGAGTGGTACAGCTGAGCACAGAGGGCTAGGAGTATAAGATCATTTCAAGGGTACCTTTCTGTAGCTTAATTCTGCACTAAATATGAGCAGTATAAAAATGCAAATATGTCACACAAAACCAAAAATGACCATAAAACTCTGCCTCACATAATTGGGGTGTTGTGAGCCCCTCATTCTCCTGGACCCCAATGCAGATGTACCTGTGGGACTAATGATAGCTGCAGCCCTGAGTAGCAGGCTGCCTCTCTGCCTCTGCCTTTCCCTACCATGCCTGGCCATCCTTCCAGTCCTGACACAGACTCTCTGATCCTTTCAGACAAAAATGAACCCCCACATGTTTCCCACACTTTGCTTCAACAGATACCTCAGCTCTAATGCTAGCAAGGCCCCATGCCTCTTTTGCAGAGTAAGACAGTCATGATTCTGATGCAGTGGGCCCCTAACCCCCTGGGATCCAGTGACACTTCACCTGCTTCACTAATGATAGCTACGGCCTTGCGAAAAAGACAGTCTCATCGGCTCTTTATTAAAAACATGGACCCCGATATTGTGTCATACCCCTTCTGTCATCTCTCTGAGGCCCAAGCTAAGCTGTCACCTCTGGTTCGACATTCACCTTCCTTGGGCGATTGGTATGAGGCCAAAAATACTGGCACCCCAAGGGTGCACTGGGACCTAATACAAACAAGGAAGCATAGTAAAGCAGCCATAATTGGGGTTTAGTTGGCCTCTCACACCACGGGGCCTCAGTGCCATTGCACCGGCAGCACCAATGATACTTACAGCCCTAGGAAACAGGCTTCTCCTCAGCCCACTATGCAGAGATATTACTCCTAGGACTGAGACTCAGAGTAGACTGCCTGCCCCTTTGTGTAATTTAAAAAAAAGGGAACAAAAGTCCCACATCTCTCCTTCCCAGTGCTGGGGACCTGTTCCCTGTGCAACAAGGGTGGCCTGGGCCCTAATACAAGCAAGGAAAATGGGTCTCCACTCCACTCTTTGCTACAATCATAATTGGAGTGCAGTGGCCTCCTCACACTCTTGGTCCCAGTGCCACTGGAATTATGCGATTTTGTGGCGTTTTTTCGCATAATTATGGATCTGCCACATTTGCCACATAATCCATCATCTGGTGCATAAGCTGCAGATTGTAGCAAAAATTGTTTCTAGCTCAAACGGATCAAAAGTTACTAAAATGTGGCGACATGTGGTCCCACGCAATGGAAGGCCCTTCCTTGACAGAGGTTAAATTGTCACCTTTCATTTGCTTATTTCTGTATTTGGTTGTTAAACTGGTACTAATGAGGTACAATATTTTCCCAAACAGTATTACCATGTGAAAAAAGTACACAATAATGAAGTAATACTATAAAAAATATGCCACATTATTCGACATAATTTGCCTTTTCTTCTTGCATAATTTTGTCATCCTTAATTCCAGTGGCTCTGACTAAACCATTTTGCAGCAGCCTATTTTATATTGGGTGTAATGCAGTTTTTAAAATAATGATTTACATATCGACATTCACAGTACTTTCTGTTACAGGCTTGGACCTCGTAGATCTATATAGACACAACCCCTTGTTACCCACTGCACCCACCAAAATTCACTTCTGTAACTCTTTGGCCTCATACACAAACATCTGCAGTGATTACATTAACCATTTGAGGATTCATAAGTATTATCTTGAAACTATTTTTCATTTACGTTACCTGCAGGTGAAAAAATAGCACAAAATAGTTCCAGAATATTATGCACCTTTTAATCATGTCTTTTTTCCTGGCATGTACTTCAGCTGCTGTTTGTAAATGAAGACAGCCTGGAAGCGCATTTTATAAACAAATTCACGCTTCCAAGCAGTTTTCATTTACAAGTTGTTACTGAGGCATTTCCGCCCCCCTGGGAACACGGCCACGGCCCCCCAGGGGGGCACGCCCCACAGTTTGAAGCCCTCTGCCCTAGGGAATAAATAGTGCTATGTAGAAGATAGTAAATAAATGCACTGATTAAGTAGTGGGGTATGGCCTCTCCTTGGATGTGTCTGTAAAATTTACATTTTGACCTGAATTTTTTACAGTCCTGTCCAGAATTTGATTCCATGCCAGGTGGTCACCCTACATCACACATGAAATGTAATGGTTACTGTTAAATGCTATCTATAAAAGCAAGGTCAAACTGAATTTTCTCCCATTGGCACTAGTGTTTAAATACCATCATGAACGCTCATTCAGTGCTTGTGTGTAGCCCAGCCCCTTGTCCCACCCTTTGCACCGCCCTTATTTGTGACTCAAACTCCTCCCTCATCCACAGCCCCATGGCTTTTAGGCCTTATTTATGGGCTTTTGCCGTCGGGCAGCGCCGCAGGCCTCCCTGCTGTGCTGCCCTACGGCAAAAGGAAAGGGCAGGAATGCAGCTGTATCTATATGATACCTCGCATTCCTGTCCTTTTCCCCTGTGCTGGCGCACAATGGGCTGCCATGCGCCAACTCAGGCACCTTTGCACTGTGGTGCAAGGGTGCCTGCATTGCGGGGATGATTGATTTTGTGCAGGAAGGGCCCCTTCCTGCACAAAATCAATAGATTCAGGCGCTTTCCTTTTTCTATGTGTGCTGCAGAATGCAGCACACATAGAAAAATGAAAGCACAAGGAGAAATGTTTTCATTTCTCTTCGTTGCGCCTCCATAACGCCACCCCTGGAGTGGCGTTAGGTTCTGACGCATTCCCAGGTTTACGATGCCTCGTAAATCTGGGAATATGTTAGGTTCCATGGGTGTTGCGTGGGAACACCCACAGCAACACCCATGGAACGCCCCTTTCACGCAGTTTTCTGCGTGAAAGGGGCACATATTTATAAGGCCATGAAAAGCCACGTAAAGTTGCTTTACGTGGCCTTATAAATATGGGGTGGCACATTGCGCCACCGGAACGTCAAAAAAGTGACGTTCCGGGGGCGCAAAAGTGCTGATAGGGCCTCATAAATGAGGCCCCCTATCTCTAGCGTGAACTCGACCTGAAGGTATTGATGCACTTTACAGGAGCAGCTATTTACATTCAGTCGCGGCCGGCATGACTCGCAGGTAGAGGGGCGGGGTGGTCACGCGAAGAGGGGGTTAATTTAAAAAAAAAAATCAAATTTACCTCACCTGGCTCACCTGCATGGTCCCCCGTCGCGTCCCTCCGAGTCCCAGGAAGCAGGCAGCCTCCCTCTCCTCCCCGAAGCCAATCACAACGCTGCAATGGCAGCGTTGTGATTGGCTGGGACGCCGACCACACAGGCGTCAATGGGGAGGCCGTTTTCTCCATGTAGGGCAGCCTACATGGTGAAAACAGAAAGTGCGTATGACTGGTTTGGTCGGCCCTTGGGCCGGCCAAACAGTCAGTGCCCACAACAGTGGGCAAGCCACTCCTCCCATGCCCAACCAAACCCTTCTGCTTTCTCGAAGTGCAAGAAGCAGAAACATAAAATGGTATTCATAATACTATTTTATGTTTCTGCTTCTCGCACTGCGAGAAAGTAGTAGGGCGACGCTCCTCCGCCCACATGGAGGAGCCGCCCCTGTTTTAAAGGAGACATTCAGTTATTGTAGGCAAAGGAAGATCAAGTGATTTGCCCAGAATCACAAAATGTTGAGGCGACGCCGATACTCGGACCCGATTCCCTAGTTCCAAAGTGAGAAGTTCTGGACTTTACACCACATCCTGCACTTGCACAGCATAAATAGAGGGTCGGCTTTTTTCTGAAGATATGGAGTTATATTGAGTTATAGTACTGCCTATAGTATTATGTATTCCTCTTAGAAACG
The DNA here is from genome assembly GCA_963921515.1 of Calotriton arnoldi. NCBI lineage: Eukaryota > Metazoa > Chordata > Amphibia > Caudata > Salamandridae > Calotriton > Calotriton arnoldi. Next base: position 3,133,030 of record CAWUFW010000564.1, on the reverse strand, counting down.
ACAGAAGCGCGATATGAAGCGGTACCAAAGAAAGCTATTTAGAACATGTTATGTGGGTTGCCAAAAGTGCAGAAACATGGTTTTTTTTTTTTAGATAGAACACATTTATGGAGCTTTGCTGCCATCGTATGGCCAATGTGTAAATTAACACTATCCGTCAGTTTTCGGTATTTATTGTATGAAGTTTTGAATAGTACATTAAAAATAAGAATCAGGTCGAAGATTTGACTAAGTCTTAATTATGTGTACACACTAAAGAAGCTAGATTTTGTTTTAGATGATATTCAGGAGTTTTTATATTATATCGTGTTCTGCTTTATAAAAAGCAATGCGAATCCTTAAACATAAATATTTGTTCAGGCTGTGATCTTACACAGTGTTCATTTTGAGCCCCACACCGAATCTGTCAAATGCCAGGTTTTCAGAATAGCAAGGCTGCCCAGTCTGGATTCTTGCATCACCCTACTCTTTATCATCTCACTCATCCATTTTCGTTTTCATCCCTGAGTTTTCCTTTTGTCACTGTTTTAATTTATTTCTCTTTGTCCTTCGTTCTCCCTTTTCTGCCTTTCTCTCTTGCTCTGGATCAAGGAGTAATGATGAGAAATATGTCCTGGTCCCCAAAAATGAGTGCAGGGTCCCAACACCTGCAGCCACAGGCAAAAATGAAGGCGAAGCACTGATCTTACGCACAGCTGCTTCTACGCTTTAATCATAAAGCACCGTTCTAAAACTCTGTATCGCTCTGCAGGCAGGAGCTACCGGGGTTGTTTGCCACTGATGACATGTGTCCCTTCCTACTATGGCTCTGCAAACTGGGCCAAGTACTCCCCTTTCTGCACATGATTCTCAGGACAGTGAGGGCAAACAGCCACAGGCTTCTCAGGGACGTCGTGCAGGGGTGCTCGAGCACCGAGCTCAACAATCAACCAACAGACCTAATAAAGTGAAAGCCCCACCTGTGCTTATCTTTGCAAGAAAGAGTGAAGATTAATCACATAATTGTTCGAAATACTGCACACTTCAACACTCATGTACTGTGATCTTGTTTTTGGTGAAATTTGTGTTTGTTTTCATGCTTCACCGGTGTTGTTCTAAACACTATTTTGCATGACATTCACCTTTTGGTTGGTTGGTAGGTATTCCACTTTTATTGTTGATTATTTTGCCCATTATTTTGTTTTCAACAAAACTAGATTGGTGCTGCACCAATACTAGTCAAAAATGTCCATAAAGAATTATCCATGGGTATTGAGGATAGTTCAATGAAGAAAGTGGCTGCGAATACAAGGTGTATAGTGTTTTCTTCTTTATTATTCAATTCGTAAAAAACCATCAGCCAACGCGTTTCGTCCTTTTTACATAGGACTTCTTCAGGGCACTATCAATATAAGGTAACAACCAATCCGCTGGGTTGTGACCTAGTTGTGAGAATTATCTTGAACAGAGGCTGTTGCCTGGCATCTGTTCACTGCTTCAAACTAATAATCCAAGTCGAGCTGTACAAATTAGTAGGCGTGATCCAATGCCCAATTATATGAGGGTAAAAGGAGCGCGTGGTATAGTAGCCATTATTTTGTTTTCTTGTTTTTCTTGTATTACATTGTGGTATTATAGCCAGTATGTCTAGCAATGTTGGGCAACCACCACCGTTCTTGCAGAATCCAGGCAAACCCCCCATGCCTTGGCGTAAGTGGCATAGGGTCTTTGCAAATTTATGGTTGCCATAGACTTAACAATAATCAACTGGATACTATCAGAAATTTTCAGGCTTGCATAACCGACATCTCAAACTGGATGAGTGCAAACTCGCTGAAACTAAATGGAGGTAAAACAGAGCTTCTCTGCTACTCTTCTAGTAGGGTTCCGGTGCCTCTGCCCTCGAATTTCTGGCTTCTTCCTACAGAGGCTCCTCTTAGCATCTTCGAGAAGTTCCAGAGCCTTGGAGTCACTCTGAATGAGCACCTCTCTCTTGAAAAGCATGTTAATGGAGTGGTAGGTATCTGCTTTGCACTTCTCCGGAGCCTTGGAAAGATCTTTCCAATGCTACCTACTCAAGTGAAATCCCTAATAGCCAGGTGTGTAGTGCTTAGCAGACTGGATTACTGTAATGCTCTTCTATTAGGAGCCCCCAACTATCTGATTAAGTGATTGGACAGAGTCCAGGTTGCTACAGCCAAATTGACTCTTAATAGATCGCGAAATTCCTCTGCCTCTAATGCTCTCAAGGACCTTCATTGTTTACCTGTCGAACAGAGGATCCTCTTCAAATTGCTTTGTATGGTATTCAAAGTCCTCTAGAATAAAGGTCCAAAGCCACTACAGACCAGATAAAGGAAATATTCCTCAAGAAGGTCACTACGTTCAGCTGCAGCCAATCTCGTTTAAGAATATAGGTTTAATAGGATGCGGCAAGGGGGCCGAGCCTTTTCTATCAAAGCTGCCCAGGCTTGGAACAAGCTTCCGCCTCAACTAAGATCTCAGTCTGACCTGCATCAGTTTAAGAAAGCCCTCAAGACCTGGTTATTTCCCAAACCTTATTAAGCTGAAGATAACTATCTTCCCCCATTATTCTTTCTCCTGTCTCTTATCATGACTTTAGCAATTGTTCGCACCAGGATACCAGTCTGGTCACAGTGCGCTCTACAAATATATGATGCAATACAAATATATGATACAATACAGTAAACGTTTTTCAATTCAATGCAATACGTTGTGCTGCTTTGCTATTCAATCATTTGGTTTAATCCGGTCAGCAGGTGTCTGACAATCTTCCTGTTGTCTCCACACCCAGTGGTGAGGAGGCTTGGGATGTCTGAACAGTATGCTGATGAGCCTTCAGTCATGCTTGAAAGGCATATTTTTTGTAAACTGAAGAGAATGTTTGAAGAGTCATTTGAGGACAATTTAGCTGTTCTTAGAATCCTGGCAGCCAAATGTGATTTTGGTTCCAATTTAGATATTTACTTACCAGACCAATTTGCATTTAATTGTTATAATAAGAAAATCCAAGAACGCATTTTAACATGTAAGAATCCATCTCTTAATGAGGTTATGGATACTGCTCGTAGTATTGAACGTACTGTAATATCTTCAAGAATTCTTACAGAAGATCTAAGAAATAAGATGGGTGACAGGCAGATCGCTACTCAAGTTGCCACTTTGTGTGAGATGGATGAAGTTGATGTCAACGCTGTGTCTAACAAAAACAAATTTAACAAGAAGAACATTGAGAAAAAGTTTTCAGGGACGTGTTACAGGTGTGGGTCTAAATACACATGGGAAACAGTGCTTCTTGCCCGGCACTGGATAAGAGGTGCAATAATCATAAAATAAATAGGCATTTTTATACGGTGTGTAAATTTGTGAAGTTCAAAAACAAAGTGAGCTAAATTGGCATGGAAGAAGACAAGTTGTGTGACAATTTGAACAATGTTTTGTTGGCTGTGGAGGTCAGTTCTTTGGGTGATAGACGTAAGAGATGTAAAGGTCCCATTTGTGAGGTGGGGATTGGTACTGTCAATCTAGGTGTGATGGCTAATTCTGGTTCTCCTATAACCATTCTTGCTGATGTCACTTTTGAAAAGTTATGGTCAACAAAGTTATTATTACCTCCTGATGTTAAGCTAAAGGCTTTTGGAGATTGTACTTATCAGTGGTTCCTTCACATATGAGATCTGTATCAAGGGTAGGAACGTTCTTACAAAAATGTATGTGGTTGAGAATGGACAGGATATTTTAGGATGCCATGACCTGGGAATCATTCTCAAACCCAGTCACAAGGAACTTTGACTGGGTTTAGGAGATTTACCAGTACTGTCTGTATGCCATTCTATTCACAATGGAGGTGTTAATGCTCTGAATGTTCTAATTGACAAGTATTCACATGTTCTGAGTGAGAAGGTTAGTCTTATAAGTGGTTTTGAACACACCATTAAGATAAAAAGCAATGCTTCACCCGTCATTCAAAAGGTTAGATGTGTTCCTATGTCTGTACGGAGGGACTTCAAAATTTGCTTGATGAAATGTGCGCTCAAGGTATAATTACTCCGGGGGCGTGGCCGAGCTGGCGACCAACATGGCCGCCTAACTCGAAAGCTCCGGAGCCGCCACGCTACAAATGCCATCAGCCAGCTTAAATTGGTGATTAAACGGGCCACCGATACCGCGAATCAATAGCTGACGTGGCGGAGATGATTTCGACACCAAGAGCTGCGTCCGGAGGTGCTGGCATCCCGAAGATCTGACCGCTGCGATCCTGAGCCTGACGCTGCCCTCGGAGGCCCCGAGTCGACAGGGGACTCGATTGAGCCTGAGGGCGAGGCTCGGATCGCGCGGACCTGCAGAGAGCCTCCTGTTCAAGCACGCCACGCTGTGGAACTGCGGCGTATGGGAGAGGACCCGATTGTATCGGTAAATAGATTGCTGCCATTCTCCCGATGAAACTGGAGGCCGTGGCGCGCTGCGGCGGCAGTGATAACGGCCTGATTCCTGACACGAGTGACCAGTAAGGGCCTGATTCGGCTGATCTAACCGTGGCGCTGTTGGGTGTGCGCGGCTTCTCCCCTACACTGGCCTGCACTGTGGTGGATCGCGAATGTCTGCGGGCCCTGCCCAGCGTGCCTACCGCTTTAGTGATACTGAGCTACACCGAGGGCCCTTCCCTTGATGCTAGGAGATGTGCTGCCCCTCTGTGCCACGCATCGATCGAGGGATGCAACGTGTCCTGCTGGTAATGTGGCCCGCCCGCGCCCTTCTTGTCTAGTGCACTCCATTCTTTCCTGGTTTTGGCTGCCATATTGAGCTGAGACACTGCTGCCCCTGGCTGGGCCTCCTATCCGATTGGTTGGGTGTGCAGTTTTTGTTGCCGTGCCGTTGTGTGACCGATCTGATTTCATCGCCCCCACTCAGCGGGCTGCACCGGGTCTGGTCTTGGGACTGTGAGCTGGCACCAACTGACCCTTCCCTCCTGCCCTGGCGACCTTCTGGTTATACTACAAGCATAGCCGTGCCTTAGCCTCCATTAAGTGTAACGATGGGCCGCACTGACCCGAAACAAAATCAATTGAACTCTGACGGGGGCAAGACTCCTCGACGAGACGAAGTGGACGGGGCTCTGGCTCAGAACACACCCCGTTAGATGGAGCGGCAGCCATTTTAGCAGAGCTCAGGGCGGGATTCCAATCCATAGATTCACGGCTTGACACGCTGACTGCCCGCCTGGACGATATTAATGGGCGCTTAGATGGGCATGACACCCGACTGGACAGGGTGGAGCAGGGAATTTCTGATTTAGAGGACAGTCATCCCTCTATCCAGAAACGATTGGATAGGTCCGAGGGCCTCCTTAAACAACTGGCGACAAAGGCGGAGGATTTGGAGGCACGCTCACGCAGAAGCAACCTGCGAGTTGCTGGAATCGCAGAATCTACCAACACAGGCCCCATGATCAAGTTCATCGAAACCGTTTTAACTGATCTCTTTGGCAGGGAGGCCTTCTCGAACACGTTTGCTGTTGAACGAGCGCATAGGTCACTGGGTCCACCCCCACCCCCGGGAACGTCTCCCCGGATTGTTATCGCCAAGCTGCTCAATTACAACAATCGAGACACTGCCCTTCGGCTCTCCAGGGAACGCGGCTCTCTTACTTATCAAGGATCCAACATTTCCTTGTTCCCTGATTTCACGCCCATGGTACAAGATGCCCGCCGCAAATACGCAGACGTGAAACGCTCATTACAAAAAGCGAACATATGCTACGCGATGTTATACCCTGCCAGGCTCCGGGTGCAGATTGGAAACAAGTCACAGGTCTTCGACACACCGGACTCTGCGGCCAAGTTCTGGAAAAATCACCAACAGTCGATGCAGCATAAAGACAAGGAGAACTGACACCGCTTTGCTGCCTGACACTTTTTCTCTTCCCCTCCCTTCTTTTTGGGGCTCTGAATCTTGTAGATATGATGTGACATGGAGGTCGCATCTCCCTTGCTCCCTCTCTATTATCACGACGGAGATGTATGGTTTGGCTGCGACACTCCGGAGCTTTTTGATATCTAGATTAAATGTATGCCATCCCTACCTCCTGTGTACGACGGCGTGGACCTGTAAACATGTACTGGCTGAGTGGCTATAGATCGAACAGTATCTGTCTCTATACGTGACGGCTCCGATGGAGTGTTGCCACTTCCCTCAGGGAATTTCCCCATGTCTTTATTCCCTTCTCTTTTCTTTCTCCCCCTCCTTTCCTTTTCCCTTTGTTTCTCATCTTTTTCTTGGGATTCACCGGGTGCCGTATATTTGAGTATCCGATGGGGGGTGGGGGGGTGTTACTGTGGGATGTTTATCGTTGGTTATGTTTTAGTATTGGTTTGGTTTTTTTTTTTGGAGCATATTATTACGTGCATCTTGCTACGCTCTAGTCTCCTGTTACTCTTCTTTATGGTCAATCATTGGTGCTAATGTGAAAATGAAAGGACCCACCATTACTGATTTACATGTTAAATGTTTGTCCTGGAATGTTAGAGGGCTTTCCTGCCCGAAAAAGAGTAGGCAAGTATTGGCATATCTGACACGACACTCCATACAAATAGCGTTTCTTCAGGAGACGCACTATGCACCCCTTCCGGCTCATGGTTTTGCAGTGTCCTCGGGCCAGCATCGTTTCTTTTCCTGCTATAGTACGTATTCACGTGGAGTGTGTATACTTGTGCACCGCTCTCTTCCCTTCCGCACTGTGTCGGTTACATCTGACCCAGACGGTAGATTTTTGCTAGTCCAGGGTTTTATTGGATGGCAGCCCATATTGCTGGTCAACGTCTACGCTCCCAATGTCGATACACCCAACTTCTTTACCACAATTTCCTCACATATAGACCGTCTTGGCTCAGACACTATACTGATGGGGGGGATTTTAACCTCACGCTAGACCCTACCACTGATACCACTGGACTGGGCCGAGTCACTAAGCCTCTGGCCACTAAGGACCTCCTCACACTCTTGCGCTCCTCACTGCTGGCAGACCCTTGGTGTCTTAACCACCCTGGAGTTCGTAATTACTCTTTTTATTCAGCCCCACACGGTACCTGGTCACGAATAGACCCCTGGTATTTAACACCACAGCTATTAACAGAAGTACGTAGAGTGGAATATCTCCCCCGCACCATATCAGATCACTCCACGGTATTATTGGAAGTCGCTTTTCCATCCATCCCCAAACAACGCCCTCTGTGACGATTCCCCGCGATTGCACTGTTGGACTCAGTGTTCCATAGTGAAATCGGGGGCGCTATAACCGAATTCTTTTAGCTAAACGAGAGCTCGGTCGAGTCTCAACTCACGCTTTGGGACGCCTTTAAGGCATTTATCCATGGGGTCTGTATCTCCAAGCATACTGGAGTCTTGCGTTCCATTTGGACTGAGTTGTCAAACATTGAACAAAAACTGAAAGATATAGATACCCTTATGCAAACCACCCCATCTATGACGCTTCTGCGCGACCGCTCCGCTTTGATGGCTGAATTTACAGATGCTGCAGTCAAGGAGGTCAAGTTTTTAGGCAAATACGCCAGAGCACGGACGTACGGTGAGGGAGAGAGACCCGGCAGAACACTTGCACGCCTCCTTAGACCACAATACCAGCCTACATTTGTCACACAGTTAGACGTGGGCGCTGACCAACCAGTGACGGCAGGGACGGATATCATACAAACTTTACTCGATTATTTTACCAAATTGTACCAGATGAGACACCCGCCCATCGGACAGGCCCTCGATGCATATCTTCAGGAAATAGCCATGGTATGGCTTGAGGATGGGCAGTGAAAGTTCTTAGCTTCCCCAATTGACGTCGACGAAATTAAACAAGCTATAAAAGATCTAGCTAGTAGCCGCGCTCCGGGATCTGATGGGCTTACCAGGGATTTTTACAAAGCTTATCAACATAAACAAGCTCCCCGCCTCCTAGAAGTATTTGACGAATCACTACAGACTGGTACCCTCTCACCGACTATGCACGAGGCAATCATTACTCTGCTGCTCAAACCTGGTAAATCCCCCCAGAAATGCCAACACTACAGGCCACTCTCGCTGCTAAATCATGATTACAAAATTCTCACTAAAATATTGGCCACCCGATTAGCATTACTCGTCGACACTACACTGTGCCCTTTTCAGGTTGGTTTTATACCGGGACGATCTACGACACTAAACCTTCATACAATGTTTTCGGTAATCAATCAAATGGAGCCCACCTTACCGGCAGTCACAGTGATGCTTGACGCCGAAAAGGCCTTCGACTCTTTAGAATGGCCTTTTTTAACCGCGGTTATGCGGAAACTGGGGATTCCTATAGGTTTTCTAAACTTAATTGGTTTATTATATTCTTCTCCCGTTGCTCGGCTTAAAATAAATGGGCGGATCACACAGCAGTTTGGCTTGACTCGGGGCACCAGGCAAGAGTGTCCGCTCTCGCCATTACTATTCATAATTGCTATGGACCCACTTGCCCATCATATTCAAGAACGCCACCTACATCGCGGACTACAACTCCATACTGGCCCCCTCATTGCATCTTTTTACGCAGACAATGTTATGTTATTTGTGCGCCACCCCGAGGAAAACTTGCCCCCTCTTTTGCGAGAGGCAGTCCGCTTCGGTGTACATTCCGGTCTGGTCATTAACTGGGCCAAATCCGAAATATTTGCCTTGACCCCTGGTACCCATCCCTGTGAACTTGAGTTTCCTCTGCGGTGGTGCACTGAGCCTCCCAAATACCTGGGGATCTACATTGCGATGCCTCCGAAGTGATTCGGCTGAACTATGGTCCGGCGATCGACCGTCTCGACTCATTAATCCTTAAGTGGATGAAACTCCCACTCTCTATAGCAGGCAGAATTGCTATAATTAAGATGGTAGTACTACCGCGCTACCTGTCCCTGTTTTTAAACATCCCCTTATCTTTAACAATGGCCTTCTTCGCTACACTCCGTTCACTTTTAACCCGACTAGTTTCGGCAGGTAAACACCCGAGAGTGAACTGGACCACACTGACCATGCCATTTGAACGAGGTGGCTTTGGTGTCCCTGATTTTTATCTTTATTACTTGATTGCCCAAACTCACTTTACGTACTACTGGTACCACCCGGACGCCCGATTACAATACCTTAAACCTGACAGGTCACAGATTTACCCACACGCCTTATCAGCATTGTTACCACAGGGTCTCCATCGCAACCCCACTGAAATCCAAACTGTTCCAACCACATGTTGGACATGGACTAAATTACGAAAATACTTGAACCATGCATCTCTATACTCCCCACATATACCGTTGACCGATAACCCGGCTATACCCCCTACCTTAGAAACAATCACGAAGAAAACACTAATTAAAAACAGACTTTTGAAGTTGGGTGATCTGTTCCATAATTCCAAGCCATGCTCTACGGCGGAATTGGCCGCACGCAGCGCCAATACATATATGGACACATTTTTACTACACAGAACCCGTAGTTCCTTACTAAAAATACTGCCTGATCAATCGTCCGAACCGGGCGATTTCCCACCTCTTACATTTGCCATAACATCTCTGGACAGTGGCCACCTGGTTTCTCGTATGTACCATCTGGCACTATCCCTCCGTCCGCATGTGGGCACCAAGGCACGCACATCCTGGGAACAAAACTTGGAAATACACATAACTGATGATATATGGCACTACTGCTGCTCGCAGATGCGATATGTCTCGAGCAATTACAAGCACAAACAGCTACATTTTAAATACTTACATAGAATCTACGTTACTCCCAAACTGATGGCTAAAATGAATCCCGCAGTGTCTAGCGCTTGTGCGAGATGTGGTACTCTTGAAGGGGATTTTTTCCATTTATCTTGGTCTTGCACCCTGATACAGGCATATTGGGTAGAGGTGTTTAGACGCCTCTCTATCATGGTAGAACATACTATATCCCCTGCACCACTGACAGCCCTATTAGGATATGTTAAGCCTTTCAAGCGAAGCATCAGTCGTTTTAGCGCTATTGCTCTATTGATAGCTAAGAGAGAGGTTTCACTGCACTGCGGCAGGATGTAAACACCATCAGTGCAAGCGTGGATCCGAGACCTTACTTATTGTGACACCATGAGCGACATCTACGGCACACTACTACCCGCCACCTCATGCCCTTGTGATATTTGGCAGCCCCTCAAAAACTATTTACAATCACATTCCACAGATGCTTAGTGGTGCTGATATCACCTACTACAATAACTGAGGACATATTGCTTGTGTGAACAACTGGATAATGATTTGCTATGACCTTCACGTTAGCTATTATCCACGGACTGTTTTTGGCAGGAATGGTATTTAGATGAGTGCGCACATTGTTATGTGCTGCATGTCTCCTACTACATCATTTCTACAATTGCTCCATTGTCTTTGGTTTGTAATGTTCATTTCTATTTGGTTATTTTTTGACTGTAGATTAATTGGAAATATTCCAATGCACTGCATGATAATCTGTGAACCCCATCTGTGTATGGGATAACGGCTGATATTTTTCCTAACTACAGCTTGTTTGTGTTTTTTCTCTTGAAAAAATTCAATAAAAAAATGTAAAAAAAAAAAAAAGGTATAATTACTCCCTTGAGTCTTCTGAGTGGGATTCTGCTGCGGTTATAGTCTGGATGAAGAGTGGGGACATTCGTTTATGCACAGACTTGAGAGTGTTGAATCGTAACATTCTTGTGGATTGCCATATCCTCCTCAGGATTCATGAAATGCTGGCCAACTTAGGTTCGAGTAAAATGTTTTCCACCATAGATCTACAATCAGCTTATCATCAGATCCCTTTGACAAAAGAATCTCAACCTCTAACTATGTTTATTACTCCTTTAGGAGCATATATGTACAGGCGGATGCCATTTGGACTTGAATCCACTGCGAGTGTTTTTCAGAGATTAATGGATAAAGTTTTTGAGGGGCAAGTAGGCATTCAAGCGTTTCAGGATAATATCCTGATTCACACGGATGATGTTGATCACCATTTAGAACTTTTGGAGGTGGTTATGCAAAAGTTGAAGAAGCAGGGTATGACGGTCAACCGTGATAAGTACAAGTTTATGGAGAGTCAGGTTGACTATCTTGGCCATAATCTATCGCATGAAGGTATTAAACTCAAAGAAGGTCTTGTGAAAGCTATTAATGACGCCCCAGTTCCTGATGATAAAGATATGCCCAGAGCATTTCTAGGGCTCAGTGAGGATTAAACTAGTTTTGTGCAGGGATATGCGGTTACTGTGCAGCTGTTGAGATCACTCCTCCAAAAAAAAAAGTTAAGTATGTGTGGTCAGGTGATGCCTAACAAGCTTTTGATTGTATCAAGAAACTTATTGTGAATGCGTCTGCTATCAGGCCTTTTACTCATGGCGTGAAGAGTGTTATCACAGTAGATGCCCGCTCTAGAGGTCTGGGTGCTCTGTTGAGCCAATTTGTGGGAGGGAGGAAAGAAACATTGTATTTTTCTCCAGAAGGTTAAGTTTGGCTGAGGTAAAATACAGTACTATCAAGAGGGAAGCTCTTGCATGCTCTTGGGCAGCTGAAAAATTCAAGATGTATGTCTGGGGTACAAAATTTGACCTTGCCACTGACCACAAGCCATTAATATACATGTTGTGCAATAGCTGTTCAAATAAGGCCTTTTCACGTTTGATCAGGCTGTTATTGAGGTTGCAAGAATTCAACTTTGACATTAAGGGCTATATTATGAGTCTGGTGGTTCATAGCGCGCCAGATTCGCAGGGGCACAGTGGTGGCGGTCTTCCGACTGCCCCATTACGACCAGGGCGGTTGGGCTGCCCTGGGACCACCGCAGCTGCCAGGGATCAGATATCCTTGGTAGTGGTGCAGCGGTATTGAGGCCACAATGTGCTTGGTGGGGGCGCTGCGGCCCGGCCAAGCATATTACGATTTTCCTCCCCGCCACACTTTTTATGGTGGTACAACTGCCATGAAAAGTGTGCCGGTGAGGAAACAAAGGGGGCCCTACAGGGCCCCCATGTGCCTTACGCCATGTGGATGCACACAGGGGGGCCCAATATGGGCCCCCCTGTGTGCATGCACACCAGTACCTGCACGGCATGGACTGCAGCAGTCCATGCCATGAAGATACTGCCTTTGACATTCCCATTGCGGTGCCTATTTTATAGACACAGCCCTGGGAACGCCAAAGAACCGCCCGCCAGACAGGGTGGTTTGTACAGGGGTTTGGCTGTGCGGGAGCGGGGCCACCCTGCTCTCGCACCACCAAACTCATAATGAGGCCCTAAGTATGGTCCTCGGGGAAAGAACGTTAGGGCTGACTGTCTGTCATGTCTCCCTGTTAAGCATGAGGAATGTAGTCGTAGGCATGCAGCGGCAGCTCCTCCGTTGGAGCGGAGGGTCATCGCCCCACAGCCAAGAGCCAGTAAATTCAAGCATGAAAAATAAAATGATAACAAAACATTTTTATTATTTTATTTTTCGTTCTTAAGACTGATAGACGACCCGACTGAGCGTCTGAGCCAGTAGGGCGAGGCGGAGCGATCCTGACAACAGCAGCTCCCAGCTGCAGCAGGGGGGAGGAGTGGTGGGCACTGCAAATGCGCATGTGGGTTTGGCCGGCTGTCCCAGCCAGGCCAAACTGACATGCGCACTTAACAGCCTCCAACCCGAGCTGCGTTGCACAGCCAGGTGGAGTGGAGACACAGGCACCCAGTCCCTGCGTGAGTTGAAAATCGGCCCACTCACACCAATCCCGGCGCTTCTATCATGCTGCTAATAGTATTACCAGCATGAAAGAAGTGTCTGGAGTTAGTGCAAGAGAGTCTGATAGCCTGACTGTGCACCCCCATGGACTGCCAGGAGTCGGGACAGGAAGAAAAGAGCACCGAGGCTGCGGCCGTCAGAAGGTAAGTCATCTTTAGTGTATATTCTCCCCACGCTGCCCCATAATTGTTCAGAGCAATGCCGTACAGGATTATCGCCAGACCCGGCATTCCTTTTTAAAGACACAATATTATTCTTCATCCGAAGTATATCGACAGTCAAAACGTTAAAGTAAATAATGTCTCTGTCTACACCACAAACAGAATTACATATCCAACCAATCTCAATGCTCAGTTATGTTTTTCAGTAACACGTTTCCTGTTCTGAATAGATGCACGCATTCTCGTTGAAAAATACTAAATAGCAACGGCACAACTCCATTTACAGCCACTTATTTGAAGATTTCACCCCAGAATCAAGGCACTTGCAAGAGCTAAATACATTTATAAAGAAAGAAAGAAACTGTCAGTGGGAAACAAACACCCAGTGGCTCAGCGAATTCAAGCGAACGTGGAGATCATTATCTTTAAAATGAACCCTTCATGTTAATGTAAATGTACCCTTCATGTTAATGTAAAGGTGGTGTCTAGACCTGAAAGGAGTTGGGGACCGCAGGTAGTTTCCGCCTGGTCGGGGGCATTAAACAGGACTCCGCTGAGCTACTGGGGCAGAATGAGGCTGCCTGCGGCCCACTCAGGGGACCCCCATAGGAGGGCGGCCACCTTAGGGCCACTTGATGGTACAAACCCGACAGGGCTAGTGTTTGGACTCCCCGGGGGTCCGGCGCTACTGCGTCATTTCCGGCGTGCCAGTGGGCGGGGGTATATCTACCTCCCCCGCCCAGCCTGCGATCTTTTTCGCGCCGAGGATCACGCCGTCGCCGGTTCGTTGACACTGCGGTCGGGAGTCTATTTGCACGGTGTGAGGCAGGTAGTAAGTGATTCCATCACCTTCCCGGGGCCTGGGTTTGTTCAGTCCGCTCGGGTCTCAGGCTGGGCAAGGTGCCAACAAAGGATTGCGCGGTCAAGTGCAGCTGATCCAGCGGTATACCAACAACAGATACTCCGCTACCATATACTCACCTGGGCCCATATAATTCTTATTTTTCATACACACAAGTTGAGTAAAACCGCTGGAGTGGTTTAAAGTTTTATATTTCTCAGGATTAGTTATTTACTTTTCTTAACTAACCTTTCACTGATCAAAAAGTTCTTTCCTCTGGTCGACGGACCATTAGTTGAACTAGAAAATAATCACAGACTCAGGAAGTTTTTTAAATCTTTATCTAAATTAAATGCATGTGAATTATCTCAAAATTACAGTGCAGTCACCCTCATTTTTAGGAGAGAAAATTCAATTGATTAAACATCAAGCATATACTTCGGACTCATGTAATAGCAGATGCTCAGAAAGGGAGAGGACAGAGAGAAAAGAACATCTACAAAATACATGAAAAATATATTTACCAAGAATGGTGTGAAAGACCAACACCCTGGCCAAAGGGCTGGTAAGGGTCCCCCAGGATAGGTCAGGAGAAAAAGACTTCAGGACAGGATTCAGGACAGGATAGTTGACCTCTCTAGAATACTGACGATTGCGCCGCACCCCTCTCTGACACTCTCTTCCTCCTCGAGATTCTTCCGCGATCTTCTGATCTAACCCAATTAATTAGGATAGTAAGTTCTGCTTCAGATTCTGCATTCAGTTCTTCATCAGCATCTCACAACATCCCCGACTCCCAGACAGCATCCCGAGCTCTGCTGCATCTCCTTCTCCATAACTAACTAAAGCTACCTTAGTTATACCTTCGTATACTCATGTTCCACCCACTAAAGTTACAATATCGTAAAAATACGAAATCTAATTGGTCAGGCAAGGGGGGAAGCTCCATCACACCATGCTTACATGTCACTTTATTCTGTTAAACCATTGTTCGCAAACCCATCCCCTTAATTTTTATTCAAAACTTTATTCCCATCCACTACATGTATCTTTTGAAACATTAATAACACTACGAAGAATAGAACATCTCATTGCTGAACTTTTCACCATCCGTTTCCCAGGGTATGGCGCTCCAATTTGGCCTCTGTTCAAGTGCTTTGTCATTGACCTTCATAGCTTCACTCAGTAGGCATGCGCAGACATTGCGTCATTTCATCTAGTCCAGTTATACAAGAGAGGCCCAAATGCGCACTAATAATAAAGTCAAAAAGACAAATGTTACTTTCACAGAATAAATGGTCTCACTGTATACCACCCACCTCTACTCTATTTCCCTTTTCTTATTAATCCTTTTCCCGCATTAGCATTAGTAAAATAGCCTGTTTTAGTTTCAGCTAAGCAGATGCCATGCACTCGAGTCTTCAAGACTCCAATTTAGTATCTTCTGCTCATGCGCTAGAATTTTCCCTCCAAGCATAGTCTCGTCATACTGCGTAGATGCAGTTGACGCATGCGCACAACAGTTTTTCCCGTTTAAAGCGGTATTAGTCCTCGGCCTGCGGGTCTTCCTCAGGACAGGGGTGGGCAACCTGGGAAAATGTGTGGCTTCCTAGTTCCACACCCACAGGGAATAGTGGAGTGCGGGGATAAGTCTTCCGGGTACTCGAGGCTAGTGTCCTCATCCGTCAGTGAAGGGTAGAATCAAATTGAAGTTTTGGCACTTAATGCTGGGACTTAAAATCTCCTTACGATCCGCACACAAGTTGCAGGCTTACTGGGAGTTCTCCCTTGTCCTGAAGAATACCCGCAGGCCGAGGCCCCGAATTACCCTCTGAGCCCCAAGTCGGGTCGAAACGTCGACGCCCACATCACCGTAGCCTGGACCGCAAGCCCCAAAACCAAAACGTGCTAAACAATACATTTCTGTATTTTGAAAATATATGCAAAATGAAATTTTGTGAACAAATAATCACATGCGGTCAGTCTATATGTAGAGATTGATATCAGTCTATCAATCCACCATTCGAGTTGTTTTAATTTCCTTCTTTTTCCTGAACACTAAGTGGAATTCTTTCCTATTTTCCTTTTCACTAGAGCACCTCCTTTTCGCACGTTCCCTGGAGTAACCTTTCTTAAACTCTCCCTTTTTAATGCAGTAAGATACCTACTGCTATTTTGGATTATGACTAAATAAAAACTTGCGCCAATTTGGAACTCGGTTGTTGCACATCTTTATACTGTTTTGTATTAAGTACTGTGAGCTGACTTCGCACATGCTCCAAACTGCAAAAGGTTTATTATGTATTGATTGAATCATATTTCTCCATTTGAGGTCTAGGACCACTGTTTTTCTGCAATAGATAAGCATGCTTGTTAATCAATACGTTGTTTCAATCTGAGGGGAGGAGTGGCCTACCTCGGACATGCCTTACCCCTGACATGCCCTTGACTATTATCCTTTGACTTGAAACCGGGTCATGTTCAGCTGGTTTAAGCAGGGTGGGGCAAGGCGCACAACAGCCGAGGGTTATCATCGACAGTGCGGATGGCTTGGGGATTGATGAATGCTTGGTCTGCTCGCACAGGCAGGTTATTTTTGCGTGGGCTTAGCTTGCATGCTACCCTGCATTGGTTTTTACTGACTAGGGTGAGGCAGTGGAAAGTGTTGCAAGCATGCGCCGAGAGATGGGTCCTTCGAGACCATCCATATTCTTAACCTGGTTAGTATTCAGGCCAAGGTGTGGCTGCATGCCCCCCGGGTGCGGGAGATGGTTTGCTGGTTGGCATGCTTTTCAAGATGTTTGTTGCAAGCTCGTACATGTTGTTGTTTCCGCAGACTTTGGGGCAGGTTAGCTGGCCTCATCTTGTCTCTGCAGGTTTGATGTGTCTGTCGGGTCATTATGACCGAGTAGAGCCATTATCGCTTTGTATATCTGGGCATAAAGGAATGCCAGGCAAGAACCTAGGGGATTTTAGAACAAGTGTCCCCTTTTCTGAGCCTAGTATATGCAGGCGTGAGTAACATTAGTAGCCGCCAGTTCAATCGTGCATCATTCTCCTGCAAGAGAGTAGGCATTTCTTTAAGCGTGAAGTAGGCCCCATGCAGGACTTCAAGGGAACAATCACCTAGGCTAACCTATTAGTGCAAACAATTATGATTCGAGAGGGTTTGAGCGCTGCAAGTGCGGGCAGTCCTTGCTTTAGAATGATGGAAGCGTTAGGACTATTGCACACCCGGTAGGGGACTGCTTTTACACATGGTCACGGGTGCAGCTCCCAGCAGGTTCAGCTCCCTGAGGTCGATAATATGACTACCATTAAGTCAAGTATCAACAGACATCTGTCATTCAGAGCCGACATACCTTTCAGGTTGGCGGCGCGCTCAAATATGCGTCAGGTTTGGCACATACGTACAGGTTTCTTAGGCAAAAGCCACAGGTTCATGCTTCAATGGGATAGTCAGAGATCTGAAGGGCCAGTTTCAGCAGCATGTGTACCATAAATTGGTCAAAACAATAACTCTGGTACTGCAAAGGCAGATATCAGCCCCCCCCCACCCACCTCAAGTTCACCCAGACTCCGAATGAAAGGAGTACAATTTACTTTCAACAGGCCTGGGCAAACAAATGTAACGCATTTAGTCGCAGCTTCAGCCAGCTGATATCATTGAGAGTTTCAGGGGAGGAGGTGTTGTACCTCCAGGCAACAGGCTCCCACTTCAGGAGCAGGGAGAAGCAGATTCTGGGGCAGGTTAACATACCTCAAAGGTGTAGCTGTGGGTTTAATGCATGTGTATCTCTGGGCTTATGGCTGGGTAGAGCCATTCTCACTTAGAGGTATGTCCATGTTAAAATTTTGTGCTTATGACGGTTCTCATGACCAACGCGGTTGGTGTATCTTTTCTAGGTGAAGAGACATAAGTTAGATACTTCATCGTTTACAACATAGCACATTAAGGCGGCGGTGTATAAGTTCAAGTGGCAACTGGGAGATTTCCATCATTAGCGACAGCAGCTGCTCACATGGTTAGCAGTAAGCAGCCTGGGAAGTCTGGGGGGGAAAACACCACAGATAAACTGAACAGGTGAAATTCCTGTAAGAAAGGAGGGCTTCACGGCAAGTACACGAGGACTCCCTTGCTTAAGGTCACATATTTCTAGGCTCATCGGATACTTGAGCCTTTACACATCATAGTAGGGTGGGTGCATCAATACGGCCACAAGGCACCCAACTAGAGCTCGCAGTTAGAAGGGGATTGGATGTTGCCATACTGCCCTCCTGTCCTCACCATCCAGAAGCTTTTCTATCGCTGGTCTGCATCCTGGTATACAAGAGCAGCAGTTTTGACTGGGCTACTCACGCTAGGGTGGTAACATCAGTAGGGTGACTCAGGAACTAAAAATCGCAGTCAGATGTGACGGGCTGGCAGGCAAGGCAGACATGAATTAGCATACTGTAAGGATGAGTGTGGGCTAAGGGTCCCTGCAATTAAGCCAATACAACCTGCTGCCTCCCAGCCAGGTAGGCTGCGTTAGTTGTCATCTAAAAAGTGTGCGGTGGCCTCAATAGTGTTGAGACAGTTGGGTTTGGAGCACATATGCTGATAACCACCAGAACACATGTGCATTTTCAGTGAAGGTGCAGGTAAATTGGTTCGTATGATTCACTACAGGTTATCACAATTCAAAAGCAATGGCACCTGTTCGGCACACTTGTATACCGTTAGCAAAAGTAGGGTTATGGGCCACACACGAAAAAGCGCTATTCAGTCAGGTGGGGGCCTGAGTTTGTCATTCCTAAAAGGGTGCTGTTACGTCAACAGTGTTAAAAAGCTGGGTTGGAGCACAAATTCGGACAACTACCAGTGCACGTCTTGCATGCACATTTAAGAAGGTGCAGGTACTTCTGCTCATATGTTTTACTCCATGTCCTCAAATCCAAAAGCATTGGCAAACCTTTTTGGCACTCTGATATACCGTTGGCCTAAGCGGTCTATGGGCTACTACTAGGGGGGACAACAGCATGGGACACAGCATCTAAAGCAGATAAAGACTCTACCCTGTTCCCGCCCGATGACCCTCTCAGGGGGGGGTCCATATTCCTCTTGGTACCGCACATGGTCATCAGTGAACCTCCAAATGTGGACTTGCCAAGCAAGGGGGGTAACCAAGGGCTTAGTCAACCCCCATATGGAACTGCACATAATGGTACACAGTGACCAAGGGAGTATACCACGCAGAAGCCTGGTCAAGAGGAGAGCAGTAGTTTTAATTTCTATGCTAATATCTCTGGCCAGCGCTGTACTCCCATACAACGGAGGTCAGCGGGTAGAGAGAAGGGTATTGTGCTGCCACAATTAATAACTGTTAACAATTATACCGATGGCCTTGGAGGCGAACTCCACCATGATTACCAGCGAAGCCTTATACCAGGAACTGGGCAGTAATGGGTAAACACATGACGCGGCAATACCTAACAAAATGGCCCTTAGTGATGCAAAGGGCACCATAGTGATATCTGTCTGAAAAGTGGTTAAAGTAGTGATCAGTTGCCGCAACCCTGGAGGCCATTGAACATGCCAATGGGGGTGAATAAAACTGTGATTAAAACAGAGAATAGCAGTTCCCAAGTTAAGGGGAGGCCATCGAACTTGCCTACGGAAGGGTAAATAAGCCATGCGCAAGGACACCAAGCATGAGAGCTTGGTTCAAATCTAATCCAAAATCATATAAAATCTGAAGGGCTCGGGGAATTAGGCATGGTCTCTTTAGTGCTACATCGCAAGTTTTCCCCGATAGGGTCGGGAAACACCTGCAGAAGTAGATGTGATTTGTCCAGCCAGAAGGACTGGTAACCATGTCAAAGGTAAATGGGGATTGTCTGGTTCTGGAGAGGCCGTTGAAAATTCTCGCAGGAGGGTAAACCCAGTAGTCCTTCGGGCGGTTGTAAACCTGAGCAACTGGGGGCTTGCCTGGATACGCTCCGCCCCCTCAAGGGGCGTGAGTAAATGGGTGGACTGGTGGTCCACAGGATGTAAAGGGTAATCCCCCAAAATGGTTAGCACCGATTGGGTATGACATGGTGCAATTTGGCTCATCAGGTGGGCAGGCAGCATAGGGGCTGCCTGCCCTTGGATCGCCCGTAAGTTGACCCACCATGTTGGCATATTTCTTATGCAAAATAAACCTGCAGCAATGTTTTCTCCAAACAACCAATGTGTCTTGTGTGTCCTTTATTGTGGTATTGCTGTGTTTGCGGGTTGGGTGTGTTGCCGATACTGGTACCATGAGGCTGCCCGCGGCCCACGCAGGGGGCCCCCATAGGAGGGCAGCCACCTTAGTGCCACATGATGGCACAAACCCGACAGGGCTAGTGTTTGGACCCCCCCAGGGGTCCGGCGCTACTGTGTCTTGTGTGTTCTTTATTGTGGTATTGCTGTGTTTGCGGGTTGGGTGTGTTGCCGATATTGGCACTGTTATCACCCCCTCACCCACCCCCCCTGACACAGACTTACCCCTGGCCGCAGCCCCCAACCCCGAAGTGTGTGGCACTGCTTTCACTTTGATTCCCTCCGGTTGGTGCAAGAATGGCCGCATTCTTCCACCTTTGATCCGGCCGGGCCAGGGGTGGGGGGCTAAGAAGGGTGGGGGCAGGTGTGTCCAATCTGTGAATGCATGAGCATTTGCATTTTAAACCAACCTGGTGATGGACAAAGCTTCCTTGGCTGTGAGAATAGGAAATCTTCATGGGATGAGGGCAGTATATGTATGAATTTAGAGGCCTTTGGTGTTTTGTGCAGCCCGTATGTGAGAGTCAAGTTGAGTGCTGTTTATGTGTGCACTGTATGTGTTTGAGAGACTGCTCTTACACGTGCACACCATTAAGTGTGCCTGCTTCTCGGAAGCCTGAGGTTTGACTCTATGTGAGTTGTAGATACAGAGCTACCACACGGGCTCTTGTTCCCTGGAGGATCAGAGCAAACGACCACCTCCTCTGGGTTCACCAACCCCCGTGAGGGGTCGCAAATGGGGGTATGGGCTCTACACCAACACATTACATGAAGCACCGATTCTGTGCAAGCTGCAAGGTGTGGCCAGAGGTAGGAGCCTTCCTGACGCAGGGGAAGTATGTTCTAAGTCCAACTTGTAAATTGCTTCTCCACTATGTTCCTGCATTTTTTTACAGTGCTCATAATTACTTGCAAAGTAGAGGAATTCGACTTCAATGCATCCCACGGCAGTGTGCCTGTTTTACTTTAATGCATAACTTCCAAGAGTTAATGGTCTGCATAAGGAACTGGTATTGTTGTCAGATCAGCTGCATGTATTTACCTGCCATATCAGGTACGCACAAACAATCCTTCACTTTTCATTTAAGGGTGGCGCGAAAAGAAGTGGGATTATTTGGCGCAGCAGATAACAAGCAAGTACTGAAAAAAGGCGAGCCAACATTTGAAAGACAGACAACAAATTTGACTCATTCCCAAGTTTGCACTTGTAAGAAGGCCTCTTAATCCCTCATTAATGCCCTCATAATCATCACTATTAAAATCCAAAGTGTATTTTGTTTCTTTCTGTCTATCTGAATTGTTTTTGCTGTCATTGCATTTAGAGGCTGAAAGTGCCTGCCTGCCCTTGTGTAGGCCTCTGGTCTTCCTGCAGAAGCTTCTCTTCCTGAATGCTTGCTTGTCAGCAGCTTGGAACCTAATTGCATTCCATTAATCTTTTCCTCCAGTAAACTGTGGCATAAGTTTAAGGTGGTCGGCTTTAAACACCGCCCCAGCCAGAATCACTCTCCTTCAAAGTAATTTATGCTTGCTGTCCATGGCAATCTTATTGCCTATTTCTACTCAGGTGACTGAAAAGAAGAAAAGACTTTGACAGTTAAGAGAAAAATGTTCCCTTTTAGGGAGCCCCCACTTTTTCCATCCCATATGACAGATTGCAGCCAGCAGTTGTGGGTGCTCCCTGAAGCCTGGTTTAGAGCATTTTCTTCCAAAGTTGCAAGACACTGGGCAAGCGCACACTTTAAAGGGCTGAAGTTGTTGCGCTGCCCGATTTGCACATTACAGTAACTTTTGAAGATATTAATGCAATAATATATTTGGCAATTTTTTATTTGTTTGATAATTCAAGACCATACGTTTTCACTGTTTTATAAACCTTGCTTTCTCACTGCATTCATTTGCTTCAAAATGCACCATTTCTCAATCATTTTTCTTGGGAGGAGGACCCAACTTGGGCCCCAAGTTTCTCCAATAAGCTTGCTCGCTACATAAGTCATGCCCAACCTTTTTGCCCCACCACTTTCAAATGTCACCAGCCGCAACTGTAGGCATGAAGATGAGGATGAATGTGTCATGACTGTGACTGATGCCACTGAGCATTTCAGGATCTCTGAGCTTGAGTGGGGTGAGTGTTGTGTCAAGGATGAAGGTATGAACTTAGTGAAGAGGTATTGAGTGAATGGATTGCCCTATGACAGGAGTTTGAGTGTTGAGTTGAGAGCTTTTGCTCAGGTCGCATCAGAGTTGTCGGTTGTTAGCAGTATTGTTGTCAGACAGCATGCTTTCGTACCCCCTGTTGGGTGAAGTGACAAGATAATTTATTTAGCACATTTTGGACATTTGGGCATTTCGGCTATCATCAAAAAGATTAAGCAGTGTTACTGGTGGCCTGGCATCGATGGACAGGTTAGGAAATATACTGAGTGTTGTGGTGAATGTCTATGTTCTGACAAGCATTGGCAAACCTCTACATCCCCATTGTGTCCTTTGGAATGGCCCAATGGTCTTTGGGAGAAAATTGATCTTGATTATGCTGGACCATACAATTTGTAGAGCAATGAAAAAAGTACCTTATTGTAGCAGTGGGTTGTTTTTCCAAATGGCTGTGTTTTGATTTTTGTAAGGTCAGTAGATTCTTGCAATGCTATAAAATTCATGGAACAGTTATTTTTGTTGGAGGGTACTGTTAAGAAGGTTGTTTCAGATAATGGCATGCATTTTGTGTCTGAGGAGATGGCTTCATTTCTCAAGATGCGCGACATAAGACATGCTAGAGTGCCATTGTACAGTCCTTCTTCTAGAAAGGGCAAATCGTATGCTGAAAGAGGGTGTGCAGACTGCTATTTCCAACAAGCTGAATGTGGCACCATTTTTGCAACAAAATGTGTGGAGTTACAATACCACCTCCCATAGTACTACAGGTGTTGTTCCTTTCATTCCATTGAGAGGCAGAAAACCATTGTCTATATTGAATCCAGCTTGTTTGGAAGGTAGAGTAGGACATCGGGATCTTAACATGGGGATTTAAATGTTAATGAACATGTGAGGATTAAGCAGGAAGCAAGTAAAAATTACTTTGATTACAGGAGAAGAATGAAAGAAGTATGTTTAATGCCTGGAGATCGGGTTCTTATAAAAAAAAGAAACATGAAAGTGGTGATAGGAGAGTTTAGATATTCTGAGCCAGCTAAAGTAATGAGGGTGTTCAAAATGGCTGTGTTGTTTTCCGAGAAAGGATGGTGGAACAAGAATTCTTCGGTTAAAGTGACTAAAGCAAAAGCGAGAATCATTGGTGAAAGATGTAACTCCAGAGAGATGATAGTGAAAAACAGAGCTGGTTGGTTTCATTTTGGAGACTTAAGTGACAGAAAGAATGTTGCAGTTTCTGCTCCTTCTCTGGGCCATGGTGATTGTTAGTCTATTGGAGATGCCAGAGCAAGCAATCCTATTGTTGTCACCTTTATAGTTGGTGATGGGGACAATTTGACAAGGAGTAACGGAATTAGATTTGTCCCTGTAAGATTCAGGGAATATGTTACTTACTAATGGGTGTCCTTCACTCGTTATGTTTGGTATGAGTATTCCTATGAGTGTTCTCCCTCGTTTCTGTTTGAAGGGTGTTTTTTTTTTTAAACAGATTTTATTGATCCTTTTTCAAAGATAGTATAGCAATACAACAATTAACCACATATTGTTTATTATGGGCTAATTTGTCATATCAACAGACAGCTACGTATCTGAGTATACCAGAATCATACCTAGTATTGGATCTATAACCGTAACTACACCCCCTCCCGCGAGTCGTTAACATAATAGTTTGTGTCTTGGGTGCAGTGATGCCTTCGTAGTAAACAGTTTGAGTGTGTACAGTCGTAGGGTGCCTTAGTATGGGGCAGTGTATCAGTCTGTTCTATCAATCTAACCAAGTAACTATCTAGGTAATGTTGGTTCAGGTGTCATACATGCGTCAGGGGGTGTACTCTATGGGTCCGCCCCCTCCTCCTCTTGGGCCTCTGTCTCTGGGTGCTCTAGGTCATGTAGGAGGGTCTCCCAGGCTCTGGCCAGCTCCATGTTTCGTAATCCTTTTTTAGCCTCCCTCATCAGTATTTGCTCCTCACATCCCGCCCATTTCAGGAGTTCCTTTCCCCAGGTGGTCAGATTGGGATCTGTTTGAAGGGTGTTGCACTCATTTTTTGATTTTTCTGTGTATTTAGTTTTATTCTACTTTATATTTTGTTTTGTTTATTGAATGTGGGGATGCTTTAGTATGGTAGTATTATGAACATTGGTATTGGAATGTGTAATGGAATTTGTTATGATGTAATGTGTTGTGGTTCTAGACTGTAAGCACCTTGCAGACTGTTCGTGCTACGGTGCAGGGAAGCAGTCTTGTGCTCATTGATGGAATAAAGTCCTGATAATACCACCTTGGATTTCTTTTTGGTTTTTCCTCAAGGTGCTCATACTACAGTGCAGGTCCTCTGTATATGCTGTAGTCCAGCGATCGACAGTCCTGAATTGATTCAGTCCCAACCGGGCCATAGGTAGGTGCAGACCCAGGCGTTCCCTCCACAATTAGAAGGGTTAGGCTACATTTGTGTTGACTGGATAGCAGGTGTGGCTTGACTGGGCTGTCAGCACATCAGTAGGCACAGCGCCACTTGGGCTGTCAACTAATTTGCAGCCACTCAAGCCTTCAACACATCAGTAGATTCAGCCTCGCTCGGGATTTCAGCAATGTAGACAGATGCAACCCTGATTGGGCCTTCAGCAACTGGACAGATGCAGCCCCAACTAGGCCTTTTGTGATCATGCAATTGTAGGCCCAACATGTCCTTTGGAAATCAAGGTTTCACGGTTCTGTCAGCAACCATAGTGAGAGTCCGGAATAGCCCGCAGGCACCCGGATCCTCCCACCTCAAACTTGTTTAGTGTGCTTCTTCTGGGTGTGTCACTACCACTGGGGTCATGCTGAACCTTGCTCCTTCCTGGACAGTCTGTCCTCCTGCAGGGTGACTCCATCTCTCAGCAGGCAGACTTCTGTGTATGTCAGGGCAGGTGCACAGGTCCTCCAGCAGGAAGTCCAGAATTCAGGTAATGTTTTCTCACCTCTGGAAGACTGACTGTACAGGTTTCACAGCAGGTCCTTGGGTACTCTGCTGAGGTACTCCCTTCCTTGGTCATAGAAGGCTTGTAATTGAAACATAGTGTGGTAATTTGGTTCCCACCTCTATACACAACTTCCAAATACTAGATGTGAATGCAGTGTCTCAAACTGCAGAACTGGTTTTGAGTGGTTCTTCTTTCAAGTGTCCTTTCCATGCTGTTCTCAGACAATGCCTTTGTGCAGACAGGTGGCTCTTGTAGCAGGATTGTCTCAGTTCTGGAGCAGCCCCCACAGAGGCACAAAGATATGTGAAGCTTCAACACCTAGATGTCATCAGCCCAACTGAAGGACTAAGCAGGGAAACACAAAAGGACTGGCCTCACCTAAAGGCTTCCTCACATTTCACAACAGAATCTGCAGTCCCACCCCTGGCCTCCATCATCTACCAAATCGCAGTGCTCTGGAAGATTAATCAGCTTATCCATGGTACCCAAAAGGCCTCATAAAATATCTAAAGCAGCCAGGTCTCCACTCCCCTCACTTCAATGTCTAGGCCTCCTGCCTCCCACTGAAGGAATGTAAACAATAGTGTCCACTGTCTAGAGTACAATCTTCAACCTCCACTTGTTCATGACCAAAATGGATACAACTGGCCTCCATCAGTTTGGCTCATACACACCGAGCCACTGTGAGATCTAAACTTTGAAATGAGATAGACCTTCTCAGCAACTTGCGATTCTCATACTTTATTGTCATCAACCACTTGAGTGGCTTGTGATCTGTCCGGACCACAAAGTGAGTACCAAACAGGTAAGGGCAGAACCTTCTCAAAGTGCACTCTCTGGCAAAGCATTCTTTATAAAAGACCACTCAATTCTCCTCTTTTGGGAGTAGTCTGCAAATGACAAATGCCACTGGACTCTCTTCTATTATCTAGTTGAGCCAACACTGCTCCTGTCATGTCCTTTAGGCTAGTACTGTCATGTATATCCCATTACATACATTTGTCCCATCCACACAACAATAACGATTTGAAACAGGTGACCTTTTACCTAGTAGCTTGCTCCTGTCTCTTCGACACCAGGCTCTTAGGGGCAGATTTACAAGAAATGGCGCATCCCTGCATATTAGCAGGGATGCGCCAGTTTAATTGCAACACGGAAAAATACCCTTGCGCCGACATGGATGCGCCGCATTTACAATGCGGCGCACCATGGTGCAAGGATAGACAGATGCGTGACGCATCTTGTCGGCGTAAGGGCAGCGCATTGCTGGAGTCGTGTCGCAAGTACGACGCAACTTCAGCAATGGTTAGGAATGCCTATTCCTAACATGCTGCATCACTCCTTACGCCTGCTTCAAGCAGGCGCAAGGTTTTGACGCAGTGGCGTCGTAAAAGTGACTCAGTGAAATCTTGTAGATTTCATTGCGTCACTTTTACGAGGCTTTCCTGCGTGGGAACGCCCACCCTGCATACATTATACCTGACGCAGGTATAATGTAGCGCAGGGCTTTACAACGTGACGCATCTCCCTAGATGCGTCACGTTGTAAATATGTTGCAACGTGGCGCATTGTTTACGACGACGCTGCGTCACAGAAGTGACGCAACGGCAGCGTAAAGTTGTCGCAAGGGGCTTGTAAATCTGCCCCTTAGTATTCCATCATAATCCCTGTACCTGACATACATAAACATGTCACCAGGCACGGCAGAATTATTCTGTATAAGGGTCACCACTTTTTTCATCCTTGGCCAACAGCCAGCTGTGCATGATCGCATCTGTTTAGAAAAGCATTGGTTATTGTTTTCAAAACATTTATGATTGTTTTCAAAACATCCATGATTGTTTTAAAAACATATCGATTCTAGAAAAAACCCTGGAGTGACCACTTTAGTATAAAAGACCCTCACTCCCCCCTACAAATTAGAGGAGAATTCCTTCCAAGCTAACATGGGGTCCTGCATGCTGAATCTTCGACACGCAGCGGTCTGACATCCCTTGCGGGCTGTCATCCTCGAAGAAGAGACGGGGTCCTCCGTTCTCAACCATCAGGTGAGGGGGCTGGTTCTTCCCTAGGGGTTTCTTGGCTACAGATACACATAGCTACACGCATATACATGCTACATATATGGATCTAGGCAAGGTACATTTAGGCAAATTACTTAGGGCGCGCATTTTAGGAATATGCAAGTGCTACTGTTTTTATCTGAACTGCTTATGTTCATCTTATTAGCACTATGGTAGAAATGTATCTACTATTCGCTATATTGGTACTAGCAATCTCTTTTGTATGCTTCTGTCTCCTGATTGTCGCAGCACATATGTTTTACACGAGGCTGTCGCTGGACCAATAAATACCTAATTGCCATCCTGTGTATTTTCTGAGAGAAAGCAAGCACGAGTGTCTGAGCAAAAAGTGCTGTACTGTTTTCCACAATACCTGAGGAATGAGGGTTGTCATGTTCAGTGGTTGCCAGAGACTACCTACACCACTGTAAGATACGGGGGGGGTGGTAGTGGCACTGTAGAGCTAGCTGGTCTAAAGGCTGACATATCCTGTGGGGGGTGTCCGGAAGCGGTTGGGACACCAAGTCCCCAGTTTAGGTCATCCAAAACATGCTGGTCCTGGGGGACTCCTAGGAACTACACGACACTCCAACTCCTTTGTCTAAGGCATAAAGTTTTACTATAAAGGGCTGACTGAATGTAGGTGCCTTCAGTACAGGTGCATTGCATAGGATTCTCTTCAGGTCTTCAGAAGCTTTCTTGCACTCCTCAGTCCCTATCACCTCTTGGGCTGTTTCTTAGATGTCAGGGCTTTCAGTGGGGCAACAAAGGTACTATAGCTGACCACAAAGTTCCTCTAATAACCGGTGAGTACTAAAAAGGCTCTCACCTCTATCCAGGTGGTGGGACCCTCTAACTCCGAAACAGACTGAATCTTGGCATCCAACAGGCAGATATTTCCAGTATCCCTCGATGCTCAAGGTAGACTAAAGTGGACTGCCCCTCTTTGCACCTGGTTGGCTTGATGGTCAGCTTCACACATTATAACCTGTTCTAGGTGTTTTAGGTGGTCCTCTGATGAATTGCTAAAGACTGCAGTACCATCCAGGTAGGCCACACAGAACTCTTCGGGCTCTGGCAGAGCATGGTTCACAAGGTATTGGAAAGCAACAGAAGCCCATAGGGCATTACAATAAACTGGTATAAATAGACTAAGTAAGGGGCTAATGGGATTTGATGGTCCTATGGCCCTTATGCCAACTTGTTTCTGCCTACCGTACTGGCTGAACATGATCCGAGGCATTCGTCTGGGCAGGTTTGCTTTTCTAATGCTCTCCCGTTGACATGTTTTTGGTATGAAAAGCCATGCACTGTAAAACTGCAAAAGACAGTAATACTTGCCCAACCAAAGGTACCCAGTGATTTTTTTCCAGGCCCCACGGGTAGAAGAGGGATGTTGGCTTTTGGTGCCAAAAGCCCAGTATGAGCGGACCCCAGTAGGTATATGGATGGTTAGGGACCCTTGACGGAATTGTGACTACAGGGCCAACCTCCCGCCCATAATAGTTCTACAGTGCGTGCCCTTTTTATACAAAAAACACTTTAATGCTGGAGTATTAGAAAAGCAAATCTGTCCTGACGAATGCCCTTGACCGTGTTCAGCCAGTACAGTAGGCAGAAACATGCTGGCACCATATATGTCATAGGACCATCAACTCCCATTTGCCCCCTACATAGTCTATTTTAATCATTTCCCATCCACCCCGCTAATAAAGGGATATCTTGGGAGTGGATGAGGAATTTTTAATTGCAGCACTCCTGACTAATAATAATATACATAGAGCTCCCTGGAATATGTTCGAGCTTACCCTGACCTTTAGGTTTCAGGGCGAACCCGATGATGAAGCTTGCCACTGGGTGAGGGTTGTAAATAAAAAGGATTATTTTTCCTTATTCACACTTTTCATTGAAGTGGCATATAGTCCAGACACATACACTCTGCATATCTTTCCTCATTAGGCAGAGAGATAGTCCTTGTTTTGACATACCTCACAGAATACCTCAATGACCTCCATCTTCTCAACACCACTCAGTCTAGTTTCCAACCACAGCATGGAAGCTGCCTTCATCACTCCCACAGATGACATCCTGATGACTCTGGACAGAGGAGGCACACCAGCCCTCATCCTCCTGGACCTCTCCGCAGCATTTCACACAGTCTCCCACCCCATCCTCATCAAATGCCTACACAACATTGGAACCCAAGGACATGCACTCCGATGGATCCTCTTCTTCCTGACTGGAAGGACCCAGTCAGTCAGCCTGGCACTGTACACCTGGGACACCTGGGACTTCATCTGCAGTGTTTCACAAGGATCATTCCTGAGCCCGACCCTTTTCAATGCATATATGGTCCCTCTGGCCAGCATCATCTGCTCTATCGATATCAACGTCCTCTCCTAAACCGAGGTCACGCAACTGATTCTTTCCCTCACAGACAACACGCCCCGTACCCGGAACAAGTTCAATGCCTGCATGACTGAAGTTGCCCACTGGATAAAGGCCAACTGTGTAAAGCTGAACAGCGAAAAGACCGAAATCTTGATCTTCAGGAACAGCACATCACTGTGGGACCCCACCTGGGGCTATATTATGGAAAGTGCCCTGGAGCTAAAAACAGGCATGTGTGCCTGCTTTGTGCGCCCATGGGGCACTTTGGTATTACAGAAAGGGCCACAGATGCTTGTTTGGCCCCTTTTGTAATACAGCTAGCGCTGGCACACATAAAGCA
The DNA here is from genome assembly GCA_963921515.1 of Calotriton arnoldi. Classification (NCBI taxonomy): domain Eukaryota; kingdom Metazoa; phylum Chordata; class Amphibia; order Caudata; family Salamandridae; genus Calotriton; species Calotriton arnoldi. Next base: position 3,103,030 of record CAWUFW010000564.1, on the reverse strand, counting down.
CCAGCACTATCACCAGAGAGTGTTCCCTCATTTGAGTGGGTGCGAGGCCCCAGGCAAATGAGGGAATCCCTTTGCCTCTGCACCTTATTATGGATGCAGGTGCAGAGGCAAAGAAGCTGTCAGGAGGCTCACTGTCAGTGCGCCCCCTGATAGCAGCCCTCTGGAGGTGGAAAGAGGGTCCTATGGACCCCCCAGACATCCCCTTGCAGGCGGTACAGTCACTCACTGCACCCACCTGCAAGTGGATCTCTGTTCCCCTTTAAACATGCAGGCGGGTTGCCACCTGTACAGTGAAAGACGGAGCGGCTGCTTCAAAGCCACTCCGTATTTCACTTGAATGTGTTGTCCCCAGGGCAGCACAACTTTGTGGCTGCCCTGGGGACAGCATATTCAATATACTGTGCACTCTTCTTGTTTGCGCAAGGCACACCTTTTGAAAGGTGCGCTGGGGCAAACAAAGAGACTGCACCGTATTCTGTAATATGGCCCCAGGTGGCCAACAGTGCTAGGACTGACACTCACCACCCACGGTAAGTACCTAGGGATCATCATTGACAGCAAACTCGACATGACCACCTAAAGTCAATGATGTCACTGCCTCATGCTTCCATAATCTGAAGATTCTGAGGAAGGTTTTCAAATGACTCCCAATCAGCAGCCAGATAACCTGGTAACAAGCAAGCTGGGCTACAGGAACACCCTCAATGCCGGGATCAACAAAAACTCACCAGAATGCTGCAGACCATTCAGAACTCTGCTGCCAGAATGATTCTCAACCTCCCATGCTGGCTCACATCACAACACAACTGAAGGAGGTCCACTGGCTCCCTATTTACAAACAAGCACAATTCAAACTCCTTACCCACACTTTTGTGGCACTACATAACAATGGCCCAGCATAGCTCAACAATCGCATCTACTTTCACAAACCTTCCAGACATGTCTGCTCGCCTGGACTCCTACTTCCACAAATCTCATGCATACGGAAAACCAGATCCTACGGTCAAGCCTTGTCTTACATCGCTCTTAAAGCATGCAACGGCCTTCCACTACACATAAGAGCCTCCTCCTCCTCACTTCTTGTATTCTGCAAGAAGATGGAGACCTGGCTTTTTGAGTAGTCACACTAGGCCCTAGTTGTGCCTAGACTCACACCTGCTCAGTGCCCAGATACCCTCCCTGGTGATATTGTACTCTACAAATCTGATTAACAAAACCTAGCATTAATACCAGCTTTCAACACAAACCCCATACATACTTCAGAGCACCTGGGTCTGTTCCTCAAATATTAATTGCTACTAGTTTGAGTGCAACAGGGCCCTCTCTAGCCCATTCACCTACAGTCAACACACTCACTGCCATGGGTGCAGCTATTACTGGGTCTTTTACCTAACTGTCTCTCTTGTAGTGCCTTTCCTTCTGACACTTATAACAAGTAATCACTTTGGGCTTGGAAGACCAGTCCATTCCTCCCTTCTTGGCTTGAAAGCAATTCCCTTTCTGTGAATGTTCTCCCTGTCCCTTACCTGCAGTTTTGAGCCAGACTGTTGAGAGCTTCTCTCTTCTTTTGGTTTAGATCCATGCTGCTCCAGCCCTTTGTTAACCCTGGTAACTAACCACTTGTCAGCTAACATTGCAAGATTCTTTGGATACTTTTCCATCACATCTGACTGGGATTGCCTAAGTGGGGCAGAGCACTCCTCCTTGAGTCACTTTGTCTCCTCCATCAACTGGTTAAGGGCAATAACACCCTTAACCTCCATCCCTCTCACCTACTCATTTCAATCATGCAACACACCATGAATCCACGTTTCAAACATATCACTATCTGTTCTCTTGCTCTCTTCAATCCTCTGGATGTACTGAGCTGCCATCAGAGCTTCCTTCCTTCACTCATAGTTCATCTGCTCAGCTATAGGCTTTCTCCCAATGAGGGCTGTACTTTCTATATTAAAGTGGCTACCTTAGACACATCACTCAAAGCCTATGCTCTACAAGTGATCTTAAGGTTCACAAACCATTCCAAAATAACGTGGTCCTCCACATACACATGAGCAATCTGTTTTGGAACTTTGGCAGATACTCAAGTAAAGATGGAGGGGGAATACCTTTCCTGGTTGTAGCTGTTTCTGTTGCCATGCTGAGATACTCCTAACCTATCCTCTCTCCAATTGCCTTGTCTTTGAAGCACAGCAAATATGACTAGATAAATACATAATTTAAAGGTATTTTTATTTATTGCTTGGACTTTCACGGCCTACCAAAAATCGGCTCGCGACCCACAGTTTGAAAAACTCTAGACTAGACAAAACTTAGATCTCTCCAACAAGTACATTAATTACCATGGTTATCTCAACATTTTCCAGCATCCAGACTCAATTTTACCAGCTGGAAAGTCCAGTCCATATTATCGCATGATTCTTTGTGGCAATTCTAGCCGCGTCCCCACGTCCTGGTCGTCCTTATGGTCTGGCAAAGGGGGAGCATACTCTCCCCTGTCACAACTCGACTTCCCTTTACCTGCCTTACTTCCTCAGGCCACTACCCTCAACCTGCCTCAATGCAAGCCTCCCACATTTTAAACCTGCGCAGAACAGTTAGTAAATGAGTGTGTTAATCTACACAGAACTTGGAATGCCATGTGGATTCCCCCCAGTAATGCCGGATCCTAGCAGTAATCCCTCATTCCAGAGGATCAACTCATAATAGCAGGACTTCCATGAGGATAATCCAGCCAGTACTGACAGTTCCTCTTGGAATTACTCCATAGTCGTAATCATGACCAATGTGTCGAATCCTATTTCCAGCACGCATGTCCCGTTGTGGATTGGGACAGTCATGCAGTATACCCGTGTGCACATATTTGTCACTCACAACTGCGAGTCACTGATGTGCATGCTAACCATTATGAACAGAGTACCAGTTCTCCTTAGAGTTGGTTACACTGTCAATAACGCAAAAGAAGTGTGCCTGCTATTCTTAGGCGTTGTAAATACATCAGACAATAGGTAAACAAGTTTCCCTACATGTTGTTTGACTCTCCCAGGCTAGACAATAAGGCAGTCTACAAGAAAAGGTTTGAGGGGCAGTATAGTTGGGAAATAAAGAACATAAAAGTCGAAATAAAGTTCAAGGAAAATGACAAAATTTGAATAAGCAAAATCATTTCCAAATGGTAAAATAAGGCCCTTCGGACCCGAAAGTCATATTTAAAGAATATATTTATTACAAAAGGTAGATAATCCGATATATCGAGTACCCAACCCGGGGCACTACTGCATTGATGTTGTTCAACGATGAAGCGGTCTGCAGTGACGCAGTCAGCTGCCTTGACTTGATGCGCGCTACTCCTCTAAAGATGATGTTATAGAATAGTTTCAAAGAATTTTCGAAGTTGAATAAATGACTGAATTTATTAACTGTTCGATTAGTTAAAATCATTACAGTAAAAAGAAAAAACATTGTTAAAACAGTTCCTCAATACCCTCTACCCCCTCCCCTTCAATGTCTTTATCCTTATGATCAGCCTTTGGCCCTTAACTCATTTGTGCAAATTCTCGGAGTTACTTGTAACTTGCATGTTAAATAAAACGAATAAAAACGGAGACTTTAAAATCTGGATTGGTGAGTTGACCTTTGAATAGGAAGGATGAACCCCCCCTTAGTGCCTGGCGAGGACCACCCAACAGCCTTCAACGTATTGTAAAATGTGGCATACCAACAACGAGCAGTGGTCATTAGTCTGTCACAAGAGTGACATCACCTTGTAACGCCTCTTTACGGCGATCCTGATTGAGTGCGCAAATTTCCCCAGTCTTGCTAGGTTTCTTGTTGTTAATTCGGTGAAGCACAGGGCCGAGGCCTTTCTGCAGGTCCTTACCCCATTTGCGATGAGTATCGGGCGAAGAAGACGCCGACCCTCTTATTCAGTTTGGGGCAACAGCACAGGAGGTGCAGCCAGGCTTCACTGTAAAAAGAACATAGCCTACACTCTGTGTTTTCCCCCTTACGTGCCCATGCTGGGTTGAAGTCAGTGATGTGTAGCGTGATGAGTCTCATGTAGAGAATTTTCCTACAGACTTGTATCGTCAATGCCTCATGTAGATATGGTTGAGCTTTTCCCAGAATGTATGATTTATCCAATGGCTCTGTGATCGAACTAGGGCGGAGGGCTTCTATGTCTTAAGCGAATGATGTTTCCAGAACCTGCTTGTTCACTGCTTTCTTCCAGGTGAAAAGAGGAATTTCAGGTAGTTGTAAGCTTGCTGCCTCAATCCTCAGGGTGATTATGGCCTGGCCAAGGCTAGCGTGCCAGGCGGAACCTGCTTCTTCAGAAACAGACCTCAGCTGATATCTGAGTGAGTCTGCTGGTGCCCTCAAGGTACTGAGGTATAGCTTTAACAGGTCCCCCTGGCATGTCAAGTCCAGCCTCCCAAGGCCCAGCTCAAGTCTCAGCCTTGATTTCCTTGCTGACCACGGGATGAAAAACACAGATTTATATGTATGCATTTGCTTGGATTGTATTTAAGAACTTGTCCAGCACTCCAGGAAAAGCCAGATGACCATAACAGATGGCAGGTAGCAATTTTGCTTTTAAGACTGTCAGTATCGGCTCGGCTGATGGATTTAGCAGAGGGTGGCTCAGTTGTTGTAATAGATGAATGACGTTGTTGGCCTTAGAGTTAAGATGTTTTCAATGAATGTTTGAGTTGGCCCTTTCTGAGAGCCAGACCCCAAGGTAATTGTAGGCTGTTACTGAGCCAATTTGCAATTCACCCAGAAGCCAGCGGGCTTGCCTTTTGTGTTGATGTTTCCCAAACACCACTACCTTGGTCTTCCCCTGATTAACCAGTAGATAGTTGTCCTGGTTGAAGCGATCCAGCACATGCAGTGCTCTCTGAAGGCCCACTCTAGTGTGGTCCATTATCACTGTGTCATCTGCGTATTGTAGTACCGGCAGCCTCGCCCTGCCCAGCCTTGGTGATACTAGGCTGGCGCCTTGCAGAGTGGCCCCCAGGTCTGCGGTATAAAAGTTAAACAGGAGGGGGGCCAGCACACAGCCCTGTTTGAGCCAGTTGTTTGTAAGAATTGTAGAGGTCACTGTGTTGGCGCTTGTTCTGACCCGAACCCAGGTGTCTTCATATAGCAATGTTATTGATTTTAGTATTTTGGGTGGAATTCCCCAACTGTTTACTTTCCACCATAACCTTCTGCGGTCCAATTTATGGAAAGCTATGCTGTAATCGATGATGCAGCAGAACAATGGGAGACTCTTTTTCTTCACCGCCTGTGTTGATAAGTGAGCTAACGCTATGATGTTGCCCATAGTTGAAGAGTGTGACCTGAAGTCTGATCGGTAGAAGGGAATGATGCCTTTTTCTTGTGCCACAGACTCCAGATCCTTCAGGAGAAGTCAAGCGTAGGCCTTTGCTTCAAGGTCAAAAAGAGTGACAAGACTATAGTTTGATGGCTTAGAGCGGTCACCTTTCTTGAAGATAGGGAAGAGTATGGAACTCCAACAGGAATCCGGCGTCCTTGCTGTTGAAACGATGTTGTTAAAGAGCGGAGTTAAAATTGCTGCCCAGAAATCTGGTGCTGTTTTAAATACTGGTGCTGGTAACCCATTTGACCCTGGTGCTCCATCATTCCTCATTTTCATGATGGTCAAAATAACAATGTCAGCTTTTATTGGTTTGCCTGGGGACCTGCGGTACCTCTCTTCCAAGCTGTTCGATTCTGTGGGACCTTTGTCAAGGTGGACGGTCAAGTGCTGTTGTTTTGCGTTATTTAACCCGCAATGCCCCACTCCCTGATTGATCGCTTCTGTGGGGCCTTTGTCAAAAGAGATATGCAAGTATAGTTGTATTACGTGGTTTGATCAATCATGCTCTGCCACCCCGTTCTCTCTTGACACTCCTCAATTGCTCAGCTGATTAATTAATTTTTGAAGTTGTAGCAATCTTCAGAGAACCCACAAGATCAGTTTCACAACACAAAGACCCCTTGGCGGATCTTGCCAACCAGGCAGATCTGATCTGTCCTTCCAGTCAACTCATATGTGAGGAGTTCTTCAGGGATGAACAAATTATTAAGCAAAAGTATATATCTCAATAAAGCCATTGTAGTTGGATTAGGCATACAACATTATGTCTAACAAATCCCAAAGCTAAAATTACCTATTATATCTATTACCTAATTAAGATTTTAATATCGTTGTCTAACTGGGACCTAGGGGGATATAATTTTTGGTGTTGATGACGTTTACCAAACCTGATATCCAAATTAACAGTGGAACAACATTGGGGCAAATTCTCAAGAACGTGCGATAAACATCGCCAAAATAGGTTAACGCAAGTTTTCATATCGCCGTCTATCGCGGGAAAATAACTCCGTGTCAACGTCGTATTCTCAACACGGCGGTAACATGCGATAGTCTCCCGATAACGCGTCAAATGTCCGCGATAACATTACCGGGACGGCGATTAAAATCCAAACCCGAACGCAAAAAAAGTTGCGATGGGCCCAACCGCGATAAGACAATCAGCGAAAAGCAGCGCCAGGCGTGCAAATCACACACGTCAGGTGGGAAAAACCACTACAAAAGCAGAAAAATAAAAACACAAACAAAAAACAAACTACAGCGAAGCACAATGGAGGCAGCCGGTGCAGGTACAGAGGACGGCCAGAACCCCACAAGCCCCCCGGAGGAGCAGCCTGGGACCTCAGGGACAGGGAAGGGCAAGGACAAGAAGAAGAGGAAGACGCGGTTCAGTCCGCAGGAAAACAGGATCCTGATCACGGAGGTGATAGAACACCATCAACAACTGTTCGTCACCTCCACTGTGTCATTGGCAACAAAAAATGCAACATGGCAGTCCATCCTGGACAAGGTGAATGCAGTCGGAGTGCTGAGGAGGACAATGGAAGAGCTCAAGAGGCGCTGGAATGATGTGAAGCGCAAGACCAAGCAGAAACTCGCCAACAACCAGAAGGCAGCAATGCAGACTGGAGGTGGGAGTCCAGCGCCACAGGAGGAGCTGGATGAGATGGAGGAAATGGTGTCCACAGTCATCAGTGGGGAGACGGTGGCAGGAGTTGGGGGACCGGACACTGCTCAACATGACCTGACACAACAGCAACAGGGTGAGTGACGACCAGGGACTGGGGGGACGGGGGGAGATGGGCACAATGGCACACATGCACAATCAAGTGGAGCACAGTGCACACCACAATGACTCTGGATCATGTCCCTGATCCCCTTGGCACACTGCAGCACAGCTAGAAACAGCAAGTAGGCCCCCATCGACTATGTGCCCAGAGGGGGCCCTTCCCACACATCACCAATCTCACAACCAACCAATGCACATGTGCTGAACCCAGCAAAGCTGCGGGTCCGTGAGCCACACTGACAATGCAAGTGACACTGCATGACGATTAGCATGGCTGCAGTCCGATCATCATGACTTGTTGCACGCCACCACACTGAGGTGGCTGAGTGTGGACCACATCCGTAAAGGAGCAGGTCACATTCTGACATATCCACCTGCACAAACAACCCCTGACGTCATCAACACATCTGCGGACAAACCATGCCCCAGAGTCCCAACTCCCACCAAGACCCAAATTCACCCAAGTCTGCAACATCTCAGTACTGTATGGGCACAGAAGTCAAAGGCACACCGCCTGAAAGGGACAAGGGGCAGCAAAATCAGAGCTGCAGGGGCGACTCTCCCAAAATGCAGCACACACACATGACATTCAGAGCACATCAGCATTGACAACAATGTGGTACAAACTGCAACACGTCTACAACTTGACAGAGGACACAACAGGTGCCGCTTGTGTGTAGAAACTGGCCAATCACATTTGGCATAGCAGGGAAATGTGAGATGTCAATGTACAAGTACAAACACATATCCGTGATGTTGACGAAATGTCCACTGTCCCGCATCAAATAGGCAGCTCCTCCTAAACAGTCACAATGTACATTGCCATGCAGTCTGCATGTGAACTTGTACAATGCGACAACAAACATGTGAACACAATGTAATACTGCATCTCCCCTTCACATTGCAGAGGGAGCACCAACACCTCCTGCAGAGCAGCCCCAACAACTCTTCACTGATGACGATGAGGACATCCCCGACATCGACACCGAAGCCCTCCAAACCCTCTTTGACAGCTTCAGCACCCCACCTCCAGGAGCAGGGCAGCCCAGCTGCATCGAGGAGACCCCACCCCCCGCACAGACCACACAGCAGGAAGCACCTACCACCCCGGCTGTCTCCCAGGACCCCCACGAACAACACATGGCCTTCCAACGCCGTGTGTTAGAGGGCCAGGAGAAGCTGGCTGATCAGGTGCGGGTAGGGTTCGACCTCAGGGCAGCCAAACTTGATGCCATACATCGGTGTCTGAGTACCATCAGGGACCACTTACAGTCCCTAACGGACACCCACAGTCCACTCCATGCTCTCCAACGATCCATGGCTGACATCGCTGGAGTCATGATACTGAGACAAGAACAACTGTCCAGTCAGAGTGGCTCCAGCGATGTCAGCCGGGAGTTGGGACAGATGCGGGGGCTCATGGAGAACATGGAGTGGATGACGGCGGAAAGAATGGCTGCCACGGCTGCACACCAGCGAGATGTGGCTGGGACCTTCCATGCCCTGCAGCACATCGTCATGACATTGCTGCCTCAAGGCCATGCGCAGATGAATGCTGTTGCTGCTTCAACATCCACATCTCAGCCCCCTGATGTGTCAGTGCCTCACAGTGCGGCAGGCAATCCACCTCCGGCCCCCGATGTGTCAGTGGCACACAGTGCTGCCGACATTCCACCACCACCCACGTGTGAGGCACATGTGACATCAGAGGACGAAGATGCGGGTGAATCAACCTTACTGGTAAGGAGGAGGTAGTAGCATTCATCTCCGCCATATGGCCTGTGTCTGCTTGGTTCTGCCCTTTGCATCATCACCTTCCACTGTCCCCCGATACACTCTGCGACACAAAACCTTGGACCTCGACATGGACTGCCATATTCTGTTTGGTTACCAATGACACAGCGATCAGACTGCGGACTGAACTCTTCCTCTTCCGATGTACTTGTCATTCCCTGAAGGACTCTGGCTGACCCTCCACGGGCCAATAATGTGAAGTGGGGTTTGCATGGCCCTGTACTGCTCCAGCTGCAACACTCCACTGGATGTGCATTAAACATTCAGAATCGCACAGATGTGTCATGTCTGTGATCATACAAGTATGAAAGTATGGATGACTGTAGGGTCAGTGATTCCCCCTTACGTCCATGTTGCACATGTCGTGGGACTTGAGTCACAGGGTGCAACATTGCCGATTGCGGTCCGTGTGGCGTAGACACTACAACAGAGACACAAGCATCAGTTACTTCCTTGTCCAGCCCAGAACTGAAGCACGCCCAGAGACCCGGGGTCATTGTTCCCACCCCTACGCTGCCCTGGCATACGCCAGGCCAGACCACTCCGCTTTCGCTCAGAGGGGGGGACGACAAAGCTACATGTTCCAGGTCTTCCCTGTAGTGATCTGCTGATCACTGGTCTGGTTGTCAGCATGCCACAGCCACTCCCCGAGGACTGGTTAACACCCACACCACACCCATCCAGCACAGGCATCACAGGACATGTGACCCTGCCAATAAAAGGGGCCTAGCACATCACATCCCCCACTGCCGGAGATGACATGATGGCGTCCGCATCCACGGAACTCAGTCATGAGGGGTTCGTGACCTGCGTTGCACTGAGTTAGTGGCACCCGCTGCACTGCGGCTGGCAGGGGCCTACCGCCACGTGGCGATGACTTGCGTTGCACAGGGTTAGTGGCACCCGCTGCACTGCGGCTGGCAGGGGCCTACCGCCACGTGGCGATGACTTGCGTTGCACTGAGTTAGGCCCACCTGAAGAGCTGAGCGGGTGTGCAGCCTGCGATGATGCGTTGGCCTCGATACGGCGTCCAGCGAATCAAGACTCAAATTGAACAGTGTGCCCTGCTGGACCGCAGTGTACGCGCAGGCAGCAGTCAGCACACACATGACTCCACGGTGCGGTGCCGCAGGGTGCGCTGGGGGCCTGTGGCACGGAAACCAGCGACTGGCTGAGGAGGTTGCACCCGCACATGGAGGGCCCTCTTGGAGACACGCCGGTGGCGGCAGGTGAGCATTGAGGCCTGGGTGCGCAGGGGCGGGCAGTCATCGCTGGGCAGCGGACCGGTCTGGGGACCAGGGCTGGGGTGCAGCAGGCGCACAGGATCGCGCAGGCACCAGCGGACACGGCGGCGGCCTCGTGGCTGGGTGGGGGGCGCAGCCCTGGCAGACACAACCCTGCATGCGATGACGTGATGTGTGCGAGTTGGTTTGGGACGTAGCCACCTCGTCTCCAGTGTGAATGTGCCTGTTGAAGGTGTTCGGCCACGTGTGTGTAGGCCTATGGGCAGGTTGTGGCGGAGACTGAGACACACGCAGTAGTCACTTTGGTGGTGGATTTGCGACGTGTGCATTCCCACAGTTGTGAGTTGTAAAATTGTGGAGTTGAGGTGTGTGGTGTGTTCAATTGGTACTTGCCGATGGGCAGTGCATTACCATTGGTGCCTTCCTCAAAGCGCTGGTTGGTGGCGGACTTGCGGACATGTGGAAATCATGCACACTGCCTGGGGAGTTTGCGACGACATTGGTGGACAGGCCACGGTGGTCCACTTATGTCTGCACATTGATGGCATGCGTGTGGTTGCTGTTGTGGTGCTTGTGTGCAGTGTCGGCAGCGGGCACAAGTCGTACACGTGTGCTGTGAATTGCCCCCAACACGTGCGTGACACCAGCTATGGCGTAGTTCCCTTGCGTGGTCTCAAGATGTTCGTGCGCAGTGTGGGGGGAGTGAGGGGCAGGGGTATCGGGCTGACACACACCGTGATGCTTTCAGGTATGATGAGTCCTGCATGATGTGACCGTAACAGCAGTTCGTGTGGTCGTTACCTTCCTCTTCATTCCTACGACGGTTACGGCCACACGAAGTTCTGTTACAGTCTTCTCATGCATGGTTTATCATGCCTGTGAGCATTCTGGTTTGTCCAAGTGCAGTACACTGTACCTTAGGCATGTGACTATACGGAAGTTTGACCATTGTCACAATTTCTCCCACAGGTTTCTGAAGACACGTTGCCCTGTTGAAGTTCCCCGTTGGGAATGGAACGCGTTGGCTGAGCTTTTCGTTTTGTTTGTTTGTGTATTTGTAATAAAGTTCTGTTTTTACACTACTGTTGACTACTGGACTTCATGACCTGGCGCACCCACATTTCGGTTACTACGAGCTTGGGTCTGGGGCACGGAGGCGTCTAGCACGGCTGGCATTGGGGTTGGTTGCGCAGGTACACTACGAATTGGAACTATCATGTGGTGCGGATACAGGGGCCCGCCGTTGCTTTTGTGGACATGCATCCATGACATGTGTGAGGGAGTTTGATGGGGCTGGCTGTGTGACTCCTCTGACTCCGGCAGTTGTTGGTTGGAAGGTACCAGGGGCCAACAGGTGCAGCACAGCCGGCAGCTTTGTCTGCAGAGAGATGTAGGTTGTCCGCTGTGTTGGTACCGTCAGCCTGTGGGCAATGTGGGTCAGGATGTGGAGGATGGTTGTCCTTTTGAGCCTGTGTTGGCCAATGGCTTCCTCTGGCGTTGAGTCTCTGGGGCTGGTGCGTTTTAGGGTCGTCCGCTGTCCTGCACTGCATAGGTGGTAATCCGGAGGAGGGGGGTCCGGGGGGGGGGGTCCTGGGGGTGGTGGAGGTGGGTGTTGTGGCCCTCTTGGGTCTCCGAGCTGCATGATCAGTGTCTCCATGGCATCTGTTAGTCTTCAGATGTGGCTCTGGGCTGGGCTCCCTTTCTACTGCAGTTGGTCATCCTGCTTAACACCAGTAAAAGGCAGGTGTTAAATCCCTGCTGCTAACGCGCCTTATCGCCTGTTCTTGGTTCGCATCGCAGATCTGACTGGTCGTTGAGAATGTCGCGAAGTGGTGTTTTCGTGTGTTTTTGCACGGGAACGCCTACTCTGCATATCATTAGCGTTAGTTGTCGCTCTCATCCGTGGCGATGGTTTTTGCGGCAGCTATCGCTGGGAAACTGGCGATATCGGCAGTTTGCACCAGCTTGGGAATAGAGTGATAAATCTATTGCCACTTTTGCGGCGCTAAAGTGCCGATAAATCGGCGATAAGTCCTTAAGAATATGCCCCATTATATTTAAAAGAGACATGGGGTCTGCAGAAAAAGCTGTCCGAGCCTCAGTGCAAACGATTTTTCTTGAACCGTGGCTTTTACAACAGAACCCTCAGAACCAGGGCTTACAGGGGTTATGTATTGACATTTTGTTTGGGCTGAGTGGGAGGCTAGTGCCCGGGCAGAGTCAGGACATGCCTACGTAGCATGAGCTGTGCAGAGGAAAGCTATGCATACTGTGTTAAAAAAAACATGAGTCCAGGGCCACTTATCGAGTGTGAAGTTAGAAAAAAGAGGAAAACACACACATATGTGGTCAACTTTCTTACATTAAATAAATACACAGTAGTGTGGAATATAGGTAATTAGTCTTGTCAAACTCATATGTTCAAAATATCTCCTCTGATCTCTGATTCAAAGATGATTGCAAGTAGATTAGTATTTGAGACAGAGGGTCAATGATGCTGGTGCTGGGTGTAGTGCAGATGTGTCTACACACATTAGCACCTTCTTGATTATTGGCATCTATGCTAAGATCACCTGCTACTTTCTTTGTTGCCCCAAGCTGCCCAGATGTGGCAGGGAGGCAGTGACCATGAATGTTTTGCTCATGGTAGGTCTATCAGCAGGAGTGTGCTATGGGTTCATTCTTAACCAATACCTGTTCATTTGATCCAGTTTTATGAAAACATGTGTCTGCTCTCTCTTTATGGGGATGTTTTATAACGTTTTATTTTGTTTAGGTGGAGGGTGCTAAGAAGGATCTCCACTCAGGGACGTTTGGCGGCGTCACTCATGAAGCAATGACCGATTTGGTGGCTCTGCTCGGTAATTCAACATTTGACTAATTAATGCAATTTTGTTTTTGTACAGCTATTTACTCAAACTGGTACTTTCAGAGTCAATATGAGACTTTAGAAATGTGTTCTGCTCTGGATATTTTTGTAAGGCATTTACTAATGGAAGATATTAGTGTACTAGATGGGTCTATGCTTGTAAATACTGCTTGGCTAAAATGTTGATCATTTATTTTTATTTTATTTTATTGTTATTTGGAGTGCAAACAATAACAAAGAAGCTCCAGAAAAATGTACAATAAAAACTTAACAGTTGATTAAAGGGGGCGGTGCCTGGACAAACCTACAAGATGGCGTGCTTCGTCTGATCTGCGGTGCCGGGGCTCCCAGAAATGCTCCTTACCAGTGCACAGTGGCTTTGGAGGGGGTGGTGAGCGGCCACTTGCCCTGTGTAGATCAGAGGGGACCATTGGGACAGCCTCACGGGCTGCAGTGGCGTGTGCAGCTGCAGCCACACTGACAATCCCATGGCCGCGTTGTGCCCAAGATGTCCACCCGCATCAAAGCGTCGACTTTGGCTGCGAGGGGCCGACATTAAGTGATGCTACAGACTAGAGCCCGAGGCTGCCGGGTCTCTTTGCTCTCCTTTTCCCGCATGTGGGCAGCCAGAGATGCCAACTCACAGCGTCGTTTTCCAGCATTTATATGGACTATTGGGTTCCAGATGGACCCCACACGTCTACTAATAGCCTGTAAGTGACATTTGTGCAATTTTTGGAACGTCTGGAGCAGTTCCTTCTCCTGTCGCAACATATCCACACAACCAGCTAACAGCAAATACTTTGAGAGGGGGGAGCTTCGCCATTGGGTCCACGCATCACAAGCCCCCGAGGGGGCATGCCACCATAAGGGGCATGTAATCTGCCATGAAATCATCCAAGAGTGCGGGTGGCTTGGGAGCCGTAGGGGAGACACCACACAGTGATGATGTGTTTGTCCCAGAGTTACATCTTCCTGCGACGAAGGAGGACATTCAATTTCTCCTCCTGGAAATGAGGAAGGACATCACAGCCATGAGTGTGAACTTTACTAAGGCACTCACCGAATTTGACCATTCAGTAAAGGGAGTTCAATCCTGTACGGACCTGATTGAGGCAACAGTGGCACAACAGGACCAGGTTCACGAAGTTCTGGGTGAGAGGGTGTCAATATTGGAGACCCAACAACTGTTTTTGAGCAACGTGCTGGAAGATTACAAGAATCGCTCTCACCGCAACAATATACGGATCAGGGAAGTGAGTAACACCACCCCCAATGCCTAACTGGAAACCTATGTTCAGGCACTGTTGCGTCCCTCCTTCAGGACTCTGATGGCTAGGATCTTACCATTGACTGCATGTATCTAGTTTTCTCTTCATATCAGCAGTGGAGCCAGCTTACACCAGATGTTCTTACCAAACTCCACTTCTATCAGGTTGAAAAAGATATCCTGAAGGTGGCTCGGAAGTTGGACTCAATCATCTTCAGGGGTGACACCCTCACTCTCTTTCAAGACATCTCCAAGTGCTGGGACTTAAAAGAGGTATTGTCCTACTTATTCAACAAGAAAATTCTGTACCATTAGGGTTTCTGACGTGCCTACTCTTCAACATAGACAACAAGCGAGTTGCCGCAAGTATGCCAGATGAGGCTCGAGCCTTGTTGCACATGGCCACCCATGTTGAAAGCGGCAATGCCCAGACGGTGCCCCCGAGCTCTTCTGAAGGGAGATGGATGACTATGAACCATCGTCGAAGGCTACGGCAAAATGCTGCCAAGAAAGCTAGGTGCTGGCGAGATCAGCGAAAGGACCTGCTCCTATCAGTCATTGACTGATTGCCCACTGGATGCTTGCTACCTTTGAACTCACAGTTTAGCCTGGCAGTCCCTGGTTTGCTGGCCCGCAGGGCTCTCCAAGTGGACTGGACGAGCCGCTGTGTTGGCCTTGATGGTGGCGGCTGCTACCAGACCCACGTGATCCGCTTGTTGTACTTCATATTCATTTCCCTTGATGGGCTTGTGGGGGCCCCATAGTACCTTCGCGAGCTCCCCCTCCTACATCAGCCAATGTACACCACTCAGCCACTATGCCAGATTTCCCTCACCGAGCATGGGCTTGTTTTTATTCTTATTGCCTTGTTCTGTTTGACAAGTGTTATTATTTCCCCACTTACCATTCCTGGGAGCACACCACTTCCCAAGGACGCTGAGTGCCCTCATATAGATGGGGGCCGCAACACATTGGAGGAGGTCTATCCTATACTTCCCTATCAGCTGTGAGAAAATGCCACATTTCGTTTAGATGACACAACTCCTTAACATAGTTTATTTGAATGTTCAGGGACTTAATTCTCCAATGAAACGGAAACCACTCTTGAAGTGGCTTTACACTAAGGAGGTAGGCATAGGTATGCTACAGGAGACTTATCTCCTGGCACTAAGAGGCTGTACTCCTACTAGTACCAACTCCAGTTCCATGCTCCTGGCCCCACTAAAATCACGGGGGTGGCCCTCTTAATTTGACAGGGCTTACCAATAACTATTGACTCATTAAACGTGTACAGGGGGGCAGGGTGGTGGGTTTAAGAGCCAGACCAAGCTCCTCTCCATCTATGGGACTAATGATAGAATGGATGAGTTTTATGCCTCCCTGTTCCCATTGGTTGCAAACTTCACTAAGGGTGATTCAATCATTGGGGAGTTTTTTACTCAGTCCTAAATAATACCCTGGATTGCTCTGTAGCCCGCTACAATAACTGTATCTGATCCCACCGTCTATGACACAGGGCATTCAAGACCTTCATCTGCTAGATTTCTGGAGAGTGACCCACATTGCAGAGAGGGATTACACCCATTACTCTAATGTCCATAAAACCCACACACAGATTGATTATTTTTTGATTGACGCTGCCCTCCAGCCATGCATTCTATCAGCCACCATAGGCGCCCAAACCCTGTCAGATCATGCTCCGGTGTTTTCGTTGATAGATGCAGGAGCTTCCCTCCAGCGTATGACTATGACATGGTACATTAACAAAATAGTATTTCGAGACCTAGTGCTGCAGGACTCGGTGCAAGAGTCTTTGCCCATCTATGTTAATGAAAACAACACCGGAAATGTGTCTTATGCGATCGTGTGGGATACAGCCAAAGAGGACCTGCGAGGCGAACTCATAAAGCACACATCCACCTTTGTCAAATTAGCCAAGAAGGAGGATCTGGAGGACCGGCTTTCCCGGCTCGAGATCCTACTCAAGTCAACAGGCTCACATGGGGCCCTCAGAGAGCTGCGGCGGGTTTGAGGTGAACTAAAACAGCTTTACCTGATTGATGTCATGCAGAAACTCCTATACATAAACCAGCAATGTTTTTAAAAGGGGGACAAGGCTCACAGATTACTAGCATACAGACTGCAGAGTAAGCAGACTAGAAATCACATTTCCTCCATTCGGGACAAAGCGGGGATATCATACACTGACATTTAAGACGACATCCTCAAACTCTTTAGCACCGACTATGCATCATTATGCAGTGCACACCCTCCTCTGGAGTCTACTTAGGACCAGTATCTGCAGGACTTTGGCTTCCCCCATGTTTACCCCACACTACTCCATGAACTAGAAGAGCCTAGTAGCCCGAAGAGGTGAAGGCAGCCATTCACCAATTGATAGCCATTAAGGCTCCTGGGCCTGACGGATTCTCAGTCTAATTTTTACAAGGCCAACTGTGAGCTGCTAGTCGAACCCTTAGCTAAGGTTTTTAACTCCTTGCTTCTCATTAAATCAGTAACACCGACCATGGCAGAATCTATAGTAACACTGCTATTAAAACCAGGCAAAGACCCCATGGCCCATTCTTCCTATAGGCCCTTTGCCCTGCTAAATTTTGAGGTTAAAATATTCATCTCCATTCCATTTGGCCATTTTTACTATCCAGTTGCAAGTCAGGGTTTATCAGGAGCCGACAGGCCCTGAATAATGTTCGACTAGTAGTGAACATGATTGATGTAGCGGGCGGACCAAAACCACAACTCTCCTTTTCTAGCTAGATGCAGAGGCTTTTGACCGTGTGGACTGTCAATTCCTTAAGGCGGTTCTCTCGAAGACTAGGCCCCCACATGATGACATATCTGTTGGCCAGCTACAAAACCCTGACCTCACGTATCAGAGTCAATGGAACCCCCTCCCCTCAGATACCACTTGGCAGGGACACTAGACAGGATTGCCCTCTGTCTCCACTAATTTTCGCCCTTAAGATGGAGTCACTGGTCCATCGTCTTGAAGCTAACCCTGAGATCTGAGGGCTCGAGGTAGACGGAGAAGCCTACAATTAGCATTAATCGCTGATGATGTGCTTTGTTTTTTACGTGCACAGAAACGTCTTTTCCAGTGATGTTGGAAGAATTAAAAACAATTTCAGGAGGCTTAAGGTTTCCGCTTCACCTATGCGAAGTCTACGGGCCTTGGGGTGGTGGATACTGCTCTCCTCCTTTGGTCTTGCTTGGGAGGCTACCTCCGTATGTTACGTAGGGATCTCCCTGACTAATTCTATCAACATTCTTTATGATCACAACATACCTCCGGTTCTGGAGGTTCTCATAAAGGATCTCTACTGCTGGGTTAGGCCACATCAATGCAGTGAAAATGAATTACCTACCCTGACTACTCTACATGAAGCACACCTTGCCCCTGTGGATCCCTGCAACACCGTCACACACACCCAAAAACAGCTATTGCAATTTGTGTGGCATAACTCCGCTCCCTGAATACAACGAACAACACTGTACAAGTGTTAGGTTACGCTGTGGGTACACTAACCTTCTTAGACAAATCCAGCGGGGGCGATGCGTAGATCCCAAAGTCCCTTTGCACTACCCGACAGGGGGATGTCAACACTCCACCCTGCACTGCAGTGCTCAAGGGATAGGGGAAAAAATAACAAGGAATAACGGAAAGAAACTCCGCTGCCCTCTTCCTCGCGAATCTCCTAGTTCGGTGCTTCCGGAAATATGCGTACACTAGGGTAGTCCCATCAGCTCCTCACAGCATGCTGTAAGTGAAATAACAAACAATCATTACTACAATAACCACACTCACACACTCTCTCCCTGTCAGTGTTAGCTGACCTTCCTTCGTTCTTTTCTGTCTTAGAACTTACATGCGCTCCTTTTGTAACATCCTTTGTGTAGCAGGCAGCCAAAAATGCAGGTAAGTAAAAATAAAGAAGTAAAGACACAGCGCGGCAAAACTCTCTCCCTGAGAGCTTGCGCTATTTCTAGAATAAAGCAAAAATGGGTTACAGATGGTGTGATACGTCTCACACTTGCGGGCCCAATGAAGAAGCGCAGCATTTCAGTGCAGAGCCAAGGTACACTCTGCTCTGGGGTAAAGCGATGCACCACGAATGCCCCTCTATGGAAATTACCAGGCAGGTTCTAATAAGTATAGATTTAGCGAGTGAGCGTTAGCGATGACGTGCACCTTGCTACAGCAATCCAAAAGTTAAATGTCCAGAGAACTCCCAGTTCCTACTTGCCGGACACTAGGTAATACAGGGAAAGTTCTATTTTCAAGCCGGCGGTCGGGCAGACAATGCCGGCAAATACTAGCAGCCTCCAAGTAGCTGTGGGTGAATAGACGTCCAGGAATGAGCCTCACCAGGCAGTTACTGCGTCCTCCACACGGCTTGACAAAAGCAGCTTCTCCTAACGGCTCCGTCGATGATTCAGGAAGTTACAGTCTCAAATCAGGTGACAAGCACTGGGTCCCCCTAGAGGAAGGCTATATATAGCAGCCCAGCCTCCAGGGAAGAACCGGCTGCCTGCCCAGATGCATGCTGGTTAGAGTAGTTTCCCCTACCTACCCACATGCATACAGCTCCTGGGTGGAAGGGAAATATCCTTTTTAACCAAGTCTTTAATACAAGAGGCCTTAACAACGAAACCGGCACCACGACAGAGTCATTACTACACACGTCTTTACTACGAATGACATTACCACCCATGCGATTACAACGAAAATAAAACTAACGCTGCACCGGCATTGTGAAGTGAAAATATTTGGTGCAGCGTTAAGGGGGAGGTGCTGTTTGTTGTCCGGTCGAGTTAGGGTGAAAGAGCTGCAGTGGGCCCGACAGATTCTCGGCGTGTATAACAATTAATTTGTTTTTATTTGACAACAGGTTTTAACATGGCAGGCAGACACAGCAAACATTACGGCATGATGCCCCGTCAGTTACATATTTGGAGAAATGTCCCACCTACGCTGAATAACACTGCTGCTTGAGGGTGTGGAGGGGTGGAAAATGCACATGGTGTGGGTCTTGGGTCTTAGAGCAGGGGAAGGGGCGGTTTGAGACTTGAAGGACATATAACCATGAGACTTGAAGGACATACAACCAAATATTTATCAGAAATATGCCCACATAAAAGAAATTAATGACAAACAAATTAAAATAGTACTCACGAACCGAGAAAACGGACATCATTTTAAAAGTTGATAAGGATCAAATTTTCGATTAGCGTCTCTGTCCTCACTGAATGTACAGGAAGTTAGAGGAAAACTGGAGCAGAGAACGAGGCAAAACTTAAAAATTAGCTGATTCGTTGAATCACACGTCCATCAGCTAACTGGAATTCCTAAAACCACCAATCCAATTAGCACAAAATATACAGACTCACAGCTCAATTTCTTAGGGTTTGAGATTATTTAAAAACACTAATTTGCATTTGGCGTTAAAACGGAAAACGATTAAAAGGTATGCTTTACAATGCCGTTCGTTGTTATGATGCTTTGAATGATTCACTACGTGACCGCGTGATAATGATATTCGATGTAGAAACTATTGTGGTAAAGGCAGTTTCGTGATTATGCATTTGTGGTAAAAGCCTTTGTTGTAAAGGCTTTCGTTGTTGCGTCATACATCCTGGGTGGAATCATGACAGTACCCCTCCGCAACGGCCGCCGTCCCGGCGGACTACCAGGTTTAGTAGGGTGACGTGCATGAAACCGTCGGAGAAGTAGGGGACAATGTAAGTTGTGTACTCGTTCCCAGGTGCGTTCTTCTGGACCATAGCCTTTCCAGTGTCTGAGATAATAGACCCTTCCTCTTGTTCTCTTGGAGTCAAGTATGTTCTGTACCTCGTATTCCTCCTCCCCATCAACTACAACAGGCTCAGGACCAGTAAGCAGGCAAGTGTGGGGCAGGCACGGGCGTGAAAGGGAAATATGGAAAACGGGGTGAACTCTCCAATTCTTTGGTAGTCTCAGTCTCACGGCTACAGGGTTTATAACCTGTGTTATGGTATAGGGTCCTACATGTTTAGGTTTAAGCCTGTTGGATCCCTTCATCTGTAGATTCTTTGTGGATAACCACACCTTATCCCCTATCTTATACAGGGGCCCAGGGGAACGCCTTCTATTGGCGAACCGTTTGGTGGATTCTTGTGCCTTAAGCAAATGGCTTTTTGCGTCTATGAGTACTGCACGGAGATGCGCATGGTGAGCTTGGATGGACGGATGTTTCAATGTTATTGGCCAATCGAAAGGAAGAATGTTTGGATTGTATCCATACAAACAGTAAAACGGGGCACAACCCAACGTGGTGTGTTTGCTGTTGTTATAGGCAAACTCTGCCGTCCAGAGCAAGGTACTCCATTCAGCCTCATGGTGCAGTGAGAAACACCTCAGGTATTGCTCCAGTGTTTGGTTTAAGCTCTCGGTTTTTCCATCAGTTTGCGGATGATAACTGGTTGAGAGTCGCGCATCTATTTTCATGATGTTGCACAGTTCTTGCCAAAAATGGGATGTAAACTGAGAGCCTCTGTCCATTATGAGAACCGCTGGAACGCCATGTGCTCTCACCACATGTTGGAAGAATACAATGGATAACTCGGAGGAGGAAGGTATAACCTGCAGCGGTACGAAATGACCCATCTTGGTTAAGTGATCCACCAGGACTAGGATGACGGTGTGCCCGTTGCTGGATGGCATTTCCACTATGAAGTCCATGGAAACTGTGTGCCATGGAGTGTCCGGAATGGGGATCGGACACAGCAACCCCACCGGTTTGGTATGACTGGTCTTGCCTTGGGCGCATACTGCGCACCCCAAGATGTACTGCCGTACACTTTCTCGTAGTCCCGGCCACCAGAAACGTCGTTCTACGAGGGCTACGGTTTTGTAGATTCCCATATGTCCACCCAAGGACGTGTCATGAGCCCATTTGATTACACGTTCTTGCAATCCGGCTTCCGGTACGGATAAAGCATGGAGGCGATAAAGCAAGTCCTCTTTCTCGCTTCTGTGTTCTGGTTCTTCTTTCACCCATGCCTGTGTATTCACGCCCAACAGCTCGATCTTCAGGTCGTCCAGGAAGTCGTTTTCGGTCACTATGGCGGTCTCTTGAATGGGGAATGCGGCTTTGCTTAGGATGGGAGGAGGAGTTGTGAGGGGTTGGTCTTCCTCTCTAGGGGGGTCGTTTGGCCTAGACAAGGCATCCGCCTTGCCGTGTTTACTCCATGGCCGGTATTTTATCACGAAGTCGTAGTCCGCGAAAAAGAGAGACCAACGCAACTGTCTAGGCATAAGGGCTCTAGCCGTTTTCAGAAATAATAGATTCCGATGGTCCGTGAAGATCTCAACAGTGTGTTGGGCCCCCATCAGATGGTGTCTCCATTCTTCACATGCCCTCTTCACCGCTAACAACTCCTTGTCAGAAATGCTGTAGTTCGCCTCGCATGGAGTAAGTTTCTTGGAATAGAAAGCCACGGGATGGAGCTGTCCAGTCTCCTGATGTCTTTGTGAGAGAATACCTCCTAAGGCATAATATGAGGCATCGGTTTCCAAGACAAAGGGCAACTGTACGTCAGGGTGTCGTAATATCGGCGCTTTCGTGAAGCAGGACTTCAGCGTCTGGAAGGCAGCTTCCGCCTGTTCGGTCCACACGAACGATACTCCTTTCTTGAGTAGGAAAGTAAGGGGTTGTATAGTCTGTGAAAAGTTCTTGATGAATCGCCGATAGAAATTAGTGAAGCCGATGAAACTCTGTAATGCCTTCTGGTTCATCGGGGACTTCCACTGGGTGATAGCCTCCACTTTCCTTGAGTCCATGCGTATTCCACTGGCGCTGATGATGTACCCTAAAAACTCAACCTCAGAGGCATGAAAAAGGCCCTTCTCTAGTTTGGCATACAAGGAATGTTTCTGTAGCCGTTCCATGACCTGTTTCACGTGAGTGACATGCTCTCCGACAGTAGAAGAGTAGATCAAAATGTCGTCTATGTAAACCATACACATCACGTCTAAGAGACCCCGCAAGACTTCGTCCATGAAATATTGAAATGCCGCTGGGGCATTACAAAGTCTGAACGGCATTACTTGATACTCAAAGAGCCCAAACTTCGTACGGAAGGCAGTCTTCCACTCGTCCCCCTTCTTCATTCTCACCAGATGGTAGGCTCCTCTGAGATCTAACTTGGTGAAAATGGTAGCCCCTTTTAACTGGTCCAGCAACACTGGTATCAAGGGAAGGGGATACCTGTTCTTTATTGTGACTCTATTAAGGGCTCTGAAGTCAATGCACGTTTGCAAATCGCCTTCTTTCTTAGGGATGAAGAAAAGAGGAGAGGAAGCAGGGGAAGACACGTGACGTACGAACCCATTGGCCAACTTCTCATCCAGATACTCCCTCAAATGTTGGGTTTCGGTAAAGGAATAGACCCTACTACATGGGATCGCAGCTCCTGGAACAAGGTCTATCCGACAATCGTAGTCTCTATGAGGCGGGAGATGGCTAGCTTCAATTTTGTCAAAGACTCAAGAATACTGTTGATACTCTGTAGGAATCGTGGACACACAGCCCAGTATGCGATCAGTACATCCCACAGCTAGAAACAAGGCTTGGGTATCTACAGATTCTCCATCCAAAGCATGTTGTTTAGTACAGTGTTCTTTGCAGTATAGTGAATCCATCACCACTGACCAGCTTGCCCATCCTACCGTGGGGTCGTGGAGTGTCAACCAGGGCATCCCCAGGATCAGACGAAAATGTGGCGCATCGATCAAATCAAACTGAATCGACTCGTAATGATCCTGTCCGAATTGCATGAGGATAGGCTGGGTATGGTATCTGACGGGGCCAGATGTCAGTGCAGTTCCGTCTACGGCTTTCACTGGTTCGGGTACAGTCTTCTTCTGCAAGGACACACCTATGTCCTCTGCGTATTTCCGATCTATAAAGTTGCCGGTGGCCACGGAATCCACTAAGGCTGGTACTAGTTTTAGGACTCCGTCCTCCAACCACAAAGAAACGCAAACGTTGAGGTGTGGGACGGTATGTTGTAAGGTATTGGCGATCACTGGAGATACTTCCCCGTCAGAATGCCCTGAGCTAGGGGTCTCGCATCGGCTCAGGGCTATCAGTTTCCTGACTCCTCTTCGGGATTCCAGGCCCCATGTGCCACGGCTTGTGTCTTGGAAAGAGGCCTCCTTTCCGGAAGTTTTGTTCGGGCTTTGCATTCCCGTATGAAGTGTCCGGCCTTTCCGCAGTAGAGACAAAGACGTTGTTTCCGTCTCTTCTCTCGTTCTTCTGTGGTCAGGGGTCCTCGTGTTCCGCATAGCTGCATTGGTGGTAAACAGACAGAATATCGAGGTTTTTTTTTCGACCTACAAGAATATCGAGTTTTAAATATCCAGGTAGAAGAATATCGACATCAAGAATATCGTGGTACAGAATATCGACAGTAAGGTAAGAAATATCGTTTTTTTTAATATCGAAGACAGTAATATTGTTTGTAAAAATATCGTTGTTTATAATATCGATTTTTATATTAGTGTTCTGTATTTTAGTATGTTTGTTAAAAGTATGTGATGTAATTTTTTTGTATAAGTATAGCAATTTCTTTTTAATGTGTCTGTTCAATTTTTAGCAATAAATAATGTTATGTTAATTAATTTTTGCGTATTTTAGTCCTGTAGTGGGTTGTGGGTTTATAGGGGAATAGGGTGGGAAGTAATTTAATTATAATAAAGTAATTTTTAATGTTTATTTATTAGTATTTATAATTAATTTATTAATAATTACTTATTAATTGGTTATTAATTTTTATTAATTGATTAATTGATAATTAAAATATATTTTATTTTTAGGAGCAGGTTGTGGGTTTATAGGGGAATAGGGTGGGAAGTAATTTAATTATAATAAAGTAATTTTTAATGTTTATTTATTAGTATTTATAATTAATTCATTATTAATTACTTATTAATTGGTTATTAATTTTTATTAATTGATTAATTGATAATTAAAATATATTTTATTTTTAGGAGCGGGTTGTGGGTTTATAGGGGAATAGGGTGGGAAGTAATTTAATTATAATAAAGTAATTTTTTATGTTTATTTATTAGTATTTATAATTTATTTATTATTTATTAATTATTAATGGATTATTTATTTTTTTAATTATTAAATTGATAATTAAGTTAAAAGTGTTATTTTGTTAAGAAGTGGGTTGTAGGTTTATAGGGGAATAGGTTGGGAAGTAATTTAATTAAAATAAAGTAATTCATATTTTCTATTTATTAGTATTCATTTTATATTTCTATTTTATAGTGTTGTTTGGGGTAATTTATTTAACAATATTTAATTATTAATTGTTTGAAAAGTATAAATATTTAATTGGTAAATATGTTAATTCTGTCAAATTTGTATGAGTTCTTTGTGCGTTTATAGTGGAATATGGTGTGAAGTAATTTATTTATAAATTATTAATAAATATTTTGGGGATTATAATTATGTATTTGTAAAGATAGTTGTTTGTAAAATGTTGTTTTAAAACTTTTATAAATTAATGTTTGTATTTAATTTTTAGTATTTTTTAATATTTAATTATTTTTGTATCTTTTGGAATTTTGTAATATTTTGCTATATTTTATTTTGTGTTATTAACAATTTTTGTATTGTAGTTGCTATTTTTATTTTTTATTAAATTTTTTGAAATTATTAATTTTAACCCTTTGCTATCCAACACTTTCCCTACTGTTGCACTCACTGGAGTGGGAATAGTAATTTTTACCCCTACGCTATCCAACACTTTCCCTTCTGTTGCACTCACTGGAGTGGGAATAGTAATTTTTACCCCTACGCTATCCAACACTTTCCTTACTGTTGCACTCACTGGAGTGGGAATAGTAATTTTTACCCCTATGCTATCCAACACTTTCCTTACTGTTGCACTCACTGGAGTGGGAATAGTAATTTTTACTGCTACGCTATCCAACAGTTTCCCTACTGTTGCACTCACTGGAGTGGGAATAGTAATTTTTAACCCTCCGCTATCCAACACTTTCCCTACTGTTGCACTCTCTGGAGTGGGAATAGTAATTTTATCCTCTCCGCTATCTAATATTTTCTTCACTGTTTAAGTTAATGTAGTGTAAAATGTATTTTAAAAAAATTAAAAATATTGTAATATTTTAATTTATTATATATATATATATATATATATATATATATATATATATATATATATCTTTTTTATGTTATTGGTGTAGGTGTATATATATGTATTTATATTTTTTAATATGTAACAAAATATAATGTATTAAAATAAATATTTATTAATATTAAGTAAATATATATATTATATTTTATATACATCTATGTTTATTTTTACATTATATGTATTAATTATAATTTTTAACATTTTCTAATAATTTTAACTATGTTTATTTTAATTACCTGTTTTATTTAATTTATATTATATTATTTTTTTAACATTTAAAAAAACCGATATTTTTAACAACAATATTTTTAACGATATTTTTTTATCGATATTTTTGTACTTATCATTATGTAGATAGGACTTCGATATTATGGACATCGATATTTCGGCTCCGATATTTTTGTCGTCGATATTCTGGTCGTCGATATTCTGTCAGAGATTCTGCATTGGTTCCGGAACCTCCGAAGTCTGGGATCCTTCTCCGGGAGCAGGACGACCCTGAGGAATGAAGCATTTGAAGTCGCCCTTAGTCTTTCGTTCTTGCATCCGATGGTCCAGCTGAACGGTCAGATCGATTAGCTCCTCACACGTGTGGGGTAAATGAATCACCTGGGCGATAACGTCCTTCAGCTCTCCCCGAAGCCCTTGATAAAACAAGGAGGTTCTTTTGTTCGGGGACTAGTCTGTTTCCACGACAAGCCGGTTGAACGTGGTGATGTAAGAAAGGAGGTCCTGAGTCCCTTGTTTGAGGGTGAGCAGCTCTCTGTCCGATGTCAGTAGGTGCGTATTCCTGTCGAACAACTTACGCATCTCCGTGTAGAAATCATTAAAATTGTACAACACAGGGTCATCTCATTCTTTCGGACCAACTGGCTGCGTTCCCCCGCAGGTAAGACATGATAAAGGAGGTTTTCGCCTGATCATCGTGAAAGAGGGTTGGTTTACACAGAAAGTGCAGCCTGCACTGGCTAATAAAGATCCCAAACTTCTTTGGGTCACCATAAAAGTGTTAGGGGGCCGCTAGAGGTATTTGCGGAGAATGGACAACGTGAACAGGGACCGTCTCACCAACTCCAACCGAGGGTGTGTGAGAGGATGAAACGAACCCTGTGCTGGTAGCACCCCCTCTCACAGGGTCTACAGGCTTAGTAGGCTGTTCCATAGACCCATGCTGAGGGGGCGGTAATGTCCACTCCTTGATGTACCTCCTCGCTGGTGGATCGGGGTGGCCCTTTCTGCTTAACCCAGTCACTTCCCTACGCATGGTACCTATCTCGTTCTTGTGTTCTTGCGTTTCGGTACGAAATGCATTAACCTCCACCAGTAGTGCAGACATGGTTTCTAGGAGTGTGGTGAGAACTACATTGACATCCATCGCCCAGGCTGGATGTGTGTCTTGGGCTTGTCACTCTGTCAGGTTACGCTGTGGGTACCCTAACCTTCTTAGACAAATCCAGCGGGGGCGATGCGTAGATCCCAAAGCCCCTTTGCACTACCCCACAGAGGATGTCAACACTCCACCCTGCACTGCTGTGCTCAAGGGATAGGGGAAAAAATAACAAGGAATAACGGAAAGAAACTCTGCTGCCCTCTTCCTCGCGAATCTGCTAGTTCTGGGCTTCTGGAAATATGCATCCACTAGGGAAGTCCCATCAGCTCCTCACAGCATGCTGTAAATGAAACAACAAACAATCATTACTACAATAACAACACTTACACACTCTCTCCCTGTCAGTGTTAGCTGACCTTCCTTCGTTCTTTTCTGTCTTAGAACTTACATGCGCTCCTTTTGTAACATCCTTTGTGTAGCAGGCAGCCAAAAATGCAGGTAAGTAAAAATAAAGAAGTAAAGACACTGTTAGCGCGGCAAAACTCTCTCCCTGAGAGCTTGCGCTATTTCTAGAATAAAGCAAAAATGGATTACAGATGGTGTGATACGTCTCACACTTGCGGGCACAATGATGAAGGAGCTCAGAAGCGCAGCATTTCAGTGCAGAGCCAAGGTACACTCTGCGCTGGGGTAAAGCGATGCACCACGAATGCCCCTCTATGGAAATGACCAGGCAGGTTCTAATAAATATAGATTTAGCGAGTGATCGTTAGCGATGACGCGCTCCTCGCTACAGCAATCCAAAAGTTAAATGTCCTGAGAGCTCCCGGTTCCTACCACGCACTCGCGGGACACCAGGTAATACAGGGAAAGTTCTATTTTCAAGCCGGTGCACTGCACAGGCAGACAATGCCGGAAAATACTAGCAGCCTCCAAGTAGCTGCGGGTGAATAGACGTCCAGGAATGAGCCTCACCAGGCAGCTATTGCGTCCTCCACACGGCTTGATAAAAGCAGCTTCTCCTAACGGCTCCGTCGATGATTCAGGAAGTTACAGTCTCAAATCAGGTGACAAGCCCGGGTCCCCCTAGAGGAAGGCTATATATAGCAGCCCAGCCTCCAGGGAAGAACCGGCTGCCTGCCCAGATGCATGCTGGTTAGAGTAGTTTCCCCTACCTACCCACATGCATACAGCTCCTGGGTGGAATCATGACAACAAGAGGACATCAGATGGAGCCTGTGATTTTCCAAAATAGAACATTACATTCACGCATCACAGTTGCAGTCCTTTCCTGACTGGCATCACCTCCCCCATACCAAGCTACTCATGGAACAGGGTTGCTCCGCCATCACCTTACAACACATCCTGTGGTTAGGATGGCTTCCCACCTTCACACACCCCACCGTAAGCTACTGCAACTCTCCGTCTCCTTTGATATTGAAACAAAATCAACCACCGTCAGGCAGCCGCCACATACCCCTCCCCCTTATTATGCATAACCAGGCCTTTGTGCCAGGTACGCTGGATACTCGCTTTGTGGACTGGGTGGGTGGAGTGCCCCCTCTATTTGGAGATTTGTAGCAAGATGAGGTTGCGTTAGATAGGCAGTTATTTAGGCACTTTCACCTGACTACTGCAGATGAGTTCCGCCTAACCCAACTCCTCCGTTAAGTGTTACACCATTGTTGAAAGATAGAGCGAAAACGCCTTTGGTTTGCTCTTCTACCAGGCGTCCCCAAGGAAGGGCATCACTCGCCTTGATGCGGCAATAGGTGGTCTTTCCCATTTCCCAGTCACTGTGACATCCTTACCAGTCACAATGGGAGCAAGACTTAGGGATCACTATCGCCGACTACACTTGGCATCGGCTCTAGTTGCGTGCAGCAGAGACTGCTGTCTGTCTCGAAAATAAGCCCCATATGATCCTCTTGAGATGGTACTTCACTCCAGTCCAGCTTCATGCAATGGTGGGAACTCCAGATCTTTGCGGGAGGGGATGCAGGAACAGGGGTACTTACCTACCCATGTGGTGGCAATGCATACATGTAACGCGCTTCTGGTCAGAGGTTATCCTGATACACATTTGCTTAGTGACCATGCCGATGGGCCTCTTGGTGGTCTTACTGGGGGAGACAGGTGAGGCCTCAGTTTATCTATACAGCACCCCGAGGGGCAAGCTGTTCACCAACTTTCTTCTGGCGACGCACCTAACAATAGCCCACACCTGGAAGACCCCTCGCCCACCATTCCTCTCGCTGTGGTGGATTAAGATTTAGCATATCTATGCCATGGAACGTTTGACTGTGATAGTCACAGACAAAATGTACACATTTGTATGAATCTGGCTGCCTTTTAAGGCTTATGTTAAGAGGGACAGGGTGGGAGTGCACCCGTCTACCTCCATGCTAGACATATTATAGGAAGCCCACCTGGAAGGACTCTCGCCTTCGGACAGCGGGTCTGACAAGAGCGTGCATGATGGCTTTAGGATGTGCTTCTGATCATGGGACCCTAGGTATTGATGAGCTGCCTGCCTGATGTTCCTGAGCTGTGTTTTGTACCCACGCCGTTGGACATTGTATGTTGGCCCGTCCACCGATATCATGATATTGGAAGATTTCTCTCATGCTCTTGCATTGCTTCTACTCTTGCGTTGTGCTGTGATCACCCTGGAACATCCCTTTCCCCTTCCTTTAAAAAATCCCAATAAAGATTTGTTAAAAAAAAAAGTTGATTAACAATATATAAATTACTGGTAGAACAAAACACAATAGGAAGGAAAACAGAGCAGAGCCTAAAGAAAAAAAGTAACACGATTTGTTTGAAGTTTGTCCTGGAACTCCAGCAGGGTAGAAATATTTCTCATTGCAAAAATATGTAAAAGAAAGCTAAATCTTGGGGAAGCCATACAAGTCTAATACATGTTTAATGCAAAAATATAGCCATCAGCAAAAATATTCTAAGTGTAAATTTGCAAGCCAACAGACCAGGGCTTAACGATCTGAGCGGTTGGAACATGCAAAGAAGTTCTTCATTTTTCTACCTTCTTTTCGACATTTTCTATAATGCAGTAAGTGGAGGATAGAATACATGATTAAACTGTAACTAAAGATTGCAACTAACGAGAAGGTGCCCAGCTCTTTTCGTGGGAAGAATGTAAGAAGAAGTTCATGAGAAGGTGATACAAGGGGGACGGTAGAAAGCTGACCAATAAATCCGAGGTTTTTCAATTGTTTATGCCAATGTCAATGCAAGGCTGCTTTTACTAGAACAGCCAGGCTAAATGTACAGTCTACAAAATATAAAATGGTTGTATGTTTACAATGCATGTTAATGTGCAATGAAGGAAAGGCGCCGATCTACTTTATGCAGGTATAAAATGTTATTGTGCTGATCATACAATGCTCCTGGGCAATGCGACCAATGTTGTCGTTATGGTTTAAGATGTTTGCCGTACTTCAGTTGCGGATAACAAACAAGCAAGATGTGTGGTGCGTGGGAAAGCAGAAGGTCTGTAAAGGTTTGCATGTGAAATTGGAAAAAGGCTAAACTAAGGGTCTGATTTTTCGTTAAGAGCTTCCTCTTGCATAGCTAGTATATTCTTCACTCATTTATCTTGCTGGTGTATTCTAAGCATTTTCTTTACTTTATGGGGGGCATCGTAACTTATTAAATATACAGGGGCCTCATTTACGGTGCCCTAGCGGCACTTTTCAGCCGCCGGAGCGTCACTTTTTTTGATGCTCCGGTGGCGCAATGTGCCGCAGCATATTTACAAGACCACGTGGCTTTTCCTGTTCTTGTAAATATGTGCCCCTTTCACGCAGAACCCTGCGTGAAAGGGGTGATCCATGGGTTTTGCTGTGGGTGTTCCAATGCAACACCCATGCAATCTGAAGCATTCCCAGATTTACGAGGAATCATAAACCTGGGAATGCGTCACATTGCTACGCCTCCCCACGCGAGGCATAGGAGTGGTGCAACGAGGAGAAATACTTTTATTCCTCCTTGTTTTTTCATCATTCTATGCGTTCCTTATTCAGCAGCACGCTTAGAAAGAGGAAAATGCCATCAATGATTGTTTTTGTGCAGGAAGGCGTCCCTTCCGGCACAAAAACAATCATCCCCGCAAGGCAGACACTCTTTCAACATGACGCAGAAGAGTGTCTGCGTTGGCGCACGGCTGCTGTTTGTGCGCCGACGAAGGGGAGAAGGACGGGAATGTGCCATATCTTCTAGATACAACGCGTTCCTGCTCTTTTATTTTGACGCATGGCAACGCAGCAGGAAGGCCTGTTGCGCTAGCTGCATCAAGAGTTTGTAAATGAGCCCCTCAACCTTCTACGTTCACTGGAGATTTGCACTGTGAGTATTTTGGCCTCTCAATAGAGCTGATGATACTTCCTGCAGTGATGTTACATGATAGATTTTCAGTTACACTCCAGTCCACACTATCACATTACTTAAGGAATCTAAAGTGAGGCCCAAAAGTATGCGGACCTCTTTCAGTAGCAATACTTAATACAGACCTCACATAACCAAATTAAAAGTTGGTCACATTTTAAATGACAAATTAAGCAAAGCCTTTAAACTAAGCGACAAACGTGAAAGAATTGAACACCTCAAATCCACTCAGAAGCACAAAATATGGAATGGCTATGTAAAATGTAATATTTTTGAAAATTACATAATAAAACACTGTAAATGTTAAACAAAGGGAAAACTAAAATAATATCGTCGTTGAGATTTGCCATGTAAGGATGAGCAAAAATGTAAACTGCAATGTGTTTCAGATATATACACCATGCCCATTCCGCGCCTTGATCCCTTACAGTGTCAAATCCTAGATGAAGCACTGACTGTAGATGAGGTCCACCTGGTAATCCAACAGTTGGCTTGTGTAGCTTCTTCCCCAGCCTGGATACCCTCCAATGGGGTACCCTCCAATGACTACGCCACACACGGAGCTTAGTATTACATGTCTTTATTCTTCTTTGTGTAACTGCAAACTCAACATTCTAAATCACCCTTTAATTGCATTCCATTCTAACACTTATGTCACAACTCTGCGGAGTCCATCATGATCCAAAATTGTTCCGTCATTGCTAACTCGCAAGACACTATGGGGCATATTTACTAGTAAAGGGGCGAAGCATGTCGTTAAGCCAAAAAGGCTAACGACACGCTCCGGCTCTTCAGAAACGCAGGGCTACACCATATTTACAGTGCAGCCCTGCGTTCCCCTGCGCTGACGCTATATTTAACTGCCTAGCGCCAACACAGGCACCCTTGCACCACAGTGCAAGGGTGCCTGCGTTGCAGGGAAGATTGTTTATGTGCAGGAAGGTGTCCCTACATGCACATAAACAATCTTTAAATGCCATTTTATAACTTCTATGTGTGCTGCTCAATGCAGCACACATAGAAGTTGCAAAACATCATTTTTTTTAAATGATTGTTTATGTGCAGGAAGGGACACCTTCCTGCACATAAACAATCATTGGCGTTTTGCACAACGCAGCACACATGGAAACAGCAAAAACGAGGAGAAATTAAACATTTCTCCTCGTTTCGCCGGGGTAAGACCAGGCTTTACTGGTCTTAATTTTGGGGCTGCCCCATATTTACGCCACCCTTGTAAATATGGGGCAGCTGTCAAAATCAATGGGTGTTTCGGTGGAACGCCCACAGCAACACCCATTGCCCTCCCCTTTCACGCTAAGTATAGCGTGAAAGGGTGCCTCTATTTTCAAGGCACCGTTAAGCCACGTTAATGCTGCCTTGTAAATAAGGCGAAGCCCCTATCCCCACCACAACATCCTGAAAAGTGATGTTGTGGTGGCGATAGGCTTGTAAATATGTCCTTACATCTCCCCCTCTGCTAAATAGATATATATATATAAAAATATATAGATATTCACTGAAAAAACCATAGGTTTTAGGGACAGTTATAGTTAGTTGGACATTTCACTCGTACAAAACCATAGAAATTCCCCAGTTATAGTTAGTTCAGCTAACTATACCTCGCGCCCGCAATGAACTGCTGATGACGTCACATATTACATCACTCATGACATGGTCAGTGACATCAATGATGACATCACTGATGACATCTCAAATGACATCACTGATGACATCATCCATGTGATAATTTCATGCATCTTCTCACACCCTAATATAACTTTTGATACACCCACTCTAAATTACAGACTGCCATTCTCAAAACCATACACACTCCAATACCAATAACTACATACCCACTCACTGATTCTTAGGTCTACACACACACATCTACTCACTTACCCGTACAGTCACTCATACTTACAGTCACTCAGTACAGGACTATCATATGCACTCATACACCTATATAAACACTCACACACACCGCCACTCATCCATAGAGGTACTCACACACCTAGTCAGTCATGCAAAAAATTAATCACACACCCATTTACTCACCTATACAGTTATACACACACCAGCTCACTTACTCATACAAATACTAGCACATTCTTACGCTCTTATACAATAACTGATACAAGCACACACGCATCCATACAGCCACTCTCACAATCACACACTCTCACTTATAGCCATTTAAATACTCTAACACACATATATACTGCCTTTTACATATGTAGTTACTCACACATGTACCACTGAGATATACATTCACTCACTAACACACCCATACACACACTCACCCACCCAAGCAGTCCATCACAGATGCACTCTTGAAATCATGCACCTAGTGAATCACCCACTCACACATCTATGTACAGAGTCACACACACCCCACCCACACAAACACTCAGGCACCCATACAGATACTCAGAGAACCAATCAATAACCCATATAGACACTCATGTAGCTATTCGCAAATCCATGCATCCACTTACACACCAACAGACAGACGGATACAGACATTCACACAGTTTAGTCACTAACCCATGCATTCAGTAAGATGCGTTTAATCACTCACTTGTAGAGTCAGTCACGCACGTACTAAATCATCCATTCAGACACTTATACACCCACTCATTCTTCAATACGCCTTTCCCTATATATATTAAACATATTTAAACTTTACAGAAACACACAGTCACTGGATGATGTCATCAGTGATGTCATCAGTGATGTCATTTGAGATGTCATCAGGGATGTCATCAGTGATGTCACTGACCATGTCATGAGTGATGTAATATGTGACGTCATCAGCAGTGCATTGCGGGGGCGCGCATTGCGGGGCGCGAACTAACTATAACTGTCCCTAAAACCTATGGTTTTTTCAGTGAATTTCAAAGGTTTTTTAAATGCTAATTTCTAAATATAACATGTCTGAAACCTATGGTTTTTTCAGTGAATTTCAAAGGTTTTTTAAATGCTAATTTCTAACTATAACGTGCCTGAAACCTATGGTTTTTTAAGTGAATTTCAAAGGTTTTTTAAATGCTAGTTTCTAACTATGCCTACAGAGGTAGGACATGTGAAGAAAGAAGAAAAAACGCACAGAAAGAAGCAAAAGAAATGCAGAAAGAAGCAACAGAAGTCCACAAAGACAAAGAAAAGTGCAGGAAGAAGCAAAAGATGTGCAGAAAGAACCAACAGAGGAGCAGAAAGAGGCCTTGTTGCAAAATCATCCTGAGCCCACAACTTTTGTCAGACGGGTACTGGTGGTAACTGACTCTGACTAACCAGAGCCAGTGCTATGCTAAAAGACACTTAGAATACAGTGAAAACACCTACATACACTAGGGAACACTATGCGTTGGGGTACCCCTGTGATTAGCATGACCTCCTCTGTAAGTCCCTATTACATAATAGGGCAGGGGGATTAAAACCACATCTTAAAACGCGCTACGGGGCGCGTTTGCACAGTGGTGAAGGGAGGGGGGCCTGAGGCGACGTGCGCAAACACGCCCTGTGGTGCGTTTTAAGTTGCGGGATTAAGTCCCCTTGAATCCTGAGGGTCCCTGGGGCCCAACTAGCCCACCAGGTACCTACAGTTAGCACCACAGAGCTGAGTTGCAGTGAGGCGTTCCGAGGCCACGCACCTTTTTTCACCTCTCTGCAACGCAACTCTGTTGTGCTTACTGAAGGTACCTGGTGGGCTAGTTGGCCCCCAGGGACTCAGGATTCAAGGGGAATTAATTCCCCAACTTAAAACGCACCACAGGGCGTTTTTGCGCACATGTCACCTGAGGCCCCGCCCCCTCCCTTCACCACTGTGCAAATGCGCCCCGTGGCGCGTTTTAAGTTGGGGGATTAGGTCACCTTGAATCCTGAGGGTCCCTGGGGCCCAACTAGCCCACCAGGTACTTCCAGTAAGCACGTCAGGCCTGCATTGCAGAGAGGTGGTCCGAGGCTACGCCCCTTTTTACACCTCTCTGCAACACAGCTCTGTGGCACTTACTGGAGGTACCTGGTGGGCTAGTTGGACCCCAGGGACCCTCAGGATTGAAGGGGACTTAATCCACCAACTTAAAACACGCCACAGGGCGTGTTTGCACACATGTCACCTCAGGCCCCGCCCCCTCCCTTCACCACTGTGCAAACGCGTCCCGTGGCGCGTTTTAAGTTGGGGGATTAGGTCACCTTGAATCCTGAGGGTCCCTATAACTATCTACTGGCGACCGCCAGTAGATAATATATTACCTTCTGGCGGTCGCCAGTAGGTAGTTATAGTTAGGACCTATTTTCCATAGGAAATTCACAACATTCTATTTCCAATAACTTTGGCGCCGGTTGATGAATCTTCGCGAAATTTTCAAAGCTCGTGGGGCGCTCCGGTCTGCTCCTATCCTGAAAGTTTCGAGGTGATTCGGCAAGCGGGGGCCGAGAAAAAAGGGGGGTCCCAAAACGTGTTTTCCCCATGCAATTTTCCATAGGAAACTTTAGACACGGCTAAAGCCCGAACTGCTGAACGGAATTACACCAAATTTGGCAAAGAGGTAGTTCTTGGTTCAGAAAGAACCCTTTTTGTTAAATGGTGTAAATCCGTTCAGTAGTTCCTGAGAAATTTGAAAAAGAAAACATATTGATATCTGGGCGGAGCCTAACCACACATGTCATCGTGAGATCTGATTGGCTGTCAGCACTTCATCCTGGAATTGCTGGCAGCCATCTTGGGACCAATATAAATGATAGTACCCCATTGAAATGCATTGTAGTGAATCGAAGATTTTGAGGGTTACCAAAAGGAGAACTATATAGGGTGATAACAGACTTTAGTTACATTAGAATTAATTTGTTGATGGTACCATACTAATTTCAGGAATTGTGGTGTGTTCTAAGGTGATTTTACCCTGTGAAAACCTTCTGCTGGGATATCATGAATCATGTTTGAGAGAAAACTATTTTCACATGCTTGTCCCATACAGTTTTGGAAGGTGCTCCAGAAGCTAAAATGAGAGCATATTTTCTGTAAGTTCACATTATCTTTCTCAGTCATGTGAGAATGAAGTCTGACATTCTCAGTAAAACATGTACATCCAACAAGGGCAGAGACTGTCAGTTGATTCCTTTGTGTTCTACTGCAGCTTCCCAGAGTGTTCTAAAGAACAACTAGAGTGCTAACAGCCTTACTTATGACAAAAGTATGGCACACCTGAAGCCATCTTGATTGGAATAAACTGGTAACACTTAAAACATTTAATTTAAAAAGGAACAAAATGATGGGGTTCATTTTGTCATTGAAATTATGGTTAGTGCTGTAGAAAGAAAAATTAGGACATGTTTCAAGTGTGATCTCAAATATCTTCCAGTTATATTTCAACAGGAGCAGCCTGTCAGTTGATGCCTTTGTGTTCTACTGCAGCTTCCCAGAGTGTTCTAAAGAACAACTAGAGCGCTAACAGTCTTACTTATGACAAAATTATGGCACACCTGAAGCCATCTTGATTGGAATAAACTGGTAACTCTTAAAACATTTAATTTAAAAAGGAACAAAATGAGGAGGTTCATTTTGTCATAGAAATTATGGTTAGTGCTGTAGAAAGAAAAATTAGGACATGTTTTAAGTGAGATCTCAAATATCTTCCTGTTATATTTCAACAGGCACAGCCTGTCAGTTGATGCCTTTGTGTTCTACTGCAGCTTCCCAGAGTGTTCTAAAGAACAACTAGAGCGCTAACAGTCTTACTTATGACAAACGTATGGCACACCTGAAGCCATCTTGATTGGAATAAACTGGTAACACTTAAAACATTTAATTTAAAAAGGAATAAAATGATGGGGTTCATTTTGTCATAGAAATTATGGTTAGTGCTGTAGAAAGAAAAATTAGGACATGTTTTAAGTGAGATCTCAAATATCTTCCTGTTATATTTCAACAGGAGCAGCCTGTCAGTTGATGCCTTTGTGTTCTACTGCAGCTTCCCAGAGTGTTCTAAAGAACAACTAGAGCGCTAACAGTCTTACTTATGACAAAAGTATGGCACAACTGAAGCCATCTTGATTGGAATAAACTGATAACACTTAAAACATTTAATTTAAAAAGGAACAAAATGAGGGGGTTCATTTTGCCATAGAAATTATGGTTAGTGCTGCAGAAAGAAAATTTAGGGCATGTTTTAAGTGAGATCTCAAATCCTCTTCTATTTCATTAGAAAATTCTGACATGCAGACTGAAACAATCACTTTCAATACCAGCAGTAGACTTCCAGTTAACTCCCTGGTGAGCAGTAGCTTTACTACAGTGATCTAATGAACAACTAGAGTGCTAACATTCTGAATTTATGGCAAATGTGTGACACATCTGAATGCCTTCTTGATGGAATCAAAGTAAAAACTGAAAGCATTTCCTACTGAGGAGACTGCAGTAAATGACGAAATTAGGAAACTTCATAACAAATAAGTCTCCCAAGATGGCCACCAGAGAAAAAAGAGCCCAAATGTAGCACAAATATCACCCAGATGTAGCCCACATATAGCCCAATGACAGAAGTGTGCAAAACACTTTTTATTTTTAGTTTTTCTGCAGTTTTATATAGTGCAAACTGGTCAGGTATTGGAGCGTTACATCTTACTTGGACCCCTTATTGCGTATTTTGCACGAAGTACATGAGATTGATCTTGCGAAATATTGAACTTTACGATTCTGTTAACCTGAAGTTGCTCTGAACCGGGCTTTGTAACACCCGTTTTTACCTACTGGTTTTAATTAATTCTCACTGTATTGTATTAGGAAAGAGGATTTACTGTTTTTATGTACACTTTTATGATCTATGTTTCTAAATCAGATCAAATAAAGTTTAATGAATTCTATGGCAGGACGGAGGCGAGGATTATGCATATCTTTCCTCACTTTATTTGCATAGCAGTTCAAAGAAAACATAACACAACAATCATTAAACAAAAGACTACACAACCCATGAACCATTAGGGGGTAGTCTCCAAGGCAACTATAGTCCAATCATATCACAGTCCATCGTATATAATATCGTGACGTCCCTTCCGCTTCCTCTTTCTTCACTGCTCGTCAGTTAAGTGCATTCCTTACATTCTTGGCTTAATCTGACGTTGTTGCTGTTTGTATAGCGGTTTCTTGTGCACGTTATTAGCATTATTGCCTTGGTATTGTTTCATATTCCCTGCGCAGCAGGCTCTTGCCCGAGCGCGTTCTCCCCTCGCAGTTTCTCCCGCTGTGTGCTGCTGCGCGCGGTGAGATCCTGTCAGGCGCGTCTGGTCCGAGCGAGGCAGCTCCGTCGAGCGCTCCCGCTGGTCTTTACGCGCGTTTGGGAATCCGGTCACTCCTTTAGTGTCCGCTTGATTCCCGACCAACCCTCACCTAATTTTGACACCGCTACGCGGTGATTTCCCCACACGGCCACGTTAGTGACCAGCGCCACCTGGTGGTGGTAATTGGTATTGCGCCTCAGTCTATTCTTATAACAGCTTCGGGAAAGCCCAGCTGTTGGAGCACCGGCGAGGGGCTGCCTTAAGGATTTTAAGGGCATTTGTTCTGTGCTCACACCCTCTGCTATCATGTCTTCTCCAGAAGACCATTTTTACTCCTCCTACCAGGAAGTGGAGGAGGAATGGCCTCCCAACTTCTCCCTCCAGCAGTGGACCAAGCCCTCTCTCTGGCTATTTCTAGGGCGCTGGCTCCTCTTAGGATCAGGTTGATAAGCTGGCGAAAAGCATCCCTGGGGTGTTCAGTGACCCAGATCTGGTGGTGGCGGGTCCCAGTAGCTCCCAGATGGGGAATAAAAGGGCCATTAAACATAACGCGGGGCACTTGGAAGGATTTGATAAACTTACGGAGACCTTCCTCAAGAGTGCGCGAACGCTAAAACATGCACCCTGCCGGGAGGAGGAGAGGCCCGGAGAAAATTGCGACACTGTCACCACTATTGTAGACCCCGACGTCGGGTTTCCCTTAGAGGATGAGGGTGTATCGGAGGACGATTTCTCCTCCGATGAGGATAAGGACTCGGGGCGTCCCTGGCGTCCAGAGTCCCACTCCTCTCAGTCCCTGGTTGGGGACGGGGTCCACGCGGACATGTTCGAGCCTACCCAAATTTACCATCCTAGGTCGGCGGAGTGGACACCTGACGCCAAAGTGGCGGAGTATGTGGTGGGGAAAATCCATCAACCCCTTGAAAGGGAGGTCAGGAATAGGATGAGGGGAGAATGCCCCAGGCCCTCACTGAAGGGGAAGGTGGCACACACGCCTGAAATTGATGAGAAACTATGTACCTTTTTCTCCAAGTATATGAGGGATCCCAAGAAAGGAATTGATAGGTCTTGGACGTGGTAGGGCCCTTGACCCAAATTATTCAATTGACAGAGCGTTCCAAAGAGTCAGGATCCCCTTTGTCGACGGATATTGTGGTTGGTTGGGCGCACTACCCTAAACCCTAAAACACTACCCCCTCCACTACCCAAACACCACTGCACTACCCTAAACCCTAAAACACTACCCCAGCACGACACCCTACACTACCCAAACATAACTGCACTACCCTAAACCCTAAAACACTACCACCAGCACGACTCCCTACACTACCCAAACACCACTGCACTACCCTAAACCCTAAATCTACCCACAGCACAACCCCCTACACTACACAAGAACCACTGCACTACCCTAAACCCTAAACCACTACCCCCAGCACGACCCCTTCACTACACAAACACCACTGCACTGCCTTAAACCCTAAAACACTACCCCCAGCATGACCCCCTACACTACACAAACACCACTGCACTACCCTAAACCCTTAAACACTACCCCCAGCACGACCCCCTTCACTACCTAAACACAACTGCACTACCCTAAACCCTAAAACACTACCCCCAGCACGACCCCCTTCACTACCCAAACACAACTGCACTACCCTAAACCCAAAAACACTACCCCCAGCACGACCCCCTACACGACCCAAACACCACTGCACGACCCTAAACCCTAAAACATGACCCCCTACACTACACAAACACCACTGCACTACCCTAAACCCTAAAACACTAGAACCCAGCACGACCCCCTACAGTACACAAACACCACTGCACTACCCTAAACCCTAAAACACTACCCCGTACACTACACAAACACCACTGCACTACCCTAAACCCTAAAACACTAGCCCCAGCACGACCCCCTACACTACACAAACACCACTGCACTACCGACAACCCAAAACACTACCCCAGCACTACCTCCTACACTACCCAAACACCACTGCACTACCCTAAACCCTAAAACACTACCCCCAGCATGACCCCCTACACTACACAAACACCACTGCACTACCCTAAACCCTAAAACACTAGCCCCAGCACGACCCCCTACACTACCCAAACACCACTGCACTACCCTAAAACACTACCCCCAGCACGACTCCCTACACTACACAAACACCACTGGACTACCCTAAACCCTAAAACACTACCCCCAGCACGACTCCCTACACTACCCAAACACCACTGCACTACACTAAACCCTAAATCTACCCACAGCATGACCTCCCACACTACACAAACACCACTGCACTACCCTAAACCCTAAAAGACTAATCCCAGCATGACCCCCTACACTACCCAAACACCACTGCACTACCCTATACCCTAAAACACGACCCCCTACACTACACAAACACAACTGCACTACCCTAAACCCTAAAAGACTAACCCCAGCATGACCCCCTACACTACCCAAACACCACTGCACTACCCTATACCCTAAAACACGACCCCCTACACTACACAAACACAACTGCACTACCCTAAACCCTAAAACACTACCCACAGCATGACCCCATACACTACACAAACACCACTGTACTACCCTAAACCCTAAAACACTACCCCCTACACTACACAAACACCACTGCACTACCCTAAAC
This sequence comes from Calotriton arnoldi, assembly GCA_963921515.1. Lineage (NCBI taxonomy): Eukaryota > Metazoa > Chordata > Amphibia > Caudata > Salamandridae > Calotriton > Calotriton arnoldi. The sequence goes on along the minus strand of CAWUFW010000564.1, from coordinate 3,061,777 downwards.
CCTAAAACACTACCCCCAGCATGACCCCCTACACTACACAAACACCACTGCACTACCCTAAACCCCCCTACACTATACAAACACCACTGCATTACTCTAAACCCTAAAACACTACCCCCAGCACGACCCCCTCACAACACAAACACCACTGCACTACCCTAAACCCTAAATCTACCCCCAGCATGACCCCCTACACTACCCAAACACCACTGCCATACCATAAACCCTAAAACACTACCCCCAGCATGAACCCCTACACTACCCAAACACCACTGCACTACCCTAAACCCTAAAACACTACCCCCCAGCACTACCCCCTACACTACACAAACACCACTGCACTAACATAAACCCTAAAACACTACCCCCAGCACAACCCCCTACACTACACAAACACCACTGCACTACCCTAAACCCTAAAACACTACCCCCAGCACGACTTCTTACACTACCCAAACACCACTGCACTACCCTAAACCCTAAATCTACCCCCAGCACGACCCCCTACACTACCCAAACACCACTGCACTACCCTAAACCATAAAACACTACCCCCAGCATGACCCCCTACACTACACAAACACCACTGCACTACCCTAAACCCTAAAACACTACCACCAGCATGACCCCCTACACTACTCAAACACCACTGCACTACCCTAAACCCTAAAACACTACCCCCAGCATGACCCCCTACACTACTGCACTACCCTAAACCCTAAAACACTACCCCCAGCACGACCCCCTACACTACCCAAACACCACTGCACGACCCTAAACCCTAAGACATGACCCCCTACACTACACAAACACCACTGCACTACCCTAAACCCTAAAACACTAGAACCCAGCACGACCCCCTACAGTACACAAACACCACTGCACTACCCTAAACCCTAAAACACTACCCCGTACACTACACAAACACCACTGCACTACCCTAAACCCTAAAACACTACCCCCAGCATGACCCCCTACACTACACAAACACCACTGCACTACCGTCAACCCAAAACACTACCCCAGCACTACCTCCTACACTACCCAAACACCACTGCACTACCCTAAACCCTAAAACACTACCCCCAGCATGACCCCCTACACTACACAAACACCACTGCACTACCCTAAACCCTAAAACACTTCCCCCAGCACGACCCCCTACACTACCCAAACACCACTGCACTACCCTAAACCCTAAAACACTACCCCCAGCACGACTCCCTACACTACACAAACACCACTGGACTACCCTAAACCCTAAAACACTACCCTCAGCACGACTCCCTATACTACCCAAACACCACTGCACTACACTAAACCCTAAATCTACCCCCAGCATGACCTCCCACACTACACAAACACCACTGCACTACCCTAAACCCTAAAAGACTAACCCCAGCATGACCCCCTACACTACCCAAACACCACTGCACTACCCTATACCCTAAAACATGACCCCCTACACTACACAAACACAACTGCACTACCCTAAACCCTAAAACACTACCCACAGCATGACCCCATACACTACACAAACACCACTGTACTACCCTAAACCCTAAAACACTACCCCCTACACTACACAAACACCACTGCACTACCCTAAACCCTAAAACACTACCCCCAGCATGACCCCCTACACTACACAAACACCACTGCACTACCCTAAACCCCCCTACACTATACAAACACCACTGCATTACTCTAAACCCTAAAACACTACCCCCAGCACGACCCCCTCACAACACAAACACCACTGCACTACCCTAAACCCTTAATCTACCCCCAGCACGACCCCCTACACTACCCAAACACCACTGCCATACCCTAAACCCTAAAACACTACCCCCAGCATGAACCCCTACACCACTGCACTACCCTAAACCCTAAAACACTACCCCCAGCACTACCCCCTACACTACACAAACACCACTGCACTAACATAAACCCTAAAACACTACCCCCAGCACAACCCCCTACACTACACAAACACCACTGCACTACCCTAAACCCTAAAAGACTAATCCCAGCATGACCCCCTACACTACCCAAACACCACTGCACTACCCTATACCCTAAAACACGACCCCCTACACTACACAAACACAACTGCACTACCCTAAACCCTAAAAGACTAACCCCAGCATGACCCCCTACACTACCCAAACACCACTGCACTACCCTATACCCTAAAACACGACCCCCTACACTACACAAACACAACTGCACTACCCTAAACCCTAAAACACTACCCACAGCATGACCCCATACACTACACAAACACCACTGTACTACCCTAAACCCTAAAACACTACCCCCTACACTACACAAACACCACTGCACTACCCTAAACCCTAAAACACTACCCCCAGCATGACCCCCTACACTACACAAACACCACTGCACTACCCTAAACCCCCTACACTATACAAACACCACTGCATTACTCTAAACCCTAAAACACTACCCCCAGCACGACCCCCTCACAACACAAACACCACTGCACTACCCTAAACCCTAAATCTACCCCCAGCATGACCCCCTACACTACCCAAACACCACTGCCATACCATAAACCCTAAAACACTACCCCCAGCATGAACCCCTACACTACCCAAACACCACTGCACTACCCTAAACCCTAAAACACTACCCCCCAGCACTACCCCCTACACTACACAAACACCACTGCACTAACATAAACCCTAAAACACTACCCCCAGCACAACCCCCTACACTACACAAACACCACTGCACTACCCTAAACCCTAAAACACTACCCCAGCACGACTTCTTACACTACCCAAACACCACTGCACTACCCTAAACCCTAAATCTACCCCCAGCACGACCCCCTACACTACCCAAACACCACTGCACTACCCTAAACCATAAAACACTACCCCCAGCATGACCCCCTACACTACACAAACACCACTGCACTACCCTAAACCCTAAAACACTACCACCAGCATGACCCCCTACACTACTCAAACACCACTGCACTACCCTAAACCCTAAAACACTACCCCCAGCATGACCCCCTACACTACTGCACTACCCTAAACCCTAAAACACTACCCCCAGCACGACCCCCTACACTACCCAAACACCACTGCACGACCCTAAACCCTAAGACATGACCCCTACACTACACAAACACCACTGCACTACCCTAAACCCTAAAACACTAGAACCCAGCACGACCCCCTACAGTACACAAACACCACTGCACTACCCTAAACCCTAAAACACTACCCCGTACACTACACAAACACCACTGCACTACCCTAAACCCTAAAACACTACCCCCAGCATGACCCCCTACACTACACAAACACCACTGCACTACCGTCAACCCAAAACACTACCCCAGCACTACCTCCTACACTACCCAAACACCACTGCACTACCCTAAACCCTAAAACACTACCCCCAGCATGACCCCCTACACTACACAAACACCACTGCACTACCCTAAACCCTAAAACACTTCCCCCAGCACGACCCCCTACACTACCCAAACACCACTGCACTACCCTAAACCCTAAAACACTACCCCCAGCACGACTCCCTACACTACACAAACACCACTGGACTACCCTAAACCCTAAAACACTACCCTCAGCACGACTCCCTATACTACCCAAACACCACTGCACTACACTAAACCCTAAATCTACCCCCAGCATGACCTCCCACACTACACAAACACCACTGCACTACCCTAAACCCTAAAAGACTAACCCCAGCATGACCCCCTACACTACCCAAACACCACTGCACTACCCTATACCCTAAAACATGACCCCCTACACTACACAAACACAACTGCACTACCCTAAACCCTAAAACACTACCCACAGCATGACCCCATACACTACACAAACACCACTGTACTACCCTAAACCCTAAAACACTACCCCCTACACTACACAAACACCACTGCACTACCCTAAACCCTAAAACACTACCCCCAGCATGACCCCCTACACTACACAAACACCACTGCACTACCCTAAACCCCCTACACTATACAAACACCACTGCATTACTCTAAACCCTAAAACACTACCCCCAGCACGACCCCCTCACAACACAAACACCACTGCACTACCCTAAACCCTTAATCTACCCCCAGCACGACCCCCTACACTACCCAAACACCACTGCCATACCCTAAACCCTAAAACACTACCCCAGCATGAACCCCTACACCACTGCACTACCCTAAACCCTAAAACACTACCCCCAGCACTACCCCCTACACTACACAAACACCACTGCACTAACATAAACCCTAAAACACTACCCCCAGCACAACCCCCTACACTACACAAACACCACTGCACTACTCTAAACCCTAAAACACTACCCCAGCATGACTTCTTACACTACCCAAACACCACTGCACTACCCTAAACCCTAAATCTACCCCCAGCACGACCCCCTACACTACCCAAACACCACTGCACTACCCTAAACCATAAAACACTACCCCCAGCATGACCCCCTACACTACACAAACACCACTGCACTACCCTAAACCCTAAAACACTACCACCAGCATGACCCCTACACTACTCAAACACCACTGCACTACCCTAAACCCTAAAACACTACCCCCAGCATGACCCTCTACACTACTGCACTACCCTAAACCCTAAAACACTACCCCCAGCACGACCCCCTACACTACCCAAACACCACTGCACTACCCTAAACCCTAAAACACTACCCGCAGCACGACCCCTACACCACCCAAACACCACTGCACTACCCTAAACCCTAGAAAAGAAACCCCTACCCCCATGCCCAATCCCCCTTACCTCTCACTCTCGTGGTTCCTCTCTCCTCGTGGTTCCTGCTTCACGTCGTCTCTGAGGGGCGGTGCACGCCGTTGTGAGGAAACGGAACAGCCTCTGTTTCCTTACAACGACATGGATCGCTCTACATGTTTTAGAACGCATGGTCATTTACCATACATACCTTTACAACAAAATTCGTTGTAAAGGCATGCGTGGTAAATGACCATGCGTTCTAAAAAATGCGTAGTAATGACTTTTAGATGTACAACGCATGCGTGGTAATGCATGCGTTGTAATGGTATCGCAAAGTAAAAGTCGTTGTAACGGCTGTTTACCGATCGAAACGGGCCCCTGTTCTTCAGTGACACGTTTATTTGATTAATTAGATCCTGCTCTACGTCGGGTGCTTTGCGGCGCCTTCACTGGCTACCCGTTCCCAAGAGGATCGAATTCAAGGCACTTTGTCTGGCCTTCAAAATACTAAAACTTTCATCCCCTGAGATTTTATCTAATTTGTTGGTCCCCTATGTTCCCGCACGCCAGCTGCGCTCCGCTGGACAATTTCTGGTCACGGTCCCCCGGGTGAAGCGCATCAGAGCGGGGGGCCGGTCCTTTCGCTGTCTTGCCGCTAAATTGTGGAACTCTCTTCCTGTTCAGATTCGCCGCTTAGACTGCCTGTTACCCTTCCACAGTGCCATCAAAACTTACTTGTTTCCTACAGTCTAGCCCCTGCTCTCTACCGACACTGCTGTCAGCGCCGGGACGCCCCTTTGCTGGGGCAGCTGTGCGCTTTACAAGCTTACCTAACATAACATAACATTAGGAGGAAGGAATGTGTTTTTTTTACCGAAAAGTGCATTCCCGGCTGTTGTATTGTGAAAGTGTCCGCGTGGCCTGGTTTCACTTCTGGTGAGAGAGTGGAAGAGTCTGTTTGGATCTAAAGGAGTTCTGTTGTTGGATGGGGCCGGTGCGACATGTCATCAGAAAACATAGCTAATGGAAAGCGTCCTCCCTGAAGTGTGGAGCAGTGCCATGAGAGGTCAACGAGTGTAAGCGTCCCACCGCAGTATGACCGCACTGCGTGACTCATGTGCCGCCTCCAGGGTACGGGAGGCAGAAGCGGCATCACAGGTCCTCTTGAAGACCGTTGTAGCACTAATTCTACATTTTGGTACTAGGGCATTTTAACTTCATTGTTCCTGCCAGATACAAAGAGAAGATCCTGTGTTATTCAGTGCCCTCGAGTACCTTTTTTGTGGGTTGTGGTGCTTGTCACTTCGCTGCCCCGCCGGTGCACACGACTGGGCACCCCACCTCGTGTGCCATCTGCAGGGTCTCTGCCCTCGGATCACTGGTTTCGGTTTCTGGAGTGGCAACATAAACAGTTGCTCCCAAAGGACTAGCCTGAACACTTAGGTGAATAGCCCCTGCACCAGCATTCCACGGAAATTCTTTCCTAGCTCTCCCACGTCAACGAGGACGTCATAATAGCACGGCTCCGCTCGCGACACCGTATGACGTCATCGGAGCCATAAGAGGACCTCGTCGGCGTGCTGACGTCAGTTCCACCCATTTTTTCCGTGCCACCGAGGCAAACAGGGGATTGAGACATTTTCACATGTATACATAGTATAATAAATATATATATATTCACTGAAAAACCATAGGTTTCAGGCACGTTATAGTTAGAAATTAGCATTTAAAAACCTTAGAAATTCACTGAAAAACCATAGGTTTCAGGCACGTTATAGTTAGAAATTAGCATTTAAAAACCTTAGAAATTCACTGAAAAAACCATAGGTTTCAGGGGCGTTATAGTTAGTTGGACATTTCACTCGTACAAAACTATAGTAATTCCCCCGTTATAGTTAGTTCAGCTAACTATAACTCGCGCGCCCGCAATTCACTGCTGATGACGTCACATATTACATCACTCATGACATGGTCAGTGACATCACTCATGACATCACTGATGACATCTCAAATGACATCACTGATGACATCACTGATGACATCATCCAGTGAATGTGTGTTTTTCTGAAAATTAAATATGTTTTATATATGTATATCTCAAGGTCGATGGAAGAATAAATGGGTATATAGGTGCCTAAATGGATGATTTTTTTTTGTAAAGTATTGTATAACTGACTAAGTGTATCTTAGTGAATACATGGGTTAGTGAGTAATGTTTAAATATGAAAATATCTGTATCAGTCTCTCACTTTGTGTATAAGTGGCCGCATGGGTTGGTGAGTAGCTACATGAGTGTCTATATGGGTTATTAGTTGGTTTTTTGAGTATCAGTATGAGTGTCTGAGTGTCTGTATGGTTCGGTGGGGGTATTACTTAGTGCATAGATGCATGAATGTGTGACTCACTGTTTGTATGTGTTGAAGACAGCATGTGTGCAGGACTGTATAGGTGGATGAGTATGTGTATGGGTGTGTTAGTGAGTGAATGACTGTCTCAATAGTGTCTTTATGAGTAATTGGTGTTTCTATAAGTGATTGTTTAAGAGAGTAAGTATGTGTACGTTTCTGTAGAAGTAAGTGTGGTAGTGTGTGTATAACTGTATATGCAAGTAAATGGATGTTTGATACTTTGTTTGCATGTGTGACTATGTGTGTGAGTAACTATGGATGAGTGGCGGTGTGTAACAGGATGTATAGGTGTATGAGTACATATGATGAGTGAGTACATGTATGAGTGACTGTATAGGGACTGTTGGTGAATGAGTGGATGTGTGTGTGTAGATCTTGGAATTACTGAATAGGTGTGTTGTAACTGGTATTGGTATGTCCATTGTTTTGAAAATGTTAGTTTGTATTTTTGAGTGTGTGTATCAAAGGTTATATTAGGGTGAGAGGAGGTCTGCCACTCTATCAGAAGGATGATGTCATCAGTGATGTCATCAGTGATGTCATTTGAGATGTCATCAGTGATGTCATGAGTGATGTCACTGACCATTTCATGAGTGATGTAATATGTGACGTCATCAGCAGTGCATTGCGGGCGCACGAGTTAGTAGTTAGCTGAACTAACTATAACAGGGGAATTTCTATGGTTTTGTACTGAGTGAAATGTCCAACTAACTATAACGCCCTGAAACCTATGGTTTTTTCAGTGAATTTCTAAGGTTTTTAAATGTTAATTTCTAACTATAACGTGCCTAAAACCTATGGTTTTTTCAGTGAATATATATATATATATATAATCACTGAAAAAACCATAGGTTTTAGGGACAGTTATAGTTAGTTGGACATTTCACTCGTACAAAACCCGTGAAATTCCCCGTTATAGTTAGTTCAGCTAACTATAACTCGCGCCCCGCAATGCACTGCTGATGACGTCACATATTACATCACTCATGACATGGTCAGTGACATCACTGATGACATCACTGATGACATCTCAAATGACATCACTGATGACATCATCCAGTGACTGTGTGTTTCTGTAAAGTTTAAATATTTTTAATATATATAGGAAAAGACGTATTGAAGAATGAGTGGGTGTGTAAGTGTCTGTATGGATGATTTAGTAGGTGCGTGACTGACTCTATAAGTGAGTGATTTAACGTATCTTACTGAATGCATGGGTTAGTGACTAAACTGGGTGAATGTCTGTATCCGTCTGTCTGTTGCTGAGTAAGTGGCTGCATGGGTTTGTGAATAGCTACATGAGTGTCTATATGAGTTATTGATTGGTTGTCTGAGTATCTGTATGGGTGCCTGAGTGTTTGTGTGGGTGGGGTGTGTGCGACTGTGTGCATAGATGTGTGAGTGGGTGATTCACTGGGTGGATGGTTTCAAGAGTGCATCTGTGATAGACTGTATGGGTGGGTAAGTGTGTGTAAGAGTGTGTTAGTGAGTGAATGTATGTCCCAGTGGTACATGTGTGAGTAACTACATATGTGAAAGCCAGTATATATGTGTGTTGGAGTATATAAATAGCTATAAGTGAGAGTGAGTGATTGTGATAGTGGCTGTATGGATGAGTGTGTGCTTGTATCAGTGATTGTATAAGAGCGTAACAATGTGCTAGTATTTGTATGATTAAGTGAGCTGGTGTGTGTATAACTGTATAGGTGAGTAAATGGCAGTGTGTTTAATTATTTGCATGACTGACTAGGTGTGTGAGTACCTCTATGGATGAGTGGCGGTGTTTGAGTGTCTATATAGGAGTAAGAGTGCATATGATAGTCCTGTACTGAGTGACCATAAGTATGAGTGACTGTACGGGTGAGTGAGTGGATGTGTGTGTGTAGACCTAAGAATCAGTGAGTGGGTATGTAGTTATTGGTGTTGGAGTGTCTATAGTTTTGCGAATGGCAGTCTGTAATTTAGATTGGGTGTATCAAAGGTTATATTAGGGTGTGAGGAGCTGCATCAGATTATCACGTGGATGATGTCATCAGTGATGTCATTTGAGATGTCATCAGTGATGTCATCAGTGATGTCACTGACCATGTCATGAGTGATGTAATATGTGACGTCATCAGCAGTGCATTGTGGGGGCGCGAGTTATAGTTAGCTGAACTAACTATAACGGGGAATTTCACTGGTTTTGTACGAGTGAAATGTCCAACTAACTATAACTGTCCCTAAAACCTATGGTTTTTTCAGTGAATTTCAAAGGTTTTTTAAATGCTAATTTGTAATTATAACATATCTGAAACCTATGGTTTTTTCAGTGAATTTCAAAGGTTTTTTAAATGCTAATTTGTAACTATAACTGTCCCTAAAACCTATGGTTTTTTCAGTGAATTTCAAAGGTTTTTTAAATGCTAATTTCTAACTATAACGTGTCTGAAACCTATGGTTTTTCCAGTGAATTTCAAAGGTTTTTTAAATGCTAATTTGTAACTATAACGTGCCTGAAACCTACGGTTTTTTCAGTGAATTTCAAAGGTTTTTTAAATGACATTTTTTAAATGTTTTAATTTTTATATTAATTTTTTTCATACTGATTTACTACATTTTTAGAAACAATTTCTTTTACATATTTTATTTTTAAATTACATTGTAATTACATTATACATTACATTACAAAAAATACTTTCTCAGAATGAATTACTTTAGTTTAAATACTTAGCACATAGGCAATAGACTTTTAAGTACAGTAGTTACAGTTGTTGCAATGGGCAACACATTTTCAAACACAATGCAACATTCAGCTCAATGTGAATTTCTAGTTAAATGCAATTAGTTACTTTATGGATTACTTTTCTTAACCACAGGACTGGATCCTAGATTCAGTCCTGGGACATCTCCTGTAAACAGTTGAGTAAAAGCGTTTTGGTTACAGTCGTGATTTTTAAGGAATATTATTGTATTTTAAAAGTTGACACTTAGAAACTTTTCCTCATAGAATCACCAATGTTATCCTATGGAAGGAAATTCACTTAGCAGGTAAAAACTGTTATCGTTACTTTTTCTTACTCAGTGTTGGATCCTGGATCCAGCACTGGTGCATCTCCTGTAAACAGTTGAAAAAATGCGTTTAAGTCATACAGGCGATTTTTAAGGATTATTTGTAGTTTGTGAAAATCGACACTTTGAAACTTTTCTGCTGAAAACCAGACAATGGATTCCTATGGAAGAAAAGATAAGTTACTGGTAAGTACGGTTAAAATTACTTTTCAGGGTCAGTGCTGGGCTAAAAGATGCAGCACTGGGTTCTCTCCTGATAACAGGTGAGTAAATCGGAATTCGTATTTCGGCTGATTTTAGAAGAATAATTTAAAGTTCCAAAACTCCACACACAGAAGAATTTTCAAGTGAAACCAGTCAATGTTAGCCTATGGAAGGAAATTCAAGTTACTGGTAAGTACGGTTAAAATTAGTTTTCAGGACCAGTACTGGGCTGAAAGATGCAGCACTGAGGTCTCTCCTGATAACAGGTGAGTAAATCAGAATTCGGATTTCGGCTGATTTTAGAGGAATATTTGTATGTTTCAAAAATCAACACTTAGAAACTTTTTCAGCAAAAAGCAGGCAATGATATCCTATGGAAGGAAATTCAAGTTACTGGTAAGTACGGTTAAAATTACTTTTCAGGATTAGTACTGGGCTGAAAGATGCAGCACTGAGGTCTCTCCTGATAACAGGTGAGTAAATCGGAATTCGTATTTCGGCTGATTTTAGAGGAATATTTTAAAGTTCCAAAACTCCACACTTAGAAGAATTTCCAAGTGAAACCAGTCAATGTTAGCCTATGGAAGGAAATTCAAGTTACTGGTAAGTACGGTTAAAATTACTTTTCAGGACCAGTACTGGGCTGAAAGATGCAGCACTGAGGTCTCTCCTGATAACAGGTGAGTAAATCAGAATTCGGATTTCGGCTGATTTTAGAGGAATATTTGTATGTTTCAAAAATCAACACTTAAAAACTTTTTCAGCAAAAAGCAGGCAATGATATCCTATGGAAGGAAATTCAAGTTACTGGTAAGTACGGTTAAAATTACTTTTCAGGATTAGTACTGGGCTGAAAGATGCAGCACTGAGGTCTCTCCTGATAACAGGTGAGTAAATCGGAATTCGTATTTCGGCTGATTTTAGAGGAATATTTTAAAGTTCCAAAACTCCACACTTAGAAGAATTTCCAAGTGAAACCAGTCAATGTTAGCCTATGGAAGGAAATTCAAGTTACTGGTAAGAATGGTTAAAATTACTTTTCAGGACCAGTACTGGGCTGAAAGATACAGCACTGAGGTCTCTCCTTATAACAGGTGAGTAAATCGGACTTCGTATTTCGGCTGATTTTAGAGGAATATTTGTAGGTTTCAAAAATCAACACTTAGAAACTTTTTCAGCAAAAAGCAGGCAATGATATCCTATGGAAGGAAATTCAAGTTACTGGTAAGTACGGTTAAAATTACTTTTCAGGACCAGTACTGGACTGAAAGATACAGCACTGAGGTCTCTCCTTATAACAGGTGAGTAAATCGGAATTCGTATTTCGGATGATTTTAGAAGAATATTTGCACAATGGTGAAGGGAGGGCGGGGCCTGAGGTGACATCTGTACAACGCGCCCCGTGGCGCGTTTTAAGTTGGGGGATTAAGTCCCCTTGAATCCTGAGGGTCCCTAGGGGCCAACTAGCCCACCAGTAACCTCCAATATGCGCCAAGGGGCTGCGTTGCAGAGACGTGTAGAGAGGCCACACCCCTTTTTACACCTCTCTGCAACGCAGCTCTGTGGCGCTTTCTGGATGTACCTGTTGGGCTAGTTGGCCCCCAGGGACCCTCAGGATTGAAGGGGATTTAATCCCCTAACTTAAAACGCGCCACGGGGCGCGTTTGCACAGATGTCACCTGAAGCCCCGCCCCCTCCCTTCACCACTGTGCAAATGCGCCCCGTGGCGCGTTTTAAGTCGGGGGATTAACTCCCTTGAATACAATTTTCGGCAGGATTCGCGCACCCTGAGCGTATCCTGCCGATTTTTTAAAAAAATTTTTTTTTTTTGCCCAGGGGTCCTTGTGGGACCCCTGAGCAACCTAGGGGGTCAGGGTGTTTCTACCCTGCCCCCTTTGTGCGCTTTGCGCACTTGTTTCTGTCCCTCGGTTCTACCGAGGGACAAGATGGCTGCCAACATTTCCTGAATCGGAATGTTGACAGCCAATTAGCATGCAGCTCCGTGATCGGGAGGGTACGCGGACCCTACTCGGCCATAGATATCACTATCTTTTTACTTTTGATTTTCTCAGCAACTACTGAACGGATTTACACCATTTAACAAAAGGGTTCTTTCTGAACCAAGAACTACCTCTTTGCCAAATTTGGTGTAATTCCGTTCAGCAGTTCGGGCTGTAGCCGTGTCTAAAGTTTCCTATGGAAAATTGCATGGGGAAAACGCGTTTTGGGACCCCCTTTTTCTCGGCCCCGCTTGACGAATCCCCCGAGACTTTCAGGGTAGGAGCGGACCGGAGCGGGCCATAAAGTTTGAAAATTTTGCGAAGATACGTCAACCGGCAAGAGAGTTATTTCAAATAGAATGTCGCGGATTTCCTATGGATAATAGGTTGTAACTATAACTATCTACTGGCGACTGCCAATAGATAATATATATATATATATATATATATATATATATATATATATATATATATATATATATCCTAATGGCAGTTGCCAGTAGGTAGTTATAGTTAGGACCTAGTTTACATAGGAAAAGCGTTTTTCTTTTGCCAATATCTTTGGTGCCATTTGACGAATCTTCGTGAAATTTTCAAATCTAATAGGGCGCTCCGGTCAGCATCTGTCTCAAAAGTTTTGGGGTGATTCGTCAAGCGGGGGCCGAGAAAAAAGGGGGGTCCCAAAACGTGTTTTCGCCATGTTAATTTCCATAGGAAACTTTAGACACGGCTACAGTCCAAACTGCTGAACGGAATTACACCAGATGTGGCAAAAAGGTAGCTTTTGGTCCAGAAAGCACTCTTTTTTTTAAATGGTGTAAATCTGTTCAGTAGTTCCTGAGAAATTCATATTTAAAAAAATATTAGTATCTGGTGACCTCGGTGGATTCGCGAACCCTCCCGAGTACGAGCTTGACTCTGATTGGCTGCCATCACTTCAAACCAGGAAGTGTTGGCAGCCATCTTGTGACTCAGTTGAACAGAGTTACAAGCAAAAAGGTAAAAAAAACATTAAAAAAACAAGAGAAGGTGTCAGGGTAGAAACACCCTGACCCCCTAGGCCTGGTCAGGGGGTCCCACAGAGACCCCCAGGGCCAAAAAAAGCATTTAAAAAAAATATTTTCTGCGGGGTTCGTGTACGGTGCGCGAATCCCGTTGAAAACGTTTTTTTAAAATGAAGCGCGGTCTTCCGCGCTTTGTTTAATTAAGCCCCCGGGTGGGCCAAGTCTCGGGGGCAATGTTATAATGTGGTGCGGGGGCCTGCGGGGGGCCCCACAGCCCCAGGGACGGCCACCTCCCTGGGGCTTTATTTATAATTAATATGCGGGGGCACGCGGCCCTCCCGCAGCCTCGGGGACCGCCACCTCCCCAGTGCTTTAATATTTGAATGCGGACGGGGCTCGTGCCCCCCCCTGCAGCCCCAGGGACCACCACCTCCCCGTGGCTTTTTTTTATTATAAAGGTGAGGGGGCCTCCTGCCCCCCCACACTGCCCCAGGGACCACCACCTCCCGGGGCTTTAATGTGTACCACAATCCTATGCACACGCTATATTCATTAACATTTGTGATTACGTTTTATCATTGTATTATGATTGCATATTATCAATCAATCAATCATGTCACTTATAAAGCGCACTACATACCCGCGAGGGTCTCAAGGCGCTGGGGGAAGAGGGGGTGGTGCTGCTACTGATCGAAGAGCCAGGTATTGAGGAGTCTTCTGAAGGCCAGTAGGTCTTGGGTCTGTCGGAGGTTGGTGGGGAGGGTGTTCCAGGTCTTGGCGGCGAGGTGGGAGAAGGATCTGCCGCCGGCGGTCGTTTTCCGGATGCGGGGGACTGTGGCGAGGGCGAGGCTGGTCGAGCGGAGCTGGCGGGTGGGGGTGTAGAAGCTGAGTCATCTGTTGAGGTAGGCTGGTCCGGAGTTGTGGAGTGCTTTGTGTGCGTGGGTGAGGAGCTTGAAGGTTATCCTCTTGTTGACAGGGAGCCAGTGCAGGTCTCTCAGGTGGGGTGTGATGTGGCTGCGTCGGGGGATGTCGAGGATAAGACGTGCAGAGGCGTTCTGGATGCGTTGCAGCCGTCTCAGGAGCTTAGCCGTCGTTCCTGCATAGAGGGCGTTTCCGTAGTCCAGCCTGCTGGTGACGAGGGCCTGGGTGACTGTTTTTCTTGTTTCGGTGGGGATCCACTTGAAGATCCTGCGGAGCATTCGGAGGATGTTGAAGCAGGATGAGGAAACGGCGTTGACCTGCTTAGTCATGGAGAGGGTGGGGTCGAGGATGACCCCTAGGTTGCGTACGTGGTCGGTGGGTGGCGGGGCTGTTCCCAGTGATGTTGGCCACCAGGAGTCGTCCCAGGCTGAAGGGTTGGAACCAAGGATGAGGACCTCCATCTTGTCCGAGTTCAGCTTCAGGCGGCTGGTCCTCATCCATTCGGCGACGGCCTTCATTCCTTCGTGGAGGTGGGCTTTGGCGGTGTGAGGGTCTTTGGTGAGGGAGAGGATCAGCTGGGTGTCGTCGGCGTAGGAGATGATGTTGAGGTTGTGCTGTCGGGCGACGTGGGCGAGGGGTGCCATGTAGATGTTGAACAGCGTTGGGCTGAGGGAGGAGCCTTGGGGTACGCCGCAGATGATCTTGGTGGCCTTGGATCGGAAGGGGGCGAGGCGGACGCTTTGTGTTCTGCCGGAAAGGAAGGATGTGGTCCAGTCCAGGGCCTTCTCTTGGATCCCGGCGTCGTGAAGGCGTGTTCGTAGTGTGTGGTGGCAGACCGTGTCGAAGGCGGCTGATAGGTCTAGGAGGATGAGGGCTGCTGTTTCTCCGTTGTCTAGCAGGGTCCTGATGTCATCGGTGGCGGCGATGAGGGCGGTTTCGGTGCTGTGGTTGCTGCGGAAGCCGGACTGGGAAGGGTCCAGGATGTTGTTCTCCTCGAGGTAGCGGGTCAGTTGTTTGTTGACGATTTTCTCAGTGACCTTCGCGGGGAACGGGAGCAGAGAGATGGGTCGGAAGTTCTTGAGGTCCTTGGGGTCTGCCTTGGGTTTCTTGAGTAAGGCGGTGATCTCGGCGTGCTTCCAGCTTTCCGGGAAGGTTGCTGTCTCGAAGGAGATGTTGATTATTTTCCGGAGATGGGGCGCGATGGCTGTACTGGCTTTGTTGAAGATGTGGTGAGGGCACGGGTCTAGCGGTGAACCGGAGTGGATGGTGTTCATGATCTCACTGGTGTCCTCGTCGTTGATGTTGGTCCAGGAGAGCAGGCGGTTGGTGGTTGTGGGGGCAGTGGTCTCGGTGGTTGCCGGGGCGGTCGTGGTGTTGAAGCTGTCGTGGATGTCGGCGATTTTGCGGTGGAAGAAGGTGGCCAGTGAGTCGCACAGGTCTCGCGACGGCTGGATGTCGTTGGTGTTGGAGCTGGGGTTGGAGAGTTCCTTCACGATGTTGAAGAGCTCTTTGCTGTTGTGTGCGTTGTTGTCTAGGCGGTCTTTGAGTGAGGCCCTTTTGGCGGATCTGATGAGGTGATGGTGACTGCGGGTGGCGCTCTTGTGGGCGGCGTAGCTGTCCGCTGTCCGTTCGTGGAGCCAGATCTTCTCCAGTTTTCGGCATGTTCGTTTGGAGGCCTGGAGGTCTTCGGTGAACCAGGTGGCTTTCTTGCTGGTGTGGCTGTTGGGCGGATTCTTGAGCGGGGCGAGGGTGTTGGCGCAGTCGTCGATCCACTGTCTGAGGTTGCGGGCGGCGGTGTCGGGGTCGGTGGGTTCGGCGGGTGGGCTCAGGGCGAGGGTTGTGGTTAGCTGGTCTTCCGTGACTCTGCTCCTTCAGCGGCGAGGCATTTGTTCGGTGTGGTGGTGCGTGGTGGGCTTCCTGTAGGTGAAGTGGATGCAGTGGTGGTCAGTCCAGTGGGGTTCGGAGGTGTGGTTGAAGGAGACGTGTGGGCTTGCGGAAAAGATGGAGTCGAGCGTGTGGCCGGCGGCGTGGGTGGGTGTAGTCACGAGCTGTCTGAGTCCGAGGGTGGCGAGGTTGTCGATCAGGGTGGTGGAGTTGGTGTCCTTGTTGTTCTCGAGGTGGAAGTTCAGGTCCCCGAGGAGGATGTAGTCCGTGGAGGCGATGGCGTGTGTGCTGACGAAGTCAGCGATGGAATCGCTGAACTGTGGTCGGGGTCCGGGGGTCTGTAGAGGAGGGTTCCTCTGAGGGTGGTGTTGGGATCAGTGTGGATCTGGAAGTGCATGTGTTCGGCGGTGCTGAGGGTGTCGTCGGTGTTGGTTGAGACTCTGAGGGTGTTCCTGTGGACGATGGCGATGCCTCCTCCGACTCCGTTGGTGCGGTCCCTGCGGGTGATCTTGTATCCGTCCGGGATGGCAATGGCGATGTCGGGGGCTGAAGCGGGATTCAGCCAGGTCTCCGTCAGGAATGCGACGTCTGGGGAGGTTGAGTCGAGAAGGTCCCAGAGTTCGATGGCGTGTTTGCGGGCGGAGCGGGTGTTGAGGAGGATGCATCTGAGGTAGTTGGGTTCTTTCCTGGGCGGTGGTTTGGCGGGGCGGGTGCTGGCGAAGCTGCAGTTCCGGCAGGTGAAGGGCCCTTGGGTGCGCTTCGGGGTGGCCTGGTAGCAGGCGTGATCTTTTCCGGGGTTGAGTGCGTGGAGGGTGCTGGCGTCGTATCGGCGTCTGTTGATGAGGCGGGCGCGGGGGATGCCCGGACCAGGGGGTCTGGCGCTGGGCGCGGTCACGGCGCGGACGGGCGCAGACGGGCTTGCCTTAGGCGCGCCCGCTGCGCACGTCCGCTGCGTGGCCGCCATAAATGGGGAGGTGGGAGGGAGGAGCAGGGAATGGGGCAGCGAATGGGCAGTGAGGGGGCGGGGCCGCAGGGGCGCAGCGGCGGGAAACAGGCACAGAAGGGAAAACGAGGCACAATCAGGGCATCAGGGGGCACAGAAAGGAAAAAAACGAGCACAATGAGGGGCAGCAAGGGGGCACAGAAAGGAAAAACCTAGCACAATGAGGGGCAGCAAGGGGGCACAGAAAGGAAAAACGAGCACAATCAGGGGCAGCAAGGGGGCACAGAAAGGGAAAAAACGAGCACAATCAGGGGCAGCAAGGGGCACAGAAAGGAAAAAACTAGCACAATGAGGGGCAGCAAGGGGGCACAGAAAGGAAAAACGAGCACAATCAGGGGCAGCAAGGGGGCACAGAAAGGAAAAACGAGCACAATCAGGGGCAGCAAGGGGGCACAGAAAGGAAAAACAAGCACAATCAGGGGCAGCAAGGGGGGCACAGAAAGGAAAAACGAGCACAATCAGGGGCAGCAAGGGGGCACAGAAAGGAAAAGCGAGCACAATCAGGGGCAGCAAGGGGGGCACAGAAAGGAAAACGAGCACAATCAGGGGCAGCAGCAGGGCACACAGACGGAGCTGTGTGGTGGGGGAGCGACCTACCAGTCAAGGTCACACATTGATGACAATAAGAATTCTTTTCAATAATTATAGTTGTTAGGTGTTCTTGTATTCTTTATTTTTAGTAGGATTGCCCAGCCAACAGGTGTTTCGTCGTGGGTGATATCCCAATCGACTTCTTCAGGGCTGTTGAGCAGGTGGACGATATATGTGGCGTTCTCCCCGCTGGTTCTACTTTCGTCCCGGCTGTGATTAAGGTGACTTCCGATCTTTCCTGTCGTGGATGATACTCGCTGCAGTGTTCCTAAATTTGTGCCCAATCGAGAATCGTGAAGTGTTCTTTTTATTTAGGTTTACTTCTTAGTTATGGACGCCTAGGTGGTTGTCCCGTAGTCCGGATCTAAGCGAGTACGTCTTAGACCGCTGCCGTCTCCGTGCGTGTGTTCAGCGATCAACGGGCTTTAAACCTGTTGGAGGGGGGCGCGCGGTCCCCCCTCATGGAGCCCTTTATGGCCCTGGGGACCGCCACCCCCCAGGGCCGGCTCCAGCAATGTTACCTACCTGTTACCTCCAGTAAGCCCCACACAGTGGGATTGCTGAGAGGTGGACACAGGCCACGCCACCTTTCTCCACCACTCTTCAAATGCGCCTCCTGGCACACTACTGGTTGGGGGATGAAGTCCACTTTACTCCTGAAGGACTTTGGGGGCCAAGAAGCCTTCCTGGTACCTCCTGTAAGTCCTAAGCAGCGGAATTCCTGAGCGCTGGTCGTAGGCCTAGCCCCCTTTCTCCACCACTCTGCAAAAGCGACTACTAGTTAAAAAAGCATTTGCAATGTAATAGGTCTGGTATTTTCGAAAGTCAGGTCTATTGGCGTTGTAAATGTAATCGTTTTTTACTAATCTTTTTTGGAGTGGAGTGGATGTACGTTGTGTGTAGTGGAATTATGTGGTATGTTGTGCAGTGAAATTATGTGGATAGAAAGTATGTGGTATTTAGTGTATAGGAATTATGTAGAGTGGGATTATGTGTTATGGAGAGTAATTATGTGGTATGGTTGTCTGTGATGTGGAGGGGTAACCTCAGGTTTAGTCTTCCTCGTTTCCATAGAAGCTAAACTATAAACTCAATGAGACAAAAAAAAGAAGGAACCACTGAGGAGCACTTCTGGACCTATTCGGAGTTATGAGCAGGGCCACTGGAATTATGCGACTGTTCGGCTGCACAGATTTTAGCATAATTAGACATTTCCCGCATTTGCCACATAATCCACCATCTTCTGCATAATCTGCAATTTGAAAAAAAAAACATTGTTTCTAGCTCAAACGGCTCCAACGTTACCAAAATGCAGCGACAAGTGTTACAGCGTGGTGGAAGGCCCTTTGCCAACCTGGAATGGTCTCCTGTTACTTATTGCTAAATGTGGGTGTTAAATTGGTACTAATGGTGCACAACCCACTCTTGCTTCTTTCTGCACCTCTCTTGCCTCTTTCTGCATCTCTCTTGAATATTTTCTGCACCTTTCTTCCTTTTTCTGTACTTCTCTTGCCTCTTCCCACACATATCTTCTGCTTTCTGTACCTCCCTTCTTTCTGCACCTCTCTTGCTTTTTTCTGCACCTCTCTTGCTTCTTTCTTCTGCCCCTCTCTTGCCTCTTTCTGCACCTCTTGCTTCATTCTGCATTTCTCTTACCTCTTTCTGCACCCTCTTCCCTCTTTCTGCACCTTTCTTGCCACTTTCTGAACCTCTCTTGCCTGTTTCTGCACTTCTCTTGCCTCTTTCTGCACCTCACTTGCTTCTTTCTGCATGCAGTTCCCTTGCTTCTTTCTGCACCTCTCTTGCTTCTTTCTGTACCCCTGTTGCCTCTTTCTGCACTCGTCTTCCCTCTTTCTGCACATCTCTTGTCTATTTGTGCACCTCTCTTGTCCCTTTGTGCACCTCTCTTGCCTTTTTCTGCACTTCTGTTGTCTCTTTCTGCACCTCTGTTGCTTCTTTCTGCACTTCTCTTGCCTCTTTCTGCACCTCTGTTGCTTTTTTTGGCACTTTTCTTGCCTCTTTTTGCACCCCTCTTACCTCTTTCTGCACTTCTGTTGCTTCTTTCTGCAATTCTCTTGCTTCTTTCTGCACCTCTCTTGCTTCTTTTCTTTCTGCACCCCTCTTGCCTCTTTCTGCACCCCTCTTCCCTCTTTCTGCACCTCTCTTCCCTCTTTCTGCACCCCTCTTCCCTCTTTTTGCACCTCTCTTGCCTGTTTCTGCACCTTTCTTGCCTCTTTCTGCACTTCTATTGCCTCCTTCTGCACCTCTGTTGGTTCTTTCTGCACTTCTCTTGCTTCTTTCTGAACCTCTCTTGCTTCTTTCTGCACCCCTTTTGCCTCTTTCTGCTCCCCTCTTCCCTCTTTCTGCACCTATCTTGCCTCCTTCTGCACCTCTCGTGCCTCTTTCCATAGTTCTCTTTCCTTTTTCTGCACATTTGTTGCTTCTTTCTGCACTTCTCTTGCTTCTTTCTGCACCCCTTGCCTCTTTATGCACCCCAGTTCCCTCTTTTCCCTCTTTCTGCACCTCTCTTGCCTCTTTCCATAGTTCTCTTGCCTACTTCTGCACCTCTGTTGCTTCATTGTGCACTTTTCTTGCTTCTTTCTGTACCCCTGTTGCCTCTTTCTGCACTCGTCTTCCCTCTTTCTGCACATCTCTTGTCTATTTGTGCACCTCTCTTGTCCCTTTGTGCACCTCTCTTGCCTTTTTCTGCACTTCTGTTGTCTCTTTATGCACCTCGGTTGCTTTTTTCAGCACTTCTCTTGCTTCTTTCTGCATCCCTCTTGCCCTTTTCTGCACTTCTGATGCTTCTTTCTGCACTTCTGTTGCTTCTTTCTGCACCTCTCTTGCTTCTTTCTGCACCCCCTTTCTTCTTTCTGCACCTCTCTTGCCTCTTTCTGCACCCCTGTTCCCTCTTTCTGCACCTCTCTTGCCTCTTTCTGTACCTCTCTTGCCTCTTTCTGCACTTCTATTGCCTCTTTCTGCACCTCTGTTAGTTCTTTTTGCACCTCTATTCCCTCTTTCTGCACCTTTCTTGCCTGTTTCTGAATCTCTCTTTCCTCTTTCTGCACTTCTATTGCCTCTTTCTGCACTTCTGTTGGTTCTTTCTGCACATCTCTTGCCTCTTTTGCACCCCTCTTGCCTCTTTCTGCACCTTTGTTGCTTCTTTCTGTACTTCTATTGCTTCTTTCTGCACCTCTCGCTTCTTTCTGCACCCCTCTTGTATCTGTCTGCACCAATGTTGGTTCTTTCTGCAGTTCTCTTGCCTCTTTCTGCACCTCTCTTGCCTTTTTCTGTACATCTCTTGCCAAATTCTGAACTTTGCTTGCCTCTTTTTGCACTTCTCTTGCTTCTTTCTGCTCTTCTATTGCTTCTTTCTGCGCTTCTCTTGCTCCTTTCTGTACTTCTCCTGCCTCTTTTTGCACTTCAATTGACTCTTTCTGCACCTCTGTTGGTTCTTTCTGCACTTCTCTTGCCTCTTTCTGCATTGCTCTTGACTCTTTCTGCACCTATGTTGCTTCTTTCTGTACTTCTCTTGCTTCTTTCTGTACCTCTCTTGCTTTTTTCTGTACCCCTCTTGTGTCTTTCTGCACCCCTCTTCCGTCTTTCTGCACCTCTCTTGCCTCCTTCTGCACCTCTCTTGCCTCTTTCAGCACCCCTCTAGCCTCTGTCTGCACCTCTGTTGCTTCTTTCTGCACTTCTCTTGCCTCTTTCTGCACCTCTCTTGCCTTTTTCATCACTTTTCTTGCCTCTTTCTGCACCCCTGTTGCCTCTTTCTTCACTTCTGTTGTGTCTTTCTGCACTTCTCTTGCTTCTTTCTGTACCTCTTTTGCTTCTTTCTGCACCCTTCTTGCCTCTTTCTGCACCCCTCTTCCCTCTTTCTGCACCTCTCCGCTCTTTCTGCACCCCTGTTCCCTCTTTCTGCACCTCTCTTGCCTGTTTCTGCACCTCTCTTGCCTCTTTCTTCACTTCTATTGCCTCTTTCTGCTCCTCTTTTGGTTCATTCTGCACTTCTCTTGCCTCTTTCTGCACCCCTATTGCCTCTTTCTCCACCTCCGTTGCTTCTTTCTGCACTTCTATTGCTTCTTTCTGCACCTCTCGCTTCTTTCTGCACCCCTCTTGTGTCTTTCTGCACCCCTTTTCTTCACCCCTCTTCCCTCTTTCTGCACCTCTGTTGCCTCTTTCTGCACTTCTCTTGCCTCTTTCTGCACTTCTCTTGCTTCTTTCTGCACCTCTCTTGCTTCTTTCTGTACCCCTGTTGCCTCTTTCTGCACTTGTCTTCCCTCTTTCTGCACATCTCTTGTCTCTTTGTGCACCTCTCTTGTCTCTTTGTGCACCTCTCTTGCCTTTTTCCGCACTTCTGTTGTCTCTTTCTTCACCTCTGTTGCTTCTTTCTGCACTTCTCTTGCCTCTTTCTGCACCTCTGTTGATTTTTTCAGCATTTCTCTTGCCTCTTTTTGCACCCCTCTTGCCTCTTTCTGCACTCCTGTTGCTTCTTTCTGTACTTCTCTTGCTTCTTTCTGCACCTCTCTTGCTTCATCTTCTTTCTGCACCCCTCTCCCTCTTTCTGCACCCCTCTTCCCTCTTTCTGCACCTCTCTTCCCTCTTTCTGCACCCCTGTTCCCTCTTTCTGCACCCCTCTGGCCTCTTTCTGTACCTGTCTTGCCTCTTTCTGCACCACTATTGCCTCTGTCTGTACCTCTATTGCTTCTTTCTGCACGTCTCTTGCTTCTTTCTGCACCTCCCTTGCTTCTTTCTGCACCCCTCTTGCATCTTTCTGCACCCCTCTTCCCTCTTTCTGCACCTCTCTTGCCTCCTTCTGCACCTCTCTTTCCTCTTTCTTTAGTTCTCTTGCCTCTTTCTGCACCTTTGTTGCTTCTTTCTGCACTTCTCTTGCCTCTTTCAGCACCTCTCTTGCCTCTGTCTGCACCAATGTTGGTTCTCTCTCCAGTTCTCTTGCCTCTTTCTGCATCCCTCTTGCCTTTTTCTGTGCATCTCTTGCCTCATTCTGCACTTCTCTTTCCTCTTTCTGCACTTCTCTTGCTTCTTTCTGCGCTTCTCCTGCTTCTTTCTGCGCTTCTCTTGCTCCTTTCTGTACTTCTCCTGCCTCTTTCTGCACTTCTATTGACTCTTTCTGCACCTCTGTTGGATCTTTCTGCACTTCTCTTGCCTCTTTCTTCACTGCTCTTGCCTCTTTCTGCACCTATGTTGCTTCTTTCAGCACTTGTCTTGCTTCTTTCTGCACCTCTCTTGCTTCTTTCTGTACCCCTCTTGCGTCTTTCTGCACCCCTCTTGCCTCTTTCTGTACCCCTCTTCCCTCTTTCTGCACCCCTCTTCCCTTTTTGTGCACCTCCCTTGCCTCTTTCTGCACTATTATTGCCTTTTTCTGCACCTCTGTTGCTTCTTTCTGCACTGCTCTTCCTTCTTTCTGCACCTCTCTTGCCTCTTTCTGCACCTCTGTTGCTTCTTTCTGCACCTCTCTTGCTTCTTTCTGCACCCCTCTTGTGTCTTTCTGCACCCCTCTTCCCTCTTTCTGCACCTCTCTTGCCTCCTTCGGCACCTCTCTTTCCTCTTTCCATACTTCTCTTGCCTCTTTCAGCACCCCTCTTGCCTCTGTCTGCACCAATGTTGGTTCTTTCTGCAGTTCTCTTGCCTCTTTCTGCACCTCTCTTGCCTTTTTCTGCGCATCTCTTGCCTCTTTCTGCACTTCTCTTGCCTCTTTCTGCACTTCTCTTGCTTCTTTCTGCACCTCTCTTGCTTCTTTATGAATTTCTCTTGCTTCTTTCTGCACTTCTCCTGCCTCTTTCTGTACTTCTATTGCCTCTTTATGTACCTCTGTTGGTTCTTTCTGCACTTCTCTTGCTTCTTTCTGTACCCCTCTTGCGTCTTTCGGCACCCCTCTTCCCTCTTTCTGTACCTCTCTTGCCTCCTTCTGCACCTCTCTTGCCTCTTTCTACAGTTCTCTTGCCTCTTTCTGCACCTCTGTTTCTTCTTTTTGCACTTCTCTTGCTTCTTTTAGCACCCCTCTTGCCTCTGTCTGCACCTCTGTTGGTACTTTCTGTAGTTCTTTTGCCTCTTTCTGCACCTCCCTTGCCTCTTGCCTTTTTCAGCACTTCTCTTGCCTCTTTCTCCACCCCTCTTGTCTCTTTCTGCACTTTTGTTGCTTCTTTCTGCACTTCTCTTGCTTCTTTCTACACCTCTCTTGCTTCTTTCTGCACCCCTCCCGCCTCTTTCTGCAACCCTCTTCCCTCTTTCTTCACCTCTCTTCCCTCTTTCTGTACCCCTGTTCCCTCTTTCTGCACCTCTCCTGCCTGTTTCTGCACCTCTTTTGCCTCTTTCTGCACTTCAACTGCCTCTTTCTGCACCTCTGTTGGTTCTTTCTGTACTTCTCTTGCCTCTTTCTGCACCCCTCTTGCCTTTTTCTGCACCTCTGTTGCTTCTTTCTGCACCTCTCTTGCTTCTTTCTGCACCTCTTTCTTCTTTCTGCACCCCTATCCCCTCTTTCTGCACCTCTCTTGCCTCCTTCTGTACCTCTCTTAACCTTTCTATAGTTCTCTTGCCTCTTTCTGCACCAATGTTGGTTCTTTCTGCAGTTTTCTTGCCTCTTTCTGCAGCTCTCTTGCCTTTTTCTACGCATCTCTTGCCTCTTTCTGCACTTCTCTTGCCTCTTTCTGCACTTCTCTTGCTTCTTTCTGCTCTTCTCTTGCTTCTTTCTGCACGTCTCTTGCTTCTTTCTGCACTTCTCCTGCCTCTTTCTGCACTTCTATTGCCTCTTTCAACACCTCTGTTGGTTCTTTCTGCACTTCTCTTGCCTCTTTCTGCACCCCTCTTGCCTCTTTCTGCACCTCTGTTGCTTCTTTCTGCACTTCTCTTGCTTCTTTCTGCACCTCTCTTGCTTCTTTCTGCACCCCTCTTGTGTCTTTCTGCACCCATCTTCCCTCTTTCTGCACCTCTCTTACCTCCTTCTGCACCTCTCTTGCTTCTTTCTACAGTTCTCTTGCCTCTCTCTGCACCTCTGTTGCTTCTTTCTGCACCCCTCTTGCCTCTGCCTGCACCTTTGTTGGGTCTCTCTGCAGTTCTCTTGCCTTTTTCTGCACCTCTCTTGCCTTTTTTTGCGCATCTCTTCCCTCTTTCTGCACTTCTCTCGCCTCTTTCTGCACTTTTCTTGCTTCTTTGCGCTCTTCTCTTGCTTCTTTCTGCACTTCTCTTCCCTCTTTCTGCACTTCTCTTGCCTCTTTCTACATTTCTGTTGCTTCTTTCTGGACTTCTCTTGCCTCTTTCTGCAACCCTGTTGCCTCTTCCTGCACCTCTGTTGCTTCTTTCTGCACTTCTCTTGCTTCTTTCTGCACCTCTCTTGCTTCTTTCTGCACCCCTGTTGCCTCTTTCTGCACTTGTCTTCCCTCTTTCTGCACCTCTCTTGTCTTTTTGTGCACCTCTGTTGTCTCTTTCTATACCTCTCTTGCCTCTTTCTGCACTTCTGTTGCCTCTTTCTGCACCTCTGTTGCTTCCTTCTGCACTTCTCTTGTTTCTTTCTGCATTGATGTTGCTTCTTTCTGCACTTCTCTTGGGACAACTGTAAGTGCCGCTCCTGGTCCTGGGGTTGCGTTCCAGAATTGGGGACACTGGTGGGGCAGCGGGAAAAATCATTTTGAACTCTGTGTCGCTGGAGCGAACAGATTTGTTTTTAAAAAGCTTTTAACTTCTCTCACCTGTTTTAAAAAGCCCGCACTCCGACCCCGGTCCACCGCAGCCTCGCTGTTTGTGTGGAGGGCGGACCTGCGTTTCCTGTGACACCCCTTGCTGACGTCACTCACAAGGTGGTAGGCGGGGGCTACAAGAGGACCGATGCCACGGACGCACAGCGGATAACTGTAAGTGCCGCTCCTGGTCCTGGGGTTGCGTTCCAGAATTGGGGACACTGGTGTGGCAGCGGGAAAAATCATTTTGAACTCTGTGTCGCTGGAGCGAACAGATTTGTTTTTAAAAAGCTTTTAACTTCTCTCACCAGTTTTAAAAAGCCCGCACTCCGACCCCGGTCCACCGCAGCCTCGCTGTTTGTGTGGAGGGCGGACCTGCGTTTCCTGTGACACCCCTTGCTGACGTCACTCACAAGGTGGTAGGCGGGGGCTACAAGAGGACCGATGCCACGGACGCGCAGCGGACAACTGTAAGTGCCGCTCCTGGTCCTGGGGTTGCGTTCCAGAATTGGGGACACTGGTGGGGCAGCGGGAAAAATCATTTTGAACTCTGTGTCGCTGGAGCGAACAGATTTGTTTTTAAAAAGCTTTTAACTTCTCTCACCTGTTTTAAAAAGCCCGCACTCCGACCCCGGTCCACCGCAGCCTCGCTGTTTGTGTGGAGGGCGGACCTGCGTTTCCTGTGACACCCTTTGCTGACGTCACTCACAAGGTGGTAGGCGGGGGCTACAAGAGGACCGATGCCACGGACGCGCAGCGGACAACTGTAAGTGCCGCTCCTGGTCCTGGGGTTGCGTTCCAGAATTGGGGACACTGGTGGGGCAGCGGGAAAAATCATTTTGAACTCTGTGTCGCTGGAGCGAACAGATTTGTTTTTAAAAAGCTTTTAACTTCTCTCACCTGTTTTAAAAGCCCGCACTCCGACCCCGGTCCACCGCAGCCTTGCTGTTTGTGTGGAGGGCGGACCTGCGTTTCCTGTGACACCCCTTGCTGACGTCACTCAAAAGGTGGTAGGCGGGGGCTACAAGAGGACCGATGTCACGGACGCGCAGCGGACAACTGTAAGTGCCGCTCCTGGTCCTGGGGTTGCGTTCCAGAATTGGGGACACTGGTGGGGCAGCGGGAAAATCATTTTGAACTCTGTGTCGCTGGAGCGAACAGATTTGTTTTTAAAAAGCTTTTAACTTCTCTCACCTGATTTAAAAAGCCCGCACTCCGACCCCGGTCCACAGCAGCCTCGCTGTTTGTGTGGAGGGCGGACCTGCGTTTCCTGTGACACCCCTTGCTGACGTCACTCACAAGGTGGTAGGCGGGGGCTACAAGAGGACCGATGCCACGGACGCGCAGCGGAAGCGCGCAGCGGGCGCGCCAAAGGCAAGCCCGTCTGCGCCCGTCCGTGCCTGGTCCGAGACTAGGGCTAAAACCCCTGGTCCATGCCGGACTGACACTCTGGTTTATTCCAGAGAAGCATTATTAAAACTTAACACAGCCTCTGCCTCCCACTGCATACTGCCGTTGGCCTATGACACCAATTCAGCTTGTCCATGCGGTTTCAAACTACCTCTAGCCCAACAGATCAAGTCACGCCACTCTATACATAAGACACCTCATTTTAGTCCCCACAATCATGTCAAACTTGTAACAAGGCCCACAAACAATAATATTAGTAAAACATACTTCATGAATAAGGACAAACAAACGAATAAGGACTTTCAGTTCCTTAGTACGAATTGTCGCTCTCTTTCGAAACACAAATGTGACATTTTTGACTTACTAACCAGCGAGCAACCCGATGCTTTTTTCCTAACTGAAACCTGGCTTAATGAAAGCTCCGATCCCGATGTTGCTGCCGCCCTACCATCTAACTACACCATTGTCTGGAAAGATAGAGACAACCAAGTAGGCGGCGGAATAGCTATTATCTTTAAAAACAACTATCAATGCAAACTGGTCAATCTACCACTTGAGAACTGTGAAGCAGCACTTTTCAAGTTGTTTTTGACCCCTCATATCACTTTCACTGGCATTCTTGCATACCGCCCTCCGGGTTCTGCGATCTCCTGGGCAGCATCCTTCCCTGAATTTATTGCCCCTTTTCTGCTGAATACTTCTAACTTCTCTATCCTAGGCGATTTAAACTTACATTTAGATGATTCAGCATGTAAAACCAGCGTAAATTTTATATCAGACATGGAAGCTTTTAATATTCACCTTCACAACTCTGGTCCCACGCACAGAGGAGGTCACTTATTGGACCCGATTTTTCAAATCTACCTGACCTGCACTGTTCCCCGGCACTTCCGTTGTGTTGGACTGACCATTATATTATTAAATTTAGCGTAAGATTCCCAGTGTACTTTGGCTCTCCCGTTCCCACTCAGAAGTCCTCTTCCAGGAACTGGAAAAACTGAACACCACCGTTTTAAATGAACTTCTTCACTCTCATCCACCGGTGTCTAAATATACGGTGGGCACACTTGCCGTTTCAGTGCAAGACTGGCTTCTGAAAGCCATTGACACCTGTCTTCCTGCTTCCTTAAAAAGAAATTCTAATCACCGTACCCCGCACCGTGGTACAGTGAAGAATTAAAAACTGAAAAAGCCAAATGTAAAGTTTTGGAAAGAAAATGGAGAAGGGACTACGCCTTAGAATCAAAAAATATCTATAAAAAAGCAACTAAAGCTTATCACAAGCTATGCAAATCAGCTCGTGCAAATTATGTATCTTCCACCATTACCAATGCTATGAATTCCTCAAAAACTTTATTTAATATGGTGAAGGAGTTGGCAGGTTCAAAAATACAATCCAAACCTCCCCATTAGATAAAAAACAATGCGACGAGCTGGCCAACTTCTTTGTGCAAAAAGTTGTAGATATCCACTGGAAGTAGCTAATAAACATATGGATGGCCTCCCCTAAAGCAATCTGATACCCATTCTCAATATACACCTCCCCTGATCCCAAGGGCTGTGTCCCTTTCCAATCAGACTCCCATGATCACATCATCTCCAAACTGTTTGCACTCATGGCCCCTCCTCAACCTCGATTCTTTCAACAAACTTTTACATAGCATCAAATCTGGGTCACCTAGGGACCCTCTACCTATCTCGGTGCTCCAACAATTAGAGTCGTCATCCCTGCAAATCATCATGGATCTTCTGAATCTCTCATTAGAAGAAGCGCTAGTTCCATCTGAATGGAAACACGCTATGGTGCTTCCTCTTCTAAAAAGGCCAATGCCGATCCTGCTGTGTTATCGAACTATCGACCTATTTCATTACTTCCGGCCTTTTCTAAGATCCTTGAGAAGCACATTTACTCCCATTTTTCATTCTTTGTTGAAACTCAAGGTTTACTTCACTCATCACAATCAGGTTTCAGAGCGGGTTTCTCTACTGAAACTACACTATTGGGAGTCACGGAAAGACTACGGCAACATCTGGATGATGGAGAGACAGCTGCCCTCATCTTATTAGATTTAAGCGCGGCTTTTGATACCGTGTCTCACTCCATCCTTGCAAATACTCTGAGGTCATTAGGTATTTGCGGTCTGGCCCTTAAATGGATAATTTCATTTCTGGCCGACCGTACCTTCCAAGTCTTTTCTGAGGAGGCCAGCTCTGAAATCTATGCATCACCGTATGGAGTCCCCCTAGGCTCCGTTCTTAGCCCTCTGCTCTTTAATTTGTACATGAGGCCTCTAGCTGCAGTAGCTGAAGAGGCAGGTCTGACTTTGCTGACCTATGCAGATGACTCTCAAATCATCTTCTCCCTTTCTGCAGTGAGAACAAATGGGCAGTCCCCTCTTCAATCTGGCCTGAGAAAAATTGCATTATGGATGCAGTCGAACTGTCTCAAATTAAATGGGGGGAAAACGGAGGTGCTCATCCTTGGCAAAGACAAGGATCTTTGGAGCCCACAACATTGGCCATGTGAGATGGGAGTCTTGCCTCAGCCCGTCTGCCAAGTTCGTAACCTGGGCTTTACCATTGATGACTCGCTATCAAGGTGGTGAAGGTAGCCGCCACTTGTTTTTCCATCCTCAAGTGGCTCAAGAAGATCATTTGGATGCTACCTGAGGCCACCAAAAGAACGGTAGTCCAAGCTCTAATTACATCAAGACTGGACTATGGTAACGTTCTTTATCTCGGCGCTAACAAAGAGGTGACACGCAAGCTGCAGATGGTCCAAAATTCTGCAGCCCGACTTCTGCTCCAATTACCTAGGACCGCCTCTGTTTCCAACCATTTGCGAGACTTGCACTGGCTCAGGGTGGAAATCGAATTCGATTCAAAGCTCTGACATATATGTTCAAGATCAAAACTGGAACTGCACCACACTACTTACGTTCCCTAGCCAAACTGTATGTTCCATCGCGCTGCTTGCGCTCATCTTCTCACGGAAGGTTCTCTGTTCCCAGATTTAGGCTTTCTCGAATGGGAGGGCGCTCTTTTTCCTTCCTTGGTCCTTCACTCTGGAATACCCTTCCCATTGCCATCCGGAACTAAACAGTTTATGTTCAATTTCGTAAGGCATTAAAGACCTGGCTCTTTAACAAATAATTTTGCTACTAAGTCTCAATATCTGGTCTTTGTTTTTGCCTGGCGCCGGGAAACCCTTTTGGGTAGCTGTTGCGCCTTATAAATTGAATAAAAAAAATAAAAAAATAAGAAAACTTCTCTTGCCTCTTTCTGTATATCTGTTCCTTCTTTCAGTACTTCTCTTGCCTCTTTCTGCACCTCTGTTCCCTCTTTCTGCACCTCTCTTGCCTGTTTCTGCAACTCTCTTGCCTCGTTCTGCAGTTCTCTTTCCTGTTTCTGCACCTCTCTTCCCTCTTTCTGCTCTCTCTTGCCTCTTTCAGCACTTCTCTTGTCTCCTTCTACACTCCTCTTGCCTCTTTCTGCACTTCTACTGCCTCTTTCTGCACATTTCTTACTCTTTCTGCACCTCTCTTGTTTTTTTCTGCAATTCTCCTGCTTCTTTCTGTACTTCTCTTGCCTGTTTCTATATTGAAATGGGAAGTGCAAGCTGTCAAGTTTAAAGGTCTGTGTACTCTCGTGACTGAGGTATATATCTACTTGTACATGTATTCTCACATGTGTAATGCATCTGAAGATGGTAGCTTAAAAAGCGGGTAGCTTCTCTTATAGGTAGTCAAATCTTCTTAGTTCTGCTCTGTCATCCGGTTGCACAGGCAGATATGTCTTATGTATATAGGTGTTATAGAGTCCCTCAAATATACTATTGAATACGCACGTACCCTGTATTATGAGCAGAAAGAAATACATACACCTTCTTGTACACAACTTTACAGAGTATGCTGTTTGAAACACAGATATTCAAGTATTTGTATGTTTATTTTTATGTAACATGTCAGCAGGTAAAAGCAGAGACACACGCATGCATACCTTCACAAACTTGGTCAGACTTACAACAGTGATATGGTTAGATTGCAATTTTACATTTGGTAGGTCTAACATTCAGAACAATATTTACAAATTGTAGTGGTGGTCTTATTGGTAGCACATCACTCTCTATGTGCATTAAGTATTTATTTGCAATATTGGTGCCCCTCAATGTTAAAGGTTTACACCCCACTACCTAAGGTGTTATCCACTGTGGTTCAAAGGAACCCAGTGGTGATATCAAAGAATATAGATAAACCTCGGCACTCAAGTCAATTCAATTTTGATTCATACAAAAAGATTTTTATTTTTAAAAAGAACGTGAAGCAATTCAAAATATCAACATACAAAAAAGTTTCATGGAGCAGTTCATAGTACCAACAAATCAGAAGTTTTTTTGCTACTTGCTATTTAATAAGATAAACACATCCAACAAACAGATTTCAACCATATGTTTAAAAATGGATAGCATAGTATTTCAATGATAGAAGGTAGATACTCTGATCCTTCCACATAGCGTTGGACCGGCAGCCGACACGTGTTTCGTTTCAGAGAAACTTTTTCAAGGCTTCAAAAGCTTAATAGATGAATTCTCAAAGCATTCCATATAAAATTCTGATCTTTCAGCGAAAATGTTTAGTCCCTATTAGAAAGAGTATTTTTATCCAGAATGAAGATAGTTCCCATAATTTCACATAAATATTGTGATAAGCATTGATAATTCAACGATGAGCATCGGGCTATGATATGCCCCTGTCCTCGTAGATTTCGTCGTGTACCGAAGCCGTTCTGAATAAGTTAGAAAACCATTCAGAACTTATTATTAAAAATGGTGTAAATCCGTTCAGTAGTTGCTGAGAAAATCCAAAATAAAAGTTTCGATATCTATGGCCGCGGTGGATCCGCGCACCCTCCCGATCACGAGCTGCATGCTAATTGGCTGTCAACACTCCAAACCAGGAAGTGTTGGAAGCCATCTTGTCCCTCGGTAGAACTGAGGCACAAGAAAGCAGTGAGAAAAACTCAAAAAACGCGGAAAGGGGGCCGGGTAGAAACACCCTGACCCCCTAGGCCTGCTCAGGGGGTCCCACAAGGACCCCCAAGGCCCAAAAAAAAATTTATTTATTTTTAAAAATCGGCAAAAACGCGCTGGGTGCGCGGATCCAGCCGATTCAAAAAATCGAAGCGCGGTATCCCGCGCTTCGATGCTATTTTGCCCCCGGGTGGGCCAAATCCCGGGGGCATGCGGGGGTGGGTTTATGTTTTATGTGGGGGGCCTCTAAGGCCCCCCAAGCCCCGGGGACCGCCACCCCCCGGGGCTTTAAAAAAAATGGTTTTGCGAATGGCAGTCTGTAATTTAGAGTGGGTGTATCAAAGGTTATATTAGGGTGTGAGGAGGTGCATCAGATTATCACGTGGATGATGTCATCAGTGATGTCATCAGTGATGTCATTTGAGATGTCATCAGTGATGTCACTGACCATGTCATGAGTGATGTAATATGTGACGTCATCAGCAGTGCATTGCGGGCGCGAGTTATAGTTAGCTGAACTAACTATAACGGGGGAATTTCACGGGTTTTGTACGAGTGAAATGTCCAACTAACTATAACTGTCCCTAAAACCTATGGTTTTTCAGTGAATTTGTAAGGTTTTTTAAATGCAAATTTCTAACTATAACGTGTCTAAAACCTATGGTTTTTTCAGTGAATTTCAAAGGTTTTTTAAATGCTAATTTCTAACTATAACGTGTCTGAAACCTATGGTTTTTTCAGTGAATTTCAAAGGTTTTTTAAATGCTAATTTCTAACTATAACGTGCCTGAAACCTATGGTTTTTTCAGTGAATATATATATATATATATATATATATATATATATATATATATATATATATATATATATATATATATATATATATATAATATTCACTGAAAAAACCATAGGTTTCACGCTTGTTATAGTTAGGAATTAGCATTTTAAAACCTTTGAAATTCACTGAAAAACCATAGGTTTCAGGCCTGTTATAGTTAGGGTTTAGCATTTAAAAACCTTTGAAATTCACTGAAAAACCATAGGTTTTAGGGAAAGTTATAGTTAGTTGACATTGCACTCGTACAAAACCCGTGAAATTCCCTCGTTATAGTTAGTTCAGCTAACTATAACTCGCGCCCCGCAATGCACTGCTGATGACGTCACATATTACATCACTCATGACATGGTCAGTGACATCACTGATGACATCACTGACATCATCCAGTGACTGTGTGTTTCTGTAAAGTTTAAATATGTTTAATATATATAGGGAAAGGCGTATTGAAGAATGAGTGGGTGTATAAGCGTCTGAATGGATGATTTAGTAGGTGTGTGACTGAGTCTATAAGTGAGTGATTAAATGTATCTTACTGGATGCATGGGTGAGTGACTAAACTGTGTGAATGTCTGTATCCGTCTGTCTGTTGTTGTGTAAGCAGCTGCATGGGTTTCTGACTAGCTAAATGAGTGTCTATATGGGTTATGGATTGGTTCTCTGAGTATCTGTATGGGTGCCTCAGTGTTTGTGTGGGTGGGGTGTGTGTGACTCTGTGCATAGATGTGTGAGTGGGTGATTCACTGGGTGCATGGTTTCAACAGTGCGTCTGTGATGGACTGTATGGGTGGGTGAGTGTGTGTATGGGTGTGTTAGTGATTGAATGTATATCTCAGTGGTACATGTGTGAGTAACTACATATGTGAAAGGCAGTATATATGTGTGTTGGAGCATATAAATGGCTATAAGTGAGAGTGTGTGATTGTGAGAGTGGCTATATGGATGAGTGTGTGCTTGCATCAATGATTGCATAGGAGCGTAAGAATGTGCTAGTATTTTTATGAATAAGTGAGCTGGTGTGTATAACTGTATAGGTGAGTAAATTGGAGTGGATTCATTATTTGCATGACTGACTAGGTGTGTGAGTACCTCTATGGATGAGTTGCGTTGTGTGAGTGTTTATATAGGTGTATGAGTGCATATGATAGTCCTGTACTGAGTGACTGTAAGTATGAGTGACTGTACGGGTGAGTGAGTAGATGTGTGTGTGTAGACCTAAGAATCAGTGAGTGGGTATGTACTTATTGGTATTGGAGTGTGTATGGTTTTGAGAATGGCAGTCTGTAATTTAGAGTGGGTGTATCAAAAGTTATATTAGGGTGTGAGAAGATGCATTAAATTCTCACATGGATGATGTCATCAGTGATGTCATTTGAGATGTCATCAGTGATGTCACTGACCATGTCATGAGTGATGTAATATGTGACGTCATCAGCAGTGCATTGCGGGGCGCGAGTTATAGTTAGCTGAACTAACTATAACGGGGAATTTCACGGGTTTTGTACAAGTGCAATGTCTAACTAACTATAACTTTCCATAAAACCTATGGTTTTTTCAGTGAATTTCAAAGGTTTTTAAATGCTAAACCCTAACTATAACAGGCCTGAAACCTATGGTTTTTTCAGTGAATTTCAAAGGTTTTTAAAATGCTAATTCCTAACTATAACAAGCCTGAAACCTATGGTTTTTTCAGTGAATTTCAAAGGTTTTTTAAATGCTAATTCCTAACTATAACATGTCTGAAACCTATGGTTTTTTTCAGTGAATTTCAAAGGTTTTGTAAATGACAATTTTTAAATGTATTAATTGTTATATTTATTTTTCTTGATACTGATTTACTACATTTTTTTAAACTATTTTTAGATATTTTATTTTTTAAATTACATTGTAATTACATTATACATTACATTACAAAATATACTTTCTCAGAATGAATTACTTTAGTTTAAATACTTTGCAAATAGGCAATAGACTTTTAAGTACAGTAGTTACAGTTGTTGCAATGGGCAACACAATTTCAAACACAATGCAACATTGAGCTCAATGTGAATTTCTAGCTAAATGCAATTAGTTACTTTATGGATTACTTTTCTAACCACAGGACTGGATCCTAGATTCAGTCCTGGGACATCTCCTGTAAACAGTTGAGTAAAAGCGTTTTGGTTACAGTAGTGATTTTTAAGGAATATTATTGTATTTTAAAAGTTGACACTTAGAAACTTTTTCACATAGAATCACCAATGTTATCCTATGGGAGGAAATTCACTTAGCAGGTAAGTAGTGTTATCGTTACTTTTTCTTACTCAGTGGTGGATCCTGGATCCAGCACTGGTGCATCTCCTGTAAACAGTTGAAAGAATGCGTTTAAGTCATACAGGCGATTTTTAAGGAATATTTGTAGTTTGTGAAAATCAACACTTTGAAACTTTTCTGCTGAAAACCAGACAATGGATTCCTACGGAAGGAAATATAAGTTACTGGTAAGTATGGTTAAAATTACTTTTCAGGATCAGTACTGGGCTGAAAGATGCAGCACTGAGGTCTCTCCTGATAACAGGTGAGTAAATCGGAATTCGTATTTTGGCTGATTTTAGAGGAATATTTGTATGTTTCAAAAATCGACACTTAGAAACTTTTTCAGCAAAAAGCAGGCAATGATATCCTATGGAAGGAAATTCAAGTTACTGGTAAGTACGGTTAAAATTACTTTTCAGGATCAGTACTGGGCTGAAAGATGCAGCACTGAGGTCTCTCCTGATAACAGGTGAGTAAATCGGAATTCGTATTTCGGCTGATTTTAGAGGAATATTATAAAGTTCCAAAACTCCACACTTAGAAGAATTTCCAAGTGAAACCAGTCAATGATATCCTATGGAAGGAAATTCAAGTTACTGGTAAGTACGGTTAAAATTACTTTTCCGGATCAGTACTGGGCTGAAAGATGCAGCACTGAGGTCTCTCCTGATAACAGGTGAGTAAATCGGAATTCGTAGTTCGGCTGATTTTAGAGGAATATTTGCACAATGGTGAAGGGAGGGGCGGGGCCTGAGGTGACATCTGTGCAAACGCGCCCGTGGCGTGTTTTAAGTTGGGGGATTAAGTCCCCTTGAATCATGAGGGTCCCTGGGGTCCAACTAGCCCACCCTGTACCTCCAGTATGCGCCAGGAGGCTGCGTTGCAGAGAGGTGTTCAGAGGCCACGCCCTTTTGCACCTCTCTGCAACGCAGCTCTGTGGCGCTTCTGGACGTACCTGGTGGGCTAGTTCGCCCCAGGGACCCTCAGGATTGAAGGGGATTTCATTCCCCATCTTAAAATGCACCACGGGGCCTGTTTGCACACATGTCACCTGGCGCCCGCCCTCCCCTTCACCACTGTGCAAACGTGCCCCGTGGCGCGTTTTAAGTTGGGGGATTAAGTCCCCTTGAATACTGAGGGTCCCTGGAGTCCAACTAGCCCACCATGTACCTCCAAAAGCGCCACAGAGCTGCGTTGCAGAGAGGTGTAAAAGGGGCGTGGCCTCTGTACACCTCTCTGCAACGCAGCCCCCTGGCGCATACCGGAGGTTCCTGGTGGGCTAGTTGGCCCCCAGGGACCCCCAGTATTCAAGGGGAATTACTTCCCTTCTTAAAGCGCACCAGGGGGCGCGTTTGCAGACTGCTGCAGGGAGGGCGTGGCCTCGGCACGATGCCGGTCTTTTTTTTTTTTTTTTTGCTTTTTTCTGCCCAGGGGTCCTTGTGGGACCCCTGAGCAGACCTAGGGGTCAGGGTGTTTCTACCCTGCCCCCTTTGTGCGTTTGCGCACTTGTTTCTTGTGTTTTTTTTAATCAGTGGGATCCGCGCACCCTAAGCGCATCCCGCCGATTTTGAAAAAAAAAAATGCTTTTTTCTGCCCAGGGGGTTCTTGTGGGACCCCCTGAGCAGACCTAGGGGGTCAGGGTGTTATCACTATAAAGGGTGATAACAGACTTTAGTTACATTAGAATTCATTTGTTGATGGTACCATACTAATTTCAGGAATTGTGGTGTGTTCTAAGGTGATTTTACCCTGTGAAAAACCTTCTGCTGGGATATCATGAATCATGTTTGAGAGAAAACAATTTTCACATGCTTGTCCCATAGAGTTTTGGAAGGTGCTCCAGAAGCTAAAATGAGAGCATATTTTCTGTAAATTCACATTATCTTTCTCAGTCATGTGAGAATGAAGTCTGACATTCTCAGTAAAACATGTACATCCAACAAGGGCAGAGACTGTCAGTTGATTCCTTTGTGTTCTACTGCAGCTTCCCAGAGTGTTCTAAAGAACAACTAGAGTGCTAACAGCCTTACTTATGACAAAAGTATGGCACACCTGAAGCCATCTTGATTGGAATAAACTGGTAACACTTAAAACATTTAATTTAAAAAGGAACAAAATGATGGGGTTCATTTTGTCATAGAAATTATGGTTAGTGCTGTAGAAAGAAAAATTAGGACATGTTTCAAGTGTGATCTCAAATATCTTCCTGTTATATTTCAACAGGAGCAGCCTGCCAGTTGATGCCTTTGTGTTCTACTGCAGCTTCCCAGAGTGTTCTAAAGAACAACTAGAGCGCTAACAGCCTTACTTATGACAAAAGTATGGCACACCTGAAGCCTTCTTAATTGGAATAAACCGGTAACACTTAAAACATTTAATTTGAAAAGGAACAAAATGAGGGGTTCTTTTTGAAATAGAAATTATGGTTAGTGCTGCAGAAAGAAAAATTAGGGCATGTTATAAGTGAGATCTCAAATCCTCTTCTATTTCATTAGAAAATTCTGACATGCAGACTGAAACAATCACTTTCAATACCAGCAGCAGACTTCCAGTTAACTCCCTGGTGAGCAGTAGCTTTACTACAGTGATCTAATAAGCAACTAGAGTGCTAACATTCTGAATTTATGGCAAATGTGAGACACATCTGAATGCCTTCTTGATGGAATCAAAGCAAAAAACTGAAAGCATTTCCTACTGAGGAGACTGCAGTAAATGAGGAAATTAGGAAACTTCATAACAAAGAAGTCTTCCAAGATGGCCACCAGTGAAAAAAGAGCCCAAATGTAGCACAAATATTACCCAGATGTAGCCCACATATAGCCCAATGACAAAAGTGTGCAAAACACTTTTTATTTTTCGTTTTTTTGCAGTTTTATGTAGTGCAGACTGGTCAGGTATTGGAGCGTTGCATCTTAAAACATGACCCCCTACACTACAAAAACACCACTGCACTACCCTAAACCCTAAAACACTACCCCCAGCACGACCCCTACACTACACAATCACCACTGCACTATCCTAAACCCTAAAACACTACCCCCAGCATGACCCCCTACACTACACAAACACCACTGCACTAACCTAAACCCTAAAACACTACCCCCAGCACGACCCCCTACACTACCCAAACACCACTGCACTACCCTAAACCCTAAAACACTACCCCCAGCACGACCCCCTACACTACCCAAACACCACTGCACTACCCTAAAACATGACCCACTACACTACCCAAACACAACTGCACTACCCTAAACCCTCAAACACTACCCCCAGCACGACCCCCTACACTACACAAGCACCACTGCACTACCCTAAACCCTAAAACACTATCCCCAGCATGACCCCCTACACTACACAAACACCACTGCACTACCCTAAACCCTAAAACACTACCCCCAGCACAACCCCCTACACTACCCAAACACCACTGCACTACCCTAAATCCTGAAACACTACCCCCAGCACGACCTCCGACACTACCCAAACACCACTGCACTACCCTAAACCCTAAAACACTACCCCCAGCATGACCCCCTACACTACACAAGCACCACTGCACTACCCTAAACCCTAAAACACTACCCCCAGCACAACCCCCTACACTGCCCGAACACCACTGCACTGCCCTAAACCCTGAAACACCACCCCTAGCACGACCCCCTACACTGCCCGAACACCACTGCACTGCCCTAAACCCTGAAACACCACCCCCAGCACGACCCCCTATACTGCCCGAACACCACTGCACTGCCCTAAACCCTGAAACAGCACCCCTGCACGACCCCTACACTGCCCGAACACCACTGCACTGCCCTAAACCCTGAAACACCACCCCCAGCACGACCCCCTACACTGCCCGAACACCACTGCACTGCCCTAAACCCTGAAACACCAGCCCCAGCAAGACCCCCTACACTGCCCGAACACCACTGCACTGCCCTAAACCCTGAAACACCAGCCCCAGCAAGACCCCCTACACTGCCCGAACACCACTGCACTGCCCTAAACCCTGAAACACCAGCCCCAGCATGACCCCCTACACTGCCCAAACACCACTGCACTGCCCTAAACCCTGAAACACCAGCCCCAGCACCACCACCTACACTGCCCAAACACCACTGCACTGCCCTAAACCCTGAAACACCAGCCCCAGCACGACCCCCTACACTGCCCGAACACCACTGCACTGCCCTAAACCCTGAAACACCAGCCCCAGCACGACCCCCTACACTGCCCGAACACCACTGCACTGCCCTAAACCCTGAAAAACCAGCCCCAGCACGACCCCCTACACTGCCCGAACACCACTGCACTGCCCTAAACCCTGAAACACCACCCCCTGCACGACCCCCTACACTGCCCGAACACCACTGCACTGCCATAAACCCTGAAACACCAACCCCTGCACGACCCCCTACACTGCCCGAACACCACTGCACTGCCCTAAACCCTGAAACACCACCCCCTGCACCGCCCCCTACACTGCCCGAACACCACTGCCCTAAACCCTGAAACACCACCCCCTGCATGACCCCCTACACTGCCCGAACACCACTGCACTGCCCTAAACCCTAAAACACCACCCCCAGCATGACCCCCTACACTGCCCGAACACCACTGCTCTGCCCTAAACCCTAAAACACCACCCCCAGCACGACCCCCTACACTGCCCGAACACCACTGCACTGCCCTAAACCCTAGAACACTACCCCCAGCACGACCCCCTAAACTACCCGAACACCACTGCACTACCCTAAACCCTAAAATACTCCCCCAGCACGACCCCCTACACTACCCGAACACGACTGCACTACCCTAAACCCTCAAACACTCCCCCAGCATGACCCCCTACACTACCCGAACACCACTGCACTGCCCTAAACCCTAAAACACTCCCCCAGCACGACCCCCTACACTACCCGAACACCACTGCACTGCCCTAAACCCTAAAGCACTCCCCCAGCACGACCCCCTACACTACCCAAACACCACTGCACTGCCCTAAACCCTAAAACACTACCCCCGCATGACCCCTACACTACCCAAACACCAATGCACTATCCTAATCCTTAAAACACTACCCCCAGCAGTACCCCCTACACTACCCAAACACCACTGCACTACCCTAAATCACTACCCCCAGAACAACCCCCTACACTACCCAAACACCACTGCACTACCCTGAACCCTAAAACACTACCCCAGCACGACCCCTACACTACCCAAACACCACTGCACTACCCTAAACCCTAAAACACTCCCCCAGCACGACTCCCTACACTACCCAAACACCACTGCACTACCCTAAACCCTAAATCTACCCCCAGCATGACCCCCTACACTACACAAACACCACTGCACTACCCTAAACCCTAAAACACTACCCCCAGCACGACCCTCTTCACTACCTAAACACAACTGCACAATTTGTTACAGGCGTTGCAACGCAGGCCTGTGGTGCTTACTGGAAGTACCTGGTGGGCTAGTTGGGCCCCAGGGACCCTCAGGATTCAAGGTGACCTAATCCCCCAACTTAAAACGCTCCACGGGGCGCGTTTGCACAGTGGTGAAGGGAGGGGCGGGGTCTCAGGTGACATGTGCGCAAACACGCCCTGTGGTGCGTTTTAAGTTGGGGAATTAATTCCTTTAAATCCTGAGGGACCCTGGGGCCAACTAGCCCACCAGGTACCTTCAGTAAGCACAACAGAGTTGCGTTGCAGAGAGGTGAAAAAAGGTGCGTGGCCTCGGAACGCCTCTCTGCAACTCAGCTCTGTGGTCCTAACTGTAGGTACCTGGGGGGCTAGTTGGGCCCCAGGGACCCTCAGGATTCAAGGGGACTTAATCCCGCAACTTAAAACGCGCCACGGGGCGCGTTTGCACACGTCACCTCAGGCCCCCCTCCCTTCACCACTGTGCAAACGCGCCCTGTAGAGCGTTTTAAGAGTTAGTTTTAATCCCCCTGCCCTATTATGTACTAGGGACTTGCAGAGGAGGTCATGCTAATCACAGGGGTACCCCAACGCATAGTGTTCCCTAGTGTATGTAGGTGTTTTCACTGTATTCTAAGTGTCTTTTAGCATAGCACTGGCTCTGGTTAGTCAGAGTCAGTTACCACCTGTACCCATCATAAAAAGTTGTGGGCACAGGATGATTTTGCAACAAGGCCTCTTTCTGCTCCTCTGTTGGTTCTTTCTGCACATCTTTTGCTTCTTTCTGTGCGTTTTTTCTTCTTTCTTCACATGTCCTACCTCTGTAGGCATAGTTAGAAACTAGCATTTAAAAAACCTTTGAAATTCACTTAAAAATCATAGGTTTCAGGCACGTTATAGTTAGAAATTAGCATTTAAAAAACCTTTGAAATTCACTGAAAAACCATAGGTTTCAGACACGTTATAGTTAGAAATTAGCATTTAAAAACCTTTGAAATTCACTGAAAAAACCATAGGTTTTAGGGACAGTTATAGTTAGTTGGACATTTCACTCGTACAAAACCATAGAAATTCCCCGTTATAGTTAGTTCAGCTAACTATAACTCGCACCCCGCAATGCACTGCTGATGACGTCACATATTACATCACTCATGACATGGTCAGTGACATCACTGATGACATCACTGATGACATCTCAAATGACATCACTGATTACATCATCCATGTGATAATTTCATGCATCTTCTCACACCCTAATATAACTTTTGATACACCCACTCTAAATTACAGACTGCCATTCTCAAAACCATAGACACTCCAACACCAAAAACTACATACCCACTCACTGATTCTTAGGTCTACACACACATCCACTCACTCACCCGTACAGTCACTCATACTTACAGTCACTCAGTACAGGACTATCATATGCACTCATACAC
The DNA here is from genome assembly GCA_963921515.1 of Calotriton arnoldi. Taxonomy (NCBI): domain Eukaryota; kingdom Metazoa; phylum Chordata; class Amphibia; order Caudata; family Salamandridae; genus Calotriton; species Calotriton arnoldi. Next base: position 3,019,790 of record CAWUFW010000564.1, on the reverse strand, counting down.
CTATATAAACACTCACACACCGCCACTCATCCATAGAGGTACTCACACACCTAGTCAGTCATGCAAAAAATTAATCACACACCCATTTACTCACCTATACAGTTATACACACACCAGCTCACTTACTCATACAAATACTAGCACATTCTTACGCTCTTATACAATAACTGATACAAGCACACACGCATCCATACAGCCACTCTCACTATCACACACTCTCACTTATAGCCATTTAAATACTCTAACACACATATATACTGCCTTTTACATATGTAGTTACTCGCACATGTACCACTGAGATATACATTCACTCACTAACACACCCATACACACACTCACCCACCCAAGCAGTCCATCACAGATGCACTCTTGAAATCATGCACCCAGTGAATCACCCACTCACACATCTATGTACAGAGTCACACACACCCCACCCACACAAACACTCAGGCAGCCATACAGATACTCAGAGAACCAATCAATAACCCATATAGACACCCATGTAGCTATTCGCAAATCCATGCATCCACTTACACACCAACAAACAGACGGATACAGACATTCACACAGTTTAGTCACTAACCCATGCATTCAGTAAGATACGTTTAATCACTCACTTGTAGAGTCAGTCACTCACGTACTAAATCATCCATTCAGACACTTATACACCCACTCATTCTTCAATACGCCTTTCCCTATATATATTAAACATATTTAAACTTTATAGAAACACACAGTCACTGGATGATGTCATCAGTGATGTCATTTGAGATGTCATCAGTGATGTCATCAGTGATGTCACTGACCATGTCATGAGTGATGTAATATGTGACGTCATCAGCAGTGCATTGTGGGCGCGAGTTATAGTTAGCTGAACTAACTATAACGGGGAATTTCACAGGTTTTGTACGAGTGAAATGTCCAACTAACTATAACTGTCCCTAAAACCTATGGTTTTTTCAGTGAATTTGTAAGGTTTTTTAAATGCAAATTTCTAACTATAACGTGTCTGAAACCTATGGTTTTTTCAGTGAATTTCAAAGGTTTTTAAATGCTAATTTCTAACTATAACGTGTCTGAAACCTATGGTTTTTTCAGTGAATTTCAAAGGTTTTTTAAATGCTTATTTCTAACTATAACGTGCCTGAAACCTGTTTTTTTCAGTGAATTTCAAAGGTTTTTTAAATGCTAATTTCTAACTATAACGTGCCTGAAACCTATGGTTTTTTTCAGTGAATATATATATATATATATATATATATAATATATTATCTACTGGCGGTCGCCAGTAGATAGTTATAGTTAGGACCTATTTTCCATGGGAAATCCGCGACATTCTATTTGAAATAACTTTGGCGCCGGTTGACGAATCTTCGCGAAATTTTCAAACTTTATGGCCCGCTCCGGTCCGCTCCTACCCTGAAAGTCTCAGGGTGATTCGTCAAGCGGGGGCCGAGAAAAAGGGGGTCCCAAAACGTGTTTTCCCATTCATTTTCCCATAGGAAACTTTAGACACGGCTACAGCCCGAACTGCTGAACGGAATTACACAAAATTTGGCAAAGAGGTAGTTCTTGGTTCAGAAAGAACCCTTTTTGTTAAATGGTGTAAATCCGTTCAGTAGTTGCGGAGAAATTAAAAAATAAGAGTCAAAAAATCAATTTCCCATAGGAAACTTTATGCAAGGCTACAGCCCGAACTGCTGAACGGAATTACACCAAATTTGGCAAAGAGGTAGTTCTTGGTTCAAAAGAACCCTTTTTGTTAAATGGTGTAAATCCGTTCAGTAGTTGCTGAGAAAATCAAAAGTAAAAACACATATATATCTGGGCGGAGCCTAACCACACATGTCATCGTGAGATCTGATTGGCTGTCAGCACTTCATCCTGGAATTGCTGGCAGCCATCTTGGGACGAATATAAATGATAGTACCCCATTGAAATGCATTGTAGTGAATCGAAGATTTTGAGGGTTACCAAAAGGAGAACTATAAAGGGTGATAACAGACTTTAGTTACATTAGAATTCATTTGTTGATGGTACCATACTAATTTCAGGAATTGTGGTGTGTTCTAAGGTGATTTTACCCTGTGAAAAACCTTCTGCTGGGATATCATGAATCATGTTTGAGAGAAAACTATTTTCACATGCTTGTCCCATACAGTTTTGGAAGGTGCCCCAGAAGCTAAAATGAGAGCATATTTTCTGTAAATTCACATTATCTTTCTCAGTCATGTGAGAATGAAGTCTGACATTCTCAGTAAAACATGTACATCCAACAAGGGCAGAGACTGTCAGTTGATTCCTTTGTGTTCTACTGCAGCTTCCCAGAGTGTTCTAAAGAACAACTAGAGTGCTAACAGCCTTACTTATGACAAAAGTATGGCACACCTGAAGCCATCTTGATTGGAATAAACTGGTAACACTTAAAACATTTAATTTAAAAAGGAACAAAATGATGGGGTTCATCTTGTCATAGAAATTATGGTTAGTGCTCTGGAAAGAAAAATTAGGACATGTTTCAAGTGTGATCTCAAATATCTTCCTGTTATATTTCAACAGGAGCAGCCTGTCAGTTGATGCCTTTGTGTTCTACTGCAGCTTCCCAGAGTGTTCTAAAGAACAACTAGAGCGCTAACTGTCTTACTTATGACAAAAGTATGGCACACCTGAAGCCATCTTGATTGGAATAAACTGGTAACACTTAAAACATTTAATTTAAAAAGGAACAAAATGATGGGGTTCATTTTGTCATAGAAATTATGGTTAGTGCTGTAGAAAGAAAAATTAGGACATGTTTCAAGTGTGATCTCAAATATCTTCCTGTTATATTTCAACAGGAGCAGCCTGTCAGTTGATGCCTTTGTGTTCTACTGCAGCTTCCCAGAGTGTTCTAAAGAACAACTAGAGTGCTAACAGCCTTACTTATGACAAAAGTATGGCACACCTGAAGCCATCTTGATTGGAATAAACTGGTAACACTTAAAACATTTAATTTAAAAAGGAACAAATGAGGGGCTTCATTTTGCCATAGAAATTATGGTTAGTGCTGCAAAAAGAAAATTTAGTGCATGTTTTAAGTGAGATCTCAAATCCTCTTCTATTTCATTAGAAAATTCTGACATGCAGACTGAAACAATCACTTTCAATACCAGCAGTAGACTTCCAGTTAACTCCTTGGTAAGCAGTAGCTTTACTACAGTGATCTAATGAACAACTAGAGTAATAACATTCTGAATTTATGGCAAATGTGTGACACATCTGAATGCCTTCTTGATGGAATCAAAGTAAAAAACTGAAAGTATTTCCTACTGAGGAGACTGCAGTAAATGAGGAAATTAGGAAACTTCATAACAAAGAAGTCTTCCAAGATGGCCACCAGTGAAAAAGAGCCCAAATGTAGCACAAATATTACCCAGATGTAGCCCACATATAGCCCAATGACAAAAGTGTGCAAAACACTTTTTATTTTTCGTTTTTTGCAGTTTTATGTAGTGCAGACTGGTCAGGTATTGGAGCGTTGCATCTTAAAACATGACCCCCTACACTACAAAAACACCACTGCACTACCCTAAACCCTAAAACACTACCCCCAGCACGACCCCCTACACTACACAATCACCACTGCACTATCCTAAACCCTAAAACACTACCCCCAGCATGACCCCCTACACTACACAAACACCACTGCACTAACCTAAACCCTAAAACACTACCCCCAGCACGACCCCCTACACTACCCAAACACCACTGCACTACCCTAAACCCTAAAACACTACCCTCAGCACGACCCCTACACTACACAAGCACCACTGCACTATCCTAAAACCTAAAACACTACCCCAACACCACTGCACTAACCTAAATCCTAAAACACTACCCCCAGCATGACCCCCTACACTACCCAAACACCACTGCACTACCCTAAAACATGACCCCTACACTACACAAACACCACTGCACTACCCTAAACCCTAAAACACTACCCCCAGCACGACCCCCTACACTACACAAGCACCACTGCACTACCCTAAACCCTAAAACACTGCCCCCAGCACGACCCCCTACACTACACAAACACCACTGCACTACCTTAAACCCTAAAACACTACCCCCAGCACGACCCCCTACACTGCCCGAACACCACTGCACTGCCCTAAACCCTGAAACACATACCCTAGCACAACCCCCTACACTGCCCGAACACCCCTGCACTGCCCTAAACCCTGAAACACCACCCCCTTCATGACCCCCTACACTGCCCGAACACCACTGCACTGCCCTAAACCCTGAAACACCACCCCCAGCATGACCCCTACACTGCCCGAACACCACTGCACTGCCCTAAACCCTGAAACAATACCCCCAGCAAGACCTCCTACACTGCCCGAACACCACTGCACTGCCCTAAACCCTGAAACATCACCCCCAGCAAGACCCACTACACTGCCCGAACACCACTGCCCTAAACCCTGAAACACCACCCCCAGCACGACCCCCTGCACTGCCCGAACACCACTGCACTGCCCTAAACCCTGAAACACCACACCCAGCACGACCCCCTACACTGCCCGAACACCACTGCACTGCCCTAAACCCTGAAACACCACCCCTGCACGATCCCCTACACTGCCCGAACACTACTGCACTGCCCTAAACCCTGAAACACCACCCCAGCACGACGCCCTACACTGCACGAACACCACTGCACTGCCCTAAACCCCGAAACACTACCCCCAGAAAGACCCCTACACTGCCCGAACACCACTGCCCTAAACCCTGAAACACCACCCCCAGCAAGACCCCCTACACTGCCCGTACACCACTGCACTGCCCTAAACCCTGAAACACCACCCCCAGCATGACCCCTACACTGCCCGAACACCACTGCACTGCGCTAAACCCTGGAACAGCACCCCCAGCACGACCCCCTACACTGCCCGAACACCACTGCACTGCCCTAAACCATGAAACACCAGCCCCAGCACGACCCCCTACACTGCCCGAACACCACTGCACTGCCCTAAACCCTGAAACACCACCCCCAGCACGACCCCCTACACTGCCCGAACACCACTGCACTGCCCTAAACCCTGAAACACCAGCCCCAGCAAGACCCCCTACACTGCCCGAACACCACTGCTCTGCCCTAAACCCTGAAACACCACCCCCAGCAAGACCCCCTACACTGCCCGAACACCACTGCACTAAAGCCTGAAACACCACCCCCAGCAAGACCACCTACACTGGCCGAACACCACTGCACTTCCCTAAACCCTGAAACACCACCCCCTGCACGACCCCCTACACTGCCCAAACACCACTGCACTGCCCTAAACCCTGAAACACCACCCCCTGCACGACCCCCTACACTGCCCGAACACCACTGCACTGTCCTAAACCCTGAAACACCACCCCCAGCACGACCCCCAACACTGCCCGAACACCACTGCACTGCCCTGAAACACCACCCCTCAGCACGACACCCTACACTGCCCGAACACCACTGCACTGTCCTAAACCCTGAAACACCACCCCCAGCACGACCCCCAACACTGCCCGAACACCACTGCACTGCCCTAAACCCTGAAACACCACCCCCAGCACGACCCCCTACACTGCCCGAACACCACTGCACTGCCCTAAACCCTGAAACATCAACCCCAGCAAGACCCCCTACACTACCTGAACACCACTGCCCTAAACCCTGAAACACCACCCCCTACACTGCACTGAACACCACTGCACTGCCCTAAACCCTGAAACACCACCTCCAGCAAAACCCCTACACTGCCTGAACACCATTGCTCTGCCCTAAATCCTGAAACACTAGCCCCAGCATGACCCCTACACTGCCCAAACACCACTGCACTGCCCTAAACCCTGAAACACCACCCCCAGCACAACCCCCTACACTGCCCAAACACCACTGCACTGCCCTAAACCCTGAAACACCAGCCCCAGCAAGACCCCCTACACTGCACGAACACCACTGCACTGCCCTAGACTCTGAAACACCAGCCCCAGCAAGACCCCCTACACTGCCCGAACACCACTGCACTGCCCTAAACCCTGAAACACCAGCCCCAGCATGACCCCCTACACTGCCCGAACACCACTGCACTGCCCTAAACCCTGAAACACCAGCCCCAGCACGACCACCTACACTGCCCGAACACCACTGCACTGCCCTAAACCCTGAGACACCAGCCACAGCACAACCCCCTACACTGCCAGAACACCACTGCACTGCCCTAAACCCTGAAACACCAGCCCCAGCACGACCCCCTACACTGCCCGAACACCACTGTACTGCCCTAAACCCCGAAACACCAGCCCCAGCACGACCCCCTACACTGCCCGAACACCACTGCACTGCCCTAAACCCTGAAACACCACCCCCTGCATGACCCCCTACACTGCCCAAACACCACTGCACTGCCCTAAACCCTGAAACACCACCCCCTGCAGCACCCCCTTTACTGCTCGAACACCACTGCACTGCCCCAAACCCTGAAACACCACCCCCAGCACGACCCCCTACACTGCCCGAACACCACTGCCCTAAACCCTGAAACACCACCCCCTGCACGACCCCCTACACTGCCCAAACACCACTGCACTGCCCTAAACCCTGAAACACCACCCCCTACACTGCCCGAACACCACTGCACTGCCCTAAACCCTGAAACACCACCCCCAGCACGACCCCCTACACTGCCCGAACACCACTGCACTGCCCTAAACCCTAAAACACCACCCCCAGCATTACCCCCTACACTGCCCAAACACCACTGTACTGCCCTAAACCCTAGAACACTACCCCCAGCATGACCCCTACACTACCCGAACACCACTGCACTACCCTAAACCCTAAAATACTACCCCCAGCACAACCCCTACACTACCCGAACACGACTGCACTGCCCTAAACCCTCAAACACTCCCCCAGCACGACCCCCTACACTACCTGAACACCACTGCACTGCCCTAAACCCTAAAACACTCCCCCAGCATGACCCCTTACACTACCCGAACACCACTGCACTGCCCTAAACCCTAAAACACTCCCCCCAGCACGACCCCCTACACTACCCAAACACCACTGCACTGCCCTAAACCCTAAAACACTAGCCCCCGCATGACCCCTACACTACCCAAACACCAATGCACTACCCTAATCCCTAAAACACTACCCCCGCATGACCCCTACACTACCCTAAACCCTAAAACACTACCCCCGCATGACTCCCTACACTACCCAAAGACCACTGCACTACCCTAAACCCTAAAACACGACCTCCTACACTACACAAACACCACTGCACTACCCTAAACCCTAAAACACTACCCCCTACACTACACAAACACCACTGCACTACCCTAAACCCTAAAACACTACCCCCAGCAGTACCCCTACACTACCCAAACACCACTGCACTAACCTAAACCCTAAAACACGACCCCCAGCAGTACCCCTACACTACCCAAACCCCACTGCACTACCCTAAATCACTACCCCCAGCACGACCCCCTACACTACCCAAACACCACTGCACTACCCTAAACCCTAAAACACTTCCCCCAGCACGACCCCCTACACTACCCAAACACCACTGCACTACCCTAAACCCTAAAACACTCCCCCAGCACGACTCCCTACACTACCCAAACACCACTGCACTACCCTATACCCTAAATCTACCCCCAGCATGACCCCCTACACTACACAAACACCACTGCACTACCCTAAACCCTAAAACACTACCCCCAGCACGACCCTCTTCACTACCTAAACACAACTGCACAATTTGTTACAGGCGTTGCAACGCAGGCCTGTGGTGCTTACTGGAAGTACCTAGTGGGCTAGTTGGGCCCCAGGGACCCTCAGGATTCAAGGTGACCTAATCCCCCAACTTAAAACGCACCACGGGGCGCATTTGCACAGTGGTGAAGGGAGGGGGCGGGGCCTCAGGTGACATGTGCGCAAACACGCCCTGTGGTGCGTTTTAGGTTGGGGAATTAATTCCCTTTGAATCCTGAGGGACCCTGGGGGCCAACTAGCCCACCAGGTACCTTCAGTAAGCACAACAGAGTTGCGTTGCAGAGAGGTGAAAAAGGTGCGTGGCCTCGGAATGCCTCTCTGCAACTCAGCTCTATGGTCCTAACTGTAGGTACCTGGGGGGCTAGTTGGGCCCCAGGGACCCTCAGAATTCAAGGGGACTTAATCCTGCAACTTAAAACGCGCCACGGGGTGCGTTTGCACACATGTCACCTCAGGTTCCCCCCTCCCTTCACCACTGTGCAAACGCGCCCTGTAGCGCGTTTTAAGAGGTAGTTTTAATCCCCCTGCCCTATTATGTACTAGGGACTTGCAGAGGAGGTCATGCTAATCACAGGGGTACCCCAATGCATAGTGTTCCCTAGTGTATGTAGGTGTTTTCACTGTATTCTAAGTGTCTTTTAGCATAGCACTGGCTCTGGTTAGTCAGAGTCAGTTACCACCAGTACCCGTCTGAAAAAATTGTGGGCACAGGATGATTTTGCAACAAGGCCTCTTTCTGCTCCTCTGTTGGTTCTTTCTGCACATCTTTTGCTTCTTTCTGTTCGTTTTTTCTTCTTTCTTCACATGTCCTACCTCTGTAGGCATAGTTAGAAACTAGCATTTAAAAAACCTTTGAAATTCACTTAAAAAATCATAGGTTTCAGGCACGTTATAGTTAGAAATTAGCATTTAAAAAACCTTTGAAATTCACTGAAAAAACCATAGGTTTCAGACACGTTATAGTTAGAAATTAGCATTTAAAAACCTTTGAAATTCACTGAAAAAACCATAGGTTTTAGGGACAGTTATAGTTAGTTGGACATTTCACTCATACAAAACCATAGAAATTCCCCCGTTATAGTTAGTTCAGCTAACTATAACTCGCGCCCCGCAATGCACTGCTGATGACGTCACATATTACGTCACTCATGACATGGTCAGTGACATCACTGATGACATCACTGATGACATCTCAAATGACATCACTGATGACATCATCCATGTGATAATTTCATGCATCTTCTCACACCCTAATATAACTTTTGATACACCCACTCTAAATTACAGACTGCCATTCTCAAAACCATAGACACTCCAACACCAAAAACTACATACCCACTCACTGATTCTTAGGTCTACACACACATCCACTCACTCACCCGTACAGTCACTCATACTTAGTCACTCAGTACAGGACTATCATATGCACTCATACACCTATATAAACACTCACACACCGCCACTCATCCATAGAGGTACTCACACACCTAGTCAGTCATGCAAAAAACTTAATCACACACCCATTTACTCACCTATACAGTTATACACACACCAGCTCACTTACTCATACAAATACTAGCACATTCTTACACTCTTATACAATCACTGATACAAGTACACACTCATCCATACAGCCACTCTCACAATCACACACTCTCACTTATAGCCATTTATATACTCCAACACACATATATACTGCCTTTCACATATGTAGTTACTCACACATGTACCACTGAGATATACATTCAATCACTAACACACCCATACACACACTCACCCACCCATACAGTCCATCACAGATGCACTCTTGAAACCATGCACCCAGTGAATCACCAACTCACACATCTATGCACAGAGTCACACACACCCCACCCACACAAACACTCAGGCACCCATACAGATACTCAGACAATCAATCAATAACCCATGTAGACACTCATGTAGCTATTCAGAAAGCCATGCAGCCGCTTACAAACCAACAGACAGACGGATACAGACATTCACACAGTTTAGTCACTAACCCATGCATTCAGTAAGATACATTTAATCACTCACTTGTAGAGTCAGTCACTCACATACTAAATCATCCATTCAGACACTTATACACCCACTCATTCTTCAATACGCATTTCCCAATATATATTAAACATATTTAAACTTTACAGAAACACACAGTCACTGGATGATGTCATCAGTGATGTCATTTGAGATGTCATCAGTGATGTCATCAGTGATGTCACTGACCATGTCATGAGTGATGTAATATGTGACGTCATCAGCAGTGCATTGCGGGGCGCGAGTTATAGTTAGCTGAACTAACTATAACGGGGGAATTTCTATGGTTTTGTACGAGTGAAATGTCCAACTAACTATAACTGTCCCTAAAACCTATGGTTTTTTCAGTGAATTTCAAAGGTTTTTAAATGCTAATTTCTAACTATAACGTGTCTGAAACCTATGGTTTTTTCAGTGAATATATATATATATATATATATATATATATATATTATCTACTGGCGGTCGCCAGTAGATAGTTATAGTTACAACCTATTATCCATAGGAAATCCGCGACATTCTATTTGAAATAACTCTCTTGCCGGTTGACGTATCTTCGCAAAATTTTCAAACTTTGTGGCCCGCTCCAGTCCGCTCCTACCCTGAAAGTCTCGGGGGATTCGTCAGCGGGGGCCGAGAAAAAGGGGGTCCCAAAACGCGTTTTCCCCATGCAATTTTCCATAGGAAACTTTAGACACGGCTACAGCCCGAACTGCTGAACGGAATTACACCAAATTTGGCAAAGAGGTAGTTCTTGGTTCAGAAAGAACCCTTTTGTTAAATGGTGTAAATCCGTTCAGTAGTTGCTGAGAAAATCAAAAGTAAAAAGATAGTGATATCTATGGCCGCGTCGGATTCGCACACCCTCCCGATCACGAGCTGCATGCTAATTGGCTGTCAACACTCCAAATCAGGAAGTGTTGGCAGCCATTTTGTCCCTCGGTAGAACCGAGGGACAGAAACAAGTGCGCAAAGCGCACAAAGGGGGCAGGGTAGAAACACCCTGACCCCCTAGGTCTGCTCAGGGGGTCCCACAAGGACCCCCTGGGCAAAAAAAAAAAAAAATTTAAAAAAAATAATAATTTTTTTTAAAAAATCGGCAGGATGCGCTCAGGGTGCGCGAATCCTGCTGAAAAAAAAATTGAAGCGCGGTCTCCCGCGCTTCGATGTTAATTGGCCCCCGGGTGGGCCAAGTCCCGGGGGCATGCTGGGGGGTTAATTTTATGTGTGGGGGCCTCTAAGGGCCCCCAAGCCCCGGGGACCACCACCCCCCGGGGCTTTATGTAGAATGGTGCGGGAGGGCTCTGAGCCCTCCCGCAGCCCCGGGACCGCCACCTCCCCGGGGCTTCTTTTTTATTTTTGAAAAACCTGTGTGGGGGGCTCCAGCCCCCACACGCCCGGGACCACCACCTCCCGGGGCACTAAGAAAATTACAATGGGGGTCCGTTTTGGACCTCCAAGCCCCGGGACCACCACCTCCCGGGGCTGTGCACTGAATGGGAGGGGGGCCGCGCGGCCCCCTCCTGGAGCCTGTGGTGGCCCTGGGGACCGCCACCCCCAGGGCCGGCTCCTGCAGTGTCCCGGGTGCCTACCCCCGGGACACTGCTGTTTGCAATGACAGGACGGGAGCCTCGCGGCTCCCGTCCTGTCATTGCAAACTGCTTTGGATATTGGAAGAGAGAGCAGGAAACCTGCTCTCTCTTCCAATATCCAAAGCTGATTGCTTTCCACATGGGGAGCTGCATCTTAGCAGCTCCCCATGTGTAAAGCAATGCCGGCTCCCGTAGGACACGGGGAGCCGGCGGGACTGTGGGGGTTTGGGGACCCCCACAGTCCCCAACGAGAGGCCAGGCCCCGGGGATGGGGTCCCCGGGGCCATAAGTGGCCACGGAGGGGGCCACGCAGCCCCCTCCTCAAAGGTAAAAAAGTTTAAAAAGTGCAAGGCCGGCCCCGGAGGATGGGGTCCCCGGGGCCTTGAATGGCCTGAGGAGGGGGGCCACGCAGCCCCCTCCAAATAAAAAAAAGAGGCCATGCCCCGGGGGATGGGGTCCCCGGGGCCAATACAGGCCCAGGGAAGGGGGGCCACGCGGCTCCCTTCCCGTTTTTTTTAATTTTAATTAAAAAAAGGGGTAAGGCCCTGGGGATGGGGTCCCCAGGGCCTAAAAATAGGAAAAGGAAGGGGGCCACACAGCCCCCCTTCAGGGTGGGAGGAAAAAACGATCGGGCCCGCAGGCCCCGCCCCTTCCTTCACCACTCTGCAAACGCGCCCCTGGCGCGTTTGCAGAGAGGGAACGATTCCCCTTGAATACTGGGGGTCCCTGGGGGCCAACTAGCCCACCAGGAACCTCCAGTATGCGCCAGGGGCTGCCTTGCAGAGAGGTGTACAGAGGCCACGCCCCTTTACACCTCTCTGCAACGCAGCTCTGTGGCGCTTTGGAGGTATATGGTGGGCTAGTTGCACCCCAGGGACCCTCAGGATTCAAGGGGAGTTAATCCCCCGACTTAAAACGCGCCACGGGGCGCGTTTGCACAGTGGTGAAGGGAGGGGCGGGGCTTCAGGTCACATGTGTGCAAACAGGCCCCGTGGCGCGTTTTAAGATGGGGAATTAAATCCCCTTCAATCCTGAGGGTCCCTGGGGGCCAACTAGCCCAACAAGTACGTCTAGAAAGCGCCACAGAGCTGCGTTGCAGAGAGGTGTAAAGGGGTGTGGCCTCTGTACATGTCTCTGCAACGCAGCCCCTGGCGCATACTGGAGGTTCCTGGTGGGCTAGTTGGGCCGTAGGGACCCTCATGATTCAAGGGGACTTAATCCCCCTACTTAAAACGCGCCACGGGGCGCGTTTGCACAGATGTCACCTCAGGCCCCGCCCCCTCCCTTCACCATTGTGCAAATATTCCTCTAAAATCAGCCGAAATACGAATTCCGATTTACTCACCTGTTATCAGGAGAGACCTCAGTGCTGTATCTTTCAGCCCAGTACTGGTCCTGAAAAGTAATTTTAACCGTACTTACCAGTAACTTGAATTTCCTTCCATAGGCTAACATTGACTGGTTTCACTTGGAAATTCTTCTAAGTGTGAAGTTTTGGAACTTTAAAATATTCCTCTAAAATCAGCCGAAATACGAATTCCGATTTACTCACCTGTTATCAGGAGAGACCTCAGTGCTGCATCTTTCAGCCCAGTACTGATCCTCAAAAGTAATTTTAACCGTACTTACCAGTAACTTGACTTTCCTTCCATAGGATATCATTGCCTGCTTTTTGCTGAAAAAGTTTCTAAGTGTTGATTTTTGAAACATACAAATATTCCTCTAAAATCAGCCAAAATATCGAATTCCGATTTACTCACCTGTTATCAGGAGAGAACCCAGTGCTGCATCTTTTAGCCCAGCACTGACCCTGAAAAGTAATTTTAACCGTACTTACCAGTAACTTATCTTTTCTTCCATAGGAATCCATTGTCTGGTTTTCAGCAGAAAAGTTTCAAAGTGTCGATTTTCACAAACTACAAATATTCCTTAAAAATCGCCTGTATGACTTAAACGCATTTTTTCAACTGTTTACAGGAGATGCACCAGTGCTGGATCCAGGATCCAACACTGAGTAAGAAAAGTAACGATAACAGTTTTTACCTGCTAAGTGAATTTCCTTCCATAGGATAACATTGGTGATTCTATGAGGAAAAGTTTCTAAGTGTCAACTTTTAAAATACAATAATATTCCTTAAAAATCACGACTGTAACCAAAACGCTTTTACTCAACTGTTTACAGGAGATGTCCCAGGACTGAATCTAGGATCCAGTCCTGTGGTTAGAAAAGTAATCCATAAAGTAACTAATTGCATTTAACTAGAAATTCACATTGAGCTGAATGTTGCATTGTGTTTGAAAATGTGTTGCCCATTGCAACAACTGTAACTACTGTACTTAAAGTCTATTGCCTATGTGCTAAGTATTTAAACTAAAGTAATTCATTCTGAGAAAGTATTTTTGTAATGTAATGTATAATGTAATTACAATGTAATTTAAAAAATAAAATATGTAAAAGAAATTGTTTCTAAAAATGTAGTAAATCAGTATGAAAAAAATAATATAAAAATTAATACATTTAAAAAACCTTTGAAATTCACTGAAAAAACCGTAGGTTTCAGGCACGTTATAGTTACAAATTAGCATTTAAAAACCTTTGAAATTCACTGAAAAAACCATAGGTTTCAGACACGTTATAGTTAGAAATTAGCATTTAAAAAACCTTTGAAATTCACTGAAAAACCATAGGTTTTAGGGACAGTTATAGTTACAAATTAGCATTTAAAAACCTTTGAAATTCACTGAAAAAACCATAGGTTTCAGATATGTTATGGTTACAAATTAGCATTTAAAAAACCTTTGAAATTCACTAAAAAACCATAGGTTTTAGGGACAGTTATAGTTAGTTGGACATTTCACTCGTACAAAACCCGTGAAATTCCCCGTTATAGTTAGTTCAGCTAACTATAACTCGCGCCCAGCAATGCACTGCTGATGACGTCACATATTACATCACTCATGACATGGTCAGTGACATCACTGATGACATCACTGATGACATCTCAAATGACATCACTGATGACATCATCCACGTGATAATCTGATGCAGCTCCTCACACCCTAATATAACCTTTGATACACCCAATCTAAATTACAGACTGCCATTCGCAAAACTATAGACACTCCAACACCAATAACTACATACCCACTCACTGATTCTTAGGTCTACACACACACATCCACTCACTCACCCGTACAGTCACTCATACTTATGGTCACTCAGTACAGGACTATCATATGCACTCTTACTCCTATATAGACACTCAAACACCGCCACTCATCCAAAGAGGTACTCACACACCTAGTCAGTCATGCAAATAATTAAACACACTGCCATTTACTCACCTATACAGTTATACACACACCAGCTCACTTAATCATACAAATACTAGCACATTGTTACGCTCTTATACAATCACTGATACAAGCACACACTCATCCATACAGCCACTATCACAATCACTCACTCTCGCTTATAGCTATTTATATACTCCAACACACATATATACTGGCTTTCACATATGTAGTTACTCACACATGTACCACTGGGACATACATTCACTCACTAACACACTCTTACACACACTTACCCATCCATACAGTCTATCACAGATGCACTCTTGAAACCATCCACCCAGTGAATCACCCACTCACACATCTATGCACAGAGTCGCACACACCCCACCCACACAAACACTCAGGCACTCATACAGATACTCAGACAACCAATCAATAACTCATATAGACACTCATGTAGCTATTCACAAACCCATGCAGCCACTTACACAGCAACAGACAGACGGATACAGACATTCACCCAGTTTAGTCACTAACCCATGCATTCAGTAAGATACGTTAAATCACTCACTTATAGAGTCAGTCACGCACCTACTAAATCATCCATACAGACACTTACACACCCACTCATTCTTCAATACGTCTTTTCCTATATATATTAAAAATATTTAAACTTTACAGAAACACACAGTCACTGGATGATGTCATCAGTGATGTCATTTGAGATGTCATCAGTGATGTCATCAGTGATGTCACTGACCATGTCATGAGTGATGTAATATGTGAATTCATCAGCAGTGCATTGCGGGGCGCGAGTTATAGTTAGCTGAACTAACTATAACGGGGAATTTCACGGGTTTTGTACGAGTGAAATGTCCAACTAACTATAACTGTCCCTAAAACCTATGGTTTTTTCAGTGAATTTCAAAGGCTTTTTAAATGCTAATTTGTAACTATAACATATCTGAAACCTATGGTTTTTCAGTGAATTTCAAAGGTTTTTAAATGCTAATTTGTAACTATAACTGTCCTAAAACCTATGGTTTTTCAGTGAATATATATATATATATAATATTCACTGAAAAAACCATAGGTTTCAGGCTTGTTATAGTTAGGAATTAGCATTTTAAAAACCTTTGAAATTCACTGAAAACACCATAGGTTTCAGGCCTGTTATAGTTAGGGTTTAGCATTTAAAAACCTTTGAAATTCACTGAAAAACCATAGGTTTTAGGGAAAGTTATAGTTAGTTGGACATTGCACTCGTACAAAACCCGTGAAATTCCCCGTTATAGTTAGTTCAGCTAACTATAACTCGCGCCCGCAATGCACTGCTGATGACGTCACATATTACATCACTCATGACATGGTCAGTGACATCACTGATGACATCACTGACATCATCCAGTGACTGTGTGTTTCTGTAAAGTTTAAATATGTTTAATATATATAGGGAAAGGCGTATTGAAGAATGAGTGGGTGTATAAGCGTCTGAATGGATGATTTAGTAGGTGCGTGACTGAGTCTATAAGTGAGTGATTAAATGTATCTTACTGGATGCATGGGTGAGTGACTAAACTGTGTGAATGTCTGTATCCGTCTGTCTGTTGTTGTGTAAGCAGCTGCATGGGTTTCTGACTAGCTAAATGAGTGTCTATATGGGTTATGGATTGGTTCTCTGAGTATCTGTATGGGTGCCTCAGTGTTTGTGTGGGTGGGGTGTGTGTGACTCTGTGCATAGATGTGTGAGTGGGTGATTCACTGGGTGCATGGTTTCAACAGTGCGTCTGTGATGGACTGTATGGGTGGGTGAGTGTGTGTATGGGTGTGTTAGTGATTGAATGTATATCTCAGTGGTACATGTGTGAGTAACTACATATGTGAAAGGCAGTATATATGTGTGTTGGAGTATATAAATGGCTATAAGTGAGAGTGTGTGATTGTGAGAGTGGCTATATGGATGAGTGTGTGCTTGCATCAATGATTGCATAGGAGCGTAAGAATGTGCTAGTATTTTTATGAATAAGTGAGCTGGTGTGTATAACTGTATAGGTGAGTAAATTGGAGTGTGATTAATTATTTGCATGACTGACTAGGTGTGTGAGTACCTCTATGGATGAGTTGCGTTGTGTGAGTGTTTATATAGGTGTATGAGTGCATATGATAGTCCTGTACTGAGTGACTGTAAGTATGAGTGACTGTACGGGTGGGTGAGTAGATGTGTGTGTGTAGACCTAAGAATCAGTGAGTGGGTATGTACTTATTGGTATTGGAGTGTGTATGGTTTTGAGAATGGCAGTCTGTAATTTAGAGTGGGTGTATCAAAAGTTATATTAGGGTGTGAGAAGATGCATTAAATTCTCACATGGATGATGTCATCAGCGATGTCATTTGAGATGTCATCAGTGATGTCATCAGTGATGTCACTGACCATGTCATGAGTGATGTAATATGTGACGTCATCAGCAGTGCATTATGGGCGCGAGTTATAGTTAGCTGAACTAACTATAACGGGGAATTTCACGGGTTTTGTACGAGTGCAATGTCTAACTAACTATAACTTTCCCTAAAACCTATGGTTTTTTCAGTGAATTTCAAAGGTTTTTAAATGCTAAACCCTAACTATAACAGGCCTGAAACCTATGGTTTTTCAGTGAATTTCAAAGGTTTTTAAAATGCTAATTCCTAACTATAACAAGCCTGAAACCTATGGTTTTTTCAGTGAATTTCAAAGGTTTTTAAAATGCTAATTCCTAACTATAACAAGCCTGAAACCTATGGTTTTTTTCAGTGAATTTCAAAGGTTTTGTAAATGACAATTTTTAAATGTATTAATTGTTATATTTATTTTTTTTGATACTGATTTACTACATTTTTTAAACTATTTATTTTTAGATATTTTATTTTTTAAATTACATTGTAATTACATTATACATTACATTACAAAATATACTTTCTCAGAATGAATTACTTTAGTTTAAATACTTTGCAAATAGGCAATAGACTTTTAAGTACAGTAGTTACAGTTGTTGCAATGGGCAACACAATTTCAAACACAATGCAACATTGAGCTCAATGTGAATTTCTAGCTAAATGCAATTAGTTACTTTATGGATTACTTTTCTAACCACAGGACTGGATCCTAGATTCAGTCCTGGGACATCTCCTGTAAACAGTTGAGTAAAAGCGTTTTGGTTACAGTAGTGATTTTTAAGGAATATTATTGTATTTTAAAAGTTGACACTTAGAAACTTTTTCACATAGAATCACCAATGTTATCCTATGGGAGGAAATTCACTTAGCAGGTAAGTAGTGTTATCGTTACTTTTTCTTACTCAGTGGTGGATCCTGGATCCAGCACTGGTGCATCTCCTGTAAACAGTTCAAAGAATGCGTTTAAATCATACAGGCGATTTTTAAGGAATATTTGTAGTTTGTGAAAATCAACACTTTGAAACTTTTCTGCTGAAAACCAGACAATGGATTCCTACGGAAGGAAATATAAGTTACTGGTAAGTACGGTTAAAATTACTTTTCAGGATCAGTACTGGGCTGAAAGATGCAGCACTGAGGTCTCTCCTGATAACAGGTGAGTAAATCGGAATTCGTATTTTGGCTGATTTTAGAGGAATATTTGTATGTTTCAAAAATCGACACTTAGAAACTTTTTCAGCAAAAAGCAGGCAATGATATCCTATGGAAGGAAATTCAAGTTACTGGTAAGTACGGTTAAAATTACTTTTCAGGATCAGTACTGGGCTGAAAGATGCAGCACTGAGGTCTCTCCTGATAACAGGTGAGTAAATCGGAATTCGTATTTCGGCTGATTTTAGAGGAATAATATAAAGTTCCAAAACTCCACACTTAGAAGAATTTCCAAGTGAAACCAGTCAATGATATCCTATGGAAGGAAATTCAAGTTACTGCTAAGTACGGTTAAAATTACTTTTCAGGATCAGTACTGGGCTGAAAGATGCAGCACTGAGGTCTCTCCTGATAACAGGTGAGTAAATCGGAATTCGTAGTTCGGCTGATTTTAGAGGAATATTTGCACAATGGTGAAGGGAGGGGCGGGGCCTGAGGTGACATCTGTGCAAACGCGCCCCGTGGCGCGTTTTAAGTTGGGGGATTAAGTCCCCTTGAATCATGAGGGTCCCTGGGGTCCAACTAGCCCACCCTGTACCTCCAGTATGCGCCAGGAGGCTGCGTTGCAGAGAGGTGTTCAGAGGCTACGCCCCTTTTGCACCTCTCTGCAACGCAGCTCTGTGGCGCTTTCTGGACGTACCTGGTGGGCTAGTTCGCCCCAGGGACCCTCAGGATTGAAGGGGATTTCATTCCCCATCTTAAAATGCGCCACGGGGCCTGTTTGCACACATGTCACCTGAAGCCCCGCCCCTCCCTTCACCACTGTGCAAACGTGCCCCGTGGCGCGTTTTAGGTTGGGGGATTAAGTCCCCTTGAATACTGAGGGTCCCTGGAGTCCAACTAGCCCACCATGTACCTCCAAAAGCGCCACAGAGCTGCGTTGCAGAGAGGTGTAAAAGGGGCGTGGCCTCTGTACACCTCTCTGCAACGCAGCCCCTGGCGCATACCGGAGGTTCCTGGTGGGCTAGTTGGCCCCCAGGGACCCCCAGTATTCAAGGGGAATTACTTCCCTTCTTAAAACGCACCAGGGGGCGCGTTTGCAGACTGCTGCAGGGAGGGGCGGGGCCTCGGCACGATGCCGGTCTTTTCTTTTTTTTTGTGTGCTTTTTTCTGCCCAGGGGTCCTTGTGGGACCCCTGAGCAGACCTAGGGGTCAGGGTGTTTCTACCCTGCCCCCTTTGTGCGTTTTGCGCACTTGTTTCTTGTGGGTTTTTTTTAATCAGTGGGATCCGCGCACCCTAAGCGCATCCCGCCGATTTTGAAAAAAAATGCTTTTTCTGCCCAGGGGTCCTTGTGGGACCCCTGAGCAGACCTAGGGGTCAGGGTGTTTCTACCCTGCCCCCTTTGTGCGTTTTGCGCACTTGTTTCTTGTGCTTTTTTTTTTAATCGGCGGGATCCACGCACCCTAAGCACATCCCGCCGTTTAAAAAAAAATATGCTTTTTCTGCCCAGGGGTCCTTGTGGGACCCCTGAGCAGACCTAGGGGTCAGGGTGTTTCTACCCTGCCCCTTATTGCGCTTTGCGCACTTGTTTCTGTCCCTCGGTTCTACCGAGGGACAAAATGGCTGCCAACACTTCCTGATTTGGAGTGTTGACAGCCACTTGACAGCCAATTAGCATGCAGCTCGTGATCGGGACGGTGCGCGCAGGGTGCGCTCAGGATACGCGTACCCTACTCGCCCATAGATATATATGTGACTTTACTTTTGATTTTCTCAGGAACTACTGAACGGATTTACACCATTTAAGCAAAGGCACGACACTGAACCAAGGGCTACCTCTTTGCCAAATTTGGTGTAATTCCGTTCAGCAGTTCGGGCTGTAGCTGCGACTAAAGGTTCCTATGGAAAAATGAATGGGGAAAACGCGTTTTGGGACCCCCTTTTCTCGGCCCCCGCTTGACTGAATCAACTTGAGACTTTCAGGGTAGGAGCAGAGCGGAGCGCCCCAACAAGTTGGAAGCTTTCGTGAAGATTCGTCAACCGGCGCAAGAGTTATTTCAAATAGAATGTCGCGGATTTCCTATGGATAATAGGTCCTAACTATAACTATCTACTGGCGACCGCCAGTAGATAATATATATATATATATATATATATATATATATATATATATATATATATATATATTATCTACTGGCGGTCGCCAGTAGATAGTTATAGTTAGGACCTATTTTCCATAGGAAATCCGTAACATTCTATTTGAAATAACGTTGGCGCCGGTTGACGAATCTTCGCGAAAGTTTCCAACTTGTTGAGGCGCTCCGGTCCGCTCCTATCCTGAAAGTCTCGGGGTGATTCGTCAAGCGGGGGCCGAGAAAAAAGAGGGATCCCAAAACGTGTTTTCCCATTCATTTTTCCATAGGAACCTTTTGTCGCAGCTAAAGCCCGAAATGCTGAACGGAATTACACCAAATTTGGCAAAGAGGTAGCCCTTGGTTCAGTGCCGTGCCTTTTGCTTAAATGGTGTAAATCCGTTCAGTAGTTCCTGAGAAAATCAAAAGTAAAATCACATATATATCTGGGCGGAGCCTAACCACACATGTCATTGTGAGATCTGATTGGCTGTCAGCACTTCATCCTGGAATTGCTGGCAGCCATCTTGAGACCAATATACATGATAGTACCCCATTGAAATGCATTGTAGTGAATCAAAGATTTTGAGGGTTACCAAAAGGAGAACTATAAAGGGTGATAACAGACTTTAGTTACATTAGAATTCATTTGTTGATGGTACCATACTAATTTCAGGAATTGTGGTGTGTTCTAAGGTGATTTTACCCTGTGAAAAACCTTCTGCTGGGATATCATGAATCATGTTTGAGAGAAAGCAATTTTTACATGCTTGTCCCATAGAGTTTTGGAAGGTGCTCCAGAAGCTAAAATGAGAGCATATTTTCTGTAAATTCACATTATCTTTCTCAGTCATGTGAGAATGAAGTCTGACATTCTCAGTAAAACATGTACATCCAACAAGGGCAGAGACTGTCAGTTGATTCCTTTGTGCTCTACTGCAGCTTCCCAGAGTGTTCTAAAGAACAACTAGAGTGCTAACAGCCTTACTTATGACAAAAGTATGGCACACCTGAAGCCATCTTGATTGGAATAAACTGGTAACACTTAAAACATTTAATTTAAAAAGGAACAAAATGATGGGGTTCATTTTGTCATAGAAATTATGGTTAGTGCTGTAGAAAGAAAAATTAGGACATGTTTCAAGTGTGATCTCAAATATCTTCCTGTTATATTTCAACAGGAGCAGCCTGCCAGTTGATGCCTTTGTGTTCTACTGCAGCTTCCCAGAGTGTTCTAAAGAACAACTAGAGCGCTAACAGCCTTACTTATGACAAAAGTATGGCACACCTGAAGCCTTCTTAATTGGAATAAACCGGTAACACTTAAAACATTTAATTTGAAAAGGAACAAAATGAGGGGGTTCTTTTTGAAATAGAAATTATGGTTAGTGCTGCAGAAAGAAAAATTAGGGCATGTTATAAGTGAGATCTCAAATCCTCTTCTATTTCATTAGAAAATTCTGACATGCAGACTGAAACAATCACTTTCAATACCAGCAGCAGACTTCCAGTTAACTCCCTGGTGAGCAGTAGCTTTACTACAGTGATCTAATGAGCAACTAGAGTGCTAACATTCTGAATTTATGGCAAATGTGAGACACATCTGAATGCCTTCTTGATGGAATCAAAGCAAAAACTGAAAGCATTTCCTACTGAGGAGACTGCAGTAAATGAGGAAATTAGGAAACTTCATAACAAAGAAGTCTTCCAAGATGGCCACCAGTGAAAAAAGAGCCCAAATGTAGCACAAATATTACCCAGATGTAGCCCACATATAGCCCAATGACAAAAGTGTGCAAAACACTTTTTATTTTTCGTTTTTTGCAGTTTTATGTAGTGCAGACTGGTCAGGTATTGGAGCGTTGCATCTTAAAACATGACCCCCTACACTACAAAAACACCACTGCACTACCCTAAACCCTAAAACACTACCCCCAGCACGACCCCCTACACTACACAATCACCACTGCACTATCCTAAACCCTAAAACACTACCCCCAGCATGACCCCCTACACTACACAAACACCACTGCACTAACCTAAACCCTAAAACACTACCCCCAGCACGACCCCCTACACTACCCAAACACCACTGCACTACCCTAAACCCTAAAACACTACCCCCAGCACGACCCCCTACACTACCCAAACACCACTGCACTACCCTAAAACATGACCCCCTACACTACACAAACACCACTGCACTACCCTAAACCCTAAAACACTACCCCCAGCACGACCCCCTACACTACACAAGCACCACTGCACTACCCTAAACCCTAAAACACTACCCCCAGCACAACCCCCTACACTGCCCGAACACCACTGCACTGCCCTAAACCCTGAAACACCACCCCTAGCACGACCCCCTACACTGCCCGAACACCACTGCACTGCCCTAAACCCTGAAACACCACCCCCTTCATGACCCCCTACACTGCCCGAACACCACTGCACTGCCCTAAACCCTGAAACACCACCCCTAGCACGACCCCCTACACTGCCCGAACACCACTGCACTGCCCTAAACCCTGAAACACTATCCCCAGCAAGACCCCCTACACTGCCCGAACACCACTGCACTGCCCTAAACCCTGAAACATCACCCCCAGTGATGTAATATGTGACGTCATCAGCAGTGCATTGCGGGGGTGCGAGTTATAGTTAGCTGAACTAACTATAACGGGGGAATTTCTATGGTTTTGTACGAGTGAAATGTCCAACTAACTATAACTGTCCCTAAAACCTATGGTTTTTTCAGTGAATATATATATATATATATATATATATATATATATATATATATATATATATATATATATATTATATATATATATAACCTACTGGCAGTTGCCAGTAGGTAATTATAGTCAGGGCCTGATTCCATAATAAAAGCGCTTTTGACTTGGCGATATCTTTGGTGCCGGTTGATGAATCTTCATGAACTTTTCCCAAAAAAGTGCCCCGGTGATTCTTGTTGTGAATGGAAAGTTTTGGGGCAAGGCGTCAAGGGGGCCGAGAAAAAGGGGGTCAAAAAACATGCATTTCCAATGTTAATTCCCATAGATGTTTTAGACAAGACTACAGCCCAAACCGCAAAACGGAATTACAACAAATTTGGAAGAAAGGCAGATATTGGTCCAGAGAAGAGCCTTTTTCTGATTTGGTATAAATCCATTCAGTAGTTTTGGAAATATTAAGGGAAATCCAAAATTGTATATATAGAGAGCGCAGATCCTCCTCTGATTCACGAATCCACCCGCCAGCAGCAATGCTGTGATTGCCTGGCCGCAACCTGAATGGAAAGATGTGGTCACCATTTTGTTCAACGGGACGTGGTTCCCAGTGGGGAAAATAAAGTTAAAAGTGATAGAAGGGGTCAGGGTAGAGGTACCCTGACCCCATAGGACTAATTTAGGGTTCTGTGAGGGACCCCACAAAGGTAAGAAATTGATCAAAAGCCATTTTTTATTTACCACACCAGGAGTCATGGATCCTCCCCAGATCCTCCATGGATCCTCCCAGATTCGGGTGGATTCGAGGAAGATTCAGGGATCCAGACCACAATTAAAAAAACATATATTCACTCACAGATCCACACATCTACTCACATACACACCCACACAACCACCCTCACTCCCACTCACACACCTATACAGCCACTCACACACCCACTCACATACCAACAAAACCACTCACACACCCACTCACAGAATCACAAAGTCACTCACACACCCATACAGCCAATTACACACCCACTCACAGACCCTCACAATCACTCACACACCCACTCACAGACCCACACAGCTTTCACACAAACACTTACACACCTACACATCCACTCACACACCCATACAGAAACTCACACACCCATTCACAGACCCTCAAAACCACTCACACACCCACTCACAGACCCACACATCTTTCACACACCTGTTCACACACACACACACAACCACTCATTCACCCACTTACACACCTATACAGCCAATCACACAGCCACTCACATACCCACAAATCCTCACACACCCACTCACAGACCCTCACACACCCATTCACACACTCACACAACCACTTACACACCAACATACCCATACAGTCACTCACACACTTGCTCACACACCCATGCAGCCACACACACACCCACTCACAGACTCTCAAAACCACTCACACACCTACTCACAGACCCACACAGCTTTCACACACCCACTTCCACTTCCACACAACCACTCACACACCCATACAGCAACTCACACACCCACTCACAGACTCTCAAAACTACTCACAGACCCAAACAGCTTTCACACACCCACTCACATACCCACGCAACCACTCACACACCCACTCACAGACCCACAAAACCAACCACACAGCCACTCACACACCTACACAGCCACTCCCACACCCTCTCACAGACCCACAGAGCTGTCACACGTGCACTCTCACACCCACCACACAGATACACACACACACACTTACATACCCACACAACCACTCCCCCTCATACACTTAGGTTGCAAGGCCATTATAGTTAGGAAATAGCATTAAAAAGCCATAGATATTCACTGAAAAAACCAAGGGTTACAGGAACGTTATAGTTAGAAAATAAAATTTAAAAAACCTTAGAAAGAAATTCACTGGAAAAAAAGGTTACAGGGACCCTATAGTAAGGCTAATATTTCGCTCGTACAAAACCATTGAAATTCAGCAGTTATAGTTAGAGTCATCTCTTGTAACTATAACTCCTTCCCTAAAGTAACTATAAATCGCACCCTCTCCATGCACTGCTAATTACTGCTCATATTTCATCACCCATGACATCCTCTATGACATCCTTGATGATGTCACTTTATCATTTGCTGTAAAATTATTGATGAGAAACTGTGCATGGCGAGGGCGCGAGTTATAGTGACCTTAGGGTATGAGTTATAGTTACTTGAGATAACTCTAACTATAGCTGCTGAATTTCAAAGGGTTGGCATGAGTGAAATCTGAGCCTAACTATAACGTCCCTGTAACCTTTTTTTTCTTCAGTATATATATATATATATATGTATATATATATTATCTACTGGCGGTCGCCAGTAGATAGTTATAGTTACAACCTATTATCCATAGGAAATCCGCGACATTCTATTTGAAATAACTCTCTTGCCGGTTGACGTATCTTCGCAAAATTTTCAAACTTTATGGCCCGCTCTGGTCCGCTCCTACCCTGAAAGTCTCGGGGGATTCGTCAAGCGGGGGCCGAGAAAAAGGGGGTCCCAAACGCGTTTTCCCCATGCAATTTTCCATAGGAAACTTTAGACACGGCTACAGCCCGAACTGCTGAACGGAATTACACCAAATTTGGCAAAGAGGTAGTTCTTGGTTCAGAAAGAACCCTTTTTGTTAAATGCTGTAAATCCGTTCAGTAGTTGCTGAGAAAATTAAAAAGTAAAAAGATAGTGATATCTATGGCCGCGTCGGATTCGCGCACCCTCCCGATCACGAGCTGCATGCTAATTGGCTGTCAACACTCCAAATCAGGAAGTGTTGGCAGCCATTTTGTCCCTCGGTAGAACCGAGGGACAGAAACAAGTGCGCAAATTGCACAAAGGGGGCAGGGTAGAAACACCCTGACCCCCTAGGTTTGCTCAGGGGGTCCCACAAGGACCCCCTGGGCAAAAAAAAAAAAAAAATCTTTTTTTTAAATCGGCAGGATGCGCTCAGGAATCCTGCTGGAAAAAAAAAAAATCGAAGCGCGGTCTCCCGCGCTTCGATTGTATTTTGCCCCCGGGTGGCCCAAGTCCCGGGGGCATGGTGGGGGGTTAATTTTATGTGTGGGGGGCATCAAAGGGCCCCCCAAGCCCCGGGGACCACCACCCCCCGGGGCTTTATTGAAAAAATGGTGCGGGAGGGCTCTTCTGCCCTCCCGCAGCCCCGGGGACCGCCACCCCCGGGGCTTCTTTTTAATTTAAATAAGGTGTGTGGGGGCTCCAGCCCTCACACGCCCCGGGACCACCACCTCCCGGGGCACTTATAAAATAAATGTGGGGGTCCATTACGGACCCCCAGAGCCCCGGGGACCACCACCTCCCCGGGCTGTGCAATTTAAGGGAGGGGGCCGCGCGGCCCCCCTCCTGGAGCCCTTGATGGCCCTGGGGACCGCCACCCCCAGGGCCGGCTCCTGCAGTGTCCCGGGTGCCTACCCCGGGACACTGCTGTTTGCAATGACAGGACGGGAGCCTCGCGGCTCCCGTCCTGTCATTGCAAACTGCTTTGGATATTGGAAGAGAGAGCAGGAAACCTGCTCTCTCTTCCAATATCCAAAGCTGATTGCTTTCCACACGGGGAGCAGCATGTTAGCTGCTCCCCATGTATAAAGCAATGCCGGCTCCCGTAGGACACGGGGAGCCGGCGGGACTGTGGGGGTTTGGGGACCCCCACAGTCCCCAACGAGAGGCCAGGCCCCGGGGGATAGGGTCCCCGGGGCAAGTAGTGGCCCGGGAGGGGGCCACGCAGCCCCCTCCCCAAAGTTTAAAAAAATTAAAAAAAGGGTATGGCCGGCCCCGGGGGATGGGGTCCCCGGGGCCTTAAATGGCCAGAGGAGGGGGCCACACAGCCCCCTCCAAAGAATAAAATTAAAAATAGAGGCCATGCCCCGGGGGATGGGGTCCCCGGGGCCAATACAGGCCCAGGGAAGGGGGGCCACGCAGCCCCCTTCCCGTTTTTTTTAACATTTTAATTACAAAAAGGGGTAAGGCCCTGGGGGATGGGGTCCCCAGGGCCCAAAAACAGGAAAAGGAAGGGGGCCACACAGCCCCCTTCAGGCAACAACAACAAAAAAAAAACGATCGGGCCCGCAGGCCCCGCCCCTTCCTTCACCACTCTGCAAACGCGCCCCCTGGCGCGTTTGCAGAGGGGAACAATTCCCTTGAATACTGGGGGTCCCTGGGGGCCAACTAGCCCACCAGGAACCTCCAGTATGCGCCAGGGGCTGCCTTGCAGAGAGGTGTACAGAGGCCACGCCCCTTTTACACCTCTCTGCAACGCAGCTCTGTGGCGCTTTTGGAGGTATATAGTGGGCTAGTTGGACTCCGGGGACCCTCAGGATTCAAGGGGACTTAATCCCCCAACTTAAAACGCGCCACGGGGCGTGTTTGCACAGTGGTGAAGGGAGGGCGGGGCTTCAGGTGACATGTGTGCAAACAGGCCCCGTGGTGCGTTTTAAGATGGGGAATTAAATCCCTTCAATCCTGAGGGTCCCTGGGGGCCAACTAGCCCAACAGGTACATCCAGAAAGCGCCACAGAGCTGCGTTGCAGAGAGGTGTAAAGGGGTGTGGCCTCTCTACACGTCTCTGCAATGCAGCCCCTGGCGCATATTGGAGGTTCCTGGTGGGCTAGTTGGCCCCTAGGGACCCTCAGGATTCAAGGGGACTTAATCCCCAACTTAAAACGCGCCACGGGGTGCGTTTGCACAGATGTCACCTCAGGCCCCGCCCCTTCCTTCACCATTGTGCAAATATTCTTCTAAAATCATCCGAAATACGAATTCCGATTTACTCACCTGTTATAAGGAGAGACCTCAGTGCTGCATCTTTCAGCCCAGTACTGGTCCTGAAAAGTAATTTTAACCGTACTTACCAGTAACTTGAATTTCCTTCCATAGGATATCATTGCCTGCTTTTTGCTGAAAAAGTTTCTAAGTGTTGATTTTTGAAACATACAAATATTCCTCTAAAATCAGCCGAAATACGAATTCCGATTTACTCACCTGTTATAAGGAGAGACCTCAGTGCTGTATCTTTCAGCCCAGTACTGGTCCTGAAAAGTAATTTTAACCGTACTTACTAGTAACTTGAATTTCCTTGCATAGGATATCATTGCCTGCTTTTTGCTGAAAAAGTTTCTAAGTGTTGATTTTTGAAACATACAAATATTCCTCTAAAATCAGCCGAAATACGAATTCTGATTTACTCACCTGTTATCAGGAGAGACCTCAGTGCTGTATCTTTCAGCCCAGTACTGGTCCTGAAAAGTAATTTTAACCGTACTTACCAGTAACTTGAATTTCCTTCCATAGGCTAACATTGACTGGTTTCACTTGGAAATTCTTCTAAGTGTGGAGTTTTGGAACTTTAAAATATTCATCTAAAATCAGCTGAAATACGAATTCCGATTTACTCACCTGTTATAAGGAGAGACCTCAGTGCTGTATCTTTCAGCCCAGTACTGGTCCTGAAAAGTAATTTTAACCGTACTTACCAGTAACTTGAATTTCCTTCCATAGGCTAACATTGACTGGTTTCACTTGGAAATTCTTCTAAGTGTGGAGTTTTGGAACTTTAAAATATTCATCTAAAATCAGCCGAAATACGAATTCCGATTTACTCACCTGTTATCAGGAGAGACCTCAGTGCTGCATCTTTCAGCCCAGTACTAATCCTGAAAAGTATTTTAACCGTACTTAGCAGTAACTTGAATTTCCTTCCATAGGATATCATTGCCTGCTTTTTGCAGAAAAAGTTTCTAAGTGTTGATTTTTGAAACATACAAATATTCCTCTAAAATCAGCCGAAATCCGAATTCCGACTTACTCACCTGTTATCAGGAGAAAACCCAGTGCTGCACCTTTTAGCCCAGCACTGACCCTGAAAAGTAATTCTAACCGTACTTACCAGTAACTTGAATTATCTTCCATAGGCTAACATTGACTGGTTTCACTTGGAAATTCTTCTAAGTGTGGAGTTTTGGAACTTTAAAATATTCCTCTAAAATCAGCCGAAATACGAATTCCGATTTACTCACCT
The DNA here is from genome assembly GCA_963921515.1 of Calotriton arnoldi. NCBI lineage: Eukaryota > Metazoa > Chordata > Amphibia > Caudata > Salamandridae > Calotriton > Calotriton arnoldi. Next base: position 2,990,513 of record CAWUFW010000564.1, on the reverse strand, counting down.
GTTATCAGGAGAGAACCCAGTGCTGCATCTTTTAGACCAGCACTGACCCTGAAAAGTAATTTTAACCGTACTTACCAGTAACTTATATTTTCTTCCATAGGAATCCATTGTCTGGTTTTCAGCAAAAAGTTTCAAAGTGTTGATTTTTACAAACTACAAATATTCCTTAAAAATCGCCTGTATGACTTAAACGCATTCTTTCAACTGTTTACAGGTGATGCACCAGTGCTGGATCCAGGATCCAACACTGAGTAAGAAAAAGTAACGATAACAGTTTTTACCTGCTAAGTGAATTTCCTTCCATAGGATAACATTGGTGACTATATGAGAAAAAGTTTCTAAGTGTCAACTTTTAAAATACAATAATATTCCTTAAAAATCACGACTGTAACCAAAACGCTTTTACTCAACTGTTTACAGGAGATGTCCCAGGACTGAATCTAGGATCCAGTCCTGTGGTTAGAAAAGTAATCCATAAAGTAACTAATTGCATTTAACTAGAAATTCACATTGAGCTGAATGTTGCATTGTGTTTGAAAATGTGTTGCCCATTGCAACAACTGTAACTACTGTACTTAAAAGTCTATTGCCTATGTGCAAAGTATTTAAACTAAAGTAATTCATTCTGAGAAAGTATTTTTTGTAATGTAATGTATAATGTAATTACAATGTAATTTAAAAAATAAAATATGTAAAAAAAATTGTTTCTAAATATGTAGTAAATCAGTATGAAAAAAATTAATATAACAATTAATACTTTTAAAAATTGTCATTTACAAAACCTTTGGAATTCACTGAAAAAACCGTAGGTTTCAGGCACGTTATAGTTAGAAATTAGCATTTTAAAAACCTTTGAAATTCACTGAAAAAACCATAGGTTTCAGACACGTTATAGTTACAAATTAGCATTTAAAAAACCTTTGAAATTCACTGAAAAAACCATAGGTTTTAGGGACAGTTATAGTTACTTGGACATTGCACTCGTAAAAACCCGTGAAATTCCCCGTTATAGTTAGTTCAGCTAACTATAACTCGATCCCCGCAATGCACTGCTGATGACGTCACATATTACATCACTCATGACATGGTCAGTGACATCACTGATGACATCACTGATGACATCTCAAATGACATCACTGATGACATCATCCACGTGATAATCTGATGCACCTCCTCACACCCTAATATAACCTTTGATACACCCACTCTAAATTACAGACTGCCATTCGCAAAACCATAGACACTCCAACACCAATAACTACATACCCACTCACTGATTCTTAGGTCTACACACACACATCCACTCACTCACCCGTACAGTCACTCATACTTATGGTCACTCAGTACAGGACTATCATATGCACTCTTACTCCTATATAGACACTCAAACACCGCCACTCATCCATAGAGGTACTCACACACCTAGTCAGTCATGCAAATAATTAAACACACTGCCATTTACTCACCTATACAGTTATACACACACCAGCTCACTTAATCATACAAATACTAGCACATTGTTACGCTCTTATACAATCACTGATACAAGCACACACTCATCCATACAGCCACTATCACAATCACTCACTCTCGCTTATAGCTATTTATATACTCCAACACACATATATACTGCCTTTCACATATGTAGTTACTCACACATGTACCACTGGGACATACATTCACTCACTAACACACTCTTACACACACTTACCCACCCATACAGTCTATCACAGATGCACTCTTGAAACCATCCACCCAGTGAATCACCCACTCACACATCTATGCACAGAGTCGCACACACCCCACCCACACAAACACTCAGGCACCCATACAGATACTCAGACAACCAATCAATAACTCATATAGACACTCATGTAGCTATTCACAAACCCATGCAGCCACTTACACAGCAACAGACAGACGGATACAGACATTCACCCAGTTTAGTCACTAACCCATGCATTCAGTAAGATACGTTAAATCACTCACTTATAGAGTCAGTCACGCACCTACTAAATCATCCATACAGACACTTACACACCCACTCATTCTTCAATACGTCTTTTCCTATATATATTAAAAATATTTAAACTTTACAGAAACACACAGTCACTGGATGATGTCATCAGTGATGTCATTTGAGATGTCATCAGTGATGTCATCAGTGATGTCACTGACCATGTCATGAGTGATGTAATATGTGACGTCATCAGCAGTGCATTGCGGGGCGCGAGTTATAGTTAGCTGAACTAACTATAACGGGGAATTTCACGGGTTTTTTACGAGTGCAATGTCCAAGTAACTATAACTGTCCCTAAAACCTATGATTTTTTCAGTGAATATATATATATATATATTATCTACTGGCGGTCGCCAGTAGATAGTTATAGTTACAACCTATTATCCATAGGAAATCCGCGACATTCTATTTGAAATAACTCTCTTGCCGGTTGACGTATCTTTGCAAAATTTTCAAACTTTGTGGGGCGCTCCGGTCCGCTCCTACCCTGAAAGTCTCGGGGGATTTGTCAAGCGGGGGCCGAGAAAAAAGGGGGTCCCAAAACGCGTTTTCCCCATGCAATTTTCCATAGGAAACTTTAGACACGGCTACAGCCCGAACTGCTGAACGGAATTACACCAAATTTGGCAAAGAGGTAGTTCTTGGTTCAGAAAGAACCCTTTTGTTAAATGGTGTAAATCCGTTCAGTAGTTGCTGAGAAAATCAAAAGTAAAAAGATAGATATATCTATGGCCGAGTAGGGTCCGCGTACCCTCAGCGCACCCTGCGTGCACCGTCCCGATCACGAGCTGCATGTTAATTGGCTGTCAGCTGGCTGTCAACATTCCGATTCAGGAAATGTTGGCAGCCATTTTGTCCCTCGGTAGAACCGAGGGACAGAAACAAGTGCGCAAAGCGCACAAAGGGGGCAGGGTAGAAACACCCTGACCCCCTAGGTTTGCTCAGGGGGTCCCACAAGGACCCCCTGGGTAAAAAATAATAATTTTTTAAATCGGCAGTATGCGCTCAGGGTGCGCGAATCCTGCCGAAAAAAAAAATCGAAGCGCGGTCTCCTGCGCTCGATTGCATTTTGCCCCCGGGTGGCCCAAGTCCCGGGGGCATGGTGGGGGTGGGTATATTGTTTGTATGGGGGCCTCAAAGGGACCCCCAAGCCCCGGGGACCGCCACCCCCGGGGCTTTATAAAAAATGGTGCGGGAGGGCTCTCCTGCCCTCCCGCAGCCCCGGGGACCGCCATCCCCCGGGGCTTCTTTTTTAAATAAATAAGGTGTGGGGGCTCCAGCCCCTCACACGCCCCGGGACCACCACCTCCCCGGGGCACTTACAAAATAAATGTGGGGGTCCATTACAAACCCTCAGAGCCCCGGGGACCACCACCTCCCCGGGGCTGTGCAATTTAAGGGAGGGGGCCGCGTGGCCCCCTCCTGGAGCCCTTGATGGCCCTGGGGACCGCCACCCCCAGGGCCAGCTCCTGCAGCGTCCCGGGGTGCCTACCCCCGGGACACTGTAGTTTGCTATGGCAGGACGGGAGCCTCGCGGCTCCCGTCCTGCCATAGCAGCTGCTTTGGATATTGGAAGAGAGAGCAGGGAAACCTGCTCTCTCTTCCAATATCCAAGCCGACTGCTTTCCACATGGGGAGCTGCATCTTAGCAGCTCCCCATGTGGAAAGCAATGCCGGCTCCCAAGGGACGCGGGAGCCGGCGGGACTGTGGGGGGATTGGGGACCCCCACAGTCCCCAACGGAGAGGGCCAGCCCCGGGGATGGGGTCCCCGGGGCAAGTAGTGGCCCGGGAGGGGGGCCACGCGGCCCCCCTCCCCCAAAAATTTAATTTTTTTTTTTTTTAAACGGAAAGGCCGGCCCCGGGGGATGGGGTCCCCGGGGCCTTAAATGGCCTGAGGAGGGGGCCACGCAGCCCCCTCCAAAGAAAAAAAATCGAGGCCATGCCCCGGGGGATGGGGTCCCCGGGGCCAATACAGGCCCAGGGAAGGGGGGCCACGCGGCCCCTTCCCGTTTTTTTTTTTTAATTTAATTTAAAAAAGGGGTAAGGCCCTGGGGGATGGGGTCCCCAGGGCCCAAAAACAGGAAAAAGGAAGGGGGCCACACAGCCCCCTTCAGGCGACAAAAAAACAAAAAAACGATCGGGCCAGCAGGCCCCGCCCCTTCCTTCACCACTCTGCAAACGCGCCCCTGGCGCGTTTGCAGAGGGGAACGAATCCCCTTGAATACTGGGGGTCCCTGGGGGCCAACTAGCCCACCAGGAACCTCCAGTATGCGCCAGGAGCTGCGTTGCAGAGAGGTGTACAGAGGCCACGCCCTTTTACACCTCTCTGCAACGCAGCTCTGTGGCGCTTTTGGATATACCTGTTGGGCTAGTTGGCCCCCAGGGACCCTCAGGATTCAAGGGAGTTAATCCCCCGACTTAAAACGCGCCACGGGCGCGTTTGCACAGTGGTGAAGGGAGGGGCGGGGCTCAGGTGACATCTGTGCAAACGCGCCCGTGGCGCGTTTTAAGGTGGGGATTAAATCCCCTTCAATGCTGAGGGTCCCTGGGGGCCAACTAGCCCAACAGGTACATCCAGAAAGCGCCACAGAGCTGCGTTGCAGAGAGGTGTAAAAAGGGGTGTAGCCTCTCTACACATCTCTGCAACGCAGCCCCCTGGCGCATATTGGAGGTTCCTGGTGGGCTAGTTGGCCCCTAGGGACAATCAGGATTCAAGGGGACTTAATCCCCCAACTTAAAACGCGCCACGGGGCGGGTTTGCACAGATGTCACCTCAGGCCCCGCCCTCCCTTCACCATTGTGCAAATATTCTTCTAAAATCATCCGAAATACGAATTCCGATTTACTCACCTGTTATAAGGAGAGACCTCAGTGCTGTATCTTTCAGTCCAGTACTGGTCCTGAAAAGTAATTTTAACCGTACTTACCAGTAACTTGAATTTCCTTCCATAGGATATCATTGCCTGCTTTTTGCTGAAAAAGTTTCTAAGTGTTGATTTTTGAAACCTACAAATATTCCTCTAAAATCAGCCGAAATACGAATTCCGATTTACTCACCTGTTATCAGGAGAGACCTCAGTGCTGTATCTTTCAGCCCAGTACTGGTCCTGAAAAGTAATTTTAACCGTACTTACCAGTAACTTGAATTTCCTTCCATAGGCTAACATTGACTGGTTTCACTTGGAAATTCTTCTAAGTGTGGAGTTTTGGAACTTTAAATTATTCTTCTAAAATCAGCCGAACTACGAATTCCGATTTACTCACCTGTTATCAGGAGAGAACCCAGTGCTGCATCTTTTAGCCCAGCACTGACCCTGAAAAGTAATTTTAACCGTACTTACCAGTAACTTATCTTTTCTTCCATAGGAATCCATTGTCTGGTTTTCAGCAGAAAAGTTTCAAAGTGTCGATTTTCACAAACTACAAATATTCCTTAAAAATCGCCTGTATGACTTAAAGGCATTTTTTCAACTGTTTACAGGAGATGCACCA